>JASDDO010000012.1:61894505-63094505 GCA_030015575.1 Agapanthus africanus | reverse complement strand
GCCACCTCCGACCACCTCCCTTCCCTCTCGACCACCAGAGCCGACCCCTCTACTCCAGCTCGCCGCAGCACACTTTTCCGCGCACCCCGAAGCTTTCAACCCTCGCTGCAACCGCTGCCGTCGCTTCGCCGGCGTTCCAGCACCGTCGAGCTCGCCGGGGTCACCTGGTACATCTCTCTGTAAGTGTTTCCTTCTCCTTCCTTTTGGTACAACACCCCCCCGCTGGTCCGTATCGTGAATGCGTAGTTTTGTCGCTAACTCCGTTACTTTTGACATTTTGCCGGAATCCGACCGCGCCGTCTGACGAACCCGACGCTCCAGCGAAGTCCCCTGGTCCGTGTGATCCCGTTGATCTCTGTTGGGACTCGATCCGTGGCCCGTGCTTCCATATCGCAGTTTCTGCCGACATCGCATCCGTGTTTCGGTTTGCGGAACCGCCGAGGCAAGTATCTGAATACTTGCTTAACATGCTACAACTTAATCATCATATTATAACCACACAACTAATATAACATCGATACCTTATAACTTAGAATTTCTAGTCACGATTATCCGTAACTTTAAATCAATGGAAACATTGCTCGCTTTAACCGGTCTGCTATTAATTCATACTTAACTAATCAAATCAAGTAGATCATCCCCACTTCATTGGTTAAAATCACTCTTGAGACAATTATTATGCTTAGTTCAAATTCATGTAACTCCATTGCGTATATTATCGATATTGTTTCATCTTGTGGCTTTTGCACCTCAAAGGTGCGTGAACCGGATTATTATGAAAATACAAACATCACTGTGTTCTCATAGAATAATATTTGCTATTTACTGTTTCCTGCTACTGTTCATTATTTGTTACTATACCTGTTATCATCATATACCTGATTGCATTACATATTGACCAATCTTGATACACCTGACTCATGTACTGATACACCGGACACAACACCCTGTACATATCGACTTTACCTGTTGAAAGTAACCTGACCTGTTACCTGATCTCATGCCTAATGCCGACAAACCTAACCATTCCTGCTGTCGATCCAGACAGACCTATCTTTACTTGACTTGTGTTGGCATTAGTCCTTGACTACTGAATACCTGACCTGACATACATAGCTTGGGGGTATGGGGAAATCAAAGGTGAAACTGACTTGTAACTCAACAGTTCGACACATTGTTCTGATCAGTCTTACGGGCTTGGCCAGCTCCGGAGTGTTGATGCTGACATCACTCATCTATCCTACTACCTTTTACTGCTTAGCAGCACGTCTCGGATTCAGCCCCGAGAATCATGACCGTGGTCCCGGGCACACACGGGATACTATTGAGTTACATCGACGATTCATCAATTGGTTTCAAAGACTGTAGAGTAGAAAACCTGATAGGACAGTTTAGTCACCATTGCACATTACCCTGCTTATTACTTCTTATTACTGCTTTATTCATGTTCATGCTTGTATTGTTTATTACCATGTTTATGCTGTATACTTGATATCATGACGCGCTGACGTCTGGGTTTTGCATGGCCCAGATCCCGTACCTTTGTCGACGACCGAGCAGGAGTACTTCAGCCAGCAGGCTGAACAGTGAGTCTTTAGGATTTAGTTTATTTATTGCTTTTCATTTCCAGATGTGAGCCCGCATTATGGGACGTACTGTTTATTCATTGTATTGGATCATTAGCTTCCGCACTTATTGTTTATTGATTATTGTTATTATGGATTTGGACATGTATTAGTTTAGTTTATTTTACTGTTCTTGATATCTTTACAACCGTAATGTGACTGTGGATGGATACTTCCTACCCACAGGTAGCATGGTTGGCTATGTCACATACCCAAATCTTGCGTACTCTGGGAAGCGGGGCGTGACATGGGCACACCCAGAAGGACTGTCGCCGCGCCAAGGGACAGTGCTTGATTTGCGGATCCAGTCAACACAGGATTAGCGGTTGCCCCGAGCGAGCAGAGATACTGGGAGGGTCTAGACCACAGCAGCAGATATCACAGGAGCAGAGGCAACTCTATACAGGCCGCGGTCAGGGACGTGCTTTCACCTTGACCGCCGAGCAGGCATAGGCTTCAGGCGAAGTTGTCACAGGTATTCTACTCGTACATTCCATGCCAGCTAGAGCACTATTTGATTCTGAAGCATCGCACTGTTTCATATCTGCGCATTTCGTTGATACACACTCCATACTACATGAACTACTAACCAAGGGTTGGGAAATACATACGGGTAATGGCGTGATAGTATCTAGTCGAGAATGTAGATCATGTCCGGTTGCAGTGTGTGGCGGGGAATTCTTTGCGAATTTCCTTTTGATCGGGACAGGCAGTTATGACATAATTCTTGGGATGGATTGGATGAGTACCTTCCATGCAGTTATTGATTGCCGAGCAAGGAATGTGATCTTCCGCATTCCCAATCACCCAGAGTTTATTTTCGAAGGCGGGAGCGAATCTTTGGAGCCAGCTAAGTATAGAGCCAAGCCAAAGGAGCTGACAGCTATGGAGATTGATGAGAGCCCAGCTCCAGAGATTGTTCGGGACTTTCTGGACGTGTTTCCTGAAGGTTTACCAGGTCTACCACCTCCACGCGTCTTGAAATTCTCGATCGATTTGACTCCAGGTACAGCATCAGTTTCCAAGGCCCCGTACAGAATGGTACCGGTTGAGTTGGCAGAATTGAAGAAGCAGTTGAAGAACTCCTAGAGAAGAGATTTATCCGGCCAAGCGTTTCACCGTGGGGTGCACCAGTTCTGTTAGTGAAGAAGAAGGATGGATCGCTGCGGATGTGTATAGACTATCGAGAACTGAACAAATTCATAATAAAGAACAAGTACCCAATTCCGCGCATCGACGACTTATTCGATCAGTTAAGTGGGGCCAAGGTATTTTCGAAGTTGGATCTCCGTTCTGGCTATCATCAGATCAGAGTAGCAGCCGAGGATGTATGCTGTTTATCCCAATCAGAGCAAAGCTCTATTCAAATTCCGAGGCGGGAGATGAAGCAACGCTTCATCTTCCCCCAATCAGAGCAAAGCTTTGCTTTGAAAATTTAAACTTTAATAAATGAAGCGACGCTTCAGATCCTTTGCGCTGCGCGCTGCGCGCAACGCGCCACGTGTCAGGCGCAGATGCATCAGCGCAGCGCCCAAGAAGGCGCGCCCAATCAGAGCAAAGCTCTATTTTAAGCAAAATTAAAGGAAGTAACGCTTCAGTTGTGCAAGCACTGCGCTGCGCGACACGTGTCAGCGCAGACGCGCTCGCGCAGTTGCGCTGCGCTGTGCGCTGCGCGACACGTGTCAGCGCAGACGCGCTGGGGCATTTGCGTTGCTCTGTGCGCTGCGTGACATGTGTCACGCGCTGGGGCATTTGCGCCAAACAGAATTAAGATTTTAAAGAAATCTTTCTGTTCTTGTTAAAACAAGAAGATTTTCTTCTGTAAAACAGAAGCTCTTGGATCAAAAATCCAACGGTGGGGAAAATTCCCCAAATCACTCAGAGAAAGATCTGTTTAACAAATTTAACTAATTTATGGGCACTATAAAAAGGACCCTAGACCTCAATCTAAAGGGGATCAATATTTTTTGAGAGAAATCAAATAGAGAGAACTCTGAAGAACTCCTCAAGAACAAAAAAGGTAAAAAGCCTTTAGAAAAAAGAGAAAATTCTCTTATGAACAGATCATGGATCTAAAAACAAGATCAATGATCTTGAATAAAAAAAATAGTGCTTTGCACTTTTTTTTATGAACCTTTGGCTCTCTGAGATAAAAAAAAAAACAAGAGAAACTTGTTTTCTTTGATCTAAATTAGATCAAGAAAGCAAACAGTGCTTTGCACTTCTTTTATGAACCTCTGGTTCTTGAATCTAAAAGATTCTCAAATTTAGAGTGCTTTGCACTTGCAAACTGCGCTGTTGCGCTCTTGGGAGAGCGCCACGTGTCAGCGTCTGAACCATTTGCGCTATGCGCTTTTGAAATAGAGCTTTGCTCTCTAAAATTGGCGCAACTCACCAGAGCGCGCCACCTGTCAGCAGCGCAAGCGCAGCGCACTAGCGCAGCGCACTGCGCTTGCATGACACGTGTCGTCACCACAAGCGCTTGCGCTCTTTGATTGGCGCAAAGCGCCTGAAATGCAATGCATTTCTTTTACTGAAGGGCCAGGCCCAAGTCAAAAAGACCTAACAGGCCAAATTAAATTGCAAAGCAATAAAGGGCAGAGCCCAAGTAAAAGTGATGCTGCGCATCATTTATAAATGGGCAGAGCCCAAAACAAATTGATGCTCTGCATCCTTCATGGGTAGAGCCCAAATAAAAAGAAATGCAATGCAAAAGCAGATAAAATGCTGAACATCTTCAATTGGATTTAGCTCAATCGTGGCCGTAAGTCCTCAAATTAAATTGACTGAGCAAGTTTGCTCTCTTAAATCAATTTACGACCGGTTCGAGGGTACATCTCCGAACTCCTCTGACACCCATCGTTGTAATCCTTCAACGACGTCAGAGAGGTGACGGGTCCCGACGACCACACATCAACATGGACTGCGGGGTCCTTAAACTCGTGGACCGAAACGTCCTTAAACTAATGTTGGACCGAAACGTCCTTAAACTAATGACGGACCGAAATGTCCTTAAACTAATGACGGATCACTACGTCCCTATACTGGAATGCGGACCACCACGTCCCTAAACTGGAATACGGACCACCACGTCCCTAAACTGGAACATGGACCGAAACGTTCTTAAACTAATGGTGGACCACCACGTCTCTAAACTGGAACATGGACCGAGACGTCCTTAAACTAATACCGGACCACCACGTCCCTAAACTGGAATGCGGACCACTAGGTCCCTAAACTGGAATACAGACCACCACGTCCCTAAACTGGAACATGGACCGAAACGTCCTTAAACTAATGGTGGACCACCACGTCTCTAAACTGGAACATGGACCGAAACGTCCTTAAACTAATAACGGACCACCACGTCCCTAAACTGGAATACAGACCACCACGTCCCTAAACTGGAACATGGACCGAAACGTCCTTAAACTAATGGTGGACCACCACGTCTCTAAACTGGAACATGGACCGAAACGTCCTTAAACTAATGATGGACCGAGGCGTCCTTAAACTAATATTGGACCGAAACGTTCTTAAACTAATGATGGACCGAAACGTCCTTAAACTAATGATGGACGGAGATGTCCTTAAACTAATATTGGACCGAGACGTCCTTAAACTAATGATGGACCGAAACATTCTTAAACTAATGACGGACCACCACGTCCCGAAACTGGAGTATGGACCACCATGTCCCTAAACTGGAATGCGGACCACCATATCCCTAAACTGGAATATGGACCGCAACATCCCTAAACTACCTATGGACCACTACGTCCCTAAACTGGAACAATAGAGCCTCCAAATGCTCTTTTGCCGGATCTAAACGATCCCGTTTAAGTTGATCTTAGCCCCCAAACACGGCTAACGTATCCTTAAACATTTAAACGGACTATAAAACTCCAAATCAACCTTGGTTCAAGGGTACATCTCTGAACTCCTCTGACATTTGCCGTTGTAATCCTTCAACGACGTTAGAGAGGTGATGAGTCCCGATGGCCAGATATTAAATGGATTATCACGTTAAGTCGATCTTAGTCTCAAACAGGACTATCGTATCCTTAACGAACGTTTAAGTTGATCTTAGCCGCAACGCGACTAATGCATCCTTAAACTAAAAACACCAAAATCAAATCTAAGTAAATACGGATTTGGACTAATCCACGTCCTACGGGCGACGGCATTACTCAGTCTCCATATACAATCCACGGGCAACCACAAACAAAACAAACACACACGACACGAAGTGAAATTCTGGAGAAGGAGAAAGTTGTTACCGCGATGCGGTAGCGTAATTAACTGCCGGGGCTTGCGTCTGTAGGGAAGAGCGTCCCCACAATCAAAAACCCCTCAAGCGAGGGGGAATCTGACGAAGTCTGCTACATCGGCCGCATCCGTCTAAACCTCCGATACACGGTGCCATAAATCAACTTGGCATCTTCGGAGAGGTGGACGGATAGCATCTGCCCCGAATCTCAGCGTCAGGACATCGCGGTCCTGTGCGCCGTCTTTCGGAGGAGAACAGATTCTGGCACGCCCGGTGGGACCTTTTCCTCTTTCCACTCCACACTTCGTGTGTCGTCTTCGCAAACGAATCGCGGTTTGTTAATGGTTGCCTTTGGGTTGCAAGTTACTAAGATTTGGTCTTTTGTCTGGCGCAGAACTCAAGCATCAAGGGTCTCTAACTGCACCAACTGCTCGAAGTGCCACTGCAACGGACGCTCCACCTCACCTAGAGGTGTAGCATATGGGCCCCAAGCGGCCTCCTTCCTCGCTTTGCCGGTTGAACAGGTGACCCAGGCCACCACCGGCCTATTTTTCGGGACCATGATCCCGCCTTCAAGCTTCCCTACGCCAATACCTGCACCGGAAGTGAACAAGAAGTCGGTCTTCGACCGGCTCACTGCTACGACGGCCCCTGTCAACGGGTCGTCCATTACCAAGCCAACAGCCTCTGTCTTTGCTAGGCTGGATCAAAACTCTGAGGGGCCTACCAAGAAGCCTGTGAATCCCAAGGTGACTGTCCCAAGGAAGGCAATAGCCGCTGCTCCAGAAGTCGTCAAGGCAGCTTCCCCTGTCAAAGAGTCGATCTTTTCAAGATTGACTATTCCTGCTCCTGCACCTACTCGAGGATCTGTCTTCGACAGGTTGAATATCATCCCTCAAAGGACAACCTCAGTCTTTGAGAGATTAACACCAGCAGCGCCTCAACCGGACAAAGGGCAAAAAGAAGACGTCTCTATCTCCGAGCCAGTCCCAATGGCTCGTCATGCTCGACGTCGCCATTGGCGACGAGTGAGGAAGGCAGGGGGCAACTCCCCCTCAGGGCTAACTCCACCTGCTTCAGTGGTGGAGGTCAACGTTGCTGTTCCAACTGGGAACAGCTTTGAACTGCTGAGGAGGGTACGTAAAAACTCTCCAACCGCTACATTGAAAAGATCTCCTCCGCCCGCGGAGAGAGTTTCGGAAACACGGCAAGAACAGCCCCCTAAACGGCTGTCTTCAAAAATATACAAGGTTTGGCGGAGGGTTCAAGACTCTGTGATTGATCCAGACCACTCTCGTCAACAGAAAAAGGCGAAGGTGCAAAAAGAAAAGGACCGTCCTATTAAACAGCAGAGGACAACGATCATCAGGATGCCCACTGCAACGGCCCCCTCCACTTCAACGGCCCACAAAAGAAGAACGCCGGAGAAAACCCCCACGCCGGCGACAAATATCAGAGGTGGTGAACCCAAACGCCCTAAGTCAGGGGGCATTGTAGTTCATACCGTCTATATGGCGTCTGGTAAGGAGGACAGTCACATATCTACGGGTCATCGATTGCTTACGCGATCAGTGACCAAGGCTCAGGAAAAACGGCAAAAGCTCCAGGAGATGATGACCGTGATGGCCGCACTTACTGGGCCAAAAGAAACCCCTGAAACGTCCTCGGATGAACGTCGGGAACAAGAAACTGACGCCGCATTCCTTCGTCGCATACTGGAGAAGAAGGATAAAGAGGCTGCGGAACAGGCAGCCAGCATAAAGAAAATGGCATTCCTGTTCCAGGACATGGTGGGCATGATGATTCAACAAGATCCACCTGCTGAAGATCCCCTGATCATCCTTGAAGACGATAGGGGAGAAACGTCGAATCCTCCTCCAGCTCTCTCAACGGCCAAGGAGAAAGCAATCTCCAAAGCAGACCTGGACGAACATATAGCTCAGCAGATCCGGATTCATCATGCGACTGAGGCAGCCGGTCAGATCGTCCAAACAGGACGACCATATCCGGGCTCGTATGATCAGATACAGTACCCACCGGGCTATACAATACCTAAGTTCTGCATATATAAAGGGATAGGGAATCCGCATCAGCATGTCACTCAATTCAGGGCCTTATGCGGCAATACTGGAGGCGATGACAAATTGATGCTTCGCCAATTCGTCAGCAGCTTGTCAGAAACAGCGTTCGAATGGTATTCCGAACTCCCGAACGATTCTGTCAAGACGTTCGCTGAAATGGAGTTGCTATTCACTCAGCGATTCGCGAGCGCCAGCGAACGGGCCCCGATAGCAGCATTGATTAATGCCAGGGTAAGGCCGGGCGAGACGTGGGTCCAGTACACTAGACGCTGGCGAAACTTGTGGTCGAAATGCGAACAACGCATTGAAGAAGCGCCCGCGGTGGGCATGTTCGTGGGTACCCTAGACCCTCATGCCACTATCTCACAATTCATGATGTTCTTTAAGCCGACCACATTCCAGGCTTTGATCGACAAGCTGGCCCAGATGGATCAAATGGGTCACAGACCTTCTCCCCCGAAGCCAGAACCGCGGAACGACAAGGGTAAAAGGAAGGCAACTTTCGTCGCGAATGTTCAGCGGCAACCCAGCACCCCAAAGCTAGCGGATCAATCGGGAGAGAGACGGCGGTTCTATATTGAGAAAATGAGGCTCCCCTACTCATTCCCGCGGGATAAGACAAAGAGGCTGTTCGAGCTGGCTATGCGCAACAGGCTTATCAACCTACCGAATTCAAGGCAACCGTCACAACCCAACGAGGCGAATAACCCCAATTATTGCCCTTATCATCAAACGGCAAGCCATCCGATTGAGGATTGTTTCGTCTTCAAGGGATGGATTGAAGATCAATACCTACAAGGCAAGTTTGCCCTATCTGAAAAGTGGAAGGTAAATCCACCACAGCCGCACACTCCAAAGAAGACGGACACGATGGGGGCAGCTTGTTCTTTTGTCAAGGACGAAAACGATGGAGAAAACTCATCAGACGAATTCGAAGACTACGTAGCGACCTGTTATGTGATCTCTCATTCACTGGCGAATGATGAAGAGGCTCCTTGCACCGAGAAACCAAGGGCGAACCCTGAGCCGAAAATTCTACGGCTGTCAGACGAGTTGATCGATATCTTCCTAAATGAAATTCGTCTGAAAGCAAAAGCCAATCAAGAGCGTGAGATGGACATACTGGAAAGAGCCAAGACATTCCCGTCAAATCAAAAGTCATCCACTGCAGATAAAAACAAATTCAAGACGAGGAAAAGGTTCGCCAAAGCCCTATCAGCGGGAATGAAGCTACCGCCCTCTGAAGAAAATACTTTCAGTGGAGTAGAGATGCATCCTAACTTCTGCTTATATCATCAGAAGATCATACATCCTACTGAAGACTGCGAATCCTTTAACTGTTGGTGGCAAGGGTATGTCACTCAAAAGCAACACTTCGACAGGACAAAATGTGAAGCTCGTAGACGTCGAAAAAATGCGATAGATGAACGCAAAAGAGCCGCCGACGACTGTTATATAGCCGACTCCAAGGGCTCGCAAATTATCACCTTTGGAAGCGACTTTGAGGAAGAAGCTGCCATCAACCCTCTCCTCAAGGAATCTATTTCGAAAATGAAAGAATTGAGGAGTTGGGAGAACGTTCAGCCGTGCAATCGCACGCTGCTCGGAAAAAATCTCGGCCCCACAAATAAAGGATCGAGCACAAAAGATAAAGGAAAGGAAAAAACAGCCCTCGAGGCCAACATTCAACAGCAATCGAGTGGCCCTAGACCGGTTGTTCGCTAAAACAATCTGCGACCACGCCCGTCCCTCGAAGAGAGGTTGAAACGTCCTTACTCGTTTCCGCAAGATAAAACAAGGGGACTGTTCGAGCTGGCGTTGCGCAACCGACTCATCAATCTGCCGGAGCCAAAACGTCCGTCGCAACCAAATGACGTCAATGAGCCCAACTACTGTCCCTATCACCGAGTACTGGGTCACCTGATCGAGAATTGGTACGTTTTCAAAAACTGGGTTGAAGATCAATACCAACAAGGCAAGTTCGTCATCCCCGAAAACTGGAAGGTAAGCCCGCCACAACCGCACGCATTGGGAAAGATGGAGACGCCAGGGGAATCATGCTTATTAATACGGAAGGCCCCAAAGACCGAAAAGTCAATAAACTAGATGTTTGCCTCAAATACGGCAACGGCGGACCGAAACGTCCTTAAACTAACGGCGGACCGAAACGTCCTTAAACTAACGGCGGACCGCAATACCCTAAAACTTGCAAACGACCGAAACATCTTTAAACTACTACCGCAGCATCCGTAGGCTGACGAGATTAAAAAAAAAGGAGAAAAATATAATAAATAAAAACGGTATGTCCATAAGCGAAATGGGCACGGATGAAAACCCGAAAGGGCTCCGTGAGTAAAAACAGCAGGGCTACCGGCGAGAGTTCGTGAAAACCCGATAGGGCGCGACCTCGTTAAAAAAAAAGGTATGTCCATAAGCGAAATAGGCACGGATGAAAACCCGAAAGGGCTCCGTGAGTAAAAACAGCAGGGCTACCGGCGAGTGTTTGTGAAAACCTGAAAGGGCACAACCTCGTTAAAAGACACTTACAGGGTCCTCTCGACCTTGTAAAGAGAAACCACCCGCGTGAGATCCTTACGACTCATAAGGGAACAACACACTTAGGGATCCCCACGATTCCTAAGGAGAAAATACACTTGCGAGATCCTCACGACTCGTAAGGAGAACTCTCTTATGAGACCCTCACGGCTCATAAGATTTGAAAGTCTTAAGTTACAAAGACCTAAACCTGTGCTTAAGCAAACCCCCACAACTTCCGATATTGCCCTACAAGTGGCTCAATACTGGCCCTTGTATACAATCCACGGGCGCGAAAAAACATTTCCCTAACCAAGTCCCATCCGTGACTGGGGATATGTACGCATGGTGAACAACCCTTGTAAATCCTCTCGACTTACAAGGAGAAAATCCTCTTGTAGGATCCTTACGACTTACAGAGGAACAAACACTTAGGAATCCTCACGATTCCTAAGGAGAAAATACACCTACAAGATCCTCACGACTTGTAGGTAGAAATAACTTTGTGAGACCCTTACGGCTCATGAAGTCAAAACCCTTAGTCGACAGGACCTTAACCCTGTTCGCTAAGCCATCTTTGATCGACATCGACAGAGGCAAATGATGATTCGCTCCTAGCTATATCCCAGTTGTAGCGGTGCTGATGCCAAAATCGGTGTCTAATTTTAGGTTTATGGCAAAAAGCCAGTAGGCCGCACGTGCATACGAGATAGCCGAAATGATGGGGCAACTTGCAATAAAAAGCAGAAAGTAAAAATGTATGCACGCAAAATAGCCGAAATGATGGGGCAACCCGCAATAAAAAACAGCGAGTAAAAATGAAATAAATAACCGAAATGATAGGGCAATCGCGACCTCCGCGATATAAAAGCTGAAATGATAGAGCATAGCGAAAAAAAATAATAAAAAAATAAAAAAAAAAGTCTTAATTTATGCCCTACAGGTGATGTTACATCACACCCTGTATACAATCCAAGGGCGTAAACAAAGAAGAGATCATACTCCTCTCCCAGGTTTCATCATAATCTCGACGGGTCGCAAATGACCTAGAAGTCATCTCAACACTCGTCTCGCAACAACGGATACAACTTCAAGCGAAGCGGAACAGCGGCAACTCCCAGTTCCATGGCTCGGCGATATACAAATCACCCAGAGTCAAACCCTCATTCTATTAGATACGGATACAATAAAAAAAATTCCTGGCTACGTGGAACGCGGCTTATGTCAATCCTGACCCCGTGTGAAACATCCAGAGCAAAAAATTTCTGGCTACGTGGAACGCGGCTTATGTCAATCCTGACCCTGTGGAAAACGTCCAGAGCGGATCCTGGTCCTCGCAGAGCATGGCAATGAACCCGTGCGAAGCATCCAGAGCTGAACCTAGTCCTCGCCAAACACGGCAGTGAACCCGTGGGAAGCATCTAGAGCAAAAAATTCCTGGCTACGTGGAACGCGGCTTATGTCAATCCTGACCCCGTGTGAAACATCCAGAGCAAAAATTCCTATCTACGTGGAACGCGGCTTATGTCAATCTTGACCCCGTGTGAAACATCCAGAGCAAAAATTCATGTCTACGTGGAACACGGCATATGTCAATACCGACCCCGTGTGAAACGTCCAGAACAAAAAATTCCTGGCTACGTGGAAAGCGGCTTATGTCAATCCTGACCCCGTGGAAAACATCCAGAGCGGATCCTGGTTCTCGCAGAGCACGGCAGTGAACCCGTGCGAAGCATCCAGAGCGGAACCTAGTCCTCACCGAACACGGCATTGAACCCGTGGGAAGCATCTAGAGCAAAAATTCCTGGCTACGTGGAACACGGCTTATTCAATCCTGACCCCGTGTGAAACATCCAGAGCAAAAAATTCCTGGCTACGTGGAAAGCGGCTTATGTCAATCCTGACCCCGTGGAAAACGTCCAGAGCGGATCCTGGTCCTCGCAGAGCACGGCAGTGAACCCGTGCGAAGCATCCAGAGCGGAACCTAGTCCTCGCCGAACACGGCATTGAACCCGTGGGAAGCATCTAGAGCAAAAATTCCTGGGTACGTGGAACGCGGCTTATGTCAATCCTGACCCCGTGTGAAACGTCCAGAGCAAAAATTTCTGGCTACGTAGAAAGCGGCTTATGTCAATCCTGACCCCGGGGAAAACGTCCAGAGCGGATCCTGGTCCTCGCAGAGCACGGCAATGAACCCGTGCGAAGCATCCAGAGCGGAGCCTAGTCCTCGCCGAACACGGCAGTGAACCCGTGGGAAGCATCCAGAGCAACTCCTGACTCCGTGAAATGCGGATAAGGACAACTTCACCCATCACTTGCGGGTCCTCACGACTCGCAAGGGAATAAATTCTCTCGTAAGATCCTTACGACTTTCAAGAAAACACACTTAGGAATCCTCACGATTCCTAAGGAGAAAACCCACCTACGAGATCCTCTCGATCCGTAGGGAGAAAAATCTCTACGAGACCCTCACGGCTCATAGAGTTGAAAAGTCTTGGGCAGCAGATCTGAACCTGCGGCCTAAGCCATCGTTATCTCGTGAAGAAATCAAGGTGCTTACTCTATTATCTGCTAATTATGACAACATGTTGATAATAAGAGAGAGAAGGAAGCAACAGAAAGAGCATCCGATTTACATTTGATCAAGCGTTCGAGACGCACTCATTTATGCGTGGGCAGAAGACTCAGGATGAGAAATAAGACAAGCTGAAATAAAAAAAAGAGGGTTTTCCATTCATATTGCTAAAAATTCTTACAATCGTAAAAGCAATGAATAAGAAACATTATTCAAACTATTACAACGGTATAACCTCAGATCCGAGGTACGGATTGAGGAATTCAAAAGTAAGGCCATCCAGAGTTCTTCTGGCCTTCCTAATTATTCTTATGCGCAGCTTCTCGCGCTCCTGTGTGTCAAGATCCTCAGCAAGCCCTCCCGGCCTTCGATATGCAGCAACTATCGTCGTCTACTAAAAGATTTGATGTAGGATGTCAATGAGGCCGTCCCGCCGTTTCTTCGAGATCAGCCCCGTCAAGTACACTGAATGCACCTTGTCTTCGGCATCATCCAGCGCGTTGAGCGGTAGGGCCTCGTGAAGACCCGGAAGTGTTCTCCATATTGCTCCCAGCACGACTTTCAAAAGAGCCGAACGACGAGGAAGCAGCCAACCACCGCTTGCGTTCAGACGACCCATGACCTCTGCACATTGAGCGTCTGTAAACTCCTGGTTTTGTTGACGACCCTGTGCGCGGATATCGTCATAGGTGATGAACTCGTGCAAACTGTATAGACGCACCGCCATTATGCCTAGAGGAAATACCACAGGAAGATTAGCGATAAAAAGAAAAATAATATACACAGAGAGTTAAACTCCCCGAGAGCAGTGCTCTGCAAACATGACTGATTACCAGAATCCTAATAGGGGGAATTTAAATAAATCCCCCGAGAACTCTAAGATTGTTACTATTAAAAGATGATATAATCCGTTAAATACAAAACTTCATTTTTAATTCTCATTATCCATATTCGAACTCTTAGGAGTTCATTTTTTCTTAGATCAAAGAGATCTATGTTTTGCCAAAGACGCAAGATTCTGTTCATGAGTTAAGAAACCCTGAAACAGATTCCTGAGAGCAAGGCTCTATTTGGTGAAACCCTAAAAGGATTTTCTTTAGATCAAAGATCTATGAGAGCAAAGCTCTATTAATTAAAATTGATTTAATTTAAGACTAATTCTTACTTAAATAGTTTCTCTTAAAGAAAATCTAACTCTGAGAGTTCTTGAAGGCAAGAGCAAAGCTCTGAAGTTTCTGAAAATGAGAATTTTAAAGATGATAATCATCTATGCAGGACCAAAGGTCCTATTTATAGGCATCAAGTGCCCTTTCAACTTCCAAAGTTGCCGCAACGATTGGAATTCCGCCACCGTTGCGCTCACGTTTGGGGCCACGTAAGCGCGACGGTGGGGGGGGCATTTGTTTACCCCAATCAGAGCAAAGCTCTATTCAAATTCCGAGGCGGGAGATGAAGCAACGCTTCATCTTCCCCCAATCAGAGCAAAGCTTTGCTTTGAAAATTTAAACTTTAATAAATGAAGCGACGCTTCAGATCCTTTGCGCTGCGCGCAACGCGCCATGTGTCAGGCGCAGATGCATCAGCGCAGCGCCCAAGAAGGCGCGCCCAATCAGAGTAAACCTCTATTTTAAGCAAAATTAAAGGAAGCAATGCTTCAGTTGCGCAAGCACTGCGCTGCGCGACACGTGTCAGCGCAGATGCGCTAGCGCAGTTGCGCTGCTCTGTGCGCTGCGCGACACGTGTCACGCGCTGGGGCATTTACGCCAAACAGAATTAAGATTTTAAAGAAATCTTTCTGTTCTTCTTAAAACAAGAAGATTTTCTTCTGTAAAACAGAAGCCCTTGGATCAAAAATCCAACGGTGGGGAAAATTCCCCAAATCACTCAGAGAAAGATCTCTTTAACAAATTTAACTAATTTATGGGCACTATAAAAAGGACCCTAGACCTCAATCCAAAGGGGATCAACATTTTTTGAGAGAAATCAAACAGAGAGAACTCTGAAGAACTCCTCAAGAACAAAAAAGGTAAAAAGCCTTTAGAAAAAAGAGAAAATTCTCTTATGAATAGATCATGGATCTAAAAGTAAGATCAATGATCTTGAATAAAAAAAAATAGTGCTTTGCACTTTTTTATGAACCTTTGGTTCTCTGAGATAAAAAAAAAAACAAGAGAAACTTGTTTTCTTTGATCTAAATTAGATCAAGAAAGCAAACAGTGCTTTGCACTTCTTTTATGAACCTCTGGTTCTTGAATCTAAAAGATTCTCAAATTTAGAGTGCTTTGCACTTGCAAACTGCGCTGTTGCGCTCTTGGAAGAGCGCCATGTGTCAGCGTCTGAACCATTTGCGCTATGCGCTTTTGAAATAGAGCTTTGCTCTCTGAAATTGGCGCAACTAACCAGAGCGCGCCACATGTCAGCAGCGCAAGCGCACTGCGCTTGCATGACACGTGTCGTCACCACAAGTGCTTGCGCTCTTTGATTGGCACAAAGCGCCTGAAATGCAATGCATTTCTTTTACTGAAGGGCCAGGCCCAAGTCAAAAAGACCTAACAGGCCAAATTAAATTGCAAAGCAATAAAAGGCAGAGCCCAAGTAAAAGTAATGCTGCGCATCATTTATAAATGGGCAGAGCCCAAAACAAATTGATGCTCTGCATCCTTCATGGGTAGAGCCCAAATAAAAAGAAATGCAATGCAAAAGCAGATAAAATGTTGAACATCTTCAATTGGACGTAGCCAAATCGTGGCTGTAAGTCCTCAAATTAAATTGACTGAGCAAGTTTGCTCTCTTAAATCAATTTACGACCGGTTCGAGGGTACATCTCCGAACTCCTCTGACACCCATCGTTGTAATCCTTCAACGACGTGCGAGAGGTGACGGGTCCCGACGACCACACATCAACATGGACTGCGGGGTCCTTAAACTCGTGGACCGAAACGTCCTTAAACTAATATTGGACCGAAACGTCCTTAAACTAATGACGAAACGTCCTTAAACTAATGACGGACCTCTACGTCCCTAAACTGGAATGCGGACCACCACGTCCCTAAACTGGAATACGGACCACCACGTCCTAAACTGGAACATGGACTGAAACGTCCTTAAACTAATGGTGGACCACCACGTCTCTAAACTGGAACATGGACCGAGACTTCCTTAAACTAATAGCGGACCACCACGTCCCTAAATTGGAATGCGGACCACTACGTCTCTAAACTGGAATACGGACCACCACGTCCCTAAACTGGAACATGGACCGAAACGTCCTTAAACTAATGGTGGACCACCACGTCTCTAAACTGGAATATGGACCGAAACGTCCTTAAACTAATAACGGACCACCACGTCCCTAAACGGGAATACAGACCACCACGTCCCTAAACTGGAACATGGACCGAAACGTCCTTAAACTAATGGTGGACCACCACGTCTCTAAACTGGAACATGGACCGAAACGTTCTTAAACTAATGATGGACCGAGACGTCCTTAAACTAATATTGGACCGAAACGTCCTTAAACTAATGATGGACCGAAACGTCCTTAAACTAATATTGGACCGAGACGTCCTTAAACTAATGACGGACCACCACGTCCCGAAACTGGAGTATGGACCACCACGTCCCTAAACTGGAATGCGGACCACCATGTCCCTAAACTGGAATATGGACCGCAACGTCCCTAAACTACCTATGGACCACTACGTCCCTAAACTGGAACAATAGAGCCTCCAAATGCTCTTTTGCCGGATCTAAACGATCCCGTTTAAGTTGATCTTAGCCCCCAAACACGGCTAACGTATCCTTAAACATTTAAACGGACTATAAAACTCCAAATCAACCTTGGTTCAAGGGTACATCTCTGAACTCCTCTGACATCTGCCGTTGTAATCCTTCAACGACGTTAGAGAGGTGACGAGTCCCGATGGCCAGATATTAAATGGATTATCACGTTAAGTCGATCTTAGTCTCAAACAGGACTATCGTATCTTTAACGAACGTTTAAGTTGATCTTAGCCCCAACGCGACTAATGCATCCTTAAACTAAAAACACCAAACCCAAATCTAAGTAAATACGGATTTGGACTAATCCACGTCCTACGGGCGATGGCATTACTCAGTCTCCGTATACAATCCACGGGCAACCACAAACAAAACAAACACACACGACACGAAGTGAAATTCTGGAGAAGGAGAAAGTTGTTACCGCGATGCGGTAGCGTAATTAACTGCAGGGGCTTGCGCCTGCAGGGAAGAGCGTCCCCATAATCAAAAACCCCTCAAACGAGGGGGAATCTGACGAAGTCTGCTACATCGGCCGCATCCGTCTAAACCTCCGATACATGGTGCCATAAATCAACTTGGCATCTTCGGAGAGGTGGACGGATAGTATCTGCCCCGAATCTCAGCGTCAGGACATCGCGGTCCTGTGCGCCGTCTTTCGGAGGGGAACATATGCAAGACGGCTTTCAGGACCCAATACGGACACTATAAGTTCCTTGTGATGTCGTTCGGTGTTACCAATGCTCCAGCAATATTCATGGACTTGATGAACAGGGTGTTTGCAAAGTACTTAGACACGTTTGTCGTTGTATTTATCGACGACATACTTGTCTACTCGAAGACCCGGAAGGACCATGTTGAGCATTTGCGCACGGTTCTACAAATTCTTCAGGAAGAGAAGCTGTACGCGAAATTGAGCAAGTGTGAATTCTGGCTCGACAAGGTTCAGTTCTTGGGACACATTGTTTCAGGCGAAGGCATCTTAGTAGACCCAGCAAAGATAGAATCGGTCAGAGATTGGCCAACGCCGAAGTCAGTGGCTGAGATCAGAAGCTTTCTGGGATTGGCAGGATGTTATCGAAGGTTCGTCCAAGACTTTTCAAGGATCGCTGAACCGTTGACGAGGCTGACACGGAAGGATGTACCGTTTGCGTGGATAGAGGAGTGTACTCAGGCATTTGACACACTGAAGCAGAAGTTAACCACGGCGTCTATTCTTACAGTACCAGATGATTCCGGTGGTTTGGTGATACACAATGATGCCTCAGGGAAGGGATTAGGCTGTGTTCTGATGCAGCACGGGCGAGTGGTTGCTTACGCCTCTCGACAGCTGAGAAATCACGAGAGGAACTACCCTACGCATGACTTGGAGTTAGCTGCTGTGATTTTTGCGTTGAAGATTTGGAGGCACTATCTATTGGGCGAGAAGGTGGAGGTGTACACGGATCATAAAAGTCTGAAGTACGTTTTCACTCAGAAAGAACTAAACATGAGGCAGCGCCGATGGCTAGAACTGATGGTAGATTACGACTTGGACCTTCAGTATCACCCTGGGAAAGTAAATATTGTACCAGATGCTCTCAGTCGCAAGCCAGCGGTCATGATGTTGACCAGTCAGAGAAGCATTATTGAGGACTTTCAGAGACTCGAGCTTGAAGTCATTACACCGAGTGCAATCAGGCAGTTTTAGAAACTACAGGTGCAGTCTTTCCTTGTGGATCGCATCAAGGCTGCATAAGCGGATGATCCTCGATTGCAAAAGTTTAGAGCGCAAGTAGAAGCCGGGCTAAGAACGGACTTAATCATACATGAAGACGGCTCTCTGAGATTCGGTAGCAGACTCTGCGTACCTAAAGGGGATGTTCGAGAAGAGGTACTGGCTGAGGCACATAGCTCAGCTTATTCTGTGCATCCGGGAGGTACAAAGTTGTATCGAGATCTAAAGCAGCATTTTTGGTGGAACGGGATGAAGCGAGAAATTGCGCGGTTCGTATCCAGATGCTTGGTATGCCAGCAGGTGAAGGCGGAACATCAGAAGACAGCAGGATTGTTACAACCGCTTCCGATACCAGAATGGAAGTGGGAGCACATTACCATGGATTTCGTGACGGCCTTACCACGGAGCCCTAGGGGCAACAACGCCATTTGGGTTATCGTCGACCGCCTCACGAAAGCTGCACACTTCTTACCTTTCCGAGTGGAACAGTCGATAGAGTCACTGGTAAAGAGATACATGCAGGAGATAGTGCGACTTCACGGAGTCCCGGTCAGCATTGTGTCAGATCGAGACACCAGATTTGTTTCGCACTTTTGGAGGAGCTTCCAGGAGAGTTTGGGTACCCGCCTCAAGTTCAGCACAGCTTATCACCCGCAGACGGACGGACAATCCGAGCGTACGATTCAGACGCTCGAGGATATTTTGAGATCCTGCATGTTGGATTTTCACGGTTCCTGGAAAGATCATCTGCATCTAGTCGAGTTTTCTTATAACAACAGTTATCAGGCTAGCATTCAGATGGCTCCTTTCGAAGCACTTTATGGGCGGAAGTGTCGATCCCCAGTTTGTTGGGATGATATGGGAGAGCGAAGATTACTGGGTCCCGAGCTTATTGTTCAGACCGTCGACGAGGTCCAAATGATCAGGCAGCGCATTAAAACGGCTCAGGATCGACAGAAGAGTTGGGTAGATACCAGCAGGAGAGCACTAGAATTTGAAGTCGGAGATCACGTTTTCCTGAAGATTTCCCCTACCCGCGGAGTTATCAGGTTCGAAGGTCACGGGAAGCTCAGTCCCCGTTTCATCGGGCCTTTTGAGGTGCTAGAGCGAGTAGGAGAGGTGGCCTATCGACTTGCCTTGCCTCCATCGCTAGCTGGTGTGCACAATACCTTCCACGTGTCTCAGTTGCGGCGTTACATTCGGGATGAGAGCCATGTTCTGGACTATTCAGAGTCAGCTTTGGGTACTGACCTATCCTACGAGGAGCAACCCACCACCATCTTCGACCGCAGAGAGAAAGTGCTGAAGAATAAAGTCATTCCGTTAGTCTGAGTGTCTTGGGGCGGTCGTTCCCCAGGATAATCTACCTGGGAGCGGGAGGAAGATATCCATACACGTTTTCTACATCTCTTTGTTTAGTACTTTTGTTTCATTGTATCCTTGTTAAATTTCAAGGACAAAATTTTTGTAAGGGGGGTATGATGTAAATCCCCGTTTCCATCAATGAAAATCTTTCTCTATTTCCCTAATTCCCCAAATATTTCCCTTTTCTTTTCCTCGTAATTTTTGTAGGAAATTGGTTGCTAGATTTGTCGTATTTAAATCTTTCTAAACCTTTAAAACAAAACTATATATATATATATATATTTTTCCCAAAACAATAAAACCCAGCCCAAACAAAATTTAGTATTAAATAAATAATTCCTCAGCCCAACACTCCTCAGCCTAGCCCAAGAAAATAATTAAAAATCAAATAAAAAATCCCCGGCCCAATCCCTAACCCAACACCCTTACCCGCGCCCAGGGAACCCGACCCGACCCACTCCACTCCTCTTTTTCCCCATGTTCATTTCCCGCTCGTTTTCTCCCCCGAGCTTCCCACGTTGCGCGTGCCCACGTCGCGCGTGCCCGCGTCGCCGACCCACGTTCCCCCTCAACTCAACCACGACCGCGCGAGCTCCTCAAGCTCACCCTCGTCCCTCTTTCTCCTCTCTCCCTCCTCATTCTCGATCTCCAACCCACTCCTCTCCTCTCTTCAAAAAAAATCACCCGGCTCCATCTCTACACCCCGACGACGCCGACGCCGACGACAACGACTGTCACCTCGGCGACTCCCTCGCTTCTCTCTTCAGAGCTCAAGCCCAACTTCACCTCCCCTTGCTTAACCCCTCCTCACCACTCTCAACCCACTGCCGAGCTCCTCTACACCACCTCGACCACCATGTGCACACCGACGCCGACGAGTCCCCACCACCTCGTCGACCCTCTACATCCTCTGCATCACCATTATCCCACTACCTCACTCCTTCTCTCCAAAACCACTGCCATCATCCCTACCCCCGCTGTGCCCATCGCCGGAGCGACCACCGCCGACCATAGTCGACCCCAGCGCACTCACGGGGGGTCCACTGGACCCCACTCCGCTTCCAGTGATCGCGAGCCATCTACGGGTAACTCCGACGACGAACCCGAAACGCGAGCCGAGGCCGTGAATCCAAACCGTGCTGTTCATCGCGCGTTCGTGCCGTTGCCGCTGCCGTACGTCGCCAAAGCGTCTCCAGGCAAGTACCCTACTTGCTACATGCTAGTTATTACTGTTACATTTCTAAAACCTATTAATTCCGTGTTTATAATTCGTGAAAACTTATATGACATAAGTGCTCGATGCAAAACCCGAACGAAAACCTTACATTAAACTGACGGAACTTGATTATATACTCTGGCCCGTGTGGCAATGAACATTGTGGTGAAATTTGACTGAAAAATTTAATCGTCACTGGCTTGAACGATCACCCCCAACTACATCCGTTAAAACTGAATATTTCCCGTGCCTGAAACTTGTTAAAATCATACTTAATTGTGTACACATTGAAATGATGCGTTCGAGGGCTCAAATCGAAACCGACTTGACGACCTGGAACCACATAAAAGATTTGAATTATTCCTATACTGAAAACACGACAGAACTGATTCGGAGAGCGGCTCTGGACTGCAGTCGAGAGCAGCTCCGGCTGTTGATTTCTATCCCGTAGTGCTTACCCCTTTGCTGCCTGAACTCGTGTATTGCGAAACTCTATACTTTATTGAATATGAAACTGTTATCTAAATAACGCAAGTGATTTCACCCCTTTTTATCGTCATTTACTATTTAACCTGCAATTTAAAAGAACAGGACGTATAGCAGTCCCAAACAGAAACAGAACTGATACCCTAGTGTTGAACAATGCATAACTTCTGACGTAAGGACGCGATTGAGACTCAGTTTGGTGCGTTGGAAACCCTATTGAAAAACCTACATTTCATTCATCTGTAGTATCGCTAAATTCTGATCCCAACTGGGTGAAAATCGTTCCGCGAAACGGACGTTCAGTTCAGAAACTGAATTTCCTGCAGCGAGCACTTAAATTGAAACGGCTGTAACCTGCAAACCCGAAGTCCGATTGCACTGAAACAAATTTTGATGAACTTCCGACAGAGTGTACTTATTACCGTATTTGTATCGTTTCACTGAATTCTGAACATATGATTTACTGCAATTTTTGTAAGCTTATAAGGTGCATAATAGTTCATATTACATATGACTTGTTAACTGCATAAATGTACATAACTTACCCAACCGCCCTACCCATAGTGATAGTGCGCGTTATTATTCAGTGTACAATGCATTATCGTGCGCGAACGGTATTGGTTTAGGAGGGTCAAGTACACCAAAGGAAAAGCGAATGATTCTTGACAGGGATTAATACAGTGAACAGTGACAAAACCGTGTTATTGGTGCATACTTGTACACAATTAAACCATACTCGTCAATAGTGTAAACCTGTGGAAAAAGAGGAAATCGAAGTAGAAAGAGTATCATATTTAGCGAGGACCGTGATTTAGAGGATGATCATTCGAACAGCGACTCTTATATATATTAGGTAGGATCTAGCGATCCGGCTGACAGGGTTATGTCCCGGGCTTGTGGGCCGTTGTCTCGGGTATGTACGAGACCCTCATTAAATATGATCATCCTTTTCACAACTCGATTTCAAACATGACTTAGAGACTGCTAGGGACACAGATCATACTTTGCATCATTTAGTAACATAGTGATTACCCGCATTTTACTTCCACTGTTATTACCTTATTTGCCTGTTTCATATCATTATTATAATATTGCAATTACGTCGCTCTGACGACCTGAGTATGCATGCTCATACTTTGAGGAAGAACCAGCGCAGGAGTCGGATTTACCCTTCGAGCTTGCGGAGATCTAGTTGAGAGTACCTCTTTCTTCTTTTCTGCTTTCCCTAAAGAGACCTTGTATTCGAACTTGGTTAGTAGCTCTTTTCTTATTTATTTGTAAATTGTGAACATGAAAGTTGATGTAATAATTTAGTGATGTATTTCCTTACTTCTGTGTTTTGTTTACTGATTACCATGTAATGCTAGAAGCTGAAGTGTGACTACGGCGAGATTATTTCTTGACCGTAGGAGTATGGCTGGCCTAGCCATCGCTCGTTTTCCGTATTTTAGGAAGCGGGGCGTGACAAAAACTTGAATCGTATAATTCAGATGGCCGTTAGTTTCAATTTTCTTCTCCTCCGTCATGGCTACTCTAAATTTAAGCAATTCTAATTCCCCCTTCAGCTCTTCATGCTTTGTGTTAGTTTCTTCAACTTTCATCTCTCGATCTTCTTTTTTTCCTCTTTGTAGCAGCAGCAGTTGCAGCTCTCTTGTCTTCCAAATACTTGGGAACGTCCTTCAACAAGAAAGGACATCTGGGTTCATTTGAATTCTTATACGAGCAACCGTAAAATTTCTCACCATATGTTTTGGGTTTTCCATTTATTCGAAACCTGCAAATAAGAGCACAACAGCACTCCATGATTTCGTCGTTTGAGTAAGTTGATATAGAAGAACCTGATTCCATGGCCAATCTTCGATTTTTGGAGCCCTAATTTTTAGATTGGGATCGATGTGGAGATTTGGGGGCGTTTGGAGAGTTGGGTTTTTTAAAACCCTAACCCGATGGACCCATTAACGGAGTTAAAGAATATTCCACTTTGGACGCGTTGTTGGTGTGTGTGTGTTAACACTTAAAAAAGCAGAGCGATATGGAGTAAATATCATAAATTGGCAGGTATGGTGTAAATAGCAATATGTTGCTGTGGTGTGCGCGCGCAAACAGTAAATTACCCTTCTATTTATTATTTAAATTCCTTCATAATAAAGAACAAATGGTCGCATCTTTGGTAAATATGCCTCCAACGGTGCCCACTATCCAACGGTCACATCCAAATTCAAAAAATACGACCGTTAGAGACAATCAAGAAGGGCTGAATCGATATACTCCTTTCCATAAACACAATACACTAAAAAATTATATAGAAATCATAAACCCGCAAAAAAAAAAGAGGAAAAAAAACCAAGTCCAAAGCAATTCTATAGAGCAAGGTATGATCCCCTAACAAACGTCTCAATCTTTTTTCTTGAAATTTCTCAATCTTTTTTCTCTCTTTCTCTTTCCATTCAGATCATGCCTCCAATGGACCGCAAGCCTCCACTCGCTGTTTCTCCTCGCCGCCTTCGCCCTCGCCACAATATTCGATCGGTCCCTATCGATCAAACCCCAACAGGTACAATAATCCCATTTGTCCAAAAAAAAAAAAAAATCTTTAGGTTTAATTCTAAAAAATTGCATTTTGTTCATTACAGCTTCAATCAAGCCCAAAACCAAGATCTCGATTCGATCGTCTCTCCCTTGTGATCTACGGATCTCTTCCGGACTAATGGAGATGGCAAAAAGGGTCACGGACGAATTCAAAGAGCATGATGATTTGGGTACCAAGCAAAATCCCAACAAAACTAGTCCAATGTTTGAAAGAGGGAGGTTTTATGAGCTTTACTCTGCAAGAAGAAACCAGAGGCTTATGAGGAAAAAATTGGAGATTGAGCTTGATGAGACTGTGGCTCAAGATCCCGGGATTGCGGTTGAGCTGGCGAAGAAACGGAATCTGAAGAAAGCCGAGAGTGTGAGGAAGTCGGTTCCTGTGAATTTTTCGGTAAGCCGAGGGAGTAGCTTGAGGTCTTCTTTGAGGAGCAGTAAAGAGATTAGAAAATTTGATACTTTGGAGAGTTGCAAGAAACCTGTTGCTGCTGGTGATCTGGGGAAGAGGATTGGGACTTGGTCGGTTCGAAGGATTTGATAATTTTCGGACGGAATCGGGCTTTTTTTATTCCTGCTATGTGGATGTTTCTCTCTGGATTTTATTGAACTTTTTAGGGTTTGTGATCTAGTATTGTCAAATTTTTGAAGTTATTTGTCTCTAATTTGTGAAGGGTAGAATATTGAAAGAATATTATTGGTGATTATGGTTTGTTCCTTCTACAAATCATTGAGATTATATTGCATCCTTGAGTTGATGTTGGGATATTTCTTAAATGTTTGTATGAATACCTTAGGATTAGTTTATAATGTTGTTATTTTGGAAAATTGCTTTAAAAATCGCTACTAATCGTCATGTGTTAGTAAATGTTAATAAGCAATTAACCACATTAGTCACAAGAACAAGCATGTGTAAGAACTCTCATACAAAACTATTTTTTATATTTCAGTGAAGTTCATGTTTTCTGAAAGCATCTCCATCATGGCGAGGTTAGCAAAGTTTAAACATCCAAATAATAGGATCAATATTTGAATTATCAATGGAAATGCAAGTGAAGTTGAAACAATAGAGACATGCAACATATTAAAACTATCTTTATATTTTAGCACAGTTCATGTTTTCTGAAAGCATCTCCATCATGGTGAGGTTAGCAAAAGTGTAAACATCCAAATAATAGGACCGATATTTGAATTATCAATGAAAATGCAAGTGAAGTTGAAACAATAGAGACTTGCAACATATGAAAACAATCTTTATATCTGAAAGCATTTCCATCATAGTGAGGTTAGCAAAGTTTAAACATCCAAATAATAGGATCAATATTTGAATTATCAATGAAAATGCAAGTGAAGTTGAAACAATAGAGACATGCGACATATTTGAATCATCAATGAAATGCAAGTGAAGTCGAAACAATAGAGACTAGCAAATTAAAGGAAGGTCCAATCCGACTATTAACTTATGCAATTGGAAGAGATAAATTATGCTGTCTCTTTCCAACAATAGCTAGTAAAGGTTTTGTCTCTAATTAAATCAAATGTGTGTTAGCCCCGTCCTATTTAATTTTGATTATTGTCAAACACTTTGTTCCATGAATTGTGCAAAAATTTTGTAGACTTAGCAATCATAGGACTATTAATGGAGGTCGTCATAAAAAATTAACGACAAGACTTTTTGTTCATGAAGTATTTATTGCCTTGTATTTTATTTTTCTATAGGACTTAATTGTAAAAGGATCAAGATGCTAGGGAGCTTTGATCAATATCCACACACTTTTGTTCTTTTTTCTTAAGCTAAAAAATAATTTTCACTTCTTTTTAGAGTTTCGGGTTTATTTTTTAATATTTAATTAAACTCAAATATATTTGGTGAACTTAAAATCCATCACTTAATTTTGTTATAAAATTAGTGTTAATAAACTCTGGTTATCATAAGGACACAAAATATTTTCATGATTTTTTTTGCCATTTGTTATTTGTATTAATATTTTTCAATTCTAATATAAAGTATTTATTATACTTTAATTATTTGACTAGGTACAACACTACCTATGGTAATGGACTGGCTATGTGCGAATGAGCAGGAATATAAAGTGCATGTGCATCAATCCTTTGGGCTCTAACTCCTTCACTCAGGTTGTCGCCAACTCAAGATCTTGAAATGTTGCGACACTCAATATAGCTTCAGCAACAGCAACCTCAAATTTATCTGGTTTTTGGATTTTATGTAATTTACATAAAGAAATTTCTTGTATTTACGCTATTTTAGATGGTTGTTGCCTTCAATAAACAAATAGCTAGGTCTAACTTCTCAATGTCCAAAACAACACAATAATAAGTGATCTTTTTAGACCTACAATAAGATTTGAATAGAAGTTTTTTTAATACAAGTCCCTCAAATCTTCTTCATATTTTCTAGCGTCTGTGTTTCTCGAATCACTTAAAGTACTCGAGCTTAGTCCATATTAGCCACTTTCGTCCAAATCTAACCCGATGAGCAGTAAACATCCTAGCACACATGAAAAATGATGAAATTACCACTCTTATCTAAAATCCCTAATTCCCTAAAGTCAAAACCATAATTTTATCTTAATTCTTCACGAAAACGTTAAGCCTGCCTCCAAATCTTCATGAAAAGCCTAATTTCAGTAATGCAGATGAGACAAAACCTTGGTTAAAACCGTCCTAACGGTTAATTGATGCAATATTCCGACAATCTTAGCTACAAAAGTAACCAATAGAACTAAATTTGACCCGAGAGAGAATATGAAGTTTTAAGGGATTAATACGGAATTCAAGAAGATTGGAAGGACTTGTGTGGAAAAACCCTAAATCATATTCAGCGACTCTCATTCTTTGTTAAATACAATAATTTCAAACCAATCAAGAGTTCCAAACATACTTTCCCCCACACATTTGGCAGCATGTATGATTACCCCCCTCCCCCCCCCCCCCCGCCCCCCCAAATCCTCATCCCAAAATAATTTGAAACGTGGTTGCTGATGAATTAATTTCAAGCCGTTTTTGTCATCTTTTGCTCCCAATTTGTTTCTAAAAAGATTCTCGACAAAATCGCCTTCACTTTCACCGCTCTCTCATATCACACATTTAGCCTATCATTTCCTTCGCCTTCAATCCCAAAACTCCAGTTCCCAATTGAATTCCAAAACTCCAGTTCCGAAAGTCTATCGAGTATCCCAACTGATTCACCACTTGAACATAGAATATTTGATGAGTTGTGCAACTACGCAGTGTTTAATTTACCCGACTATGAAGGGTCCCTTTCAAGTGAAACCCATACCACTCCATTTGATCTCTGCATCCCCACTCTAGAAATCCAACCGATTGAAAACCATGTTTTTGTTGAGGTGTTTGAGAACTTTACGTTTGACTTGATTGAGAATATCGATATTAGGGATGATTTCAATGATGAACCCACAAATTTGGATGGGGTTTTCTCACCAATTCAACATTTTCTTTCAGAACCGTTTGAACATCATCCTGAACCTTTAACTGTTTCTCTTGAACCCCATTTACATCTGGAGTTTATTGATGAAGATTTGGACGAATGCATGAATGATTTTGATTTTGTGGAGATTTTTTAGGATATCTTTAAGGATATACACGTTTTGTTGGATGAGTTGGATTTTCCGATTCATCATATCCTTTCTATTGATTGTGAATATCCTCCTGAGTTTCTAACTGTTACCATTCCTCAGTTACTTCCCTCCCTCATTTCTACTTCGTAAGACGTCGTATCAATTTCATTTCTTTTATCTGGTTCCCCAAGTTCGAACCCATGTTTTCTTGTGAATCTTGAAAGGTTTGATCCTTTCTCTCAACGTATTGATAATTTAGCACAGTTAGAAATCTCCAATTTAAATCATTATAGACTGTACTAAATTACTCAATAAATTTTCAATCTCAAGTTCGCACTCCGTTTCTTTCTCCCTTCCGTTCATCTCCTCATATACCGGGACCGTATACCACTTCTGTCCACGCACAGTCTCGTGTATCCTTCATTTCTTTTCGCTACGCATTCTTCCACCAACCCTGGACGAATCACGATAGAATTTTTGAATGGTTGGTGTTAACCTTTGGTCTGTATAAGGCCTTGTATAGATTAATGATTTAACTGTTGGATATGTATGCCCTAAAGGCCATTATTGTATATGTATACATGTGGATGCTTGGACATATATATGTACATGACAATCTTGCTCAATATGATAGTACGCTATCTGGTTTGTCTTTATCTTAACATATACGTATGTTTTACTTGTTATTACATATCATTTATACATGCTGATAAAGCTCATAGGATCATTGCTAGACTACCTGCGTTGTGATGGCGATCATACTTGTGAGAGCTGGGTAGTCGGTACGCACATCCTTAAATTGTCCATAGTCGTGAGAGTATTGAGACTGAGCATCGATATTTCGGAGTAGACTAGTGTATACGTTTCTAGACCCCGACGAGGGGCGATGGTTTGGTCCTGCAACCATTAGTCTTTTGTACCTAAGATTGTTGGGTTACGGCAGCGCCCCAGCCATCAATCCATGGCCAAATGGGGAACAAAAATTTAATAAACCGGCGCTAACGGAACCCAATTCCTGGATCGACCATCAACCCTACACTAGCTATATGAAAAGGAGCTTAGAAAGGTTATATCGAATGATCCGTGTCCTTCGGTCTTCAACCTCTGTCCCAAGCTCCTCGTGGCTTCCTCGATCATGTTTGATCTCCGGTCTCCTCCCATCGAAGACGATCCATTTTGAGAGTATGTAATACGGGCTCCGACCTCAAATCCGAGGCAACTCGAGTATCTAGTATGCTACCCTAGATAGCCAAGATGAAGTAGAGAGTGTGTGTGATTAGATTGTCTCAATACACCCTAGATTTCTCAACACATGAAAGATATAGGATGGAGGTAGAAGAAGATGCCATGGGAGAAGTGTGAAGCATAGAAAAAGGTAAGTTAAGAAAATGGCTAGTGTTGTTGTGAGATATATGTGTTGTGAGCAACTAAAGAAAAGCCTCACAAGAAAAGATATGCCTTTACTCACATGCTCACAACAAAATATCTCATAATACAACAAAAACCCTTGTCATGCCACCATTGCTCACCACCATGAGTCACCAAGTGCACATGCTAGATTCAATGTAAACAATGAATCACACCTCCACCCAAATAAACATTTAAACCCTAAATGTTTATAGCAATAAAGAAATGGCAACTTCTAAACTAATCTTGCAATAGAATTACAAGAATACCCCTCATCCGTATATACATACCCGCATCCGTATTCCGAAAGAATACGAATACAACGAGACAAAAATAACCCAACACTATAATACTAGGATCCGGCTTAAACCAAAGCCCATTAGTATTATCCGTCCGAATCATGATTCGTGCACAAGTGCACGTATATGATCGAACCCTGCCATAAAACCATACAGCCTCTACAACGTTTCGCCCGAAGCAGGGAAACCCTCTACGTGGGACTCTAAAGACTCGTCAATACGCTGGCAGTGGGTTTAACCACAAGCACGTCAGCGACACTAGCTGTACGTAACGGCTACCCAGGTATTGAGCGAAAGAGAGGCCGGCGAGCAAACTCATCCTGAAACCCCTACTGAGCCTAACAGTGACAATATCCGTACAGTCCGGTCCGTTCGTCTATGAGTATCGCATATCGAGTCTAGGGGGTGGATAAAATCAGACCCCTAATAACTTGATATTCAGTGTCGGTATGAAATCTATCACCACCTGAGAAACTGCCGATCCTAGATCAGTAATTCTCGACTACTTTGGCCAAGGATTTCTGGTGATGGATACCCGTGCACAACGCGACATCAACCCCCAATACCGGGAGAGACGAATCCCTTGATGATCCGCTCACTGCCTCCATGTGGCTCGGGACTGTACCCAACTAAAATCTGTTTGCACGACTCCTTTAAGCCGTGGCAGGGTCGTAATCAAAGCACAATGGGAACTCACCGAGACAAATGACGATCACAGGTCTATAGACTAACCTGTACATATGTCACCTGGGGACTGCTATCTGATAATAGGTATAATACCAACTAGCATGTTCCCGGCGAGTCTGTCCGAAGTACTCATAACCCAATGAGCACATGTATACATCTTAGGTGAACAAACTAACACCAATGGCTTGTGAGACCGTCCACCGCCCCTCGTCGGGGTCTCGATCAGTATACACTAGTCTACTATGGAGTATCGATGCCCAGTCTCGAAACTCTTACGACTAGGGACATTTTAAGAATGTGCTTATAGACCACCCATCTCCCACGTATATGATCGCCATCATACTGCTGGTAGTCAAGCATGAATCCTATGGGCTCTATCAACATGTAATAGTGATCTGTAAAGCCACCTAAAGCAAGTACATGATGATAAAGACAAACCGGATAGCATACTATCATCTTGAGTAAGACTGTTCTACCAGTATAGGTCCTCCCTTAATCATTGCAATCATATGCCTGCGATCCAATAATTGACTTGAGGGCACTATAGCCAACAATCTCCCACTTGCACTTAAGACTATTATTGCGGTGTCGCATACTCACAGCCCATGTGATACCGAACACCCAATTTCTCTACTAATCAGTTTCACAAAGCTCGTTTGTAAAACTATTGCGTTCGAGAAATAACCTCAGTGAGTGGATCCGCTCTAATGTTTCTTTCTTTGTCTCTCTTTATCTCAAGTTCGCAGAGAAACCTATCTCCCGAAATGAGCAATACCTGTCTTAGAATATGTCTGGATATCTGATGGGACCCAGTTCTCAAATGAACTCCAACTCCAGCAAAACATGTTAGACTGTATCGTCCACTGAATTTAATCAGTATCCTGCGCCATACCTCTCTCAGTATCCGCTTGGACCACCTGTCCAAACTACTGCCCCTTAAAATAGGGAAAACTATAACTCTGTCAGTCACTCTGTCATCCAGGTCATCTTGAAAGCCCGGAATGATAATCGTCTCCCGAAGGAGGCTGCCGTTACCAAATGCCTAGAACATCCACTTATGTTCATAAACTGCTTCAGAACGTTTCTCCAGAATTGGATTAATATATAAACTTATTGCAACTAGTGCAAAAACAATATCTGGTGTGGTACTTGATATCTCATGATTGACTCAATTGCCTAAGCAAGTAATATGCCAATCATGCACACCCCTCTCCTCTTTTAGTCTGCAAGACACCTTTAGAGAGGGTGACTCCATCACCTGCAGGTACACCACCATATCAGGAGTCATCCATTCTAAATCACCTTTAGAATAGTGTCAAAATACCCAGATTGGGAAACTACCCAAATCTAGATTTAAAACCATAGATCTAGTAACCAGAATGCCTGATATAATATCCATATCCTATGTGGAGAAACAACTGTGTGACAACCACAGTATAACCGATCGTAGTGTAGGAATTTCACTTCCTACAAAGTGTATGTCATTCAAATACCAAGACATCACACCCTACTATCTTCTTAATAGATCCATCTGCTATTCTGATGAAGTCAAAGCGTATGACTGTCATATCAAAAATAGAAGATCTATCTCCGCTATACCTGCTTTAGTCTATATATAGACACAAGCTACTTGTCCATTATACTTCTGCTAACCCCACTGATTACAACAACCCTCTGGCAGAGTCATATACACGTGCACTTCTAAAACTAGTTTAGAACGAAGCTATACTCATCCTTTTGCCGGGTCTCAATAGTAATGACAAGTCTGGGTAAATAAGAACCTCCCTGTTACCGTCTTTGAGGATGCCAAAGTATCTCTCGGGTGTCTGAGGTTACCCACCATATCTGCGGAGTGGCTAATGGAATGTCAAACCTAATTGAATCTTTAGATTCTATTAAATTTTCAGTAATCATTTGTGGTTCTGGAATCATTTCCAGTTCTACTATACTCCTACTACTGTTTTCTGAAAAAAGTCCATTTTACTAAAACTGTGGCGAGTCAAGAACAATATCACTATTGATCTTCCAGATGGTAGAAAGTTAATCCTCGTCATGCCCGGGATAACTCACAAACTGCCATTACAGAAACGTGCCTTGAGTTATCCAGAGTCTGGTTTTAAGCATAAGCCGGACAACTCCATATACCTCAACATCGTTAAGATATGAACCATTCTATATACAATATAGAAACAGATGCACTGATTTAATTGGAACCAGATTCAAATCATGCAGCTGTCTCCAGTGCATGACAACTAAATGGAGAGAGGCCGATCAACATTACTCAACTAGGAGTGCATCCAGATATGAGTAACCTGAAAGAGAAGCAAGTTCTCAAAACCATTACTATCAACTGAATACGAAACACAAGTATCTATATCTTCGATCACCTTGAAGAATCTTGTTACCTGCAACACATGGTTCTCTACTTTATTCTTGTACCTATAACTTCTCAAAACTTTGACCTTTTATTTCTATGAAATACTTGTCTAAAACTGGAGAAGTCACAAGTAAACAGAATATAGTACGAGCACCAACCCCTTTGTCCTAATGGACACTGGACAACATACAATATTTTATATAAGTCCTCTGAGTTGAATAACTCAAACCCTGTGCGTCGTAGGTTGAAAACTGTACTATGGTTAAGAAGAATTACACCGCTGTTTAATGCTCCTTGCCCAATCATCAACTGATATAGGTAAATGTCATGGACATAATTTCAAAAAGTTATATCTCACTTTATAAAATAAACGTACAGATATATCAGTTTGAAATTGGTACATAACAACGGATATTCAAAACCAAATATTTACCGTCAGGCAAAACTCCAGGCGATTTCCTCAAATATCACCAATTACAACGAATTCCGATATAATGAGGATATAATCACCTAATTCCCAATAACTTACTCCCACTCATCATCTGTAAAACCATACAAATGTGAGAATCGAATCTGGTAAATACATACCCCGGAGTAAGGATCTAATTGGGAAATCAGTTTTCAATTAATAACGCACAGTGAAACTGAAACATGAAAATGTTTCGAAGGGATAGCCGGGTATTCCTAGTAATGTCTCTTCCATTATCCAGATTCATGACTGTGACCGTATATTTCCTTGCCATCTCTCCAAATTCCTTTATTTGTCATTACTCATTATCTTCTGTACACCACCCTTAGGCTAAATGGTTTTCTTCCTTCCCTACCGTTCGGCACCAGCCTATGATTTGGAAGAAGACTGTCCAATAAACGTAATAGGTGTACCCTCCTAATCCTAGGAGCCCTCGCAACCTGAGAGAAGGTAAACATAAAAGACAACTGAATAATCCTTATTCTATTTCTCCTGAACCAGAATCCATTCTCGAACTGGAACAAGTTCCTTTGAGTTCGTATATAACTATACGATGGATTATCCAATAAATGTGGATCTTTGTAGTGATACGGGGTGTTCTGGAGAAATTCAAAAGTGAAGTAGAAGTGGCGATGATATACGCGGTTTCGTCCTGAATGATAGCAGTCGTAATTTAGTTTGCTCTCTTTCTAATCCCTTTCTTTGTCTTTACTTATTACCTTCTGTACCCCACACTTAGGCTAATTGGTTTCTTCCTTCCCCACCTTTCGGCACATGCCTATGGTTTAGAAGAAGACTATCCAATAAGCGCAATATGTGTACCCTCTCCTAATCCTAGGAGCTCTCATTACTTGAGAAAAGGTAAAAGGAAAAGGCAACAGAATAGTCCTATTCAATTTCTCCAGAACTGGAAACCATTCTCGAATCTGAAATAAGTTTCTTCGAGTTCGTATGTAATTATACGATGGTTATATCCAATAAATGTGGATCTTCGTAGTGATACGGAATGTTCCGGAGAAATGCAAAGGGTAAAAGAAGGAGTGGCAGATATATGCAACTCTGACAATCCAAAAGCCAGTGTGTTTTAAGAAGGTTCGGTTAACTTGGTTTATGAGTTCTAGTCTAGGGTCGGGCCATGGTCGCTGCCAAAGAGAGAGAAAAAAACACTTAGTGTGCACTCTAACCTAGGTCAGAATGGTTAATCACTTTATCTAATCAGGATGTCTCCCACCGTATCCTCAAATTCTCCTCCAAACTCAAAGAAGAATTAGTCGAGATCATCTAAAATCACACAAGGAGTAAACCAACTCATCAGTGGGAATCGGGATCCAACTATCATGGCATGATAACTTGATGGGATCCACTCAAGTTATCACACTCCAGAAGGTATGTGCATGCCTGGCAAGTTTCCTGTATATTTGAAAATCCCGATGTGATTTTTACCCCATGCTCTTATGACCCTGACGAAGGCCAACAAATCATAAGTCACATTTCAAGTTCTACCCGTCATTGTCCAGGTTAATTTGAACCCACCCGTACTCGCCCTTGACGAAGGCTAATAAGGCTGTACGACTGTCCCAAACCAACACATCTATCTATGCAATAGAAAAGTAACAAATAGCTACCATACACTATGCTTTGACGAAGGCCAACAAACATAGCATGAATATTAAGTGCCACCCGTCTGAAATGAAGGAGGGCTACGAGTGATTTTTGGTGAAAAACCTTTAACGTAATGAACTTGATATCGTTGAAGGAACCGGATAGGTTTACAAATATATAGTGGCGAAAACCTTTGCTAAAGAGGTCACTCCCGGTGAAGGGATCTCGGCTCTTTCCTCGTGGAATGAGGTGCAGGATATTCCAAACTGAATAACTCGATGCAAAGTAAAAAGCAATCGACTATAGTGAAATTATTGCCCTGACGCAAACTTCTGCCCAAGAGGTCACTCCCGATGAAGGGAACTCGGCTCTTGCCTCGTCGAATGAGGTGCTGGATATTCATAACCAAATATCTTTGTGCAAAACAAAAGAAAACGTCCTTATAATAACAGCTTTTGAAAATTGTTCCAACAACATCATATAGGTTTGTTTTCCTTGCATTGATCAGAATCAACGCAGTCCCATCAATTAATCACACCAGAAAAGAATGAAAATATGATCTAGACATCCGCATTCGCCACTGGGCCCCGTCATCACCCGTTAGGTTACTTAACTAACGACAGAGCGGGGGCTGGACCAGCACGGGTGCAAAACATATACAACATCTACTGGTATATATATAACAATATATAATAATCGTTCCAGGCATGATATATGCAACATCACAGATAAGCGATAAGCATCACAGAACAAACTGATAATCTGGGAGCCCCAGGTTTCCTTTGAGCCGCAACTGAAACCCGACGTTCTCCTGGTCGTGTGGATAGCCTGTACAATGAAAACCTAGACCCCTACGAGCGCGGCAAGTTACCTGCCAAAACCAGAAGTAAGGCAACCCCCTTCATCAAAGTGAATGAGTCACCCGACACTTCACGAAATCCGGTAACTTGAGCACCCCTCCTTGGGTCAACCTATACCCCTACGAGTGCGGCAAATAGCCCACCAATTCTAGAGTGAGGCCCCCTCCATCTCAACGCCATGAGATGCGGACCCGTTGCCCTCCATAACCCGGTTATCCGTGCACTCCTTCGCGGGGTAATCCTAGTACAGAAAAGAAAATATGTACAACGGTGACATCGACCTCAAGCCGGTCATGCCCCAAATAAATAATATACAAGCTGGCAGTGACGACAGTCCACATGTCGAACGCTCGTCCCGCGATATCAAATGTACAAATGAAACTAAACTGTACTAATATTGCACCCAAGCTATCCACCACGATGATCCAGCCACATATACAGCACAATACAGAATATCAACGTGAATGTCAAGTTCGCAAACCCGTCTAAAAGAACTATAGCAATTAGACAAGTTGTACCGCTCTAATAACATTCACGGTCGCAGATAGTAATGTATGTACTGTAAAACTTTAAACAGTGTTAAATTTTCGACTTCGAAACACCCCAAATTGCCCCCAAACCAAAAGATAACACTATATCCAAACTTGGCTAACAAACAATACCACTGAACCAATATTCCAGAGACTAGCACATACCCCAAAATTCAAGTCTTAGTTCCCCACAAAAATAGGCCAGGCCGGATTTTATTCCAATGTGGCCGGGTCTGTAGTGGAGTTTGGGGCTCGTATTTGGGTGGTGTTCTAGTGGTCATACAGGTAGTCTTCTGCAATTGCTTAAATAATTTTAGAATACTGAATAAAATTCGACAGAAACTAGAATGCTAGTTGGTATTGTTTCGGAGTTGTTTCGGTTTCGATACTTTAATATCGTCTAAAACAACTAGTATGAGGTTAATGGGTTGGCTCTGATACCATATTGGGTTACGGCAGCGCCCCGACCATCAATCCGTGGCCAAATGCGGAATAAAAATTTAATAAACCGGCGCTAACGGAACCCGATTCCCAGATCGACCATTAACCCTACACTGGCTATATGAAAAGGAGTTTAGAAAGCTTATATCGAATGATCCATGTTCTTCGGTTTTCAACCTCTGTTCCAAGATTCTCATGGCTTTCTCGATCATGTTTGATCTCCGGTCTCCCCCCATCGAAGACGATCCACCTTGAGAGTATGTAATACGGGCTCCGACCTCAAATCCGAGCCAACCCGAGTATCTAGTATGCTACCCTAGATAGCCAAAATGAAGTAGAGAGTGTGTGTGATTAGATTGTCTCAATATACTCTAGGTTTCTCAACACATGAGACATATAAGGTGGAGGTAGAAGAAGATGCCATGGGAGAAGTGTGAAGCATAGAAAAAGGCAAGTCAAGAAAATGGCTAGTGTTGTTATGAGATATAAGTGTTGTGAGCAACTAAAGAAAAGCCTCATAAGAAAAGATCCGCCTTTACTCACATGCTCACAACAAAATATCTCATAATACAACAAAACCCCTAGTCATGCCACCATGACTCACCACCATGAGTCACCAAGTGCACATGCTAGATTCAATGTAAACAATGTGTCACGACCCGCTTCCCAAAATACGGGATATGAGGGGTGACAAGGCCAGCCATGCTCCTACGGTCAAGGAAATATCCTGCCGTAGTCACACTTCGGCTCCTAGCATTACGTGGTAATCAGTAATCAATGCACAGGTAATGAGAAATGCAGTCACTAAATCTATCAAAACAGATATAAAACTAACCAGATAGAGTCAAAGGAAAGATAGCGCTGGCGTCGTTGATCTAGATGCGCGCAATATCCTCGAGGTGCGACAGATGCTGATCCGAGCTAAGTTCACTTCTCAGTCTGAGCATGCATACTCAGGTCGTCAGAGCGACACAATAGCAATATATATATAAATACATATGTAAACATGTGCAATGATGATGAACAAGAAACAATAAACATGGAGTGATGATATGAGTATGAAGTAACCAGTACAGGTAAACAATAAAGCAGATATATTGAATCAGTAGCTAATGCAATGTCCATGTCACTAAACCCATCAGTCTCTAAGTCTCAATGTCCAAGTCACTAAATCTATCGTCAGTCTAAGTGTGAGCGTCAACCACCGCAGGAGTATCCCTAATCCAAGGATAGGCCCGGGGGCAAGGGAACACGGGCCAGAATCACGCTCGCTAATAATCAGTAATATCACCCATACGACTCCCGAAATCGCTGTATATGCCGGCAGTGGGACTCCCGAGATTCCGCTGATATAACTCACACTCAAACTACCCCACACCCGCGGTATACATCAAACACCGACCATGAACCCAAATACTAGTCGTTCCATGACAAGTCTATGTGAGAACTGGAGACATGATCTCTATCAAGTATGTCTCGACTGGTATCCAAGATAAATGGACAGTGTTCGACGTCTTACCTATGACACTAATACGCGCTTCCATAACCATCCCATTCCAGTTATAGTTACACCTATATATGTCCCATAGGCATCGACAATGCAATAATTTTACTGGTTCTGCTGATTGTGTACAAGTACGAGTCACTTCACTTATTCATTCACGTTTTAACACTAACGTACTCGCCATAATCCAATTACTAATATTTATCACTGGGTAATGTACACGGTCACTAGGTTATTAATATTTTATGACTACTATTCAAACGAGGGTATAACCGCTACCTGATATAATGATAATGCAATTAATTATGATACGAATAAAATATAGCAGCCAGTGTCATACCACTTGCAAAATTTACTATAAGTCACACGTACAGAATTAAGCAAAATAATATAAAAGGGGTAAGCAATATATTTAATTATCTGTCCATCCAAATTGGTTTCGTGTCAATTGGGTTTCAGGTTTGCTAGATATGGCCATTTCATTTTAAGTGTTTACTGCTGGAAATCCAATTTCTGAACTGGAAGTCCGTTTCGTAACACTTTTTACTCTCAGTTGGGAGCATAATTTGGCGATGCTACAGTTGGATAATATTTAGGTTTATTAGTTAGGTTTCCAACGCATCAGACGGATCAATAATATCTACTATACGCAGGGAGATATGCATTGTTTTTAGGGTAAGGTATACATTCTGTCTCTGCATGAAACTGCAGAACATATTGACAGTTTAAAAGGTGTTATAAATATCAAACGATACTGGAATACAACGAGACCAATACCATTAGAAGTCTAATTCAATTATCTAAACTTCTATGTATGGCTCCACACACTTGCGCGCGTAAACAGTGAGAAACATGCATTCCAAAACGGGTAAGGGTAAAGATTCTTGCTCTGGACAGCAGTCCAGAGCCACGAATCGCCTCAGTATTAGTCTTTAAAGCTTATTAAAATACAAGGATGAACTCTGGGGTGCTGTATGTTTATCTATTGGTTTTGATACGAGCCATCGAACATTAAGTTACGAGTTGTATTCAATTTAATATGGATTTTAGAACATGGCATGTGCGGTGAATTCCAGATTCAATGTCGCCTTTTGGGGGCGTCGTTTCTTGTGCGAAACAACGTTATTTTGCCTTCACGTTTTTACACAATAATTATAAATAGTAAAGGGATTTATCTATCATAAGTTTCTCTATTTTCATTCAGGTTTTGATTTAGGATTCGCATCGAACATTCTTGCATTATATACATGTCACGATTTAAACCTCGGTTTTACCCAATTAATTAAAGTGTGATTTAATCACTACAAGTTCCACACGATACTAGAAAGGTAATATTAAACCCGAATGTGTTCCACTCATTATGATTAAATGACGACGGTTACACATTAGAATGTAACGATAATTATAGTGTAAATATAATATCAATATAACTACAATCTGACAACTAATAATTTATAGCATGTAGAGCAAGTGAGGGGTTCACTTGCCTTCGGTCGCTTGATATAGAAGCAACACCACTTACGGGATCCATCTCGTCACACGAGACGATGCGACGCTGGACACGTGCACGACGAGGACGCGATGCGCGGTGACCCGGTACTGGATGCGGTGGCGACGCGGGCATGACACGGTAGTGGGCGTGGTGATGACGCGGGCGTGACACGGTACTGGGCACGGTTTTGATTCGGTGCGTGGTGCGGGTATGGCACGACACGAGCACTGGATTGGGTACGATGTGGCAAGGGGCTGGCACGATGTGGCACGGGGAGTGGGTATGGGGCGCGACACGTCTAGGCATGCGGTGGCACGGAGGCGGGGACAATTCATATGACGGCTAGGAGCTCAGCGATGGCTCAGCAGCAGGGAGCTCGGCTTGACGAGGCGACAATGATGGTGGTCGCAGCAGAGCTGTCGACGGCGGGAGGCAGCGGCAGTCAGGGAAAAGTCGGCTGCAACGGTATGGGTGCTCGATGGAATGCCGGCGGGGCTTTAGGCTCGGCTTTGAAGATGGCGCAAGCGATGATGGGTGGCAGCTCAGGCTCGGGTTTGTGGTGCTGGAGTCGAGGACGAGCAGGGGGTGTTAGGAACTCGTCGGCGGCTGTCATATCCCGCTTCCCAAAATATGGAATACGGAGAGCGACGAAGGCCAGCCGTGCTACCTATGGTAAGGAAAGATCCTTCCATAGTCACATAAGGCTGTCTAGCTTAACCTGTCAAAAATAAAATCCAATACCAAAAGGAATAATCGTGCTGCAATGAAGCCACAAGGAATACTAAAAATGGGTCCACTAGATAATTGATGCAAAAGGATCCGATACAATAGGTTCGAAAAGAAAACAAAATCTGAAAGATACATAAGTCCTAATGTCCCAGAAGGGCGCACATGCTAAATACTAACAGAAAAGAAATAAACCTACGGGTTATTGATCTCCGGTAAAGTCCTGGTAGCCGCTGCGGTCCTGCTCATCCTGAAAATCCGTCACTAAACCTGAGATGGCAAATCTCAGGGATGTCAGAATATCCCAGCAAGTACTCAACGTATAAAGTGTATGTGTAGTGTGATAACATGACTATATATAAGTGTAGTGAAGCCCGTGTACGCAAGCAAAACAGATATATAAATAAATAGATGCATTAACACTATGAAACATGTATGTAAGAGGTTAAGTCATAACCTAACTGGTCACTAAAAGGTAAACTATCCTATCGTAAGCTCGAGTGTGTGCGTCAACCTCTGCAGGAGTATTTCTAACCCAAGAGTGGTGCCCCAGGGGCTAGGAAACACGGGCCCAACTGTGGAATGAACATGAGACCGATATAGCCTGGTACGAGCTGTAAACATGAGACCGATATAGCCCGGTACAAGCTGCCGGCATAGGACTCCTGAGATCCTGTTGTACGACGCACACTCAAACTACCCCAACACCTGCGTATTTATAGCTACTATGGTAATAACTAGAACACTAATTAAAAATGCTGAAAACACTGGAACTTGTGATATGGTAATTATATAGAAATGAAACTGGTAAATAGTAGTGTGTCATGTAGTTCAGCATCCTTATCAGCGATCTCGTTCATAAAGACTAGAGTATTGAATAGTCATGACTTGTCAAATGTAATTGTTATCTAGTAATAGTAACTGCATGAAGGAGATGTACAAGCTAGTATGAGTCACAATTGTTATCTTTACCGTTGACCTTAATATGGATATACTAATCACAATCTGGCTAGAAATATATAAATGTGAGATAGGTTAACAACTTTCGAATTTTATTTGTAGTTAAAATAGATCTCATTTTAAAACCACACTTGCTAATTTTTCTTATTTGCTGCATAAAAGTTTGCCCATATATATTTTATAATATAACGAAAAATAAGTACTAACACATTTCTCTTTTATTCTAACAGGAATGCAGATGTACATCGACCAAAAGTAGAGCATGCATACTTGCCTTGAGGATAAGGGTCATGGGAAAACAATGTACGAAGATGCGAGGCACGAACTCAGCTAAGGTTCAACTTGGGATCAGAGTTATACGCTCTTCCTAGATTGATTTTGCCATAAGCCAACAATGTACCGCACTTAACATATGATTGTATATAACCAAACATGCACATTAACAATTATGTTGTACTATATAACAATAACATGATATAATCAGGTTCCGGCATACAACTAGATATGTAATAAACAGTATGGATACAAACGGATATCGGAAAACGGTAACATGGGATGCACAATGAAATAAACATGTAATATTTTTATTCATAAGGATATAAATATAGCGACATAGCATACAGCAAGAGAAACTTGCCTGATCGGATCTCACGACGGGATACGTATGCCACGTCCGATGTCGGGTAAAACGTCGCAATGCACATGCGGGCGTACAAAACCGAACCAAGCAAAGCAAGAAGGTGACCATGCTGGCTGGGAATGTCCACTGGGTCGCCTGGATCGTCGGCGACGGCATGGCTCCGGCGGTGATCGGAAACCCAAGAAACTAGAAAGAGAAAGAAGAAGAAGAAGAAGAAGGAAGAGAAGGGGTACACTCTCTGGGTTCGTGCTCTGGGGTCGAAGGAGGTGGTAAGGGGACGACGACGGCGATTCGTGGGTTTTTCGGCGAGGTTTCACGGCAAGGTGAGGCTTTGGTTCTTGATGTCGGGTGAGGGGCTCGGGTGTGCAGGGAAAAGGTTCTGTAGAGTGGGAGAGAAGAGAGAGGGAGAAGGTGGTGGCGAGGGGTGAGGCCGACGGGGTCGGAGCTCCGGCGAGGGTGCAAGCGGCAGTGAAGAGATGGGTATGGGTTGCAGTTTCGGGTATAGGGATCTTGCAAGGGAGAGATCAAGTTCTTTTAGGAGAGGGGGGAGAGAAGGAGAAGTGGGTGGCTGTGAGGACGAGAGGTGACGGTTAGGGATCGCCGACGACGAGGGTGTGCAGGTGGGGTTCTTGCAGTGAGGGTTGGAGGTGCGGGGATTTCGTCGGAGGTGAGGTTGTGGAAGAAGTGGGGTGGTCGAGGAGATGTGACGAGGTCAAGGGTGGAGGCGAGGTAAGGTGAGGCCGTCGAGGGTGGTGGTGACGACGAGGCGAGTTCCAGCGAGGTGTAGGCGATGGGATTTGGAGCTCGGGATGTGGGTTTCGGGTGTGCAGGGATCTCGTCGGATGCAGGGTCAAGGTCTGGGAAAAGGAGGAAAGGAGGTGGAGGTTGTGAGGATGAGGGTGATGTCGAGGAGATGATGGGGGCGAAGGTGAGGCGACGTCGAGGGGTTGTAGTGGTGATGTGGGTTGCGGGGAAAAAGAGGGGAGAAGAGGAGAAGAGGAAGGTGGAGAAAAGGGATGGTCGAGGGGATGGCGAGGATGCTGAGGCGAGGGTGAGGCGGCGACGAGGGTGATGGCTAGGGTTAGGGTTCGCGAGCGGCGGAAAAAGAGACGAAGCGGGAGAGAGGAGGAAGAAAAGTGAAGCATATGGGAACGTGGGGTTTTCAAGTATGGGTTTTAAATAAAATATAAATAATTAATATAAATAATATAAATAGAGGAGATACGGAGTGGGTTAAAAATTTGTTTTAAAAATATATTTGAATATATATTTGGTTAGGAAGGTACAGTTTATTATATTTAATATATATATATATATATATATATTGAGTTTTCTGGCTAATACAAAATTATTCCAAAATATGCCCGGGTTGGATCTAAAATTACGGTTTGAAAATACGGATAATATACGTGTCAACCGAAACCCAAAAACAATGTCCGGTTAAAGAAAATGCATACCCCCAAGAACGGATACACGTAGTATGCACGTAGCGATCCAAACGAATCCGTTTCACTAAACGAGACGAGAACACGATGAATGGATGCCACCACAGGGTCAGAGATATGATGCAGGTCATGGTAGGTATTTTTAAAATATATTATTTAATTATATTTGTATTATAAAAAATGCAGATGCCAGATATAATGCAGGTATGCAGGATATAGAACACGAGAGTACACGGATCCTCAAAACCGACAGGGATAAAACATGAACAAGAACCAAGACGGGTTTCAAGCATGCGGGTCGGGTCGGATACCAAGAACGGAATACTAAAATACTATCCGCACCCAAAAGTGAATTAAAACAGGAAATAGCCACAAGATAAATAGAATAAACAAATCGTACATGGTATAACTGAACTAGGGTGTTACAGCGGCGCTAAGGGCTTGTCGGTGATGGATGGTGGAGACGAGCTCAAAGACGCAGGGGTTGCAGTGAAGGAGCTGGGCTCGGAGCGAGGAAGCAAGGTCGAGGTGGTTGCTGAGGTGATGGAGCTCGGGCTCGTCGGCTAGGTGGAGCTGGTGGTGGCTGCGGCGATGGATGCAGGGACCCGGTAGGTCGATGGAGGCGGCGAGGTGGCGGTGGGTTTGGGGCGTGGCGGATGCGGTGAGGAAGAGTTGTGGTTGTGGTGTCTTGGCGGCTTGCCGGTGACGAGGTCGAAGACCCGGTGGTGGTTCATGGCTGGAGGTGCAGTGGGTATGGGTGGAGCTCGGTGTTGGGTTGAGGGGAGGGAAAAAGTGTGGGGCTCGTTGTAGTAGTCGGTGTTGGTTTTTTGATTAGCTTGTGGTAGCTTGTCGATGGTGTTCGGCAAAGGTGTCGGTGGATGGTGAAGGTGTTCGGGATCGAGGTTGGTGCGCCGGTGATAGACTTGGAGGAAGGAGGAAGAAGATGGAGACGATGGCGGTGGCAACAGGTGCTGTGGGGTTGAGTTGCGAGAAGAGAGGGAAGCGAGGCAGGCGAGGGGATTGCGGGGAAGCGCGAGAGAGGAGGAAGACGTGAGGCAAGGAAGAACATGGGGCAAGGATGAGGTCGTGGGGTGGCGCGGTTCTCATGGGAGGAAGAAGAAGTCGCAAGAGGAGAAAAGAGGGAGATGGGAAGAGTTCAGTTGTTTGAGAGAGTGGAAAGGCAAGCGAGGATCGGGGGGACGTTGCGGGGATCTCGGAGGGGTAGGCGACGTCATAGCGAGGAGCAGGTCATGGGCGAGGAGAGGTGCCAGCGAAGATGGCGGTAAAAAGAAGGAGAAGAAGAAGAGGTGGGGGTCTCGGGTCAGGTCGGGTGGAGTGGGTTGTGGTCTGGGCTGGGATAGTGGGTAGGGAAAAGGAATTAGGAAATATTTAATTAAGTAAAAGTTTAGTAAATTAATATTAGAAAAATATAGGAAATTATTTATAGGAAATATTCTGATAGAAATTTTTTGGGAAACTTTTATTTCTATATACGGGAAATATGTTCAAGGAAAACTGGGTATTACACAATGAGTCACACTTCCACCCAAATAAACATTTAAACCCTAAATGTTTATAGCAATAAAGAAATGACAACTTCTAAAGTAATCTTGCAATAGAATTACAATAATACCCCTCATCCGTATATACATACCCGTATCCGTATTCTGAAAGAATACGAATACAACCAGACGAAAATAATCCAATAATATAATACTAGGATCCGGCTTAAACCAAATCCCACTAGTATTATCCGTCCGAATCATGATCCGTGTACAAGTGCACGTATATGATCGAACCCTGCCATAAAACTATACAGCCTCTACAACGTTTCGTCTGAATTAGGGAAACGCTCTGTGTAGGACTCTAAAGACAAGTCAATACGCTGGCAGTAGATTTAACTACAAGCACGTCAGCGGCACAAGCTGTACGTAACGGCTACTCAGGTATTGAGTGAAAGGGAGGCCGACGAGCAAACTCATCCTGAAACCCCTACTGAGCCTGTTCTGTAAGGTTACGGATGCGCCCCGGCCGTTAATCCGAGGCCAAAATGCGGAAACAAAACTTTTCAAAAAACTAGCGCTACCTTAACCTTTGCCTGGATCGAACCATTAATCTATAACTAGCTAACTAGAAAAGGGTTGGAAAGGCTATACTGATCGATCCGTGTCCTTCGGTCTTTGGCCACCATTCCAAGCTCCTCGCGGCATCTCCGGTCTCGATCTCCTCGTCGGAAAGGGCACCATATCATCGAGTCTTTTTACGGGCTCCCGCTTCGTTCGAAGCAACTCGAGCACAAAGTTCGCTAGCCGACGTGTCCAAGGCGATGTAGAGAATGTGTGTGATAACTTTGTCTCTTGCATCTATTGTATGGATGGAGGTTAGAGATGATACAATTAATGGAGGTTGTGAGCTAGAGGAAGAAGAAGAAGAGGAAGAAGAAGAAGTTCCCTTTTCTTTTTCTTATGTCTTGTGATGATAAAATGAGAGAGTGAGAGTATCCAAAATAATACAAGACCAAACTATATCATGGCAGCCCCTCTCTCTCTGCTTATCATATCAAGACTTAAATCCATCAAATAATGTGACATTTGCACAAGAAATGATACCATGAGTCACCTATGAAGTCTATGTCATATTTAATGCACAAAATGATGGCTTAAGCTCACAATTTCCATTTGTAAACATTAACCCAAATGTTTACAACAATAAAAAGATACGGCAACATCTAAAGTAAACTCGTGACGGATCACAAGGATACCTCTCACCTGTATATACATATCTGCATCCGCATTCCGACCGAATGCAAATGCGATGAGACTAAAGTAATCCAACAAATCTAATACTAGGATCCAGCTTAAACCAAAGCCCACTAGTATGATCCGCCCGATCATGATCTGTGCACTACTGCACGTATATGATCGGACCCTGCCATATACCATACGGCCTCTACAACGTTTCGCCCGAAACTTGAGAAACTGTCTGTGGGGGACTCTAAAGACTCATCAATACTTCGGCTGTGGATTTAACCACTAGCACGTCAGAGGTACTAGCTGTACGAAACGGGCTACCAGGTATTGACCAAAAGGGAGGTCGATGAGCGAACTCATCCTGACACCCTACTGAGCCTGTTAGTGACAATATCCGTACAGTCCGGTCTGTTCGTCTATGAGCATCGTATGGCGGGCCTAGGGGTTGGTAAAAGTCAGACCCCCAAAAGCGGTACAAGTCGTGTCGGAGTGTAGCCCAGAACACCCTGAGATACTACTGGAATACCTACTAGTAAATCTCCTGCCTTGGACAAGGACTTCGTGTAATGGCTTTCCTAGACACGGCGTGATCTCACCCCCAATACCGGGAGAGACGAAACCCCTGCCGATCCGCTCACTGCCTCCATGTGGTTCGGGACTGTACCCAACTAAAACCTGTTTGCACGAATCCTTTGAGCCGTGGTAGGGTAGTAATCAAAGCACGGTGGGAACTCACACGAGACAAATGACGATCTCAGGTCGATGAACTAACCTGTACACATGTCACCTGGGAACTGCTATCTGACGTCTGGTATAATACCAACTAGCATGTTCCCGGCGAGTCCTGTCCGGTGTACTCATAACCCAATGAGCACCTGTATACATCTTAGATGAACCAACTGACACCAATGGCTTGTGAGATCAGCCACCGCCCCTCGTCGGGGTCTCGACTGTATACACTAGTCTACTCTGGAGTATCGATGCCCTGTCTCGAAAACTCCCACGACTAGGGACCTTTTAAGGATGTGTTTATAGACTAGCCAACTCTCACATATATGATCGCCATCATACTGCTGGTAGTCAAGCAAGAATCCTAAGGGCTCTATCAACGTGTAATAGCGACCTGTAAGGTCACCTAAAGCAGTACATGATGATAAAGACAAACCATGGTAGCATACTATTATCTATCAACGTGTAATAGTGAACTACAATGTCACCTAAAGCATGTACACGATGATAAAGACAAACCAGATAGTATACAAACCTCTCGAGTAAGACTGTCCTACCGGTATAGGTCCTCCCTCAATCATTGCAATCACTTGCCTGCGATCCAATAATTGACTCTGAGGGCACTATATCCAACAATCTCTCACTTGCACTCAAGGCTAATTATTGCGATGTCGCATACTCACAGCCCGTGTGATACCGAACACCCAACTCTTCTACTAATCAGTCTCACAAATCCCGTTTGTGAAACTATTGCGTTCGAGGAATAGCCTCAGCTAGTGGATCCGCTCTGATGTTTCTTTCTATGTCTCTCTTAATCTCAAGTTCGCGGAGAAAGCCATCTCCCGAAATGAGCAATACCTGTCTTAGAATATGTCTTGATATCTGATGGGACCTAGCTCATAAATGAACTCCAAATCTAAACTTCTTAGACTGTATCATCAACTGAACTTAATCAGTATCCTACGTCATGCTTCCCTCAGTGTCCGCTTAGATCACCTGTCCAAAACACTGCCCCTCGTCAGAGGGAAAACTATAACTCTGACAATCACTCTGTCATCCATGTCACCTTGGAAGCCTGGAATGATAACCGTCTCCCGAAAGAGTTTGTTGTTATCATATCCCTAGAACATCCACTTGTGTTCTAAAACTGCTTCCGAACGTTTCTCCAGGATAGGATTAATATCAACTTATTGCATGTAGTGCAAAAAACAACATCTGGTGTGGTACTTGACAATCTCATGATCAACTCAATTGCCTAAGCAAGTGATCTGCCAATCATGCACATCCCTCTCCCCTTTAGTCTGTAAGACACCTTTAGAGAGGGTGACTCCATCACCTGCAGGTACACCACCATGCCAAGAGTCGTCCATTCTAAAACACATTCAGAATGCTGTCTAAGTACCCATATTGGGACTTTTCCCAAATCTAGATCTAAAACCATAGATCTAGTAACCAGAATGCCTGATATAATATCCAAGTCCTATGTGGAGAAACCACTGTGTGACAACCAAAGTATAACCGATCGTAGTGCAGGAATATCACTTCCTACTATGTGTATGTCATCCAAATACTAGGACATCACACCCTACTACCTTCTTAATAGATCCATCCCCTATTCTGATGAAATCAAATCTATGACTGTCACATCAGAAATAGATGATCTATCTCCGCTATATCTTCTTTAGTCTATAAATAGACATAAGCTACTTGTCCACTATACTTCCGATGCTCCCACTGACTACGACAACCTTGGCAGAATAATATACACGTGCACTTCTAAAGCCAGTTCAGAATGACGCTATACTCATCCTCCTTCCGGGTCTCATAGTCTGGAACAACAGTAGTGTCAAGTCTGGGTAAGCAAGAACCTCCCTGTCACCGTCTTTGAGCATACTGAAGTACCTCTCGAGTGCCTGAGGTTACCCACCATATCTGCGGAGTGGCCAATGGAATGTCAAACCAGATTGAATCTTTAGGTTCTTATCAAATTTTCAGTAATCGTTTGCGGTTCTGGAATCACTTCTAGTTCTACCATACTCCCACTACCATTTTCTGAAAAAATCCATTTTTATTAAAACTGTGGCGAGTCAAGAACAATATCACTATTGATCTTCCAAATGGTAGAAAGTCAACCCTCGTCATAGCCCGGGTCAACCCACAAACAGCCATTACAGAAACGTGCCTTGAGTTATCCAGAGTCTGGTTTTAAGCATAAGCCGGACAACTCCCCGTACCTTAACATTGTTAAGATATGAACTATTCTATATCCAATATAGAAACAGAGACACTGATTTAATTGGAACCAGATTCAAATCATGCAGCTGTCTCTAGTGCATGTCAACTAAATGGAGAGAGGCCGATCAACATTACTCAACTTAGGAATGCATCCAGATATGAGTAACCTGAAAGAGAAGCAAGTTCTCATAATCATTACTATCAACTGAATACCATACACAAGTATCTATATCTTCGATCACCTTGAAGAATCCTGAAACTTGCAATACCTGGTTCTCTACTTTATTCATATACCTATAACTTCTCAAAACTTGGACCTTGTGTTTCTACGAAACACTTGTCTAAGAACTAGAGAAGTCATAAGTAAACAGAATATAGTACGAGGACCAACCCCTCTGTCTTAATGGACACTGGACAACATACAATACTCTGTATAAATCCCTTGAGTGTAATAACTCATTCCCTGTGTGTCGTAGGTTGAAAACTGTACTTATGGTTAAGAAGAATTACATCGCTGTTTAATACTCCTTACCTAACCATCCACTGATATAGGTAAATGTCATAGACATAATTTCAAAAAGTTATATCTCACTTTATAAAAATAAACGTACAGATATATCAATTTGAAATTGGTGCATTACAACAGATATTCAAAACCAAATATTTGTCGTCCGGCAAACAACCCAGGTGATTTTCTCAAATATCACCAATTACAACGAATCCCGATATAATAAGGATGATCACCCAATTCCCAACAGCTTACTCCCACTCATCATCTGTAAAACCATACAGATGTGAGAATCACACCTAGTAAATATATACCCTGGAGTAAGAACTAATTGGGAAATCAGTTTTCTTTTAACAGTACACAGTGAAACTGAAACATGTAAATATTTCGAAGGGGTATCCGGGTATTCTTAGTAATGCCTCTTCCATTATCAGATTCACAACTGTAACCGTATATTTCTTTGCCATCTCTCCAAATCCCTTTATATGTCTTTAGTCATTACCTTCTGTACACCATCTTTAGGCTAAATGGTTTTGTTCCTTCCCTACCGTTCGGCACCAGCCTATGGTTTAGAAGAAGACTATCCAATAAGCGTAATAGGTGTACTGTCCTAATCCTAAGAGCACTCGCAACCTGAGAGAAGGTGAAGATTGAAGACAACTGAATAAATCTTATTCCTATTTCTCCTGAACCAGAATCCATCCCCGAACTGGAACAAGTTCCTTCGAGTTCGTATATAACCATACGATGGAGTATCCAAATAACCGTGGATCTTCGTAGTGATACGGAGTGTTCTGGAGAAATACAAAGGTGAAGTAGGAGTGGTAATGAAATACGTGGTTCGGTCATGAATAGCAGTCGCAATTTACTTTGCCCTCCTTCTAATCCCTGTATTTTGTCTTTACTTAAGACCTTTTGTACACCTTATTTAGGCTAATCGGTTTTCTTCATACCCTACCGTTCGACACCTGCCTATGGTTTGGAAGAAGAATATCCAATTAGCGTAATAGGTGTACTGTCCTAATCCAAGGAGCACTCGCAACCTGAGAGAAGGTAAAAGGAAAAGACAACTGAATAGTTCTATTCGTTTTCTCCAGAACCGGAAACCATCCTCGAATCTGGAACAAGTTCCTTCGAGTTCGTATATAACCATACGATGGTTTTATCCAATGGAAGTAGATGTTCATAATAATACGGGGTGTCCTGGAGAAAAGGGTAAAAGTAGGAGTGGCAATGAGGTATGCAACTCAGACAATCCAAAAGCCAGTGTTATAAGAAGGTTCGGTCAACTTGGTCACTGAGTCATAGTCTAGGGTCGGGCCATGGTCGCTGCCAAAGAGAGAGAGAGAGAAAAGAAACACCCTGCGTGCACTCTAACCTAGATCAGAATGGTTATCAATTTATCCAATCAGAAAACCTCCCACTGTAACATCAAATTCTCCTCCAAATCTGAAAGAAGAATTAGTCGGGATCACCCGAGAAGTAAACCAACTCATCGGTGGGAATCGGGATCCAACTATCATCGCATGATAACTTGATGGAATCCACTCAAGTCACCACACTCTAGAAGGTATGCGCATGCCTGGCAAGTTTCAATTTCTTTAGAAACTTCCGATGTGTGTTTTGACCCCTAGGACCCAAGTGACGTTGACTGAGCCAACATATCAAAGGATCCTAACCAAGTTCAACCCGTCATTATCTTGATTGCATTAGACCCACCCGCACGAGTCCTTGACTGAGCCAAAATGACCGTACGACTGTCCTAACCAATCACATATCCATAAGATAAAAAAGCATTACAGAGCTACCGTACACTACGCCTCGGCTGAGCACGACATACGTAGCACGAATACTAAGCAATACTAATCTGAAATGACGGAGGGCTACGATTGGTTTTTGGCGAAAAACCTTTAACGTAATAAACTTGATATCGTTGAAGGAACCAGATAAATTTTTATAAATATAGTGGCGAAAACCTTTGCTAAAGAGGTCACTCCCGGTGAAGGGATCTCGGCTCTTTCCCCGTAGAATGAGGTGCAGGACATTCCAAATGAATACCACGATACAAAGCAAAAAGTAATCGACTATAGTGAAGTTATTACCCTAACGCAAACTTCTGTCCAAGGGATCACTCTCGGTGAAGGGATCTCGGCCCTTGCCTCGTCGACTGAGGTGCTGGATATTCATAACCGAATACCACTGTGCAAAACAAAAGAGAACGTCCTTACAATAACAGCTTTTTGAAAAATGTTCCAACAACATCAAACAGGTTTGTTTAGCTTGTATTGATCCGAATCAACGCAGTCCCATCAATTGATCACACCAATAAAGAACGAAAATACGATGTACGTATATGCCATCCGCATTCGCCACTGGGTCCCATCATCATCCGTTAGGTTACTTAACAAACGATAGAGCGGGGACTGGACTAGCACGGGTGTAAAACATCTACAACATCTACTAGTATATATATCAATATATAATAATCGCTCAAGGCGTGATAAAATGCAACATCATAGAAATGTAATAAGTATCACAGAACAATACAGATAATCTGGGATCCCCGGGTTTCATAGAGCCGCTACTGAAACCTGGCGTTCCCATGGTCGTGTGGATAGCCGTGCAATGAAATCCTAGACCCCTACGGGTGCGGCAAGTTACCCGCCAAAACCTGAAGCGAGGCAGCCCCTTTCAACAAGGTGAATGGGCCACCCAGCACTTCACGGAATCCGGTAACCTGAGCACCCCTCCTTGGGTCAACCTATACCCCCTACGAGTGCGGCGAATAGCCCGCCAATTCTAGAGTGAAGCCCCCTCCGTCTCAAAGCCATGAGATGCGGGCTTGTTGCCCTCTAGAACCCGGCTATCCGTGCACCCCACCGCGGGGTAATCCTAGTACAGAAAATAAAATATATACAACGGGTACATCGACCTCAGCCCGGTCGTGCCCCAAAAGAATAATATACAAACAGGCAGTGATGGCAGTCCACATGTCGGACGCTCGCCCTGCAATATCAAATGTACAAATATAACCAAATTGTACTACCATTGCATCCAGGCTATCCACCACGACAAATCCGCAATATCACAGCACAACACAGAATATTAACGTGAATGTCACGTTCGCAAATCCGTCTAAAAGAGCTATAGCAATTAGACAGGATTTACCGCTCGAATGACATTCACGGTCACAGATATAAAGTAAGCACTGTGAACTAACATATTTAAAAATTTTCGATCGACAAAATTTCCCGAAATGGGCCCCAAGCACAACTGCTGCACTCAAAATAATCTGGGCCAAAAATAAACATTCCAGAAACCCCAATTCCAAGTCAGAAACCACTGTAGAAAAAATGGTGCAGTTTTGCTACAGTACTGCGGCGGAACCGCGGTCAAAACGTGGGTACGGCCGCGGTTCCGCGGCGCTACAGTAAAAACAGTGTACCAAATTTTCTCAGATTTCAGAGAAATGCCTGCCTGATTTTCTGAAATACTCAAAATAATTTTTCGATGACAAATAAAATTCGACAGAAAGTTCATGAATTGGAATCGCGGTTTTGGAAATTTCGTTCGATTGATGTTCTAAACACGTTAGAGCAAGCTAGTAAAGGTTAATGGCGTGGCTCTGATACCATGTAAGGTTACGACAGCGCCCCGGTCGTCAATCCGAGGCCAAAATGCGGAAACACAACTTTTCAAAAAACTGGCGCTACCTTAACCTTTGCCCGGATCGAACCATTAACCTATAACTAGCTAACTAGAGAAGGGTTGGAAAGGCTATACCGATCGATTCGTGTCCTTCAGTCTTTGGCCACCATCCCAAACTCCTCGCGGCATCTCCGGTCTCGATCTCCTCGTCGGAAAGGGCACCACATCGTCGAGTCTTTTTATGGGCTCCCGCTTCGTCCGAAGCAACTCGGGCACGAAGTTCGCTAGCCGACGTGTCCAAGGCGATGTAGAGAATGCGTGTGATAAGTTTGTCTCTTGCATCCATTGTATGGATGGAGGTTAGAGATGATGCCATTAATGGAGGTTGTGAGCTAGAGGAAGAAGAAGAAGAGGAAGAAGAAGAAGTTCCCTTTTCTTTTTCTTATGTCTTTATGACGATAAAATAAGAGAGTGAGAGTATCCAAAATAATACAAGACCAAACTATATCATGGCAGCCCCTCTCTCTCTCCTTATCATATCAAGACTCAAATCCATCAAATAATGTGACATTTGCACAAGAAATGATACCACGAGTCACCTATGAAGTCTATGTCATATTTAATGCACAAAATGATGGCTTAAGCTTACAATTTCCATTTGTAAACATTAACCCAAGTGTTTACAACAATAAAAAGATACGGCAACATCTAAAGTAAACTCGTGACGGATCACAAGGATACCCCTCGCCTGTATATACATACCTGCATCCTTTGAGCCGTGGTAGGGTAGTAATCAAAGCACAGTGGGAACTCACACGAGACAAATGATGATCTCAGGTCGATGAACTAACCTGTACACATGTCACCAGGGAACTGTTATCTGACGTCTGGTATAATACCAACTAGCATGTTCCCGGCGAGTCCTGTCCAGTGTACTCATAACCCAATGAGCACCTGTATACATCTTAGGTGAACCAACTGACACCAATGGCTTGTGAGACCAGCCACCGCCCCTCGTCGGGATCTCGACTGTATACACTAGTCTACTCTGGAGTATCGATGCCCTGTCTCGAAAACTCCCACGACTAGGGACCTTTTAAGGATATGCTTATAGACTACCCAACTCTCACGTATATGATCGCCATCATACTGCTGGTAGTCAAGCAAGAATCTTAAGTGCTCTATCAACGTGTAATAGCGACCTGTAAGGTCACCTAAAGCAGTACATGATGATAAAGACAAACCATGGTAGCATACTATTCTCTATCAACGTGTAATAGTGAACTACAATGTCACCTAAAGCATGTATACGATGATAAAGACAAACCAGATAGTATACAAACCTCTCGAGTAAGACTGTCCTACCGGTATAGGTCCTACCTCAATCATTGCAATCATGTGCCTGCGATCCAATAATTGACTCTGAGAGCATTATATCCAACATGTTCGTCTATGAGTATCGCATATCGAGTTTAGGAGGTGGATAAAATCAGACCCCTAATAACTTAACTTTAAGTGTCGATATGAAACCTATCACCAACTGAGAAACTACCGATCCTAGATCAGTAATTCTCGACTACATTGGCCAAGGATTTCTAGTGATGGCTACCCGTGCACAACACGACACCAACCTCCAATATCGGGAGAAATGAATCCCCTGACGATCCGCTCACCTCCTCCATGTGGCTCGGGACTGTACCCAACTAAAACCTGTTTGCACGACTCCTTTGAGCCGTGGTAGGGTAGTAATCAAAGCACAGTGGGAACTCACACAAGACAAATGACGATCTCAGGTCGATAGACTAACCTGTACACATATCACCTGGGAACTGCTATCTGACAATAGGTATAATACCAACTAGCATGTTTCCGGCGAGTCCGTCCGGTGTACTCATAACCCAATGAGCACCTATATACATCTTAGGTGAACAAACTAACACCAATGGATTGTGAGACCGGCCACCGCCCCTCGTGGGGGTCTCGATCAGTATACACTAGTCTATTCTGGAGTATCGATGTTCAGTCTTGAAACTCTCACGACTAGGGACATTTTAAGGATGTGCTTATAGACCAACCAACTCCCACGTATATGATCGCCATCATACTGCTGGTAGTCAAGCATGAATTCTATGGTCTCTATCAACATGTAATAGTGATCTGTAAAGCGACCTAAAGCAAGTATATGATGATAAAGACAAACCAGATAGCATACTATCATCTTAAGTAAAACCGTTCTACCGGTATAGGTCATCCCTTAATCATTGCAATCACGTGCCTGCGATCCAATAATTGATTTGAGAGCACTATAGCCAACAAAGATCATATACAGGTGCTCACTGGGTATGAGTACACCAGACGGACTCGCCGAGAACCTTCAGATGGTACTATACCTATCGTTAGGTGGAAGTTCTCAGGTGACATGAGTACAGGTTAGTCTTTGGACCTGAGATCGTCATTTGTTTTGTGTGAGTTCCTACTGTGGTTTGATCACTTCCCTACCACGGCTCTACTGAGTCGTGCAAACATGTTTTTGTTGGGTACAGTCCCGAGCCATATGGAGGCAGTGAGCGATTGTCGGGGATTCGTCTCTTCTGGTATAGGGAGTCGATATTGCACTGTGTATAATTGGTCAGGACCATAAGACCTTGGCCAAGGCAGTTGAGATTTACTGATAGGCTGATCAGTAGTTTCCCGGATTGGTCCTGAGCCGCATCAACATGAGTTATCGGGTTATTAGGGTCTGACGTTTACTACCCCCTAGACCCGGTATGCGATACTCTCAGACGAAGAGACCGAACTGTACGGAGATTGTCACAGATAGGCTCAGTAGGGATCCAGATGAGTTTGCTCGTCGGCCATCTTTTTCGACAGGTACCCGGATAGCCGTTACGTACAGCTAGTGCCGCTGACGTGCTTGTGGTTATGGATTTATCCAATAACTCACTGCCGGCGTACTGTCGAGTCTTTAGAATCCCACACAGAGGGTTTTCCTGGTTCAGGCGAAATGATGTAATAGCCGTATTGAATACGTGCAGGGTTCCGATTGATTTATGTACTTTATACCCAGACTTTCGATCGGACAGTTGGTAATACTAGCCGGCTCGGGTTTGAGCCGGATTATTAAATCAGGTATTGATTTAATAATTACATATATGTTTTTCGATATGTATATTCGAGTATTACGTTCTTCGTGTTTTCTATCTCTTTGGGCATTTGTGTTTTTATCCGAATGCAGGTATGTATATACAGTCAGCTGTAATCCGTATTTTATTACAGATTACCTTCTAGAAGGTGGACACCTCATCATGGATTTTTCCATTTATTGATAAATGGAAATGAGGCGGAAATTCGAGGAGAGGGGGTATGGTGAGAGCCATGGCTTCAATAGTTGATAAATGAATTCTTTATTCATTTGTGGCAACTATTGAAGCATGGCTACACTTGTTTATTCATGAATATTCTTTCACAAAACCATTGTGGATGATATTCTCTCTCATGGTTGCACATTTCATTTTGCTCTCACCCTTCTCCCCTTCACTTGAGCGCCTCCACCTTCATCATCTTCCCTTTCTCTACACTCTCATGTATTGAGAAACAAGAGAAAGGGCAAGATAGAGATAGAAAAAACACATAGAACTCCATACTATATCCTAGACAACTTGGATTAGCAACCCAAGCTCTCTAATTGCTCCTATTGACACCTAGTTAGAGCTAGATCCATGGATCACATCCCTCGGGTGGATCATCTACGACACATGAGGCCGGAGAACAAGCTCGATCCCTGAGGACCGATGGAGCCGGAAAAAGAGATCAAGCACGTTCAAGGTGGCCGCTAGAAGCATATGATGAGGAAAGAAAACCGAAGGACACGGGTCGTTTGGTGAGACTTTCTTTCCATAGTAGATAGCACTCCTAGTTTAGCTAGTTAGGTTTATGGTTAGATCTGGTTTAATGGGTTATTCTAGCGCCGTTTTTAAACTTGTAAGAAAATTTTTGTTCTGCAAACCACCACGTTTGATGGCTAGGGCGTTAGGGTAACCCAACATTAACCCCCCTGACTTTAAACTTCAACTCTTAGACAGTGGAAACATTGTTTGACTTATGTTTGGAGGGGCCTTTTGTGTATATACATTTTGTTTTCTTTTTCTTTTATAAAAGAGAGAGAGAGAGAACCGACGATTTTGACTCCTCAACAATTTTGACCCTCTTAGTGTAGCATGACAGTGAGGGCACTGTCAAGTTTAAGTTTGGGGGTGTGCTCAGTAAGCATTTCTATCTTTTGCATTCATTTGTATATTCTGCATTTACATACATATTCAAAAACCCATAAAAATCAGAAAATTTTCAAAACATAAAAACTTTGGCGTCAAGTTAATTAGTGGGAGAACTTAGATTCAAAATTCCGACGGTTTTGTTTGATGAGATAGGAACAACTACATCCTATTTTTAGATTTTGAAAACCTGAAAGATAACTCTCTTTTGAGTTTAACCTGTAGGGTTACTAGGCACTCTCACAAGAGTCTATAAGGCATCAACCATGCCCGATTTAAAATTTAGACGTGCCGAACAACCCTAACCAAGATCTTTAAACTAAAGATTAGACGAAACAAAGCATGTTAAACACTTTAACATCTAAGAGTTTAGGATTACAACCTTTGTAGTCTGGTCCTTCGCTTCATAAGCTCCGTGTTGAGGTCCTTTCGCTGCGATCATCATGTACCCGGACTTTAGAGAGACTCCACGAAGAGAATGATACAAACTTGCTTCCGATCTTCGATAACTAAGATGATCCACCTTGAAGTTTCTTTAACACAAGCTCTCACTCACAAATGAAGTGAACACCATAATCTAAATGGTTAGGATAGATTATGATGATGAAGTAGGATTTTAGCTCTCATTTATTTTCTTAATCTCACTCATTTTCATCACTAAGCAAAAAGCTAGAAAGCTTTGCAAGGAGGAAGAAGAAGATGAATTACTTTGTGATGAATAATGAATTCTGGTGAGGTTAGAAATGCAACCATGGGTTAAGTATGATAACTTAACCCATGTAGAGAATGAACCATAGTTAAGGGTTGGGTTGGGTTAACAAATATCATCCAAAAGATCTTTAGAAAATATCTTTGCAAAAACAAAACAAAAGCTTCTAGAAGCTTCTAGAAAAATTAACCCAAATCAAATCTTAATCATGTTTAATCTCTACTAATCTTGTTGCATTAATAACCCTAACATGTTACAATATTATATATCACATATACAATATTTATTGTAACAAAATAAAATAATACAATTAACATATATCGCATATATATCAATGTATTACCCGAGTGAGAAAAAGAATCTTTTAGTGAGCTTATATTAGTTAATGTAATTTAATATATCAAATATATAATTATACATTAAATTATCGAATCAACACTTGATCCGACAATCCGGCTATTTCATAAATAACCGACTAATATAAATCGAATCAACACTTGATCCGATGACCCGGCTATATCACATATACCCGGCCGATATCTCATATCGCGAGAATCTAATACGGTATCACATACACGTATTGTTCTCGGTCTCGTACATATCATATATGTGCTCCTACTCCGTTTTGCCTGAGCCAAGAAATCTCTGTGTAGGACTCTAAAGAATCGTCAATACGCCGGCAGTAGGTGATGATCATATCAAACACCCACAAGCTGCAAGCGGTCAGCTAAACGTAACAGCCACCCAGGTATTGAGCGATCAGAAGATCAACAAGCAAGCCTGTATATTCTCCTGCGAATCCAATCAGTAACACTCTCGTACAGTCCGGTCTCTTCGTCTGATATGTCGCATATCTCGCCTAGGGTGGTAAACGTCAGACCCCAGTAGCTTAATAAGTCGTGTCGATATGAGGTCTATAACAGTTCGAGAAACTACTGATAACACTTACCAGTAAATCTCAGCAACCCTGGCCAGGGATTTCCAGTTATAGCCAATCGAACACAGCGCAACATCAACTCCCTATACCGGGAGAGACGAATCCCCTCCTATCGCTCATTGCCTCCATGTGATTCGGAACTGTACCCAAAAGCCACCTTTTTGCACGCCCTCTTGGACGTGGTATGATGGAAATCAAAGCACAGTGGGAATCACACAAGACTCTATGACGATCTCGGGTCTACAGACTAACCTGTACCAGTGTCACCAGAGAACTGCCATCTGACGTGAGGTATAATACCATTTGGGAGTTCTCAGCGAGTCCGTCCAGTGTACCCAGTCTCTACTGAGCACCCGTATACCTTCTCTGATGTCAAACACCAATGGATATGGGATCATCCATCGCCCATCATATGGGTCAAGAAGCGCATACGCTAGTCTACTCTGGAGTATCGATGCCCTATCTCGGTACTCCCACAACTAGGAACATTTGAAGGATGTACTTGATGACTACACTGTCCCCACTAGTATGATCCGCATCATAGTCCTGGTAGTCAAGTACTCATCCTAAGGGTTTTATCAACATGTAATATAGAGACAATCAGAGTACATGTTAAGACAAAGAGCAACCAGATAGCATACTATCATGTCGAGCAAGAGAGTCCTCCCTATATATGTCCAAGCATCCACTGTAATATACATCGTATGTACAGTAATGGCCTCTAGGGCATACATATAACTAACATAACCGTAGCTTTTGCATCACACTACACGTGTCGTGAGTTTTGAAAATAAGACAAATATGTCTTAAAAACTTTTAAATTGATAAACTATTTTTTGACGATCAAACATGATTGTTCTGAAATAAGTAATATCAAGATTAGTTTATAAAGTGATGTGGATATGAAAGGATATTATTGAAGCCTTAATAGGAACTAATTCTGAAGAATAACACATCTGGAATTTGATTGGAGTGATTACACACTTGATCCACACAAATACTTTTTTATCTTGAAAATAATTGAACAACTGGCTATATCTCCATTCGCATTGAATTATTATGATTTTCACGCCAAAATGAGTCCTTTTGTTTTAGGGCCTAGGTAACTTGGGCAATTAAGTCCGCCGGGATGTCTCCACACTTAATGTCCTAAAACCAACTGGTTTGGGTACATTGGCCCAAAATTCGCTAAGAAATCTAGAAAGTCCAAATTAAAACAAAGTCAAACAAGTGTTCTTTCCAAGTTAAAATTCCTAACGGTTCTTTGTATGAGAATAATCTTGACATAAGACAAGTTTTTATAAAAATATTTTTTACAGAAATATGATGGTTTTATCCTATGATAAAGACTATTGCACGTTCATGAGGGTGTGTATGAAACGAAAACAAGTAAAATGTGGAGTGAAGAATAAGACCTGGTTTTCTGTTAAGAAAGATAGAAATTCTGAATTTGAAACCTAGCTGGAAAACGAAACTTGAGAAAAGCTTAATTCTTTATAAACTTGTGTGATCCTTTTTGAAGTTTTATCCGGTTTTTATTTCGTGACATGTTGACTATAATCGAACCTTTTGAAACGTAACGACGCTATTTGCACCGCACGTAAAAACGTATAGAATCTTAAATTAAATAAGAAGTAAGTTGTGAAAAATAAAGGGTTCGATATTTCTAACTTAGGATAATAGAATTTCTAGCTTTCATACTAAAGCCTAGGGTTAGAATCGACGGTTATTTCGCAAAACTAGGTAGACGGGATTTTATGGGTGTAATCCACTTAAAATCCTCAGGAGACAACACTCCTCCTACTAGGGACACCTAGAGATTTAACGATTTGTTGCATGAGCTCAGTGCAATCGCGTTCTCAACGAAAGTGAGGTTAGGATTTGGTTTTGCTCGGGACGAGTAAAAAATAAGTTTGGGGGTATATGTTCATCACGAAAAACTGCATTTCAATACCGCTCATTCATTATCAATTTTGTGATATATCGGTACTATTAACCCGTGTCTACTCAATAAATACAGATTACAAGTATTCGTGACAAAACACTGAAAACACGCTCAAATACACGGTTACGACATTTGTGAGTCGACACTGCAACCGGAACAGAAAACCGATCAGTATTCTAAGAGTTTTGCAAAGCAATTCAAGTGTACACATCTTTATTCAAGAATGGTCTAACATGATACAAGTGTGAATACAAACTCTTTTGATACATGAACCATGGTGGGACAACCGAGCACAAGTGGGCACACAAGAATCATTACTTAATTAAATTAAATTAAGTATCAAAACTTTCGCTTCTCATCTACGATATATTGATCAAAATATCAATAAAACTAAGTGATCTTAGTCTCAAAGATAACTAAATATCCTTAATCCATATTTGTTAAGTTGATCTTAATCCAAAATAGGATCAACGAGCCTTAACCATATTTCTGAGTTGATCTTAGTCTCAAAGATGACCAACGATGCTCAGATGACATATTTCGAACTGATGGACCTCATTTACATGAGATTTGAGTCCTAAATTCGACCCCAAATTTATATATATACACACACACGGATTTGGACTAATCCGCGTCCTACGGGCGATAACATAAACTAGTCTCCGTATACAATCCATGGGCAATCATAATAAACAATATATATAATACGACACGGAATGGTCTACCGGAGCAGATTAAAATTGTTATTGCAGTGCGATAGTGTAATTAATTGGAGGGACTTGCGCCTGCAAGAAAGAGTATCACCACAATCAAAAAACCCTTAAAGAGAGAGAATCTAATAAGTCATGATATATCGGCCGCATCTGTTCAAATCTCCGATATACGGTGTAATAAATCAATTTGGTATTTTCGGAAAAGTGGATGGATATGTTCCAAATAGAATCTACCATCAAATTCAAGCAAGACGTCCTATCCCAGTTCGTCTCAGTTTTTGGCGGTAAATATACTCATTCTTCAATGAGCACCTGTATACAATATTCGGTGTCAAATACCACTGGTTGTGGGAGCAACCTTCGCCCCGGTCGGGGTCAAGAAACGTATACATTAGTCTACAGTGCAGTACCGATACCCCGTCTCGATACTCTCACGACTAGAAATATTTAAGGATGTGTTTATGGACTACCCATGTCCCACTAGTATGATCTCTATCATAATTGTGATAGTCAAGCAAAAATCTTAAGGACTTTATCAATATGTATTAGCGCCACATAATATCAAGTAAAATATATACACATGAAAAATAAAGCAGATAGCATACTATCATCTCGAGTAGGAAAGTTCTATACGTATAGGTCCAAGTACAATTACAGTAATTGTCTCAGGACACCTATATCTAACACTATATAGCATGCAAAATAATTGAAAAGAGCAAATCATAATTTTTTTTAGAGTTTGAGTTCTTTTCCACGTGAGAAAAATATAAAAAATGTGGAAAAAAACAAAAAGAAATCAATTTTTTGTTTGTATAGCAAGCCAAATGTTAGAAATACCAAGAAAGCAGATAATTTTATGATTTGAAAATATTTCAATTTTCATACTCTAGCAAAATAATTAAAAACCCGAAGAAAACAGAAAATTTCACGATTTTTGTATGCCATATATTGGATACAAAAAATTGTAAAACATAAGAATTTTTTAAAAAGATTTTGTAAAATTTAGCGATTTCCGTGTGATGTTAGAAGAAAAATTTTGATAACCGGAAAAATACAGAAAATATTGAGATTTTGAAAATTTATCGATTTTCGCATGATATAACGTGTAAAATATTGAAAATTTAAAAAAATAAAAATATTCAAGATTTTCATATGATATAACATGCGAAATCTTGAAAATTTAAAGAAAACAAAAATATTTAGGATATTTGAAAACATCGTGATTGTCATATGATATAGCAAGCAATATATTAAGAATTGGATAATACATAAAGTTTTGAGATTTTTTTAAAATTTCATTATTTTCATATGCTACTATGCAAATTATTGAAAAATCGAAAAAAACTGAAATTTTTTGCGGCTTTTGTGTGCTATATATAATAAGCAAAATACTGGAAATTCGAAGGTAATAAAAAAATTTAAGATATTTGAAAATTACGCGTGTGAAAGCATGCAAAATATGTAAATTTGAAGAAAACGGATAATTTTGAGTATATTTTGAGTCTCTCATTTGTGTTGTACAAAACCGAAAATAATAGAAAAAATTGAGTTTTTTTTGAAAATCACGCGATTTTCAAATGGTAGCATGCAAAATATTATAAATTTGAAGTAAACAAATAATTTTTGAGGTTTTTTTTGAATTTTTCAAGAGTCGTGTGCTATATGCAAAATATTAAGAAATCATAGAAACAAGAAAATTTTGAACTTTTTGAAAATTTCATGATTTTTCATTTTATAGCATGCATAATATTGACAAAAGAAAGAAAATAGAAAGTTTTGAGATTTTCGTGTTATATTATAGAAAATATTGAAAAACCGAATAAAATGAAAAATATTTTATTTTCCCAAAATTTCATAATTTTCTTATGCTTCAGCAAATAAAATATTGGAAAATTGAAAAAAACAAAAAGTTTTGAGATTTTTTAAATTTCATCATTTTCGTGTTCGTGCAAAATATTAAAGATTTGAAGAAAACATTTTTTTGGGATTTTTGTGCATTTCGTGATTCTCATGCGTACCGAAGATTTTCTTTTTGTTGAGATTTTTAATAACTTCGCGATTTTCTTATGAAAAAAGAAAATATTGAGAAGCTAAAGAAAAACACCGAATGCAACTAAACCTTCATATATTTGTCAGTTCATAAATATGAGATATTACGTACTAACAAATTATATAATCATAAACTTTTAAATTAATATGATTTTTCTTGATTTTGGCTTCATACCCATGCATTAAGCGGGGGGCCTTGATAATTACCCCTGATGATGCACAGTACTAAAGAACCCTACGTTCCCTAATGTTTGTTTAGAACTTATTTTATATTGAAGAGGAAAGCTCTATTGCGAGAGCTTTGGTATCTGAGATTAAGAAATCGTCGATTGATCTTGCTGTAACAAACATCGTGCATATCGAGCATGTTGTCGATGTGTGATACACAACTCAAATTCTTTTCAATAAGAAAAAAAAAATTTCAACTGCCTCAAATACACAACAAAATAACAAAATTTTCAACACAACCATAATTTCCCTCTAAATCCTGCATACATACATATGCCTCGGCAAAAAAAAAACATTTTCAAGCCATCTCAGATATTTAAAAGCTACAGTCTCAAAAACAAACCTCAAATAACAAAATAACACAGAAATTTAAGGGGTCCACTTTTATTCAATGCTTCTACATCCTACATATATGGTCAATTAATCCCATATGATCTCTCAAGCCAATATGTTGAACCAAAACAAAGCAATCTGAATCAAAAACAGGATCCGAATCTGATACCCATTCATTCCCAACCTCCCTGCAGAACTGCCACCTGCTGGAGGAGGACCACCGACTCGTGGTGGCACCGGAGCTTCGGCAACTGTTAACATTCATTCATAAGACCAAACAAGCATTAGACCTCATGTACATGATTAGAATATTTAAGTGTAACATCTGTAATTAAAGTAGTATCAGCTGTGCTTACTGTTGCAGCTTTGTTTGGTAAGGTTACTCATGATTTTTAATCCAGTGGAATTAGTGTAGCCTTGATAGACGCAGGTCATGGCGTCGCAGCCTGCGCCCGTCGAATTTCCGATGTACAGAGCTCCGCATTTTGATACAGGGCACGTGGATTTGTTTAGGCCTTGGATTGGGTGGCAGGCAAGCCTGCAGCAGGTTTGGTTCTTTAGGACTAGAACTAATAATAGTTTTTAAAATTGCCGTGTTTAATTTGAATCGGTTTGGATCGGGATACATACTGGTAAGAGGTGCTGCTGCAGCTGCATTGGATGCAGTTGTCGGCGGTGAGGGCGTAGCTGTCGTTGGCGAGGAGCAGATTGTGGTCCAAAGCTTCGCTGCTAATCGATGATGAACAAGCTGTGGCACAGAAATAAAATATTTTAGAATTTAATAATTAGTCATTCTATGGTTAACATGATCAAATTCTAGAGTAATTGGAAATCGGATATTGCAGTTGAAGATCCAAAATATAAAATTTACACAAATGTTAATAAATTGATTCCATTAGTTTTCGGCCTTAGGCTACTATGGCTGCTTGCAACTGCCCGAACAAACGAAAATTAGCGGTATACTGCCGTGGTTCTGCAAATTAAGTTACTATAACCATGAAAGTTCGTCAAGTTATCTACGGCAGTTATCCACGAAAATGTATACTGCCGTAGACATTTTGTTTTTGCCTAACTCTCGATTTCCTTATGATCCCACGATAAAAGTATTAATTATAAATCATTGTTTCGAATATGACATGAAAATAAAATATTTTAGAAATGAAATTTTGGAACAAAATAATGGAAGACAGTATATATTTTGAAAACGAAAACTTAAACTAAGAAGATTTTCTGCAATTTTGAATCAAAATGCAGATACCTTTGAGAGGCACATCAAGAACCTGTCCGGCTAAAAGCATTTTAGGATCCTGAATGCCGTTCAACTTCAACAGCGTCGCCTCCGTCGTCCCAAACTCCGCCGCAATCCCTGCCACCGAGCTGCCCGCCGCCACCACATGCCCCAAATGCACCACCTTCGACCCACCCACCTCGTCGCAGCTACACGGCAACGGGATCCACAGCTTCTCCCCTTTCACTATCACATTCACATCTTTCAACTTGTTGGCATCCCCAATATCTTGGTAAGCCACCAACTGCCCGAATTTATTCCTCGCGATGTCATCCAGGCCAACTTCGGAGGCGCCTGATAGGATTCTCAGAAACTCGATCATGTCATTATCAGACCAATCATCTCAATTTATACAACTCTTTATAAAAACCGATTGGTAACACTATCAGGCCTAGTTTGGCAACAAGGTTTTTGTGAAACCCCGGTTTCATAGAATAAAAATGATGTTTTCGAGAGTTTAAGGTTGTTTGACAACGGAGTCTTGAAACCATGATTTTGTTTTAAAATAAGTTTTAGAATAGGGAGCCGCTTGAAATTTTGCGAAACTCTAGTCTTTTCGGGATTTAAGTAAGTGGGGTTTGGAGCCCTTGAAACAGATACCACGGTTTAGAAAACTCTGCTTTTGGAGCCCTTGAAACCATGGTTTGGGAAGCCGTATCTCATTGCCAAATGAGGCCTTAGAATCTAGGTTTTAGAATTTAAAACATGTGTACATGCATCTAAAAAGCCCATGTTAAGGCCCATAAAAGTCATTCCAACTGCATATCTCTCGGCACTTGTCATAACTTTGAAGTTTGTTAAGTGCGTGCAAGAGACACTAAACATATCGAGTCAGAACAGAACCTATCTATAATAGCCACAATACACACGCACACACGGTACATATACATACCGACAGTGTACATCGGGGTGTGGTCGGAGCGGCCGGTGCCGTTGGAGCATTTGCATGGGAATGGGATGAGGAACGTCGAGTTGCCGGGGATTTGGTGGGACGACAGGGTCGATGAGGGGAGGTTGTTGGAGGAGAGGAGAGAGAGGTGGGAGACTTGGAAGAGAGATTGGATTGCTTTTAGGGTGGTGGGGGACGAGGGGACGTAGCCGGCGAGGGCCCGACACGTGGCGGTGGAGCTGCAGGTGAAGCCTGCAGCTTTGGTGGTGGTTGTGGTGGTGGTGAGGAGGAGGAGAAAGAGAAACGATGAGATTTGGATTTGGGTTTTCATTTTTTATGTCTTGTTTTTTTTTTGGGGGGGTGGGGGGGGGGGGGATTTGGGTTTGGGTTTGATTGGCTGAATGGGGGCTTCTTGTGTTTTATTTGTTCGGTGGGTCGTGGGAAGTGGGCAAATGTTGACCGACTTGACAAGTTGACTTGTGGGTTGTGGGGCCCTTAGGTGGGATAAAATAAAGAGAGAGTTGACTGACTCAAAATGCTTTATTCTGAAAAGTTTCTGTTATCCAGAAGTGAAAAACTTCTTAAATATAAAAATTCTTGAGCATACTCCTTATAGTATATTTATTATTGTTTTATATCAACACGGCCCTTTCAGATAAGGTACCACATTTACTTTTTAAAATACTATATTAATCTTTCAAAGTACTCCATTTGTGTTACAAAGTACTACACAAAAGTACTGCATTTGTGTTAAAATACTATATATTTGACATGAAACTATTACAAGTTTTAGTAAAATTACTATATCTATTACATTTGTCTTATTTCAATATAAATGTAGTACTTTGAAAGATAATTATAGTAAATGTAATAGTTTACCTGAAATGGCAATATCGGAATAAAACAATATTAAATATACTGTAGGAATTAAAACACAAGAATATTTAAGTCCAGAAAGTTTTTCATAAAAAAAATTTGGACCAAGAACCTAAACATATTGCTTTTCAAAGCAGCGGACTTAGATCCTCAAACATATCCTTTTTGCCTTTGTTTAGAGGTAGCTAGCTTGATACCTAAGTGCACGCTTTGCATAAGTAGAAAGGTAACTTTCTTTCTTGTTTTTTTCTTCTTTTTTCTATTGGATGATATCATCATTTAAGGTCATGTGACGTTTAAATACTCGTTTATATCACCGATCCGTTTGAAAATGAGAGAGAAGAATATAGTATGTTAGGAACATGAAATTTGAAACATGTTTGCTTGGAGCATACATGTCAGTGATACAAACTTCTTTCTTTTATTTTCTTAATAATTATAAAGCTAGCACAAATTTTTTTTGAAGGCTTATCACTTCAACTAAAATATAGATAATGTCATCTTATAACTAGCTTCATCTATATTTATTTAGGCAAAATTCTATCATTCTACTTCACAAATTTGTTACTCCAAATATCAAGAAAAAAAATTGAGCATTTCTTTCCTCTCATCTTTTTTTTCCTAATTTATTCCTTACTAAGAGGGTTGCGTGTACACAACAAGGCAGATGTTCTGATGATGGTCAATGTGAATGTGGAAAAGAAAAGGAGGACAAAATCAGAGCTAAGTTTTCTATATATGTATTGAATGCGTATACAAGGTCCTGTGGTCATAAAAACAATAAAATAAAATAAGGAAAAACAATTCGTTTCAAAATTCTAAAATGTTGGCTGTGCTGTCGTAATCATTTAAGTTTAAAATCAACGCATTTGCTTCATTAAGCTTCTGTTCACAGCTAAATGCATCTATAAACTTGAGCCATAAAGACAAAAGTTTGACTAAGACAACGGAATTTTAGAAGCGCTTGTTGACCAAGACAGAGGCAAGACTAAGACACAAGTTAAACGTATTATTAATACATCTACTGTTTTGAGATTAAAATTTTAACCGATTTACATTAGAGACATTTGAAGAATCAGTGCAAGTAACAATTCCTTCCAAAAAAAAAAGATGTACAAAAAATATTCTTTTTTACCAAAAATCTCTGAACAATCGATGTTAGAATGTATTCAATCCTCACACGAGCATCACACTAATGCATACTATAACATCGATTAAAAAGTTAAATAGAGTAAAGAGAATAACATCAACACAATAAAAAGGCCAGAAATATCCTACTAAATAGATTTGGTTCGGTACCGTCATTGGCAACATCCTGGAAGGAGACCAAGTTGCCAAAATCGTACTTTTTTCGTTAACAAAAAAGCTACCCTGTGCTTTCATCTGTTACCAAGATGATGACGACAACGATGATAATTTATTATCAAATAAACCTATTCCTCCCTTGCACATTTCAAAACTAAGCATCAAACCTGTAAGGTAATCTCAAAGCTAATTTAAATCCATTTCTAAACCCTAATTGCAGCTCAACCTCCCCCACCCCCCATCTCCGCACGCACGCGCACACAAACATACGGCGAAAGCTCAGCTCCTTATAATGGAATCCCAACTTCAGCCAATACTCAAACTGACATACCCCAAACTCCACTGAAATCAATAAAAAAGATCAACATTAGATTCTCCAAGTATTGTAGGTGCACCGGGGTTAAACAAACTAAGCAAGCGTATTTTCATCAAAACAAAATGTCGCTTTAAAATCACATCGAGGATTGTTTACGACAGCTGAACAGAAGGTAATAAAAATATTTATAGTAATCTGAAGAGAGCTATGGATACAAAAGCAAAAGCAAACTGACTGTAGACTTCATCGTAGTTTTTAAGCGTTTGGGCATTAAAAGGAGTCGATCCTGAATACTGTAACTTAATGGTGAAAATAATGTAATCAAATAATCCAACCTTTTGAATTAAAGAAAAAAATACCTAACTGAGGGGGGAAGAAAATTGAAAAGCCACAAATCGATATTGCTTCCCAGCGACGACTCCTCTAATTGTGTCTCTAAGTTTATTTATTAATATCAATGGATTACCTCAAAACTATAACTTATTATGTATTCTCTGCTGGTGGGAGCTCGGCAAGCTTTGCAGGAGAGCCAAGAATTCTTTCCATATCAAATCGCGCTTCAATGTTGCGGATACTGTAGCCAACCATCATCAGCCAATATAGCAACTTTGCAAGTTCTGGGGCACTTGTTTCTGTCGAGGCTGTCTAAGAAATAGAATGCCACCAAGTTAGTGTAAGAGCATCGGTCCAATTACCACATACAATACGAAATTCGAGAAATAAACAACCAAGATATGCGGTTTTTATGAAAGCAACTCCGGCAACTATAAGCTATTGTGACTGATGCTACTGATCTCAAAAAATGAATTACAATTGGATTTGTTAATATGCTGTTAAGTTAAAAAAAAATGGAATTAAGTTATGGGTCACAATATAGAGCACCATTTAGCAATCATAAAATATACGGCGACGCTAGTATTAAAAGAAGGCCACAACTAACAAGGATGAAAGAAGTTACAAATATATAACAGTTTTTAACTCTAATAAACAGATTAGTCTTTAACAATGCCAAACGTAAAATGGAATACTATGGAAGACCATGATTCATAGTGTCTTCATTGTTTTAGTCACTGTTGGCATTAGGGTTGTATTCGGATTCGGATATCCGGATATTTATCGGATCCGGATATTTTTGGATACGCATATGAAATTTCGGACCCGTTCGGAAACGGATATATATTCCCGGATCTAGTCGGATACAGATATGGATACGAAACTTTTCAAAAATTTCGGATAAGGATTTGGATATCCGGATATCTGAATTCGGATACGAATATGAATTCGGATACGAATATCCGCAGCCACATTAAGCTAAATATAGCATTTTAAATTATATTTCTAATGTTTTTATAGTTAAGTAATTAATATTTTTATAGTAAAATTAAAATTAAATAATATATTAGTTTGTTTATTTTATATGTACTACAAATTATGCATTAAAAATATTATTTAACATATTACTTTATTATTTTTATTTTAAAATATACAAACTAGGACAATATGTATAATTATTTGTTAATATATTTTGTTATGTGCATATTTATTCGTTTCAAATATTTTAAACGCTCATATTTAATTTGTACTCAACTTTTTTATAGTATACATCACTTACATGCATATTTTCACTTCATGTTCACTTATTTTATATTTTAAATATTTATTTATCAATATCCGATTCGTATCCGTATCTGTTTATCTCATATCCGATCCGTATCTTTATCCGATTTTGTCAAATATGGAAATGGATAATTTTTTACCAAACTATATTCATATTCGCATTCGTATCCAATACCAAAAAGCGGACATGGATACGCTAATGGTCATATCCAATCCGTATCCGCTCCGAATGCAACCCTAGATGGCATGGTTAATATGATAACCATGCTTTTGATGAGGTACAATGTGTTAAATCTTTGATATATATATATATATAGTCCACATTTGCATGTGTGCAAGTGTATATATGTATGTATCTCTAAACCCTCTTTATTATTGTCATTGTTTATATATTCTCAATTTTATTTATATTCTTATATAATCAATACTCTATCTCAGACTGTCATACTTTTTAAGGAATTGGATGTAGTTGACACGCTTCTTAGCTTTTACATAATTCTAACTTATGAGAAGAGTAGGTAAACTGTAAGCTCTTTATTAAAGGATCCAAATCAAATCAGGTTAAGATCAGCAAAGACTTTAAAACCGTTATGAATATAATTAGTTATTAGTTTTAGTCCAGCATCGGCTATAATAGACGATGTGGTATATTGTTCTCTTTATATATACTAGAATTTATGCACATGTGTTGCACGTGTTAATTTAAAAAAATCTGCAAAGCGAGGAGAGAGAGAGGAGAGAGAGAAATGTGGAGGGTTCTAGAGTCTTATTTATTTATTTATTTAAAAAAATGGGAGGGATGAGATGAAAGGTCTATGAATCTAGGATTTTTCTTCCTTTTTCTTGCCTCTTTAAAAAAAATTGGGAGGGGGTCTTCTAACCAACCCCTATTTGCATTATGTATAAAGAAAAGATAAATATATATATTATGAGAGATGATATAGAAGGTTTTAGATAAATAATTAATTATTTTTCAGAAGAGAGAGATGATGTGGAGGGCTTGAGAGGTGAGGATTTTTCTCACATTTTTTCTAGAAAAAAGAAGGGTGGACCTCTAATCTAGAATTTATGCACGTGCGTTGCACATGTTTAAAAAAATTTGAGAAGGGAAGAGAGAAATATGGAGGGTTCTCGAGTCTTATTTATTTATTTTAAAAAAAAAGGGAGATATGAGGTGGAAGGCTTGAGAGGTGAGAGATGATGTGGAGTGCTCGAAAGGTGAGGATTTTTCTTATTTTTTTATTTTTCAAGAAAAAAAGGATGGACCTTTAACCAAGGATATTTGCATTATATATAGAGATGTAGTATGTACTCATGAATTATTGCCAATAAATTATTTTTCTCTTGATTCTTTTCATGGTATCAAAACTATGAAAAGAATTAAGAGGAAACCCTAATTTCCCTAGCCTCCCCTTCGTCTGCCCTCCACCTTTACTGTACTATGCAACAGTCCTCCGCACCTCGCTCCAACCTTCATCGCACAACACAGCACCCTTCACCGCACCACACCGTCTCCGCTCCTCTCGGATTACTGACGATGATCTATTAGATCGTCTTGCTAAGCTTTTTTTACGCTTGAACTCGCTTGGGTGTTAGACAATCTTATTCTCCCTCTTGTGATCTACTTATGCACCGTTCATCATAGATTTTGATTCTCTCTGGTGGTCGTACGACATCACATGGTCGTCCCTCTATGTTTGATCGTGGTTGTGGTTCTCGTGGACGTGGTCCTGGTCATGGTCGTGCCGGCATTTCTTGTACTTATTGCGGCGACACTAATTATAACGAAGACTGATGTTGGGAGAAACATGGCTACCTTGATGGCACACCTACAGCTCGCTCGACATCCATACCAGTTGCTACTGACCGACATTCCTCTTCTGCCAGCCAGCTACCTTTATTTCTATGGCTGATGATAATACCACACATGTTTCTGGCTCTATTGATTTATCACTTTATTTTTACATCTAAAAAATGCTTTAATTGTGCAATCTTTAAAACAAAACTTGTTTTCTACTCGTCGGGTTACAAATGATTTTAACTGCTCTGTAACATTTATGACACAGAACCTTCTGACGAAGCGGCGGATTGATGGAGGGCATGAACAGAATGGACTATACTACGCTTCATGGTACGTATGCAACTGTTTCTACTATCCAATGGTATCGAAAACTTGGTCATCCTCCTCTTTCTTCTTTACGTACTATATTGCTTTCTCTTGACTCATCAGAATTCAGTTGTGAATCATGTATTCTTGGTAAACACCGTCGCTCCTCTTTTCCTCTAGTTAATAAAAGACAAGATTTACCTTTTGTGTTAGTTCACTTCGATATTTTGGGTCCTTTTAAATTTCCTGGTGTGTTTGGTTACAAATATTTTTAACTTTTATCGATGATCATTCACATGACTTGGTCGTATTTTCTGCGTAATAAATTTAAACTTTATTGTACCTTTAAAATCTTCATAACTAAGATTGCTAATCAATTTGGTGTTTCCGCAAAGGTTCTTCGTTTAGATAATACTAAGGAGTATATTAGCACGGAGTTTACTGCCTTTTGTCAGACCCATGGTATATTGTATCAAACTTCATGTTCTTATACTCAGCAAAATGGGATGTTGAACAGAAGAACAGAAATTTGCTTGAGGTGGCTCGTTCTCTTATATAGCATATGCATGTTCTTAAATGATTGTGGAATTTTACGGTCTTAACTGCCTGTTTTTATATTAATCACATGTCTTCTCTGATCCTAGACAACCAGTCCCCTTTCTCTATTTTGTTTCCGCAGGATAAGCATTTTCATATTCCTTCTAAAGTGTTTGGTTGTCTATACCATTCTCATATTTTAGGTTCTCTGGTAGACAGATTTGATTCTCGAGCTACCCGTATGGCGCTTGTACGTTACTTACGATCCCAAAAAGGAAATGTTTGCTCTGACCCTATCACTTCTAAAGTTTGTACTTCATGTGATGTAATCTTCTTAGAAGATCAAGTATATTTTCCATCACCTGTCAAGGACCCTATTTCTACTATCCATGTTCCTCATTTACCTTCTTCGAAACTTGATTCGTCTGTTCGATTTGTGCGTCCTAGTTTTAAGCACGTGTCCCCCTATCCACAGGTGTATCACCGCCGTGACCCAAAAGCCCCACCCCCTTCCACCGTTTCTACTCCTAACGATTCTTCTGCAGGTACTCCGATACAGTCCACTGTTCCTGGTTCTCCACAACCACTACCCTCAGAAGGTCTCTCTTGCTATTGCCTTACGCAAGAGTAAGCGTTCATGTACCGTGGCACATCCGATTTCTAACTGTTTCTTATCATAGACTGACACCGTCTGCTCATCGGTTTGTTTCTTTCTTGTCTTTCATCACTTTTCCTTTCTCTGTTTAGGAAGCATTTCAGCACGCAGGTTGGCATGCAGCTATATTAAAGGAGTTTGTCACACTACGCCCTAATCAGACTTGGAAATTGGTATCTCCGCCTTCGGATAAGAAGGTTGTCGGCTGTCAATAAATCTTTATTGTCAAGCAAAATCCAGATGAGACGATTGACCGTCTCAAAGCTCGATTGATGGCCAAAGTCTATACTCAACATATAGTTTGGATTATGTTGAGACTTTTTCGTCCATTGCTAAATTGACCTCGGTTCGTGTTCTTATACCCTTGATTGTTTTTAAGACGTGGCTACTTCATCAGCTTGATGTGAAAAATGCTTTTCATAATGGAGATCTTTCGGAGATTATTTACATGCAGCAGCCTCCGGTTTTAAGCGACTGGAGGAGTCGATAGTTTGTCTCTTACATAAATCTTTATATGGATTGAAGCAGTCAATGCGTGTCTGATTTGAAAAGTTTAGTACGGTTCTACGACAGATTGGCTTCAAACGCTGTCGCGCCGACATATCTCTTTGCACATAGACGTCCCCAGGGCATGGTAATTGTGCTGGTGTATGTTGATGATATTATTATTACGGGAGATGATTCTGCTGGCATCTCCAAAATGAAAGAAATTTGGCTTCACACTTCCATACCAAGGACCCTTAGGATACTTTCTTGGAATTGAAATGTCACGGAATTCTGGTAGATTACAGCTCTCTCAGCGCAAGTATCCACTGGATCTTTAATCTGAGACGGGATTTCTGGGATGTAGACCAACACACAGTCTTATGGATTCCATAATCAAGCTATCTCGATTGAGCCCTCTCAGACCCTCCGCTGCCTGACTCAGAACGATATCGACGTCTGGTTGGGAAGTTTATTTACCTCACTGTCACTCGTCCTGATATTGCCTTTGCCGTTAGCAAAATGAGTCAATATATGCAGAATACTTTGATCTCTCACCTTAAGGCAGTTGAGCATATTCTCAGATATATCAAAAGTTCTCCTGGACAGGGTCTTCTCTACAAACCATCTGTTTTGTCTCTCACAGCCTTTGCAGATGCTCACTTTGCTGGATCTATTGATGATCGTTATTCCACTAGTGCCTACCGTGTATTCTTGAAAAGAAACCTGGTTATATAGAGAAGCAAGAAGCAGAATGTAGTGGCTCGTTCTTCTACTGAGGCTGAGTATAGATTTATGGCGCATACAGTTGCTGAGTTGGTATGGTTTACCTCTCTTGACAGATCTTGGGGTTCTCTTTTCTTCCGACTACACTTTTCTGTGATAATACGGCCACAATCCACATTGCTGAGAATCCAGTTTTTCATGAACGGTCTAAGCATATCGAAATAAATTGTCATTTCATTCGTGACAAGATGACGGTGATTACACTCCAACATGTTTTCTCTTCAGCTCAACTAACAGATATCCTTATCAAATCTCTTTCTCGACTGATTTTCACTTGTCTGTCCAAATTTGGCATGATTGACATTTACGCTCCAGCTTGCGGGGAGTGTTATAAATATAATTAATTATTAGCTTTAATCCCATATCGGCTATAATAAGAGAAATGGTCTATTGTCCTCTCTATATAAATGTTGTATGTATTCATGAATTATTATGCCAATAAATTATTTTCCTCTTGGTTTTTTTCAAAAACCTAATAATATATTAAAAAACCTAGCCTCACATTATTGCCTAAATGTTCCAAAATATATTACATCACCATGCTTGCATTGTGTTGTCAACGCAGCAATTGATGCTCCATAGCCATAGGTCAAAGACCTCGCATATCAAATAAGTATATTAGGCACAGGCAATTACTTACTGAACATCCCCCCCCCCTCCAAACAAAACAAAAAACATTACATTCATTCACCATTTTCTTCATGGTAACATGTTTTTACACTGCTAGATAATTACCTTGATGATGATCAACGCATCAGAATTATCGTAAATTAGTGTCCCTGGAAAATGACAGCACAAAATATGGCATCTAGTTGCATGGAATTGACTTAAATGGCCAAATCCTTGAAGTAGAGGTTGAAGAAGAACAATTGCCAAGCATATTTAGTACAAATAGATTGTAAGCATTGACTTTGCATATTAATATCAACAAACTTAACCCAAAGGTATAACAACAAAACATTGTGGGATATGCAGCAAAACCTATTCATGAACTATATATAGATTTTTTTAGCCTAAAAAATTTAAAAATCTAATCCAGTGTTCAAAACAAGGTTTACAAGGCCAATTAATTAGCAGTTAAAAGTTTCTGTCTAGCAATTGCGTCCGCATTGAAATAACTGAATAGTATTAAATGTGTGAATGGCCGCATAATTGGATATGGAAATACGAAGGTGAATGAACAATTAATTAGGCTTGTCTACGATGCACACAACCTATCTGATATCCACAACTCGATATGCAAGCTGAATATGTACTTAATAAAGTTTAATCGCGCTCCGCCGCCGCCACCCCCCCCCCCCCAAAAAAAACACACAGGCATATACTTTCTTGGTTATTGGATTTCTATAGATATTTATATGTTGACAACCTATTTCTGTGTTATATTACGTAATCTGATCACGCATCATATAATTTGTTTATGCGCAAGGCGCTGGCGAACTGAATAGAGAACTTGTTTTACAACATTGATCTAATCATATGATATTATTTACCAATTTTAGAAAATCACTGTATAATGCTAAACTGCGTATGTAATCCCGGGGGGGATTAAAACGGCGGCATAACTGAACATGCTTTGAATCCCAATAGCCGTACTGTGAATGTTGAATTGAAGGAGTGGCAACACGCTAAAAGATAAGATAAGAAATGATCGAGAGAAAATAAAGGCTGTAAAAGGTCATGATCTGGGTTCAAGATGGGCATAATAGTCTTTATACACACGCACGCGTGCTAAGCAGCAAGATTTCCAGTTTTTTCTTTCCAATTTTGCCCCTATTTACTTTCTCGCGTAGAGATTCATGTCCCACGTGCTTTCTCATTGGCTGGCTTAAGCCAAAGATATCAACCCCTCCCTATGTTGCAATATCCAATCTGACCCTCCCTTACAAATTAAATAGCACCGGGTGACCCTCTCGCAGTCACATCACATGCACATATATATGTTTTCGGCAACTTGAGCTGTTGTGGACATAAATTATTGATGATTTCCTAATTTGTTTGTGATGCACATGATCAAATTTAACTGAAGATTGAAAAAAGTGATCAAGGGAAATGTTATCAATAATTTAAATTTTTTATTTGTTATTAATGATCTACGTCTAGAAAGAAAGATACAAATTCTAGCAAGATCTAAACTTTGAAAATTATATACTTATTTTCTAAATTTATCCTCATCTTCGTATCATTATAAATTTACCAGCGTTCTACGTGTGTGATGCACGTGTAGATGTGTTAACTCATAAGGAAGAAATTGAGACGATCGGTAAAGGATTTTAATTACGATAGCTTGGATCGTTAAGAACTCTATCAATATATATTTTGCATTTCTCAGAGAATTTGATGTTGCAATTAGGATGCATATAAACATAATCGAAGATAACTCCGTATTTGTATCCAGTTTTTATCAAATATGAATAATGATTTTCATTTTTGATAACTATCTGTATACGTATCGACATTCACCAATGATATGTGTCAAAGGATAAAAGAGAGGAGAAAATAGATACTTTATTATGTAACCAATGTTCTCTTTATATAGAGATTACAATTACTTGATGGTCATGTATCATGATACGGTGTACCCTAATAACAATATACTTTAAACTATTCTAACACTCCCCCTCAAGCTGGAGTATAGATATCATTGATGTATAGCTTGGACAATAGATGAACGAATGCGGATTTTGGAAGAGATTTCGTCAAAATATCTGTAATATGTGCATGAGTAGAAACATGATAGAGATTAGCTTTCTTTTCAACAATTTTCTTTCGGATAAAGTGGCAATCCACTTCAATGAGTTTTGTGCGTTCGTGAAACACTGGATGCTCTGAAATATGAATTGCAGTTTTATTGTCACAGAACAAGGAAGCTGGTATTGTAGAACTAACACCGATATCTAGAAGCAATGTGGAGAGCCACGTCAATTCTGAGACCATAGCCCTATATTCAACCTCGTCTGAGCGTGCAGCATGTTGCTTCTTGTTACGCCAAGTAACTATGTTCCCTTTAAAAGAAAACACAAAATCCACTCGTGGAGCGACGATCATTTAGATATCCAGCAAAATCGGCATCAGCATATGCTACAAAAGACAGATTAAAACAAGATTTATAGAGAAGATTTTGTTCAGGTGCACGCTTCAAATAGCGGAGAATGCGCTCAACGGCCCGAAAATGGAAAACTAAAGACGTCTGCATAAACCGGTTCACTATGCTGACTGCAAAGAATATGTATGGGCGAGTAACCGTGAGATATATCACCTTCACAACTAACAATCAATACCGGCCTGAATCGAAAAGTGGTTGGTCATCAGATGAGCTAACGCGAGAGAGCTTTATTGTTATATCCATGTGAGTATCAGGGCCACAGCCAAGAAATCCTGTTTTTTTAAATAGATCGAGAGTATACTTCCATTGTGATAGAAATAATGATCTTTTATTTCGAGATACCTCTATACCAAGAAAGTACCGTAAATAACTAAGATCTTTGGTGTGAAAATGTGAGACCAAATGAATTTTGACATTAGATATACTCTCGGAATCATCTCCGGTGATGATTGTCATTAACATAAATAAGGAGAATAACCGTTCCTTCTTTCCGTCTATATATAAAAAGATTTCTTGTAAAATTTATCATTTTTAGGACCTTGTTGAATTTAGCGAACCATGCCCAAGAAGATTGTTTTAGTTCATAAATAAATTTTTTAAGATGACATACAAGATAACCAGAAGTTTGTTTCATATAAACTGTCTCGAAAAGATCGCCATTGAGAAAGGCATTCTTGACGTCTAGCTGATGTAGAGGCCAATCGCGGGTAACCACAAAAGAGATCAAAACACGAACAGTAATGAGTTTAGCCACCTGAGAAAAAGTAACATGGTCGACCCCGTATTGTTGAGTACAACATTTGGCAATAAGACGGGCCTTCAAATGAGATACACTGCTATCAGGATTATGTTTAATAGCAAAGACCCACCGGCAACCAATCACCTTGTTCTATGAAGGAAGGATGACCAGATCCCAAGTGTGATTAAAGCTCAGTGTCTGCAACTCTTCCATCATAGCTCTATAATAACCTGGATGACTCATAACTTTCTGAATAGAGTTGGAAAGAGAATCAGCATAAAAAGAAGAAGCAAACTGACATAGAGCTGGAGTAAAACGATGATATAAAATACATGAAGCAAGAGAATGAGAAGTAGTGCATATTCGTTTACCTTTCCGAAGAGCAATTGGCAAGTCATTGGGCAAACCATAAGAAGAAGAGAGGTGAAGGCTCGTCAGCTTCCGGCTGTATACATGGAGGAAGAGCTTAGATATCTATTGTAGAATCTATCACTGCTCTAGGTTGACAACTATAGACATGCGTAACCGGATGAGGATGAGGAATTACGACAGTAATAGATTCGGTTTGAATTGGTTGGTCATATGGAGGTATTGGAAGTGGCGGCGGCGGCGGGACATGAGGACTTTCCGCTGGGAATAAAAGGGCTTATCCTAAAAAAAAGGTGACATCGCAAGAGACTGCAACAATGGATGTAGAAGGAAGTAGACAAACGTAACCTTTTTAAGTCTTAGAATAAACAAATATATGTTTGACAGTCCTAGAATTCAATTTATCGTGAGTTAATCGGTGATTATGAACGCACATCCAAATACTTAAGGAGGAAAAGAAAAAAGATATTGATCGGGAAATAAAATAGAGAACGGTGTTTGGTTTTGAAGAATCATGGAAAGTATGCGATTAATCAAACAACATGCAGTAAGGCAAAATTCCAAAGGCGTTTTGGGACATACATGTTAAGCATAATAGACCGAGCAACATCAAGCAAGCGGCGGTTTTTTCTTTCAACAATGTCATTTTGTTGTGGTGTGTATGAGTAGGAAGTTTGATAAATAATCCCACGGGATTAGCAAAGAGTTTGAAAAATACGACTCATATATATTCTTTTGCATTATGAGTTCTTAGAGTTTTAATAGACGTATTAAACTAATTAACCACTTCATTAATAAATATTTGAAACACACGTGGTAATTCAGATCGATCACGTAAAACAAACGGCCATGTCATTCTAGAGTGATCATCAATTAAAGTGACAAAATATTTGTAGCCCAATATACAAGTATGCTTATAAGGACCCCAAATATCAGAATGGACTAACTCAAATATCGAAAAACTACGTTTATTAACTGAAGGAAAAGATGAATGAAAATGTTTCCCCCAAATACATGACTCGTATGAAAAATCAGATAAGAGAAATCAGGTAATATGGTACGTAACAAGAAAGAGGTGGATATCCAAGACGTCGATACCAGCAAATGGTACAAACAGCAGCAAATACAGAAGGTAGCATATTCAAGTAGTATAGGCCATTAACTTCTTTACCTATACTAATCTGCTCTTTCGTCTGGTTGTCCTGTATCATAAAGTTATTAGAAGAGAAATTTATTGAACTGTTGAAATCATTGGTAAAACGACAAACAGATAAAAGATTTGTATGAAGTGAAAGAACTAGAATATTTTTAAGCGGCAAGGAAGATACCACATCAATATCGATACAACCACGATCAGGAAGGACATCCCTATTGGTAATGGAAATGAATTTATGCGAAATGAAAAACACAGAGTTAGAAGCAGTATGGGTTATGTGGTCTGAAGCTCCGAAATCAAGGACCTAAGAATTTGACTGAGATAGTAGAGATATACCTAATGTAGTGAAGTTGGCAATAGAGATATGAGAGAAAATACGTTACAGGTGATGTAAGTCTTCAGAAGAGATCTGTGGGGATGATAATAATGGCGTTGGGTTGTTGTGGATGGAGGAGCCGTACTATGTCGGGCAGTAGAAATCTAATCCGGATAGCCATGTTTCTCCCAACAGAATTGATCTGTATGGGAGCAAGAAAAGGAACTACGACTACGTCCGCGACCCCGTCCCCCACATGACCTAAATAGCATTATTGCCCTTAAGACTCCACGGTAAAGCCGTCACGAAGTCCATAGTGATGTGTTCCCACTTCCACTGGGGAATGGGAAGTGGTTGCAACAGGCCGGCCACTCGCTGATGTTCGGCCTTCACCTGCTGGCACACTAAGCATTTTGACACATAGTGGGCAATCTCTCTCTTCATGCCATTCCACCAAAAGTGTTGTTTAACATCCTTATACATCTTGGTGCCACCCGGGTGCACCGAATAAACTGAACTGTGTGCTTCCTTCAACACTTCCTCTCGAACCTCGCCCTTTGCCACGCATAATCGACTGCCGAATCTTAATGAGCCATCTTCGTGTATCAATAGATCTGTCCTCAATCCTGCCTCTACTAACCCGCGGAGCTTCTGCAATTGCGGGTCCCCAGCCTGTGCAGCTTTAATACGATCAACTAACGAAGACTGCACCTACAGTTGCCAATACTGTCCGTGCGTCCCCTGCTCTACCACTTCTAAATTAAGTTTTCGAAATTCATCAATGTGTTTCTTCTGCCCAGTCAACCACATTGCTGTTGGTCTCCGACTGAGAGCATCCGGTACCACATTTACCTTCCCGGAATGATATTGCAAATCAATATCATAATCAGCCATGAACTCCAACCACCTACGCTGTCTCATATTTAGCTCCTTCTACGTAAATACATGTTTCAGACTCTTGTGGTCCGTAAAAATTTCCACTCGTTCCCCCAAAAGATAATGCCTCCAAATGTTTAAAGCAAAGATTACAGCGGCCAACTCTAAATCGTGAGTTGGGTAATTTTTCTCGTGCGTTCTTAGTTGACGCGAGGCGTAAGCGACAACACTCCCACGTTGCATTAAGACACAGCTTAGCCCCTTGCCGGAAGCGTCATTATGAATCACCAGTCCTCCTGTCCCATCTGGTACGGTCAATATGGGTGCCGTTGTGAGTTTCTCCTTCAATAATTCGAACGCTCGGTTGCACTCTTCTGACCATACGAATGGTATCCCCTTTCGAGTAAGTCTTGTCAATGGCTCAGCCGCTCGTGCAAAATCTTTAACAAATCTGCGGTAGTAACCTGCGAGTCCCAAGAAACTTCTAATCTCTGCTACTGACTTTAGTGCTGCCCAATCCTTCACTGCTTCAATCTTCGCCGGATCTACTGATATACCGTCTCCAGAAACGATGTAGCCCAAAAATTGAACTTGTTCAAGCCAAAATTCGCATTTACTAAGCTTGGCCTATAACTTTTCTTGTCTCAGTATCTGCAACACGATCCTCAAATGCTCGGCATGCTCCTCCTTACTTTTGGAGTACACAAGAATGTCGTCGATGAAAACTATGACAAACTGATCAAGGCACTGAGAGAAAACTCGGTTCATTAAATCCATGAATACGGCTGGGGCATTAGTAACACCGAATGGCATTACCAAGAATTCATAGTGACCGTATCGAGTTCTGAAGGCTGTCTTGCATACATCCTCCGCTTTAACACGAACTTGATGGTACCCCGACCGAAGATCCAACTTAGAGAACACTCGAGTACCACATAATTGATCGAACAAATCATCGATCCGAGGTATAGGGTACTTGTTTTTAATCGTAACCCGGTTCAACTCTCGATAGTCAATGCACATGCGTAACGAGCCGTCCTTCTTTACTAGTAAAACTGGAGCGCCCCACCGAGAAGTACTCGGGCGGATGAATCCTTTGCTGAGGAGGTCTTCTATCTGCTTTTTCAATTCTGCCAATTCTACTGGTGCCATCCTGTAGGATGACTTAGAAATTGGTGCCGTTCCTGACAATAATTCTATCGAAAACCCCAAAACACGAGGCGGGGGTAAGCCGGGTAAGTCCTCAGGAAAGACATCCAAAAATTCCCGAACTACGACCGGTGCCGAACTCATATCAACCTCCATTGACGCTAGTATGCCGCACGTCGGTTTTGCTCTATACTTTATGAGTCCCAGAGATTTGCTCCCTCCAGTGAATACAAACTCTGGGTGGTTAGGAATGCGAAAGTTTACAGTTTTAGCTCGACAATCAATATGTGCGTGAAAGGTGCCCAACCAATCCATTCCTAAGACGACATCATAACTACCGGTCCCAATCAACAGGAAATCTGCGAAAAGCTCCCTGCCGCAAATCACTACCGGACAAAGCTTGTACTCTAGGTTGGTGGTAACTATTCCATTTCCAGTGTGAATGTCTCAACTTCTAGTCAGTGTTTTGTGTGTAATAGAATGTGTTGTGGCAAAACCCAAAGACATAAAACAATGCGAAGCTCCGGAATCGAAAAGTGCTCTAGCAGGAACAGAACAAATTAGAATGGTACCTATAACGACATCCTTCGACGCTTCCGCCTGCTCAGCTGTCAGGGTAAAGGCCCGTCCCTGTCCACGACCTGTGTTTTCTCGCCTCTGATCAAAAAGTTGCTTCTGAGGGACAAGTCCTTTCTGAGGTTGGTTGCGCTATGCTCTCCTAGGACAACTCCCAATCTGATGGTCACTAGCACCACAAATCAGACATAAACCCTTAGCGCGGCGGCAATTTCTCTCGACGTGTCCCGATATCCGACAGTATCCACAAACCGGAGGTTCCCGTTGTGGTGGGGTTGCGGTACGCTTCATCTGAACTCCTTCATGTTGTCTGACCGAAATCCTCCCTGAAATTTGATTCACGGGCCGTTTGAATCTTCCATTCTAAAGTTTCTTCCTCTTATCCATAACTGTCTCAATTCTGCGGGCCGCATTTAATACCCCTGAATAAGTCCTCAGATCTTGTGAAGCTAACTTCTCCTGTATTTCCAGAGTGAGACACTGTAAGAATCTTCTAGCCCTATCCTCTTCCTGGGCTACCATTGAAGGAGTGAAACGACTGAGTCGGATAAACTCAGCCGCTACCTCGTCCACTGTGCGATCTCTCTGACAAAGACAGATAAATTGCTGTTCCATCTCGATCCTGGCCGATTTGGGAAAGAATTTCTCAAGGAAAGCCGTAGAGAAATCAGTCCATGCAATTGGTTTCTTCAACCTGTTCTTTTCTGCGAGCCACCAACTAGCAATATCCTGCAGTTGAATCTTGACTATATCCACTCTGTCCTCTTCAGGAACCCGGGCGGCTAACAGCAAATTCTCCATGTCGACAATCCACTGCTCAGCATCCAGTGGTCCGCCCGCGCCAGTGAAAATTGCCGGCTGTAGTCTCCTGAAATCGGCGACGCTGCCCGGACGTCTACCTTCACGAACCTCAGCCACTTTGTTCAGGGCCGCAGTAGTGGTCTGCTGAAGAAGCAAGTAGGCCCCCTTGTAGCAATTCGGTCTGTTGCTGTTGACTCTCCAGCATGCCACGTATAACTCCAAGTAGTGCAGTATTGTTGTCACGTCTCCCATATACTCGCAAATTTTCTTCGGCCATGATTCTGAAGTCAAAACGAACGACGAGGTTTAGCAATGAAAACGAGGTTTAAATTCAAAATACTAAAACCGAGTGAAGCAAAGAGATAATATAATAATCAATTCACAGAATACGGATTAAGTGTAGAACTCTAAGTTACTCATACAGAATACCGTATTGTATCCATGCCGCGGTACATGGGCACAATATCGTAACTCTATGTAAGTCGCCTGAATCCAACGGTCAGAGTCAACGAAATCTGCAGCATGACATACTGGGGAAAACCTAGAGATGTGATTCTAACCTAAAAGGTCGGAAAAACCCAGACTAACCTCTGATGTTAACCTGGCTCTGATACCAACAAAATCTTGTCACGTCCCGCTTCCCAAAATATGGAATACGAGAAGCGACGAAGGCCAGCCGTGCTACCTACGATAAGGAAAAGTCCTTCCATAGTCACATAAGGCTGTCTAGATTAACCTGTCAAAAATAAAATCCAATACCAAAAGAAATAATATTGATAATCGTGCTGCAATGAAACCACAAGGAATCCTAAAAATGGGTCCACTAGATAATTGATGCAATTAAAGATCCAAAACAAAAGACTCGGAATAAAATAAGATCCGAAAAAGATACATAAGTCCTAATGTCCCATAAGGGCGCACATGCTAAAAGCTAATTGAAAGGAAAATAAACTACGATTACTGATCTTCGGCAAGGTCCTGGTAGCCGCTCTGATCCTGCTCAACCTGCAAATCTGTCTCTAAACCTAAGATGGCAAATCTCAGGAACGTCAGAACATCCCAGCAAGTACTCAACGTATAAGGTGTGTATAGTATAATAACAAGAATATAAGAATGTAGTGAAGCCCGGTGCACAAGAAAAACATGTATATAAATAATTAAATGCATTAACACTATGAAACATGTATGTAAGGGATCAGGTCATAACCTAACTGGTCACTAAAAGGTAAACTATCCTATCGTAAGCTTGAGTGTGTGCGTCAAGCTCTGCAGGATTATTCCTAACCCAAGAGTGGTGCCTTAGGGGCTAGGAAACACGGGCCCAACTGTGGAATGAACAAAAGACCGCTATAGCCCGGTACGAGCTGTAAATATGAGACCGCTATAACCCGGTACGAGCTGTAAACATGAGACCGCTATAGCCAGGTACGAACTGCCAGCATGGGACTCCTGAGATCCTGTTGTACAACGCACACTCAAACTACCTCAACACCCACGTATTTATAGCTGCTATGGTAAAGATTAAAATCACTAATTAAGAATGCTGAAAAGACAGGAACTTGTGGTATGGTAATTGTATGGAGATAAAACTGGTGAATAGTGGTGTCATGGCATGTAGTCCAGCATTCTAATTAATGATTTCATTTTAAAATAAATAATAAGGATCATGAATAGGCATGTCAAATCAAGGTGTTCTATACATGTAAATCAACATGAGTCTCGAAAGTGTATAAGGCATTAAAAGGATTCTTGTGCATAGTAATCATGTCATAGCATTACATAAAGAAAAAGCAAGCAGCAGTTGGTACTTAGCAAAAGAAATGATTTTCAGGTATAGCTCGATGGGGAAAAATTTATGTGACCATTAGCCTTAGAAAAAGTTCATAACTTTATGCCTATACTCACTCATATTTTAGGGGGAAAATTTAACAATATTTTATACAACTAAATTGCACCTATTTTATAATGAAATTTTGTAGTTGCAAGTTAACAGTCAGCAATATATCAGCAAGTGTTCCGATAAGGACGGATGATAAAACTGTGAAAGAAACCTCTTTCCTCCAATATCCAAACTTGTACAGGTTAAGAACTAATTTAGATAATCGCCGATGTTGCATCGACAAAAATGAAAAGAGCAAGAGTACTTGCCTGAGGATAACGATCACGGAAAATGATGTACGAAATGCGGGCACGACTCAGCTAAGGTGCGACTTGGGATCTGAGTTATACGATCCGCCTAGATAAATTTCATCGATTAAATCATAAATATCTACATAAATATTGTCACACAACCGAACACAATTACATCAATTTTAGTGTCTTGATACTAATTTTCCCTTTCAGTTGTTCACTGATCATATCATTGCATTTTATTCATATTTCTTTTTTTTTATTTTTTTTTGAAAAAAGCAGGGATCACAGAAAACTTACAGAGGGTGATCGTGGCAGTTGCTAGGGTTCGGATGAGTCCTGGGCTGAGCCGAGGAAGCGTCGAGGGTTCAGATCTGGCGATGGAAAGGCTGGGTTGATGCGACGTCGTCGGAGGAGAGAGGGGAGCAGCTGCGAGGCGAAGGCGAGGGCGACGGTGAAAGGGGAAGGAGAGGAAGGCGAGGGTCGACGAGTGAGGAGCGACGAGGGCTTGGCATTGGGTTCGGGGAGAAGGGTTGTTGCGGTCAGGGCTCGAGTTGTAGTCGGGGTGAAGGAAAGAGAGGGAAGGAGGAGGTGAATGAGAGGAGAAGGTCGAGGTCGGGGAGGAGGCGGTGACGGCGCGGCGCGGCGAAGGCTAGGGTTTTCGTAGGCGAAGGCGGCGGTGAGATGAGAAGAAGAACGAGGAGAGAGAGATGTGAAAATGAGAGATAGAGAGATTTTGTTTTGTATATATAAACTAATTTTATAAATATATTTATAAAGATACATATCTTCAATTGGTTGCATTTAGAGATTCAGCACAAATTTTTCTTGTTCGCATATTAACAGTAAACAAATACGCAAAATGTTATTTTGCTGCCACTTAGAAAATATTACTTATATAATATAAAAACTGAATATTTTTCCATATCAAAATTGTTTACAGTAAAAAAATCCAAAATAAAATATATTAGCAGCTAATTAAAGGTTCTAAAATTATGGAAAAAGAATCTTGATAAAAATCTTGAACTACTGCATTCAAATAGGGCTGTTACAGGTCGCCATAGGTCTGGGAATGTGATCAAATTATTTCGCATCGTCGGCTCAAACAACCTCCTATTCTTATTGCGAAGGAACGAATAAGCACATCCCCACCTTTCTTCCAAGAACGGGCACGTACGAGGGTTGTTTTGTCGGACAGGTGCTTTTGGACCGCCCGATTGTTGATACGCATTGGCAACAAAGGCTGCTTTTCCTTTGCCCTTGTTATTGTTTCGAGGATCCTTACTTGAGGAGGAAAGACCACGACCCATCTGACTGTGCTAACTTATCAATCAGCGACTGGAACATGGTGGGCTTGAAGAAGGTCATAAACTGGGACACGTTCGACATGAACTAGGACACGTTCGACTGGGGATCAATAGTCCCAATAAACATCCCCACAGCCGGAGACTCCTCAATACGTTGTTCGCATTTGGACCACAGGTTCCGCCATCGGATCGCATATTGAACCCACGTTTCCCCTGACTTGACCCTGGCATTTATCAACACTGTGATTGGAGTGCGCTCGCTCGCACAGGCAAACCTTTCCGTGAAGAGCAGCTCCACTCAGAGAAGGTTTTCATGGAGTCATTTAGGAGCTCCGAATACCCTTCGAAAGCTGATTCTGATAAGCTTCCGACGAATTGGCGAAGCAACAATTTATTGTCGCCTCCGGTACTGCAGCACAGAGCTCTGAACTGCACGACATGCTGATGGGGATTCCCCGTTCCTTTATATACGTGGAACTTTAGGATAGTATATCCTGGCGGGGACTTTATCCGGTCATACCAGGCCGGATATGGTCGCCCGGTTTTGACGAGTTAGTCGACAACTTTCATCGAGTACGGAATCTTGGACCTTCCGCCAGACTCTATGAATTTGCGAGAAGAGTCGTTGATAGGTTGCTCCGGCTTTGCTTGCACTGCAGTTTCTGCAGACGAGGGTGATTTTTTCAGTACCGTTGTCGTGGAGTTTTTGCGCACCCTCTTAAGCGGTTCAAAATTGTCCCCAGTTGGAACAGCAGTATCAATATCCACCATAGGTACTGGTGGGATAAGCCCAGAAGGAGAGTTGCCTCCGGCCTGTCTCACTCGGCGCCAATGGCGACGTCGAGCATGTCGTGCAGTGGGAATTGCCTCAGTTTTGGAGGCGTCTTCATCGTGCCCCCGACATAGCTGGGGAGCTTCACTTGGTGTCAGCCTCTGGAAGACGAACGTTCTCGATGGAGCTGACGCAGAGCTGGTCAATCTATCGAAGACCGACCGTCTTGGAGATGAAGCACTTTTGTTGGCTTCATGCGTAGCAAGAATAAGAAGAGCTAGCCGTTTTAGGGCAACCCCTTCCGAAATCATGGGCTTTTTTACGAGCCCATTTGAGTTCTTCAGCCTATTGAAGACTGAGACTTCAAAATTGGACGACTTGCTGATAGGAGCCGCTACAGTAGCTAGACCGACTTTCGGGGGGCTTCTCCTTGGGGCGTTGAGGTGCCAAGGCTCATGGGCAGGAGCATGGTCGTAAAGAATAATCCGGTAGTAGCCCGAGTGACATGTCTCACCTGCATTGAGAAGATGGAGGCCGCATTAGGCCCGTACGTCACTCCTCCGGTTGGGTAGAGTGGAAGTTGTTATTGCAGGAAGAGCAGTGAGAGGCCATTGATTATGCACAGAAAGGAAGCACCAAGTTTTAGTATCTCGTATCTAAGAGCAACCATGAATATGGCGAACCATAATTTTGTTCGCGAAATACGACACACGAAGTGTGAAGTGGAAAGAAGAAGAGGACCCACCGGACGTGCCAGAATCTGTTTACCGCCGAAAACAGAGACAAACCGAGATAGGTCGTCTTGCATGAATTTAGAGGCGGATGCTATTTGAAACATATCCATCAACTTTTCCGAAAATACCAAGTTGATTTATGGCACCATATATCGGAGGTTTGGATAGATGCGACCGTTGTAGCATGACTTTATCAGATTCCCCCTCTTTGAGGGGTTTTTGATTATGGGGATGTTCTTCTCTGCAGGCGTAAGCCCCTGCAGTTAATTACATTTTCGCGTTGTGATAACTTTTACCTGCTTTGGTAGGTTACTTTGTGTCGTGTTGTGTTTTATTTATTTTGGTTGCTCGTGGATTATATACGGAGACTAGTTTATGTCGCCGTCCGTAGGACGCAGATTAATCCAAATCCGTATATTAATTTAGGTTTTAACTTAGGACGCAAATCTCGTATGAACGCGGTCCATTAGTTCGAATATATCATCTGAGAATCGTTAGTCGTATTTAAAACTAAGATCGACTCAGGAATATATGGTTAAGGCTCGTCAATCCTAATTTGGATTTAGATCAACTTAACAAGTATAAATTAAGAACCTTTAATCATCTTTGAGACTAAGATCACTTGGGTCTATTGATATTTTGATCAACAGAAGCTTCATCATTTAATTAAACTTTGTTTAAGTGATTAAACGATGTTTTATGGTGCAAGTGCACAAGTATATATGTGGCGCACATGCCTGTTTATTTCATTTGAAAATGATACACACTGTTTTGTTTCAAAGATATTTCACATGTATATCACATGACACATCTATTATGGGTTTCAGGTTATATATATGTGGGCATGTATGTATGTAACATTTTGTACATCAGTGCGCCTGCCTTCGTAGGCCATTCACACGTGTGTATCACGTGATGCACATGCCTTCAGAGGCAATTTCTATCAAGTGTGTACACGTATGTATCACGTGATGCGCATGCCTTCAGAGACAATTTCTATCAAGTGCGTACACGTATGTATCACGTGATGCGCATGCCTTCAGAGACAGTTTTTATCAAGTGCGCACATGTGTGTATCACGTGGTGCGCATATTCCCGGAAAATTATTTTCCTAAGAGCAGCAGCGTTGTTTTTTTATTAACCGCCCACTGATTTAGGTGCTCACTTGTTTTTGTCATAAGCTTTCATTAAAAAGCCATGGCTTCTATTTTATTTTCTGTTCTTTTTCTCTTATTTGCAGAGAAGTGAAAACCTTGATTTTTATGTCAGGTATACATGCGTTTGATGGTGCGCATCTTCTTATTTTTAAGAGCGAAGGCCGAATCCTAAGATCATTTGATCTCTTTTTAGTGAATTGATAAATTCGAAAAGAAGCAGAAGTTTCTATCTAAAAGTGAAGGCCCTTTAACAGAGAAAAAGAGAAGTTTTCTCTTGATTTCTACCTTACGCAATTTTTCGATGAAGGAGAAGTCTTGATATTTTCAAGCTTATCGAGGATTTTTCCCGTGCTTGATTTCTTCATATGAGGCTCTTATTTATAAAAAAGAAAAAATTAGAGTTTGTTTAGTTCGTTTTGATCTCAATCTGATTTCAGATTGATTCAAAAAGATTTAATTGATTTATATTAATTAAGGGTGACATGCGCAATGACAAAAGGGAGACCGAAGAAAACATGGATGGAGATGATACGAAACGATATGGTTGTCAAAGGACTCAATAAAAGTATATTGTTCGATAGGAGTGAGTGGAGGCGGAGAATTCATGTGCTGTACCCGGCGTGATTCTCATGTTGGTTCATGTAGCCTACCCCATATGCTTAGGATAAAAGGCTCAGTTGTTGTAAGGGTGACATGCGCATCGTTAGATTTTTTATCCACAGATCTTTTGGTTAAACTATTTAACCAACATAATATTTTATTGTTAATTAAAGATTTGATTGCTTGTCAATCAAGATTTATTTCTTTCTCAATAAACGTCTGTATGTGAGAATGCGCATATACTTGCACTTGTTGTTAATTAAGTGCACATTGCGCTCGTGCGTTGCACGTGTATACGAGAATATATGTGCATTTATCATATGCGCACTTGCTTTGCATATCATACAAAATGACTTTTTAAGTACGAATGTCAATGTTATTATCAAGTCCGTACAAAAATGTAAGTGTGCAGATAGATGATCCATAATTTTCAGTGCTATCCACTTCTTTTTCAACACCTGCTCTGGTCAAAACTTGGGAAATGTTCACATTTTAATGGCATGCAAAATTTTCAGTGTCAAGACTTGAATACTCCTTCTTATAAATTAGAGAAGTGGCCCTCTTCTCTTTCACACCCACAGCGAAAAGAATATGGTTTATGACCGCTCACACGCTCCTTGGCAGTCAAGAGAAGTACCCATTAAAGAGATCATTCCCCGTTTCACTGCCCGTTTAGTGAACTCCGGTCTCACAGAAGCTCAATGTGACACTGTCATGTATGAGTTGATGTCCCGTACGAGATCTCTTCTTCCCGCCGGCTTTATATGGCTTCGCATGGTCTTTCTCGCCGTTCTCGACGACGTTCCTCCTCATCCGGCGGAGATGACTTTAGCGATACTCGACGCGGCGGAGGACAAGGTCGACTACTTTCGGGAGCAGATCTGATCACGAAGCCTTTAAGGGACCGCTCCGTCCACATGTTGAGTCAGATACGGGCTCGACGAGCTGTCATGTTTTCTTTTGACGACGAACACGGCATTGATAGATGGGGAGCGACTTTTTGCGAGAATCGTCGTTTTGACATGGTTGAGAAGGCCGGGAGAGAATTAGAGAATCTTGTATTTTGTTTCACTAATCCCTGTAGCCCGGATTCCGTGTTTGGTGACCTTTTCCCCATGGAATAAAATGTTTATTAAATGCATTTTTTTGTTATCTGATAAATATTTCATCTCCAACAAATTTCCTTTCACTGATTTTGAATCGGTGATATATTTTTGAAGGTGTAATTGATATTGGACAGGTGAAACAATTTATTATATGCTTTGTTAATGGCCCTGGATTTTGATGCTTATATATATGACGATTGCTAACGATCTATGACAAGTAACAACCGCTCCAAGGGTGTGACACAAGGGAGATGGTGAGATGTTGAATAGGGTTTTGCTTGAATCTACCTTTTTATCCTCCAAATCACAATGAATTGTGCAATAGAGTAGCCCGGGATTGGCCTAACCATGTATGTATTGTGTTCATCTTCTGCGCTTGATGAGTTGGTGTGGTGTAATCATTCTCAAATACACAACTCCACCAGCGATTCAATCAAGTTGCCCTCTATGAGAGCCAACTTTACCTCGCAAAACGTCGCTTACACTACCGATCCCTTCTCTAGGGCAGTAACTCAAACGGTTTCAAGGCACAAAAAAAGACACCACCAAAATACCTTCAAATCAAGAAAGGGCGAAATGGGTATTTACCAGAGCGCCATTGGGCGGCTTCGAATGGCCGGCGGAGGCGGAGCTATCGGATTCAAAAGCCCGAGAAGCCTTCTATCTGTATCTGCTCTTTCTCTGCAGAGGGAAAGAAATGGAAGAGGGAGAGCGAGAGATGAGCAAGAGAGGCAAAGCACGAGAGCGAGAGCAACAAGATGATGATGATGATGAAGGTGATGCAAGAAGCGAAGACATCGCTGGAGAGAGAAAGCGACTGGTTTCCAACTCTCGAGTGGGGAGAGAGAGCGAGAGAGAGGAGACCTTGATATCTCGGCTTAGCTTTTGCTAGGCTTTGTTAACTCCATTTGTTAATGGACTGCAGACACAAAACATAATGCTTGATCTTATAATGAGATTTTTTTTGTAATAGGCCCAAGGTTAGGGCCTGATTGGGTATCTTGACTCGAAATTATGAGTTTGGTTTGTTCTGATGGATATATAGAAAGGATATAGGTGTTACCCGTATCCGACGCTCCTAAAAGATACGCATATTACATTTTGTATTTGGTGTGTGTGCGTATATGAGGATGATGGAGGAAACATGCTATAGGAGGGAATTTTCTCGTATGGAGTTGAAAAAATATACCCTCCCTGGATTTTTTCGGCGATCGACACCCACCGTCATCAACTTTACCATGTAAAATGTGGATATACCAATTTTTCTGTGATTCTATCAATTTTTCATCGTTGATTTAGTGGGTGCAAAATTAACGGTTTACAAAGGCTAAGCATGGCAGTTCCAACAACTACTTATTACATTCAAATCCATAAAATTTCAAACTGATAACAAAATGTCTGGATAAAAGAAAAGACAACATAAATAAGCCTTAAATATGAACCATACAGAAATGAAAAGCAGGAAAGGAAACTAGTCGTCCGCTTGTGATGTAAAGTGATTGTTCCTCTTCCGTTACTTCTATCTCCTCTGTCCCAAGGTCACCCGACGGACATTCCAAGGATAGAAATAAAATAGAGTGGAATGCCCATCAATGAACTTGCGCTCGGTAAGTCTCCAAAAGAAATAGGATTATAACATAAGGGTATTATGACAAGTTATGTAATGGAAATGAATATCATGGACCAATAATCAAGTATGATATATCAATTAAACTAAGCATGGCAGTTCCATATAGCATAGCTGTGTGCTGTAGGTATAGTGTCGGTTATCATAGACATATAACATGTAAAAGTGATGAACATGAAGTGAATGGTAATGTGTCTTAAAGAAGTCACTACAAAGGTTGATTAATCTAAGGACGGTTCAAGTATAAATATCAACTAATCTCAAGAGTATTCTCAAATCCAAGGATGGGGGCCTAGAGGTAAGGAATCGCGGGCCCGAAACGGGACCGCAAGCTACGGAGGAGTCGGCACATTTCAAGAGAGTAATGGGACTTATGAGATTCCGTTGAATTCATACTCAAACTGCCCCAGCCCCCCGCGTATATTAGACTATAGTTAAAGTCACAAGTCTTACTCGATTCCATGAATACATAAGAGAGAGTACAAGTTCAATGTCAAGTTGAGTTCATGTCAAGTATCAAGTATTCATGTCAAGTTTCAAGTATTCATATCAAGTTGTATTTATAGTTCAAGACAAGTCAAGTCAAGCATGTGATAAGGTGTTCATACAAGTCATGCGGATAAGAAATGATTATCGCATATCATGAGACGAGTTAAAGCAAGTATAATATCATATTACATGTCAGATATTGATTCAATGTGAGTATCAGTTTGAAACGGCTCATGTGGTCTTGAGCCGGCTCACCAGTCAACCAGGATCATGACTTGGGTCACTGGTTGCAAAAGACGGCTTAAAAGTTCTTAAGCCCGCTCGACACAATATTGAAACGGCTCAATAAGAATTGAGATAGCTCAATAATGTGTGAAATGTCCTATTTTATTCTCTGTTTCGATGAGACGGCTCACAGCTAGGTTAAGCAAACTCGACCATGTCTTGAAACGGCTCAAGTCCAAACTCGAGACAGCTCACGCCATGTCAAAAGGTGGGTTTTCCTCTCTGTGGGTATGAGACGGCTCAAAACCTGATTGTTCAGACGATCAGGTTTTAAGCTCAATTTATATTTTTGTATCGATGCAACTTTTGTTTATACTCATTCCACAGTATCAATTATGTGTATTTTCAATATCTTTGGCATGCATGAGTTGTGGTTATCATGATAGGCAACATTTGATTATAGATTTGAACGAGAATAACAATTGAATTAACATAAACCATATACTATGATTCTATGTATATAAGGGATGACATTAACATGGAGAATTATTAGTGAGTATGGATTCATAAGAAATCATAATTAAGTTTAACTATACATGTGAATCTAAATTTACGCATTTTAAACAACATTTTATTGGGGATTTTTTCAAGACAAGAACAGAGGATTTGGTGGAGGAGACAAGTCAAGGAAAAAGAGAGGAGGAGAGAGAGATCATAAGGGGAAGAAGATGAGGACTTACTCGCTTTGTGATATGAAATAACAATCGTATCACCGATAGATTTAATTGAGGCTTGAGCGAAAACTCGTCTAGATGGAAGGAGACCGGCGCAACGCCGTCCAGGAGGAAGGATTTCTCCTATTGGCCTTGGAAATCTTGGAAGAGAATTTTTCAGAGAAGAGATAGGTTTTGGACAATGAAAGAAAAATGAAGGAAAAAGATATCTTAAGGATTTAGGAAATTAAAAAAGATTAAAGGCCATTAAAAGAAAATTGATGATGAAATAAAAAGGTTCGGGGTTTTCACAATTTAATTGGCGGTTTTAGGAAGAGGAATAAACATTCACAATCCTACAAATCGCGTCTCTTGAGCTGAAATCGAGTGGGCTAAAATCTGGAACGTTTTTGGGTCGAACAAGGACTTGAGACGACTCAAAATTATCTTGAGCAGGCTCAAAGGGATAAACAAGGAATTGGAAGGTTTGGCGTATGAAAATGAACAAATGAGGGACCAAGCGACTCATGCTTACGGGTGGAGCACATAACACTTAAGGTCATATTTAGATTAAAATTCATAGGATTTAAATTGGGAATAAAATATCCCGGAATGCATCTGCATTCCTAAAGTGGAAATCCTAAAATTTTATTTTAACTTATTCATGTTTGGATGGTTTTTAGGAATAAGGGTTGCCAAGAAACATTTTTTAATAAACATTTTATCTATTTAATCTTATGACAATTTTAATTAATTTATGTATTCGCTCTTGATTAGAAAATGATTGTATATGGTTTTCTTATTTATTTGGTCACTATAAAAAAATATCATCGAACAAAAGCATGAAATCAAAACCCAAATGAGCAAACAAAAAAGAAAATAAGGTTTTTGAATCTATAAGAAATCATAATGTAAATAAAATAAGAGATTAGGGTTTGTTATGTTTTGAGAATTATGGTTTGCATAGTATTTGTGAGTCTTACCTTGATCAATGCGATCTTCAAATTAGAAATTTAGGTTTTATCAATTTTTAAGGGAAAAAAAAGGATTTGGAGAGAGAGAAAGAGAAATGGAGAGAGCACTCTAAAATTGATGGATCTTATTCGAAAAGAGCGGTGATGGAGAAGAGGCCATGAATAGGTTTTTGTGAGGGAAAAGAGATGCCTATTTGGATGGATGAGAAAAATAAATAACAGAGAGAAAAAGAGGAGAAAGGAAGGAGAAAGAGAAAAAGGCGTTGTTGTTATTTGAGGATAGAAGAGAAAGAAAGTCCAGGAAAAAAATAATTAAGTTTGAGTTTATTTTTATTATCTTGTGGAATGTGCCTATTGGAATATTTTGTCACGCCCCACTTCCTAGTAGACAGAAACGGTGATATGGCAAGCCCGCAACGTATTTATTACGAGGAGGTCATTTCCCTTAATAAATGCATTAAGTATAAATAAGCGATATAACAATGTGAAAGAATAACAAGAGTAATAAAATTAAACAACAACTTTATTTACATTCAAATTTCAAATACAACTGTCGGAAATAAAAAGATACAGTGATTTAAACAAATGCCTAAACATTGGTATACAGAAAGTAAATGCAGAAAGGAGCTAGTAATCAGGTTGGGTAGCGAACTGGTTCAAGTTCTCCTGACTCAGCTCTATCTTCTCAAAGTCCGGTCCTCCTAATGAACATTCCAAGAAAAAGAAACAGAGAGGAATGTCGTCAGCGAATTAGCGCTCTGTAAGTCCCCAAAAGAAGTAAATAAAGATGACCGAAATGTGTATAAAGTGAATAGAAACCAAGTAAAAGTGAACATGTAAAGTTGTATATGAGAGTATCTAAGCATGATCATTTACAGGTATAATATAACAATTCTAACATGGTTGTTTGTACTTTAATAAAAAAAAAGGTATTCATGTATACGAGAGGAGTCCAACTTACCCCGAAAACTATGGTAATATGTAGTACAAGGCCCCGTCATATGCCAAGGGACAACGGCACGTGAATTCATGTAGATGTCTTTTAAAGTGACCTCCCGTACCACAATGTACGTTTCGTACCAATCTACCATTTATCCTCGCGTATTGTAGTGTATAGTTCAAGTTTACAGGTCTTGGCCGAATCCATGAATATAAAGATGCACCAGTTCAGGTTCAAAATGTAATCATGTATTCAGGTATTCATGTCAAGTTATATTCATGATTCGGCCAAGTTAAGTCAAGTGTTCATATTCAAATTTGGATATTCAAGTTCAAGTTCAGATATTTAAGTTCAAGATCAAGTGTTCAAATTTGGGTTGGAGTTGGATTCGAGTTTGAGTTTACAACAAGTTCGAATGTGTATTCAAGTTATAGTCAATATCTTATGAATTCATTTAGCTTTTGAAATTCTTAAGTTCGGGAATAATCGGACAACTGCTGCACATGGACAGCAGGATTTATGTCTTTTTCCAAGACGATTGCCATTGATAACTCCGTTAATTTGCAATGTTGTCTAACTTGAATAGGCAACCACTCACTTTCTCCAGCTCATTGGGGTTCAAGAGAAATGATACCGCTTTAAGCTATATTAATCTAGGGTCCTTAAAGATTTATTCTTGTTATTTACATTGTATTTACATTGTTTGCGTTTCTCGAGAAGGTTTTATGAAAAAAATGTTATAATATTGTTTTAAAAATAAATCCCGAGGGCGATTTATAATATTAAGAGTTTTTATAAAATGTATTTTTGTTTTAGTGCTATTTTAGTGATTAAATATAATTTTTAAAAGTTTCTGGTATTTGTATGAAAACTATACTTTTGGAAATTTAGTGGTATTTTTGTGCAATTTTAATTTTTTTATTTTAATAACTTATCTTTTTTCAAAATTAGTTTTCATAGAAAAATACGGATTTAGGATTTATGGAAGTTTTTTCAAATGCTTTAATTTGTTAAAAAGTCGTATTCTTTAAAAGTCGTATTTTTATTTCTTTTAGAGACTGAATTCTCTGTGAGAAGTTCTGTATCTCGCTCTACTATCCCAAAAACGTGCAATAATCTGCACCATCTACAAACGGACCCCTAACAAGAATTGTAGAGGCGTAATTGCAAAAGGGTTTAAAAATATCGATAAAAGAATTTTGTAAAAGTAATGGTATTTTAATGTAAATCGTATTCTTCAAATTAAACATGTATCTAAAATATCGTGCAATGAAATCATAGTGTATATGATGGGGTGGGTCATTACCCCTGTAGGGTGTTTTTCGTCACCCTATTGAGATGGAAAATACGTGTCGCTTGTCAGGCGTATTAAAGATTCTTCCTGCCTGGGGTAGGCTGGGGTTTATTGATTGTGGGAATCCAAATCTCCGAAGGCTTCGGACTAAACTGTCGTTAATTACCCCTAGCTTTTGGAGCGAGAGAATCTCTTATTGACGGGTGTAGGGTGTTTTTCATCACCCCATTGAGATGGGAATACGCTCGCGCTTGTCAGGCGTACTACAGATTCCTCTTGCCTAGGGTAGGCTGGGGTTTATTGATTGTGGGGATCCGAATCTCCGGCAGCCGCGGACTAAGCTGCCGTTAATTACCTCTCGCCTTTGGAGCGAGAGAACCTCCGATTGACAGGTCAAGTGTTCATGCGAACTCAACGTGCAGTGTGCGTATGTGTGTTTTGAGGGGTTTTGGATAAATCAGGAGTCTCGCAGAGTTTACGGGGGTCCCGCTACCCGGATAGCAGGCTGGGGGTCAAGGGGGCTAACAGCCCCCATGCGGGGTGCGGGACAGCGTCCCGTTAGAAATTTTTTTCTAATAGGGACAGTGTTATGGAGTGTGTGTAATAATAAAAAAAAGGAAAAAGCATCCAAAGGACGTGTGGGCGCCAGCGCCTAACGTGCTTGGCACACGGGCGCAGGGCGCTGGGCGCCGGCGCCTCACGTACTTGGCACGAGGACGCTGGGCGCACGGCGCCCTACGTGCTTGGCGCGTGGGCACCGGCACCTCACGTGCTTGGCACACGGACGCTGGGCGCCGGACGCTAGCGCCCCACGTGCTTGGCGCTCGGTGCCAGAAGGGGCTTAGCCCCTACACTGGGAGTTGTACTCCCAATTGACTGTTGGAGTTAAACTCCTAAAAGAAAAAGGGTTTATTATTGTATATTTCTTTTATGGTGTTAAACTTCAAGAGATTTTGAATGGAGTTAAACTCGTAATTAGGGTTTTATTTATGGAATTGAACTCCAACAAACCTTGAATGGAGTTAAACTCCTAGAAATTTTTGGATCAGAACCTCCCAGACTGGGATTTTTGGAGATGGGTCTCTTTTTTCCTCCTCTTCTGTTGGCCGGATCTTGGAGCAAGAGGGTGATATTAAAAAAATCTCCCCTTTTTGAGATCTAATGGAAGATCTGAGTTCCTCCTCAAGGGTTTGATGGTGAAAAACTATTCCTTTTTGAGAGAAGAAGAGTGAAACTCTTAATTTAATTTAAGAAAAAGAAGAAGGTTTAGAAGCTTGAGGAAGGAGAAGGAGGCACAGACCCAAATTTTTTGAGAGAGAAAAAGTTATTCAGATATTTTCATCATTTTTGCTTTTATAGGCTACACACTTTACATATAGCCCCTTGGGCTTTAAAAGATGGCATTTTGCCCATCCCATGCCTCATGTGCTCATTTCTTTTGCGCATGAGCCATGGGTTTTACAAAAATTTGGTTTTATGCGCATTTATTCATAAAAAAATACACCAAAATTATTTATTACAAAAAATTTGTTTAGCATGGGGGAGGCCGGCCGCTTCATGTTTGGGCTCGACTCGGACATGGGCCCACTTGACATGGGCTTGGGTCCACTTGGCTTAGGGTTGACTTTGATTTTGACTTGGTCAACCGGGGTCTAAATTTTGACCCCAACAAATTGCCCACCATCAATAAATGCACACCACATGTGTGGATTGTGTGCATGAAATTGATGAATCTTTTTTCGCATGGAGATTGATTTAATTTGGTTCCCGTTTTGACGACGTGGAGGTCATTTCTGCCATTTTAGCGACGTGGACGGTCGATTCTGCCCTTTTTGCGACTTGGACGGTCGGTGCTGCTCTTTTTGCGACATGGACGGTCGGTGCTGCCATTTTTGCGACATGGACGGTCGTTTTTTCCATTTTAGCGACATGGACGGTCGGTTCTGCCATTTTTGCGACTTGGACGGTTGGTGCTACCCTTTTTGCGACGTGGACAGTTGGTTCTGCCATTTTAGCGACTTGGACGGTCGGTGCTGCCCTTTTTGCGACTTGGACGATCGGTTTTGCCATTTTTGCGACTTGGACGGTCGGTGCTACCTTTTTAGCGACTTGGACGGTCTGTGCTGCCCTTTTTGCGACTTGGACGGTCGGTTCTGCCATTTTTGCGACTTGGATGGTCGGTGCTGCCCTTTTTGCGAGTTGGACGGTCGGTTCTGCCCTTTTTGCGACTTGGACGGTCAGTGCTGCCTTTTTAGCGACTTGGACGGTCGGTGCTACCACTTTTGCGACGTGGACGGTCCGTGCTGCCCTTTTTGCGACTTGGACGGTCGGTGCTGCCTTTTTTGCGACTTGGACGGTAGGTTCTGCCCTTTTTGCGACTTGGACGATCGGTGATGCCCTTTTTGCGACATGGATGGTCGGTTCTGCCCTTTTTTGCGACTTGGACGGTCAGTGCTGCCCTTTTTGCGAAATGGACGGTCGGTGCTTGATTTGACTTGCTCTGCTTCTTGCAGTGTCAGGGATGAACTTGACTTGCTCCGCTTCTTGCGGTGTCGAGATTGAATTTTGACTTGTTCCGCTTTCTGCGGTGTCGGGGTTGAAGTTGACTTGCTCCACTTTCTGCGGTGTCTGGATTCGACTTGTTTCCGAGGTGGAGGTTGATTCCGCCTGGGAAGTTGTTGGTTGTCTTGCTGATTGTGATTTGGGTTTACATCAGTATCGCTACACTGTAATATGGTAGCAGGAGCAAATCATCATCTGCCATGAGAGGATTTGGGGATTTTGGTTTTAGTTTGGCATCAGAACCGCTACACTGGAATATGGTACCAGGAGCGAATCATCATTTGCTGTAAGGGGATTTCCCTCGTTCCCAGTTTAAAGACTTATGGGTCATCTGTTCCCAGTTTAATGACTTAGGGGTAATCTGTTCCCAGTTTAAAGACTTAGGGGTCTATTGGATTGGAGTTTGGGATTTTGGGGTTAGGGAAAGCATCAACGTTGCTAACACTGAAGTACATGTGCCAGGAGCAATTCATCATTTGCCCCGGGAGGACTTGGGATTTGGTTTTTGGGTCGGTATCAGCACCGCTAACACTGAAGCAATGCCAGGAGCGACTCATCATTTGTCGTTGCCCGTTGGGGAGCGATGGCTTAGGAGACAGGTTTAGATCTCTATCACCTAAGGCTTTTCAATTTTATGAGCCATAAGGGTCTCATAAAAGCATTTTTTCCTTACAAGTCGAGAGGATCTCGCAGGTGTATTTCTCCCTAGGAATCGTGGGGATTCCTAAGTGTGTTGCTCCTTTGTGAGTCGTAAGGATCTCACGCGGGGATTTTCTCCTCATAAGGTCGAGAGGACTTTGCGAGTGTATTTCATCTCTTTTTTTTACGAGTTTGCGCCCTTTCGGGTTTTCACAAACCCGCCGGCAGTCCTGTTGTTTTTACCCATGGAGCCATTTCGAGTTTTTATCCGTGCCCATTTTGCTTATGGACATACCCTTTTTTCTTCTCTTTTTTTTTGGCGAATTTTCATTGCTGGTGGGACTTTAAATGTAGTCTCGCCGGTAGGACTTGAGAGTGATGGGGATCATTTTACGCCCGTGGATTGTATACAGTTTTACAGCTCCAGATTTTGCTGTACTGCGAGCCTCTTTTCTTCGAGGGCGTCGAGCTCTTCGAGCCGGAGGAGCACATTTTCCTCCGCCGTCCATTCGTGCCGAACGGCCATTCTTAAGCTTGGAATTTCGACTTTGAAAGGAAGGATCGCCTCCACTCCGAAGGGTAACGAGTATGGAGTGGACTGAGTTGGAGTACGGTGCGTGGTACGATATGCCCACAACGCCTCGTGAAGTTTGAAATTCCAGTCTCTCTTGTTGGCTGAAACATTTTTCCTCAGGAGCTTGCACAGAGTTTTATTAAATCGGCTAGCCCATTGGCTTTTGGATTATAGATGGAGGAATATCTCCAATCTATCTTGTGTTGGGTAGCGAACCTTGAGACTTTGAAGCTCTTGAAAGAAGGCCCGTTGTCAGAAATGATTCTTCTTGGTGTACCAAAGCGGTATAGAATATTATGCCGGAAGAATGTCAGAATATCTTCTGTCTTGACTTCTTTTAGCGGGATAGTTTCAGCCCATCTGGAGAAATAGTCAGTTGCGGCCAATATGAACCGATGGCCTTTGGATGACAGAGGATCAATTGGGCCAACTATGTCGATGCCCCAAACTTCGAAAGGCCACGACGCCACCGTAGGATGCAACGGATTGGGATGCTTGTGAATGAAATCACCGTGAATTTGGCAGAGATGGTATTTCTTTGCATGCTCTTTGCAATCTCTTATTATGGTGGGCCAGTAATATCCAAGCCGTTTGATCTGAAGCCGCATTTTGGGGCCGGACTGGTGAGCCCCGCAGACGCCCGAGTGAACTTCGCTCATGACTTTTTGGGCTTCGGCCGATGACAGGCACCTGAGCCAGATTTCGTCATATGATCTGCGGTATAGCGTATTATTTACAAACACGTATCGGAGAGTTCTCTTCTTCATCTGAATCCTCGCAGATTTTTCTTCAGGCAGCTTGTCGTATCGGAGGTACTCTATGAAGGGCTCTCTTCAATCAGGCTCCTCTTGAATGATCAGAACTTCTTCGGCAGGATTGCTCTTTTGTTCTGCACTTCCCTCTTCTCGTAACGAGACCAGGGGCAGAATTTGCTGGCTCCTGGCTGTGATCAAAATTTCATCCATATCGGGATCAGACAGTTCTTCGGCTAGGCGGGCGAGTACGTCGGCTTTTCTGTTCAACGCCCTCGAGACTCTCATTAGTTCAATGTGAGTGAACATTTTCATGAGTTCCACCACCCGGCCTCTATATCAAGCTAACTCGGGCTTATATATCTTATAGTCGCCGCTTACTTGGTTGACAACAAGTTGGGAATCACTGTAGACTCGTAGCCGAAGGATTTCCATTTCTATAGCGAGCTCCAGACCAGCTATCAGAGCCTCGTACTCAGCCTCGTTATTTGTGTGAGACTCGGTGAGAGCAAAAGAACGTTGTAGGGTTCCCATCGACGGCATGATGAACACCAATCATATCCCTGCTTTTATCTCCGGGATGATTGATTTACTGGAGGTCCTTATTGATGAGGCTCCATCGAAGTAAAGCTCCCAACATGGCTCGCTATCTTCGAGGTGCAGCACTTGTTCATCGGGTAATTCACAATTTAGCGGCGACCCTTCTGGTATAGGATGAGCAGCGAGGAAATCGGCGAGGGCTTGCTCTTTTATTGCTTTCTGAGGAGTATAAACTATGTCAAACACAAGCAGCATGACAGCCCATCTTGCCATTCTGCCGGCGAGGCTTACTTTGGTCATTAAGTGTTTGAGCGGGTCGACTTTGGAGATCAGCATAACCCGATGAGCGAGCAGATGGTGCCTCAGCTTCTTCACAGCGAATATCAGAGCCAGGCATTGCTTTTTGATCGGGGAATAGTTGTGTTCCGCCCCGACTAGAGTTCGACTGAGGTAGTAGAGGGCATTTTCTTTTCCCTCCTCATTGTTCTGGGCAAGGAGCGCACCGAGTGACTCATCCAGTGCGGCAGTATATAGAATCAACGGTTTATTTAGAATAGGAGTGAGAAGGGACTACATCTCCCCGATAGGTTCGAGATGAACCTTTGTATGTAAGCGAGCTTGCCTTGAAAGGATCTTAGCTGTGTCAGATTCTTCGGAGGGGGCATCTCCATGATGGCATTTATCTTGGATGGGTCAACTTCGATCCCTCGATGTCGGACTATGAAGCCCAGGAATTTTCTCGATGACACACCAAAAGCACATTTCAGAGGATTCATCTTCAGAACGTATTCCCTCAGTCTGGTGAGAACGGTCCTAAGATCTTGGATGTGATCGGCCTTGGATTTAGTCTTGACGACCAGATCAACAACATAACATTTGACGACTTTATGGATTAGGTCATCAAAGATATTGGTCATTGTCCTTTGATATGTAGCACCTGCGTTCTTCAGTCCGAACGACATCACTTTGTAACAGTATATACCGATCGGGGTTCGAAATAATGTATGCCTCTCATCCTCAAGCGACATTTTTATCTGATTGTACCCAGACAAACCGTCCATGAAGGTGAACAGCTCGTAATTTAAGGTATCATCGACCATCATTTCCATGACTGGAAGCGGGAAATCATCTTTAGGGCATGCCTTGTTAAGGTCCCTGAAATCGACACAAACCCGGATCTGCCCATTTTTCTTCTTTACTGGGACAATGCATGTGATCCAGTCTGCGTATTTCTCCTCCCTAATGAAGCCATCATTGATAAGTTTCTTAGTTTCCTTGATGACCCTTTCTTCCAGCTCCCTTCTCATTTTTCGAGGATCTTGTTTGACAAGCTTGGCATCAGGAGATACATCCAGCTTACGCACGGCCACTTCAGGGGAGAGGCCAGGCATTTCTTTATACATCCACTCGAAGCAGTCGATGAACTCATGCAGCAGGGCGATTATCTGCTCTTTCATTTCCTCTGACAAGAGTGAGCTGATATAGGTCGGCCTTGGATTATCAGGCGTTCCTAAGTCAATCTCGGTTAGCTCGTCAAAGGTTGCTTGTTCGCCGTCTTCGAGCTCTTGAGGGGCTTCTTCTGGCTCGGATAGCTCGTCTTCATCATTTAACTCTCCACTGGCTTCACCAATATGGATCATGTAGCATGCTTTAGAATCAGGTTGAATGAAACCTATGCCCCGTCTATCTGGGATTCGTCTATCGATGAGTGCTCGGACTGAGGCGGATGCTATAGCTCTTCGTAAAACTTCACCTCGGACTCCGTTTGATATAACAGTATCCGTACCATTTGAAATATTCCCGCATCTCGGGCGCATAGTATCTGGGATTGAGGACGGCTCTTATGCCTCTCTCATAGGGAAGGCACGTGACAGACAAATCGTCCGGGTGCACTACAGGATTTGACCCATAAAACAGGATACCCTTCTGTCCATTTTCCTTCCGGGAACATAGAAAGTTTTCAGCTGGTCCATGGTATAGACTGACAATGCATCGAGCTCTTTGCACATCTGCTCCAGCACCCTTGTGACAGCTAGGGACCCTTCTACAATTTTGAAGGTCTCTCGTAGTTTTGCTTGTTGCATGTGGGTCCAGTCTACACAGTTGTTGCAAGGCAGGTCCTCTTCCTCCGACTCTTTAGTGTCGCTGCCAAGATGAGAGCGGACTTTGCTGCTAGATGGGCCTTCAGTATTAGATTTGTCCGTATCGCTACCGAAACGAGGGCAAGTTTTACGGAAGGACGGACATCTAGCATCGGACTCATCAGTGTCATTACCGAAACGCGGACGCACTTGGGGTTTTTTTCTTTTGAAAGTGACAGCCAGCTCAGATTTTCTTTTGTGTTTCGGCGCCGTTTTGTCGTTGGTCGGTTGTGGCTTAGTATTTTGGTGTTTCATAAAGTACCGAGAATCCTCATATCGGACTTCATGCACACCGAACGGCTGGATGTCTCCGTCAATGCTTCTTTCTTCGCCATTTTTAGTGTACTTCATGCATTGATGGAGAGTTGACGGAATGATGCCGTAATCGTGGAGCCATGGCCTCCCCAAGAGAATTTTATAAGATGTGTCAGCGTCGATCACGTATATCTTAGCTTCGGTCTGTAGATCCCCAAATTTGATTGGCAGAGCTATGGATCCCAGAACTTGCTGGCAATTTTGATTGAAGCCTTGAATGGCAATCCTTTCCCTTGACAGGTGTCGGATGTCCATTGACAAACTCCTCAGAGTTTTCAAGTTCATAATGTTCACTGAAGACGCTGGATCAATCAATATGCGATTAATCCGGTCTCCGTCGTTGTATCCTGTCACGTAAAGTGGCCGGTTATGCTTAGCCGTTCCCAGTAGCAGGTTTTCGTCCTTAAACGTGATTGTGGCAGTATGCAAATTGTACTGGGCTTCTTTCATATTAATTTCTGCAAAGCGAGCTTAGTACCGCTCGGGGTTTTATAGAGCATGAATGAGAATATCTCTGAGATCCTTGGACAATACCGGAGCATCATAGATGCTTAAGAGAGACGAAAGCTTCCGGAGATGAACCAAGACATTATAGTCCACTGGAGAAGGACTCGAATCTTCATGAGCAAGTTCTCTGCTATCTTCTTCATTAGCGACTTGTTTTTCCTTCCCTTTTGGGGCATTGTCATGATTTGTCGGTAGAGCCCTGCCGCTTCTAAGCTGGATTTGGTTAGCCTTTGTGGCGAGATCCTCGTCCTCTTCAGGAAAACATAGCTCTTCCTCAGAGTCGCTACTAAGTGTAAGTCTACGGTAGTGCCCCGGCCGTCTAACAGACGCCAAATGTGGAACAAAAACTTTTTAACTGGCGCTATCGTATACTATAACCCAGATCTGCCATTATTGCTAAACTAACAAACTACAAAGAGGGTAAAAAGGTTATACCGAACGATCCGAGTCCTTCGTTCTTTAACCATCATCCCATGCTTGGTTGCGGCTGCTCCGATCTCGTCGATCTCCGATCTCCTCGTCCAGGTGGCACCACGTTAACGGATCTTTAAACGGGCTCCCGCCTCTGACTCGAGACAACTCGGTCATCAAGTTTGCTAAAAGAGATGACCAAGATTGATGTAGAGAATGAGTAGAACACTTTGTCTCGTTACGTCCAAAACCATGGACGAATGGTTAATGAAGTTTCCATTTGAATCGGGTGATGGAATGAAATGAGCTATGAAATTTCCATACACCAAAAATTATAATCTTTTCTAAATGAATCAATCAACAACCATGATTCCTTCACCAAGAGGGGCCGGCCACTTATAGGGAAGGAGGAGGGTGAGTGTAGGAGAGGGGGGTGACCACAACAATGAAGCTTATCATAACACACTTAAAGAAACATGACTCACTAATGACACTTAGTATGAACACATTAAAAGCAAAGGATGAATCATAAACCTAGTCACCCTTGCAATAAATGAATCATTAAATGCACTAATGAGTCACAATCCTTGTCACCAATCTAAAAGCTTCTAGAACCTTCCACACTCATGACTCACCTCAACAAAAGATAAATCCGTATTTAACCGAATGTTCAATACGGGTGATAGAAAACTGGAAATTTGAAACTGGTAACTTCCAAAAGCGATCCCGAAACGAATTTCAGGATAATCCCGTAACAGTATAAACATACCCGCATTTGTATTACAACCGAATACAAATGCAACTGAGACAAAGATATTATATCTACACAGTATAATACTCGGATCCGGCTTAAACCAAAGCCTACCAGTATTATCTGCCCGAAATATGACACGTGCGTAAACGCACGTGCATTTTCCGAACCCTGCCATAAAACCAAACGGCCTCTACAACGTTTCGCCCGAACTTGGGAAACTGTCTGTGGGGGACTCTAATGACTCGTCAGTACCCTGGCAGTGGGTTTAACCACAAGCCGTCAGTGGCACTAGCTGTGCGTAACGGCTGCCCATGTACTGACCTTAAGGGAGGCCGATGAGCGAACTCATCTGGAAACCCTACTGAGCCTAACAATGACAATATATATACAGTCCGGTCCGTTCGTCTATGAGTATCGCATATTGGCCTAGGAGGCTGGTAACGTCAGACCCCCAATAGCAATATAAGTCGTGTCGGAGTGTAGCCCAAAAACACCCTGAGATACTACTGGAGTACCTACCATAAATCTCCTGCCACGGCCGTGGGCTTTGTGTAATGGCTCTCCTAGACACAGCGCGATTTCACCCCCAATACCGGGAGAGACGAATCCCCTGCCGATCCGCTCACTTGCCTCCATGTGGCTCGGGACTGTACCCAAAAAATACCTGTTTGCACGACTCCTTTGAGCCTTGGTAGGGTAGAAATCAAAACACAGTGGGAACTCACAAGAGACAAATGACGACCTCAGGTCGATGAACTAACCTGTACACATGTCACCAGGGAACTACTATCTGACGATAGGTATAATACCAACTAGCAGGTTCCCGGCGAGTCCTGTCCGGTGTACTCATAACCCAATGAGCACCTATATACATCTTAGGCGATCCAACTGACACCAGTGGCTTGTGAGACCGGCCACCGCCCCTCGTCGGGGTCTCGACTGTATACACTAGTCTACTCCGGAGTATCGATGCCATGTCTCGAAACTCCCACGACTAGGGACCATAATTAAGGATATGCTTATAAACCACCCAACTCTCACGTATATGATCGTCATCATACTGTTGGTAGTAAAGCAAGATCCTAAGGGCTCTATCAAAGTGTAACAGTGATCAGTCACCTGAACCTGTACACGACTGATAAAGGCAAACCAGATAGCATACTATCATCTCGAGTAAGACTGTCCTACCGGTATAGGTCCTCCGCAATCATTGCAATCACGTGCCTGCGATCCAATAATTGACTTTGAGGGCACTATATCCAACAATCTCTCACTCGCACTTAAGGCTAATTATTGCGATGTCGTATACTCACAGCCCGTGTGAAACCGAACATCCAACTCCTCTACTAATCAGTTTCACAAAGCCCGTTTGTAAAACTATTGTGTTCGAGAAATAGCCTCAGTAAGTGGATCCGCCCTGATGTTTCTTTCTATGTCTCTCTTAATCTCAAGTTCGCGGAGAAAGCCATCTCCCGAATTGAGTAATACCTGTCTTAGAATATGTCTGGATATCTGATGGGACCTAGTTCATAAATGAACTCCAAATCCAAACTTCTTAGACTGTATCGATCACTGAACCTAATCAGTATCCTGCACCATGCGTCCCACAGTATCCTCTTGGACCATCTGTCCATAATACTGTCCCTCGTCAGAGGGAAAACTATAACTCTGACAATCACTCTGTCAACCATGTCACCTTTGAAGCCTGGAATGATAACCGTCTCCCGAAGGAGGATGCCATCATCAAATCCGTAGAACACCCACTCATGTTCTAAAACTGCTTCCTTATGTTTCTCCAGGATTGGATTAATACAAACTTATCGCATCTAGTGCAAAAACAATATCTGGTGTGGTACTTGACATCTCACAATTGACTCAATTGCCTAAGCAAGTGTTCTGCCAATCATGTACATCCCTCTCCCCTTTAGTCTGTAAGACACCTTTAGAGAGGGTAACTCCATCACCTGCAGGTACACCACTATGCCATGAGTCAACTATTCTAAAAACTATCAGAATACTGTCAAACTACCCACATTGGGAAACTACCCAAATCTAGATCTAAAACCATAGATCTAGAAACCAGAATGTCTGATATTATATCCAAATCCTGTCTGGAGAAACAACTGTGTGACGACCACAGTACAACCGATCGTAGTATAGGAATTTTTCTTCCTACTCTGTGTATGTCATCCAAATACCATGACATCACACCCTACTACCTTCTTAACAGATCCATCCCCTATTCTGATGAAGTCAAACCTATGACTGTCACATCAAAAATAGATGATCTATCTCCGCTATATCTACTCAAGTCTATAAATAGACATAAGTTACTTGCCCACAATGTTTCCGCTGCTCCCACTGACTACGACAACCCTCTGGCAGAATAATATATACGTGCACTTCTAAAACGAGTTTAGAACGACGCTATACTTAACCTCCTGCCGGGTCTCATAGCCTGGAACAACAGTAGTGTCAAGTCTGGTTAGATAAGAACCTCCCTGTCACCGTCCTTGAGGCTACCGGAGTACCTCTCGGGTGTCTGAGGTTACCCACCATGTCTGCGGAGTGGCTAATGGAATGTCAAACCTGATTGAATGTTTAGGTCCTATTAAATTTTCCGTAATCGTTTGCGGTTCTGGAATCACTTCCAGTTCTACCATACTCCCACTACTGTTTTCTGAAAAAATCCATTTTACTAAAACTGTGGCGAGTCAAGAACAATATCACTATTGATCTTCCAGATGGTAGAAAGTCAACCCTCGTCATAGCCTGGGCCAACCCACAAACAGCCATTATAGAAACGTGCCCTGAGTTATCCAGAGTCTGGTTTTAAGCATAAGCCGGACAACTCCCCGTACCTTAACATCGTTAAGATATGACCATTCTATATCCAATATAGAAACTTTGGCACTTATTTAATTGGAACCAGATTCAATCATGCAGCTGTCTCCAGTGCATATAAACTTAATGGAGAGAGGCTAATCAACATTACTCAACTTAGGAATCCATCCAATTATGAGTAACCTGAAAGAGAAACAAGTTTCTCAAAACCATTACTATCATCTGAATACCAATCATAAGAATCTACATTTTCGATCTCTTTGAAGAATCCCGATACTTGTGACACCTGGTTCTCTACTTTATTCTTATACCCACAACTTCTCAAAACTTAGACCTTGTATTTCTACGAAACACTTGTCTAAAAACTAGAGAAGTCATAAGTAAACAGAACATAGTACGAGGACCTACCCCTTTGTCCTGATGGACACTTGGACAACATACAATACTCTGTATAAGTCCGTTGAGTTGAACAACTCAAAACCTGTGCGTCGTATGTTGAAAACTGTACCCAGGCGATTTCCTCAAATATCACCAATTACAACGAATTCCGATATAATGAGGATAATTACCTAATTCCCAATAACTTACTCCCACTCATCATCTGTAAAACCATACAGATATGAGAATCATACCTGGTAAATACATACCCTGGAGTAAATATCTAATCGGGAAAACAGTTTTGCTTTAACAATGCACCGAAACATGAAAATGTTTCGTAGGGGTATCCTGGTATTCATAGTAATGCCTCTTCCATAATCCAATTCATGACTTCAACCGTATATTTTATTTCCATCTCTCCAAATCCCTTTATTTGTCTTTAGTCATTACCTTTTGTACACCATCGTTCGGCTAAATGGTTTTCTTCCTTCCCTACCGTTCGGCACCAGCCTATGGTTTGGAAGAAGACTATCCAGTAAGCATAATAGGTGTACCCTTCTAAACCAAGGAGTACTCGCAACTTGAGAGAAGGTGATGATAAAAGATAACTGAATAATACCTTATTCTATTAAAGGTGAAATAGGAGTGGCGATGAAGTACGCGGTTTGGTTGTGAATGATAGCAATCGCAATTTACTTTGCCCTCTTTCTAATCCTTTTATTTTGTCTTTACATATTACCTTCTGTACACCCTACTTAGGCTAATTGGTTTTCTTCATTCCCCACATTTCGGCACCTGCCTATGGTTTGGAAGAAGACTATCCAATAAGCGTAATAGGTGTACTCTCCTAAACCAAGGAGCCCTCGCAACCTGAGAGAAGGTGATAAGAAAAGACAACTGAATAAACCAATTCTATTTCTCCTGAACGTGGATTCATCCTCGAAGAAGTCCCTTCGAGTTCGTATATAACCATACGATGGATCAATCCAATGGAAGTGGATGTCCGTGGTAATACGGGGTGTTCTGAGAAATGCAAAAGGGTAAAAGAAGGAGCGGCAATGACTTATGCAACTCAGACAATCCAAAAGCCAGTATTTTAAGAAGGTTCGGTCAACTTGGTCACTGAGTCATAGTCTAGGGTCGGTCAAAGGCCGCTGCAAGAGAGAGAGAGAAAAGAAACACTCTGCGTGCACTCTAACCTAGATCAGAATGGTTATCACTTTATCTAATCAGGAAACCTCCCACCGTACTGTCAAATTCTCCTCCAAACCTACAAGAAGAATCAATCGGGATCACCCGAAGAGTAAACCAATTCATCAGTGGGAATTGGGATCCAACTCTCATCGCATGATAACGTGACGGAATCCATCCACATTACTCACACTCCAGAAGGTATGCGCATACTTGGCAAGTTTCAGTTTCTTTAGAAACTCCCGATATGATTTTTACCCCATGCTCTTATGACCTTGGCTTTGGTCAAAATGTCATAAGTCACATGCCAAGTTCTACCCGTCACTATCTTGTCAATTTGAACCCACCTGCACATGCCCCTGACTTTGGCCAATCGGCAGGACGACTGTCCCAAACCAACTCATCTATCTATGTAACAAATGAATACCCAGCAGCTACCAAACACTATGCCTTAACTTTGGCTAAAATGCATAGCTTGAATACTACTGAATACCCAAAAGAAATGACGGAGGGCTACGACTGGTTTTTGGCAAAAAACCTTTAACGTAACGAACTTGATATCGCTGAAGGAACCTGATAGCTTTTTATAAAAAATATAGTGGCGAAAACCTTTGCTAAAGAGGTCATTCCCGGTGAAGGGATTTCGGCTCTTTTCTCGTGGAATGAGGTGCAGGATATTCCAACTGAATACCGCGATGCAAAGCAACTTGTAATCGACTATAGTGAAGTTATTACCCTGACGCAAACTTCTGCCCAAGGGGTCATTCCCGGTGAAGGGATATCGGCCCTTGCCTCGTCAAATGAGGTGCATGATATTCCAACCGAATACCGCTATGCAAAACAAAAGAAACGTCTTTGTAATAACACCTTTAAAAATTGTTCCAACAACTGCCAAATAGGTTTGTTTTCCTTTGCATTGATCAGAATCAACGCAGTCCCATCAATTAATCACACCAGAAAAGAACGAAAATAAAATGTACGTATATGCCATCCGCATTCGTCACTGGGTCCCGTCATCACCCGTTAGGTTACTTAACTAACGACAGAGCGGGGACTGGACTAGCGCGGGTGTAAAACATATACAATATCTACTAGTATATATATACCAATATACAATAATCGCTCCAGGCGTGATAATATGCAACATTACAGAAAAGTAATAAGCATCACAGAACAATACAGATAAACTGGGATCCCCTGGTTTCACAGAGCCGCTGCTGAAACCCGACGTTTCCCTGGTCGTGTGGATAGCCTGTGCAATGAAACCCAGACCCCTACGGGTGCGGCAAGTTACCCGCCAAAACCTGAAGCGAGACAGCCCCCTACAGCATAATGAATAGACCACCCTGCACTTCACGGAATCCGGTAACTTGAGCACCCCTCCTTGGGTCAACCTGTACCCCCTACGAGTGCGGCGAATAGTCTGCCAATTCTAGAGTGAAACCCCTCTGCCTCTCAAAGCCATGAGATGCGGACCCGTTGCCCTCCAGAACCCGGCTATCCGTGCACTCCGTCACGGGGTAAAACCTAGTACAGAAATGAAAAATATGTACAACGGGTACATCGACCTCAGCCCGGTCGTGCCCCAAAAGAATATTATACAAACAGGCAGAGACGGCAGTCCACATGTTGGACGCTCGCCCCGCAATATCAAATGTACAAATAAATTCAAACTGCACTACCATTGCACACTGCTGTCCACCACGACAATGTCACGACCCGAAAGTACGGAACGTGACCGGCACTTAGACTACGAACGTCTCGAGGCGTACGTACTCTAAGTAAGCCGAACCTAGAAATCCAAACCAAGAAAAATAGTAGAGGGTAGGAAGAACCATATCAAATCAACCTGTATGCAACATAATATACAACGCCTAAAGGCGAGGATCACAACAGAAATGAAACTCAACCAGCAAGAACCTAAAGAAATATAACACGCGACTCTAAGGTCGGAAGAATAAATATCACTGGTCTCTATCACAATAAGTACATGTTTGGTTGATGGAACTTCTAGATACAACTGAATATAATATACAATGTATAATGATGGGTACGATATAATAAACCCACCTACTAGCAAGTCACCCGAAAGGAACAGTGCCCGCAAAGCCATAATGAAACCCGTACAGTAACACCTGCAAGAAACTGGGGCACAACGGGGGTGAGTTGCCAACTCGTGAGTAGAAAAAGATCTACGAACAGAAATCGCATGTATGACGCAATCCTAGGTCATACGATCAAAATATAAAATCCTCAAATATATAACCAGCAATCTATAACAAGACTAGGGTAAATATCTAACCCAAGTGTAATCCTATGTGCCCGTGTCAGTGCATCAGGTGGCAATATATCATATGAATGATGTATGAATGCATGAAAAGTATGATAAAGTTTTTAAAATGATATCAATACACATATATTAGCGTCCCATTCCACTAATATTGGTGTAAGGGTATATATAACAGTGCCCTCATACCCTGTTATATATACAAATGAAGTATGATCAATGTAATCATGCATGTAAATATGAGGATATAGTCGAAATCGTGGAAAAACATCATGAAACCTGTGCCCAGTATCGGCACAAAACATAAATCCCAATATCTCAATATCTCTGTATCACAATCTCTGTACCTCAATATCTCAATCATAAAATCCAGGGCGCCGTCAGTCCAGATCGGCCCCTACCATCCATCTCATGACTACGACGGTATCCTCCGGATATCCGACGTGTCGGGTAAAATCATCGGTCGGTCGTGCTCCCCTGCACAGGCTCAACGCCATCATCTGCGATCCTCTTGCCCCGGGGTACCGCACCGGGCCCACCATGTACCCGAAACGGTTCCTCCACTCCTCGAATCGGGTCTCGAAATCCATCAGCAAACTCATGGTGGACGACTCATACATCATGGGAAAACCGCACTTTTATTTTAAAAAGAGAGAAAGCAGTTTATACAAGTTTTGCGGTTTTCCCCCAAATCCAGAAAACATCATGGAAATCCGAATCATCAATAGTATGAAAAACCATGAATATAAGCATAAGAATCCATGAATGCGGCATATAATGAACAACAATATGCATGAAGTGACAGGTAATAACTACAATGTCAAGCTGGCATATAAGACAAGCATACTAATATCATGTCACTACTATCTAACAAGCTAAATCAAGTAAAATTTTTTTATTAGTGTTCGTGACATGGCAATTACCGATGAAGATGTGTGTGCGACAGAAAATAAGTGTACGTGGTATATACGCATCATCGGTAATGGTGCTGGTATCCTAGCAGCAGGATATCAATAATAGAATATGAATCACAACAGTATGCGATGCAGAGTAACAATAATAATATGCGGGAGCTGAAATACTGAACACTATGACCACTAAACTGCATCTAATGTCATAAAGGTCATATAGCTACACCACTACAAGGCTGAGCTAAAGCTAACAGTAGGTAAGGGAAACCGCCTAACCTCTGAGTCGATACATATATACATATATAGTCGGTGATCCCGCCTCGATAATATCACATCCGATACCATATCTCTATAATCAGTTATCCCCAAGTCAAGAGGGCGGATCAAACATCAAAGTATAGCTCGTACGTAAATCCGTCGTACTGCAATCCCCAAATCTGGGTAAGGGTCAATGTCACATTCGTCATGTCATTCATCAGGTATTCTCTTTATCAAATATCATAATCTGGGTACTGACCTATGTCTAGTACAATGCTAACATCATCACTATAATCAAGATCTGATCACTGATCGACAGTCTCGTATAAATCAATATCATCATCATATATCGTCAATATAATCATAATCCAGCTTCTGATTTACAGCCTCTAGCAAAAACGATATCATCAGCCCAAATCATCTCAAGGGGGTAAACAACGCCCAAGGCGGCCTATCATAAATATCTTGTCATATCATATCATATCATATCTCATAACATAATCACGTGTCGATCATTATATATTTATGTCATCATTCCTATGGCATCATCATCCCCAAAAATCCTCTAAAGTATCAAGACGTATCTTAATATGAATTCTACCATATCCCCGGTATCATAATCTCGGATCAAAACATCGACTCAACTCAATCCCAAGTATCATCCTCAAATCCGTATGTGAACACATAATCCCAAACCCATGTGACCACATATCTATATAGAATCCCAAAACCACATATGAAATAAGGATGTATGCAAGTATGTATATGTGTGTATGTATGTGTAGTGCACCCACTACCCTAAGGTTTCGTAACCTTTCATCAATCCAATATACCAATATCCATTTAAACATCAATAATTAATCCCAACAACAATATAATAAATTGTTGGTGTGTATACGCATCCGTATACATCACCACGGACTGCGGGGGTGCTATACGCCATCCACCCGACTTCTCCCCGTAGATATAAATCTACTCACCTTGTGTTATGTGTGCCGGTGCCGATGTCGCCATTCGCATCTCCAACGCCTCGACGTCACGTGAGTACCTACAAGAATATCACACGCTAAAACTCATAGAAACCATGTCGGAATCCAAAATAGTGCACGCTATGCCCATAGATAAAAACCTGTGGCCTCGCGTGAAAACACAGCCAACAACCCGCTGCCGTTGGCGTTCAAACGCCACCCGACAGTCACGAATCACCAAGTAACAAAAATCCATGCTAAACGAGTCCGAAATCATACGCCAACTCATGAAAAACAACCCAGATTTTACCCTAACTGGAAACAGTCAAAACTAGACATACAGGGGGTCAAATTTACATGAAATGGGGCTGTGCACGCAAAACGAGGGGGTTTCCTACTGCTCTGGCCGCAATTTGCGGCCAGAAGGAATTTATCTGCGGCCGAGTTTTTTGAGATGGGGGCTAGGGCTTTGGGTGATGGTTTCTACCTACCTGCATACCTCACTGCCAAGTCAATTTTGTCTTAGGGTATCTCGGGTTGTAGCAGATTCCAGAGAGGTTGCAAAATCGACAAAAACGCTAATTTACACCAAGTCGACCAACTCTGGTATTAACTGGAAATCTGGGGTTTCTTGGTTACAATGGTCTCAAATACACCTAATAAGGTTACCCTAACAATCAAAAACCATCTCTTGGCCAAATCTCACTCAAAATCCCTAAACTAGCACTAGATTACCGATATAACAGTAAATTTTAGCTATAAAACCAGAACTAGGCAGGATACGAGTTGGGTTGTGAGATTATATCTCAAGGGATCTTAGATGAAGAAGAAGGGAAGAAGGAGAAGGAGGAGAAGGGTCTGCTGCTGCTGCTGAGCTGCTTCTAGAGCTCCAGATGATGCTGCAGCTGAGGTTGCTGTTCTATTTGTGCTGATGTATTTCAGGCTGCTGCTGCTATTATTTGGGTTGCTGTTGTTACAGCAGCAGCTGATGAAGGAAGCTGTTGTATCAGTTGGGATGTTGTGTGGGGCTGAAGTGAAGTGTGAGGTTGCAGTATATGAGGGTGTGGTGTTATTTGAATGGAGCTGTTTTCAACAGCAGTTTGTTGCTGTTGCTGAGAATTTTGTGATGCTGGAATTGTTGTGGCTGTTGTTGTTGTTGCTTAGGTGATGTGGGAATGGTTGTGGTGGTGTGGTGTTGTTGTTCCAAATAATGTTGCTGCTGGGGCTGCAGATGCTGAAGCTGATGGTGTAATATTGGGGCTGAAGCTGCTGATGTATGATGGGTGTGGGCTGATGGTGGTTGAGCTGATGATGTAGGTGTTGAGCTGATGATGTAGGTGTTGGCTATGGTGCTAGGAGCTAGGGTGTTGCAGCTGATGCTAGTGGCTAGGGTGGCTGAAGTCAGTTATTGGGGGCTGAAAGATGATGATGGGAGTATAGGTGTGGGGCTATGGTGTTGGGGATGGTGGCTGCAGTTGCTGTAGCTGTTGTAGGTGGCTGATGTGAGGGTGTATGTGGCTGATGTGAGGGTGTAGGTGGCTAATGTGTGTATCAGCTGATGCTACTGTTGTGGGTGGGTGAAGTGTTGATATAGGATGATGTGTGAGAGGGAGTAAAAGAGCACAAGGGGTTAAGGAGTGAAATGGATCATGGCACACCCTCTCTCTCTCTCTCTCTCTCTCTCCTACACAAGGTCAACTCCCATCCTAATCACCCTTAACAAAACCAAAACACTAATTAACCTAATCAAATGGTTCAAGTCACCATGGTCATCTAAGCATGGTTCAACCCTAGACTACCATGAGTCCAAAACATGAAACAAGTGTAGAAAATGTTTGTGTGCACATTTTGCACAAAAGCCAAAAATCCAATTAGCGATTTTTAATCGCGGTTAACACCAAAATAGCATTTACGTAACCATAAAATCTTAAAAATGACATATTTCCACAAAATAACCAATTTTAGAATTTTCCAAAATTTTCTCCGGAATTTTCACCATTTATCGGTATTTAATTATACCGACTATTAAAATATTCATTAAAAATTAATATTAAATTATGAAAATTCCCCAAAATAATATTTTATTTTTTGAAATGCTACAGACAAATTCGCAACATCACAGCACAACACAGAACATCAACGCGAATGTCACGTTCACAAACCCGTCTAAAAGAACTATAGCAATCAGACGCGGTTTACCGCTTGAATGACATTCACGACCGGAGATATAATGTAAGTACTGTAAACTAACATGTTTAAATTTCGATCGACTAAATTTCCCGAAGTGGGCCCCACGTACATCTGCTGTACAGTAACAAAATCTGGGCCCAAAAGAATAGTACCAGAAACCACAATTTATCATGTAGAAACTCCAGAAGAAAAATTACCCATTGATTCACCAAGACGGCCGCGTTTCCGCGGCCGTACGGTCGGGTTTCCGCGGCCGTACGGTCGGATCAGTTGGTCGTTTTTCTCCAGTGTTCTTTAAAAAGCCTGCTTAATTTTCTGGTATAGTCAAAATGATTTTTAGGCCTGTTTTAAAATCAACAGAAACTTTACACATGAAATTTGCGGTTTTCGAAAATCCGTTTGATCAATACTTTAAACGCGTTAGCACAAGTTAGTAAAGCATGATGGTGATGCTCTGATACCACTGTAAGTCTACGGTAGCGTACCGGCCGTCTAACAGACGCCAAATGCGGAACAAAAACTTTTTAACTGGCGCTATCGTATACTATAACCCGGATCTGCCATTATTGCTAAACTAACAAACTAAAAAGAGGGTAGAAAGGTTATACCGAACGATCCGGGTCCTTCGTTCTTTAACCATCATCCCACGCTTGGTTGCGACTGCTCCGATCTCGTCGATCTCCGATCTCCTCGTCCAGGTGGCACCACGTCAACGGATCTTTAAACGGGCTCCCGCCTCTGACTCGAGGCAACTCGGTCATCAAGTTTGCTAAAAGAGATGACCAAGATTGATGTAGAGAATGAGTAGAACACTTTGTCTCGTTACGTCCAAAGCCATGGACGAACGGTTAATGAAGTTGCCATTTGAATCGGGTGATGGAATGAAATGAGCTATGAAATTTCCATACACCAAAAATTATAATCTTTTCCAAATGAATCAATCAACAACCATGATTCCTTCACCAAGAGGGGCCGGCCACTTATAGGGAAGGAGGAGGGTGAGTGTAGGAGAGAGGGGTGACCACACAATGAAGCTTATCATAACACACTTAAAGAAACATGACTCACTAATGACACCTAGTATGAACACATTAAAAGCAAAGGATGAATCATAAACCTAGTCACCCTTGCAATAAATGAATCATTAAATGCACTAATGAGTCACAATCCTTGTCATCAATCTAGAAGCTTCTAGAACCTTCCACACTCATGACTCACCTCAACAAAAGATAAATCCGTATTTAACCGAATGTTTAATACGGGTGATAGAAAACTGGAAACTGGCAACTTCCAAAAGCGATCCCGAAACGAATTTCAGGATAACCTCGTAACAGTATAAACATACCCGCATTTGTATTACAATCGAATACAAATGCAACTGAGACAAAGATATTATATCTACACAGTATAATACTCAGATCCGGCTTAAACCAAAGCCCACCAGTATTATCTGCCCGAAATATGACACGTGCATAAACGCACGTGCATTTTCCGAACCCTGCTATAATACCAAATGGCCTCTACAACGTTTCGCTCGAACTTGGGAAACTGTTTGTGGGGGACTCTAATGACTAGTCGGTACCCTGGCAGTGGGTTTAACCACAAGCCGTCAGCGGCACTAGCTGTGCATAACGGCTACCCATGTACTGACCTCAAGGGAGGCCGATGAGCGAACTCATCCGGAAACCCTACTGAGCCTAACAGTAACAATGTATATACTGTCCGGTCCGTTCGTCTATGAGTATCGCATATCGGCCTAGGGGGCTGGTAATGTCAGACCCCCAATAGCAGTATAAGTCGTGTCGGAGTGTAGCCCAAAAACACCCTGAGATACTACTGGAGTACCTACCAGTAAATCCCCTGCCACGGCCGTGGGCTTTGTGTAATGGCTCTCCTAGACACAGCGCGATCTCACCCCCAATACCGGGAGAGACGAATCCCCTGCCGATCCGCTCACTTGCCTCCATGTGGCTCGGGACTGTACCCAAAAAATACCTGTTTGCATGACTCCTTTGAGCCGTGGTAGGGTAGAAATCAAAGCACAGTAGGAACTCACACGAGACAAATGACGACCTCAGGTCGATGAACTAACCTGTACATACGTCACCAGGGAACTGCTATCTGACGATAGGTATAATACCAACTAGCAGGTTCCCGGCGAGTCCTGTCCGGTGTACTCATAACCCAATGAGCACCTGTATACATCTTAGGTGATCCAACTGACACCAGTGACTTGTGAGACCGGCCACCGCCCCTCGTCGGGATCTCGACTGTATACACTAGTCTACTCCGGAGTATCGATGCCCTATCTCGAAACTCCCACGACTAGGGACCACAATTAAGGATATGCTTATAAAACACCCAACTCTCACGTATATGATCGCCATCATACTGTTGATAGTAAAGCAAGATTCTAAGGGCTCTATCAAAGTGTAACAGTGATCAGTCACCTGAATCTGTACACGACTGATAAAGGCAAACCAGATAGCATACTATCATCTCGAGTAAGACTGTCCTACCGGTATAGGTCCTCTGCAATCATTGCAATCACGTGCCTGCGATCCAATAATTGACTTTGAGGGCACTATATCCAACACCAAGATGGACGACGTAGCAGGTCACTATAGGGGATCTCTTCATTGGAGTCTTCTTCTAGCTCTTCCAGAATCTCAGCCGCTTCTACAGGGAAGAACTCCTTCAATTGAATTAGAGTCCTTTCCTTTTGTTCATAGTCTTCGAGGGAATCGATATATTTTTGAATGGTCGATCTCCCTGCAGACTCCTTTTTGCGCCGAGCTGCACTTTTCTTCTTCTTGAGCTTTTTGGATTTTGAGCCTGATTGAGCCGAATTGGCAACTGGAATGGTGGGCCTCTTCTGCCCTTCTTATTCTGTTCTGGGCCTTTTTTTTAATGTAACTTTAGCATCTTCTTCATCTTATTAGATATGTGCGTACTCCCCGGAGGCTGCTGATCAGTCGAAAATACTGTATTTTTAACACGGCAATTTCCCTATCATTTGAACTCATATAGAAGTGTTCGGTATTCATATTGCACATATTACCAAAACATCTCTGAAATACCAGATTGCATGTGTTAGACTTTTAAACTGGCACTTTTAGGGAAATTGTGTGTTTATCATGGCATTGCACCATTCTTGTATAGCGCAACTCTTGTCTTGGGTCTAATGCAGGAAATTCAGAAGCAAAGCCCCAAATTAGGAAAAGAGCTGATAAAAGATACGCCAACTCCAAGGTGTAAGATCTAGTAGTAATACAGAAGGCCAAAGAGGATTTAACATATCATAAAATAGCCCAAATATCATCCCAAAGCAGCAGAAGAGAACTGAAGCCCCAAGGCCCATAAAGGACCGCGGATCCGCGGCCCAAACCCCCTTGGCGCCGCGGATCCGCGGTGATGTGAAGAGATCAAGGCGCCCAATTTTGTCACGTGCCTATTTGTAACGGCCAAAGCTTCCAGAAGACCCCAGAAGCTCCACGTGGCGCATCTAGAAGGCTCGGCTTAACAAACTATTTCTAGAAGGATCTCTTAACAAACTTTTGGAGGGAAATTCAAATCTTGTGCTAACTAACTTATGGAGGGAAAATTCAAATTTCAATCCTAGATCTAGAATTTTGAGGTCTATATAAGAGAGCCTAGATCTAGGGTGAAGGTTGTTCAAGAATCACCATCATCTTCAACCCACAAGTTGAGTGACACAACTTGTGCCTCAAATCCTAACCCCAATTCCAATTCAACCTCAAGATCAAGATCCCGAGAGCAATTCAAGCAAGAGAGCCTTCAACCTTTAGAAGCGACGCCGGATTTCAACGGTGCAAGAGATCCACGCAGATCCGCGACTCAAGGAGCCGAGCGAAGCCGAAATCGACGATCTAGTTCCTTCCTTTTGTAAATTCAAGAGAGTTGTAACGAAATTTGTCGATAAATAAAGGTGAATTTTCTATATTCTTTCTTATCTTTTAATTCAAGCATAATGATTAGATCTCAATTTGTGATTGTGTTTGTGATCATGATGTTTGAGTAATCTCCGCTCGTGTAGGAGTTGTGACGATATTTAGATGATGATGATTTAGATATTTTTACAATTCTTAAATCCTATAATGTTTGGAAATTCCAGTGAATCAAATGATTAATGACCTAGCTTCGAGATGATGCTTTCTTGATCGTGTTCACTCGAAACTAGGGAACAACTATTGATCATTTGATTAACTAGAAGCTAGAATTTGAATGCGATCTATCGAAAGGACAAAGGATGAGTTGCGAAATTCCTAATTTCCTTGCAAGATCCTTAAACCTCGATGAATTTGCATCGATCTAGTATCAATTCGTTAATGGATAAGAATGAGTAATCATTAGATCTCATCACATCTATAGATCCGATCTACTCCTACGAGCCATACTTCTAAACTTGATTGTTGGTTGGAAATTATCACACATCTCAATTCTTGTTTTTAATGTTTCTTTTAGATCTAGATTTTTCTTATTCTTGATCTTCAATTACAAATCATGAATTGTTTTCTTTTCTTTGCTTTAAATTTTCAACTCATCTAATTCGAAAATTGAACGGATCTCACTTTCCCTGTGGACGATCCGCACTTACTAACGCGCTACATCCGACACCGTTATTGATTGCGGTCAAATTATTTTTGGTTGTGATTTCTATACAATTTTCTAAACCGACACAACAAGAAATTATCATCAATCAAAATGGCGCCGTTGCCGGGGATCGTGTGCTATTTGTTCATTTTTTGAAATTTGAGTTGAAAAGTTTATTCCATCTAAAATTTTTAAGATCAAAACTCGCGCAAAACACTAAACGAGTTGTTGTGGTTAATTGCAAGGAAATCAGGAGCTTGCTGTGCAATTGGAAAAATATTTGGAGATTTCCAGAGAGCTAGGGAAGTGATCAGGAGTGCTCTGGTAAATTTTTGTGCAGAGAGGAACTCAAGGTGCGGTGGAATCACGGCAAAGGGCGACTTGTGCGGCGGAATCGCGGCTTGGTGGGAGCTTCTCTGTACCAAATTTTCTCAGGTCATTCCTTCCTTTCTTATCTCCTTCCTCATCTGCTCCAATTAACAATTTGTTGCAGGCTTCTTTGCAAAAATCGCAGCGCCGCAAAAAGCAAATAAATTGTGCTTGTTTTTTATTTTGTGGTTGTTTGCATAATTAATATGGACATTAAAGAGCATGATTAGGTGGGGAGTTCATTACCCTTCCTAGGCCCCAAAAATCACAAACCTGCATCCGCATTACCCTCATTAACTAAAAAATATCTAGAGATGACTCTAAGGACCGTCGCGCTCACTTAGGACAGAAGAAGGCCATGGGTAATTCATTGCTTATCCGCGTTTCTTTTTGTGGTGTCTAAGGCAAGTGTGTCGAAGGCTAGTGGTTACTTAATTAGGCACACTACTTACGTAGTGGAGAACCTCCCACTTACCTGGCACTTACCTGGCCACAGGAGAAACAAAGAGGCAGTGGAGGATTTTATCTTGCGACTTGTCTTTTGGAAGTTAGGAGCGGTCTAGAGTTTTGACCTAGGTGACCATAGATTTTAGGGTTGCTTGTTGCATTTGTTGTGATCGCATCATATTTTCAAAATCCGTATCATTTTTCAAAACAAACACCGCATTCATTCATTCATTCCCCTAATTATAAATCACGCTGCCACTTGCACTAACCCTTTTTAGTGCAAGATAGGCTGGACACGGGATTCTAGTGCCCGACTTGTCCGCGTCCCCTCGATCGACTCCGAAGTCGGTATTTCTCCATTTACGTTTCTTTTACCCACCACCACACCCACACCGATCGATCCATCTCCATCGAACCTCTTTACCGCTGCTCTGCCGCCGTCCGTTGGTGCGTAGAATCCTCCCCGCATCTCTCTCCAAGAGAGGTGCTACCCTTTGCGAGGTCCCCTCTCGACCTGCTTATCCATTCCACCAGCCAACGGGGATAATTTTGAGATTAAGCCCCAGTACATCAACCTTCTACCCAAATTCCACGGTCTCGAGACTGAAGACGCATACATTTTTATCACTAAATTTGAAAACGTATGCGCAATGATGGGTACATCACAACTTTCTGTGGATGCCATGCGTCTACGACTTCTTCCATTTACCTTGTGCGATATAGCCGAGAAGTGGCTGTATAACACCACCGCACATTCCATCACGAATTGGGAAGAATTCATTGCGGCATTCCTTAAGAAATTCTACCCTATGCAAAAGACAGCTCGAATCCGTAGCGAACTATATCAATTCTCCCAGCTTCCGGCTGAACCATTTTCAAAATGCTTTGAACGATTCAAGGATCTTTTGGTTCAATGCCCACATCACGGCATCCCGAGATGGGATCTTTGCCGAATCATATATGAGGGCAGTAACCCTACCACTAAACAAAACCTTGAAAACATGTGTCAAGGTACCTTTATGACCAAGGATGATGGGGAAGCATGGAAATTTTTAGAAGAGTTCGCTGAAAAGTCCTTACAGTGGGAGACTGGAACCCAGCCATCGAGTAGGGGTGGTGTACACCAAATAGACGTGTCCATAGGTGTTCGAGCTGAGATGGCAGCAATGCAAAAGAAGCTCGACGCTATGGAACACAAATTCTTAGCAGCCTCCCTAAACCCAATGACGCTCCCCAAAACTGTTTGTGGGTGCTGTTCTGATCCGTCTCACTTAACGGAAGAATGTCCATTAAACTCTCAGTTTCAAGGTCTCGAACATACCAATGCCGCATTTCAAAGACTTAGAAACGATCCATATTCTTCCACTTACAATCAGGGTTGGAGGAATCACCTGAATTTTGCCTGGAACCAATCCCAAAACACGGTTCCAAACCCGAATCAATTCCAAAGGGTCCTACCTCCACAACAGCAACCACTTCATCTCACCCAGCACCCCTACCAGTCACAAAATTTCCAAAACCAGGTCAACCCTCCTGCATCTTCTAATCTTATGCAGTCGACCTGTTCTGACGAGTTCTCTCAATTCACTCAAACCATGAAATCACTCCTGTCAAATTTCATGGATGTGTCGGCCGAGGTTAGGTCTTCCGTCGGTGAGATAAAGAAAAACTCAGCGTCCCAAGCTGAGAGTATCAGAACGATGGAAGCTGAGATTGCACGACTTAAGGCCGAAATGAGTGCGAGAGAAAAAGGGAAACTTCCGTCTCAACCCTTACCGAATCCTGGGCATTACAATGTAAATGCCGTCACAACGTTGAGATCAGGAAGAGTGCTGAATAACCATGTTGGGGAAGAAGTTGATGATATTGATGATCCTATCAACACCCCGGCTGAGACCTTTCCTCACACACACACACTTCTACGTCTGATTCTTGTTCTCCTACCCTACCGCCTTCTCGCGAGCCTATTCTCCATTTCTCTCTAGGCTCGACACCTCAGCCCACCTCTTCTAGCTCTTCACAGACGATCCCCACTCCTCTTTTGGGATCTCGTCTACCCCCTCTTCCTTCTTCTATGATGGACCCAACACTCATTGCTAAAGCTCCTTACCCGAACCGGTTAAGGGCTAACAAATCGAGTCCACATATGGAGAAAATTATGGAAATGTTCAAACAGGTTAACATCAACATCCCTCTCCTAGATGCGATTCAACAAGTCCCCGCTTATGCGAAAATTCTTAAGGACTTGTGCACTAGGAAGAAGAAGACTCAAGTGCCGAAGAAGGTCTTTATGTCCAACAACATTAGCACTGCTTTTATCCCTCAGCTACCAAAGAAACGTAAGGACCCAGGATGTCCGACGATATCGATTTCTATTGGGGGTAAAAACATCAATCGTGCTCTTTTAGACCTTGGCGCAAGTGTTAACCTACTTCCATACTCTGTCTATGAGTAGTTAGGGATTGGAGAGTTGAAACCTGCTCACTGCACTCTCCAAATGGCAGACCGTTCAATCACCAAACCTCAAGGTGAACTAGAGGATGTGTTGATAAAGGTCGGGGAATTTGTATTCCCTGTAGACTTCATTGTTCTCGATACGCAACCTGTAGCGAACCCCCGGAGCCAAATTCCGGTGATTTTGGGTCGACCTTTCCTTGCCACTTCCAATGCTGTCATTAAATGTAGAAATGGTTCACTGAACTTATCGTTTAGAAATATGACCATTGAAGTAAACATCTACAAAATTGGAAGTCAGCCATCAGAACCCTCTGCTCATATCCTTGATGTGTGCTCTGTCCACGAGATTGCTCCCGAAAGTTGCGGAGTTGAGGAACTTTGCTTTACAGATCTCGACGACACTACCACATCACTGTTTGACCTGGCATATGATCTTAGTGAGGACACCATTTCTATGCTTGAGTCTGCCACTCCTGACTCATCACCATCCGAGTCTGTATCTTTTACAGGCTGTGAGCTACTTTGTGACTCCGAAAATCACTCGATGATCCCACCTTCTATTATTTCTTCGCCAACATTAGATCTCAAAATTTTACCTTCTCATCTTAAATATGCATATTTAGGTGAGAATGAGTCTTTACCGGTTATCATTTCCGCTTCTCTAGTATAAGAGAAAGAGAATGCACTCTTATTGGTATTGAGATCTAATAGGGAGGCGTTTGGTTGGACCATGGCGGACATCAAAGGGATTAGTCCCTTGATTGTCGAACATCATATACACTTGATGGATGATGCCAGACCAACCCGAGAACCACAGAGACGGTTGAACCCCGTCATGAAGGAAGCGGTGATGAAAGAGATCGTCAAATGCCTTGATAGTGGTATCATATACCCAATCTCCGATAGCCAATGGGTGAGTCCTATACATGTCGTCCCTAAGAAATCTGGCGTCACTGTTATTACCAATGAGGCAAATGAGTTGATTCAGACACGCATCCAAACTGGATGGCGTGTATGTATTGATTACAGAAAACTCAATACCGCCACGAGGAAAGACCACTTTCCTCTACCTTTCATTGATCAGATGCTGGAATGCTTAGCTGGACGTGCGTATTATTGCTTTATGGACGGATACTCTGGCTATAATCAGGTCCCCATAGCAAAAAAGGATCAAGATAAAACCACTTTTACTTGTCCTTTTGGTACCTTTGCTTATAGACGCATTCCCTTTGGGTTGTGCAATGCTCCCGCTACCTTTCAGCGGTGTATGATGGGGATATTCTCTGACTTGGTAGAGAATTTTCTGGAGATCTTTATGGACGATTTCTTAATTTTCAGACTCTTTTTCCGACTGCCTAACGAATCTTGACGCAGTTCTTACTCGTTGCAAAGAGAAGAACTTAACTTTGAACTGGGAAAAATGCCATTTCATGGTCTAAGAAGGAATTGTGCTTGGACATGTTATCTCACGGAAAGGCATTGAGGTTGACAGAGCTAAGATAGATGTCATTCAAAATCTTCCTCATCCCAAAAGCGTCAAGGATATCCGATCATTTCTTGGCCATGCGGGCTTTTATAGGAGATTCATTAAGGATTTTAGTAAAATTGCTAGACCTTTAACTCTTCTCCTGGCCAAGGATACGACCTTCCACTTTGACTCGGATTGTGAGGCAGCTTTCGACTCACTTAAACACTCCCTCGCTTCAGCCCCCGTTCTTTCGTCTCCAAATTGGGACTACCCCTTTGAGCTGATGTGTGACGCATCCGACTTTGCAGTAGGTGCAGTCTTAGGACAGCGCATTGAAAAGATGCCACACGTGATATATTATGCGAGTAAGATCCTGAATGATGCTCAAATCAATTATACAACTACCGAAAAGGAACTTTTGGCGGTTGTATTTGCATTAGAAAAATTCAGGCCTTACTTGATTGGCTCACCAATAGTTGTGTACACAAACCATTCCGTCTTGAAACATCTTTTGGCGAAGAAAGATGCAAAAGGTAGGCTAATACGTTGGATCCTTCTATTACAAGAATTTGATCTTGTTATCAAAGATAAGAAAGGATGTGAAAACGTTGTAGCCGACCATCTTTCACGCATCTCTTCTTCCCCCGTGACCCTGTCGATCAATGATTCGTTCCCGGATGAACAACTCTTGAGCGTATCCAATGAACCTTGGTTCAGGGATATTGTGAACTATCTTGTCACGGGACTTATACCCAGTGATTGGTCAAAACATGACAAATACCGTTTTCTATCCCAAGTAAAACACTTTTACTGGGATGATCCATATTTGTTTAAGTATTGTCCTGATCAGATCATTCGCCGGTGTGTCCCGAAAGAAGAGTTCAAGAGTGTTCTTTCTTTTTGTCATGATCAGGCCTGTGGAGGTCACTTCGGTCCTAAAAAGACGGCGGAGAAGGTTTTGCAATGTGGATTTTATTGGCCGACCTTATTCAAGGTCCATTTGAGTATTGCAAAACCTGTACACAATGTCAGTACACGGGTAGAATTTTCCGGAGAAATGAGATGCCCCAGCAACCCATCCTAGCGGTTGAAATTTTCGATGTTTGGGGCATTGACTTTATGGGTCCCTTTCCCAACTCCTTTGGGAATTTGTACATACTGCTGGCAGTTGATTACGTCTCGAAATGGGTTGAAGCCATTCCATGTCTCACTAATGACAAGAAGGTTGTCATTAAGTTCTTAAAAGAAAACATCTTTTCGCGATTTGGACACCCACGCGCTATCATTAGCCATAACGGGACACATTTCTGCAACAGGTCATTCGAAACTCTTATGCGGAAATACGGAATCAACCACAGACTTTCTACACCCTATCATCCACAAACGAGTGGGCAGGCTGAGATTTCGAATAGACAGATCAAACAAATCCTGGAGAAGACTGTTGCGAAAAATAGAAAAGACTGGTCGACCAAACTGACGGATGCTCTTTGGGCATTCCGAACTGCATTTAAAACCGACCTAGGGATGTCTCCATATAGGTTAGTGTTTGGGAAGGCATGTCGCTTACCTGTCAAGATTGAGCATAAAGCATTGTGGGCTATTAAGGAAATCAACTTTGACTTAAATCTAGCCTGCAACTTTCGGAAGCTGCAACTAAATGAGCTAAGCGAACTCCGCGACGAAGCTTATGATAACGCTGTAATCATAAAGAATAGGACCAAGGTTTTTCACGATAAAAACATTTTGAGGAAAACATTTTCATCTGGTCAGCATGTCCTTCTTTATGATTCACGACTACACGTTCACGCGGGTAAGCTTCGATCTCGGTGGAAGGAATCTTTTGTTGTGCGGTCTGTATACCCGCACGGGGCAGTAGAGGTAGAAAATGTTAAAAACGGCACATTTTTCTAAGTGAATGGACATATACTAAAGCCGTATTTTTCCACTGACCCCACGGAGGAGCTCCTGTTCTTACAGGAGCCAGTTTATCTTGATTAAAATTCCTCCGTCTCACCTCCATATCCTGTATATCACTGCATCATCTTTTTGAATGGAGATGAGTGAAAAGAATAAGTTTGGGGGAGGATCTTCACTTATATATTTTGCCCCCACTAATAAATTCCCCCCAGGCTTACAGGTTTTGTAGATATAGCGGTTGGCAACAGTGAGGACACTGTTGAAAACAAGTTTGGGGGAGGTTTGTGCTTAGTTTTGCATCATTTGCATATCATTTGCATAAGCACAAAACATTTCTTTAAAAAAAAACCCATAAAAATTTTGTGTAAAATTTTTTTGTAAATAATTTTTCAAAACCCATAAAAACCTATAAAAATTTAAAAAATTTCAAAATCCATAAAAATTCAAAAATTTTCAAAACTCACAAAAATTTTAATTTTTTTTCAAAATATAAAAATATTTAATATTTATGATAATAAAAGATTAGATAGTGAACAATTACATCCATGAGATTAGAAAAATTTAAGAAAACTAAGAAAAGTAGAAGTTTTCTTATACGAACTAGTAATAAGTAGTTATAAGCCGTTGTCCCAAGGGTTAGTAAGATGAAGGAAGTCACTAATCTGAGGATAAAAATAAGTCTGAAAAATAGTTTCTAATCTGGAAGCCAAACATTTTGAACATTGATACCGTGCTATTCGCACTTACACACGTCTTGAAGCCCGGGATAGTAGAGGATACCTTGCAATGCTCTTGTCTTAAAGCCAAAAGTATGAAGGAAATAAAATAAAAGAAATGAATAAAAAAAAATAAAGTGGTGAGAAAAATGGACACTGGTTTTGCTATCGCCGAGGGCAATAAAAAATTTATAGCGAGGGTGCCTCTTCACCTAGTGCCCTAAGGCCAACTGGTCTGGGAGTCACTGCTATGCCTGAGGTGGTGCAAGACGAGGAAAATACACCAAATAAGAAAGCACATGAGTAATCGGTCGGTTAGTACCTCAAGAAGTATTAACGGTCGCATGAAAGTGTGTGAGCAAATTCGTCTAAATATTCATTATTTAAAAAGTACTGAGGCTGATGGACAAGAGTATGATAGCTTGAATTGAATTCTCCGGGTGTAGGGATGTCCTCTACACACACGCAGGGTGATATGATCGATGTTTGGAAGAAAGATAGGAATGAAGAATAAGACGATGTTTTATTGAGGGAGGATGTGATTTCTGACATCTTTTCATGACCATTAAGATAGGGCTCATGACAACTGAAAAGCTAACTTAGTTGGAAACCCTAATTTTCAAGGCTTTTCTTTTACAATTCTTTTCTTTAAATGTAATATTCATGATCTTCCTTTTATTATTGGATTTTGTGGGTGCAATCCGCTGAAAACCTTCAGGAGACAACACTCCTCCTACTAGGGACACCTAGAGGTTTAAAGGCTTGTTGCACGTGCTCAGTGCAATCGTGTTGCCTACGAAAGTGTGCTTTTCTCTTTCTTTATTTTCTCCTTCTCTTTTCTAAAACAGTTCGATCGAGACGATCGAAAATAAGTTTGGGGGAATTTGATCAGTCGAAAATACTGTATTTTTAACACGGCAATTTCCCTATCATTTGAACTCATATAGAAGTGTTCGGTATTCATATTGCACATATTACCAAAACATCTCTGAAATACCAGATTGCATGTGTTAGACTTTTAAACCGGCACTTTTAGGGAAATTGTGTGTTTATCATGGCATCGCACCATTCTTGTATAGCGCAACTCTTGTCTTGGGTCTAATGCAGGAAATTCAGAAGCAAAGCCCAAAATTAGGAAAAGAGCTGATAAAAGATACGCCAACTCCAAAGTGTAAGATCTGGTAGTAATACAGAAGGCCAAAGAGAATTTAACATATCATAAAATAGCCCAAATATCATCCCAAAGCAGCAGAAGAGAACTGAAGCCCCAAGGCCCATAAAGGACCGCGGATCCGCGGCCCAAACCCCCTTGGCGCCGCGGATCCGCGGTGATGTGAAGAGATCAAGGCGCCCAATTTTGTCACGTGCCTATTTGTAACGGCCAAAGCTTCCAGAAGACCCCAGAAGCTCCACGTGGCGCATCTAGAAGGCTCGGCTTAACAAACTATTTCTAGAAGGATCTCTTAACAAACTTTTGGAGGGAAATTCAAATCTTGTGCTAACTAACTTGTGGAGGGAAAATTCAAATTTCAATTCTAGATCTAGAATTTTGAGGTCTATATAAGAGAGCCTAGATCTAGGGTGAAGGTTGTTCAAGAATCACCATCATCTTCAACCCACAAGTTGAGTAACACAACTTGTGCCTCAAATCCTAACCCCAATTCCAATTCAACCTCAAGATCAAGATCCCGAGAGCAATTCAAGCAAGAGAGCATTCAACCTTTAGAAGCGACGCCGGATTTCAACGGAGCAAGAGATCCACGCAGATCCGCGACTCAAGGAGCCAAGCGAAGCCGAAATCGACGATTTAGTTCCTTCCTTTTGTAAATTCAAGAGAGTTGTAACGAAATTTGTCGATAAATAAAGGTGAATTTTCTATATTCTTTCTTATCTTTTAATTCAAGCATAATGATTAGATCTCAATTTGTGATTGTGTTTGTGATCATGATGTTTGAGTAATCTCCGCTCGTGTAGGAGTTGTGACGATCTTTAGATAATGATGATTTAGATATTTTTACAATTCTTAAATCCTATAATGTTTGGAAATTATAGATCTAGCACGTGAGGCGCTGGCATCCACGCGTCCTTTGGATCCTTTTCCCTTTTTTATATTATTACACACACTCCACAACACTGTCCCTATTAGAAAAAAATTCTAACGGGCAGACTTCGGCTCGATACCTGAGCCACTTCCGCCTTAACTTTTTTGTTTTAAGAACTTGGCAGACTTCGGCTCTTCAGGTAGACGCCGTAGGCCGATTGACAGAGAGCCCAGAGAAGTTGATGCTCACGCGATTGTCAAGGGCACCATCTGAGCTTGCTGGAGATGCTTTATGGCTCCATTGGTATTAACGGCCTTGCTCCTAATCGGAACTGTGGAGAGCCGTTCGGATACAGATTTGCATTTGGGGTGGGATGCTTTGGCGACCACAACGTTCGGCCTTCTGGCCCTTGAGGTCGGTTTGGCCGCTTGGTTTGCCGCGACCTCCGCCAGATGAGCGTTTCCGGTAGGGTAGATGATGACGGAACCAAATTGACAGGGTGGCTCCTCCCATTGCCAGCTGAGACTTGCACGGAGAACCACGCGGGCATTGATCTTACCACGTACTGGATCGGGGTTGCGTCGGAAGTTGAATTCATCTCAGAAGACATCGTCGTTGAAAGTTGCTGCTCAAACATCGGCTTATGTTAAATGAGTTTGCATGAACACTTGACCCGAGATATGGGAGGAAAGAAAGGTCCCACTAGGCGTGCCAGAATCTGTAAGGTGTTTTTCGTCACACCATTGAGATGAGAATACGCACGCGCTTGTCAGGTGTACTACAGATTCCCCCTGCCAAGGGTAGGCTGGGGTTTATTGATTGTGGGGATCCGAATCTCCGGCAGCCGCGGACTAGGACTAAGCTGTCGTTAATTACCCCTCGCCTTTGGAGCGAGAAAACCTCCGATTGACGAGTCAAGTGTTCATGCAAACTCATCGTGCAGTGTGTGTATGTGTGTCTTGAGGGGTTTTGGATATATTAGGGGCCTCACAGAGTTTACAGGGGTCCCGCTATCCGGATAGCGGGCTGAGGGTCAAGGGGGCTAGCAGCCTCCTTACGGGGTGCGGGGCAGCGCCCCGTTAGAATTTTTTCCTAATAGGGACAGTGTTGTGGAGTGTGTGTAATAATATAAAACAGGGAAAAGGGTCCAAAGGACTGTTTCCTGATTTAAAATCAGAAAAACCAATGGAGAAGGCATCACGTGCTAGCACGTGACCAGCGGTCACGTGTTGACACGTGACATGTAAAAGCGGCGGCACAAGGCACATTCGTTCCCTGAGTAAATCAAGAAAAAAGCTCCAGAAAAGGCATCACGTGTGCACACGTGACCAGTGGTCACGTGTTGACACGTGATGACCAAGCAGCGGCAAAGAACATAGCGCAGAAGGAAGGGAAGCCCGTTCCAGGGGGGTCACGTGCCTACACGTGACCAGGGGTCACGTGCGCACACGTGACCAACGGTCACGACCAGCTTCAAGAGCCTTATTTTTATTACAGAATTAAATTCTGTGAAAGGATCTCTCAAATCTTTCCGAAGGAGAATGATTATTTGGAACCGATTGGATTAAAAATTTAAAGGTGATTAAATATCATCTATCTATGGAAAAATCTTGAACTTGGAAAGATTTCCCCTTAAAATCTAACCGAAACAACAGAGGAATATCTTTGGATTTAAAATCCAATGGTGAATAAAATTCACCTAATAATCCAAAGGTCCAAACGAATGGTGAATACAAATTAAATCTCTCAATGAAAGATTCACCAAAACTAATTGATTCTGCTGCTTCTCCTATAAATAGGAGTCAAGGGACATATAGAGATGGATATACAGAGAGATAGAGAGAAAAAGAAATAGAGCCTTGAGACTTTGGAAGAATTTGATCTGCTGCAGAAGAAAACCTTAGGTAAGAAAGGGAAGGCTTTTAAAAAGAGAATTTAATTCTCAAAAGAGTTGAACTCTTATATTAAAAAAGAAGAACTTAGTTCTCTCTTTGGTGGAGGATCTGCAAAGTGCACATCTCCCCATGAATTGAGAATTTAATTCTCATTGGGTTGAGATCCTGCCATGCAGATCCAAAGCATAGGGAGGGAATGGAAGTTTGAGAATTTAATTCTCACAAAACTATAGGAATTTAATTCCTTTAAAATAAAATTAGGGTCTAACCCTATGTTATGGAAATTTAATTCCTTCAGAATGAACAGAATCAGGGTTTAACCCTAGTTGAGAACTTAGTTCTGTTAAAATAACAGGAATTTAATTCCCTTAAGAAAGAAGAAATTAGGGTTTCACCCTATGACAGAATCTCATTCCTCAGAATAATTCTCTAAAAGAGAGTGGGAACTTAATTCCTTAAAGCTGTTATTAGGGTTTAACCTTATGATAGAATGCAGTTCTTTAATTCCTACAGAAAATTCAGAGTTCAACTCTATCCCAGAATATAAATCTTCAGAAGGAAATAGGAATTTAATTCCTTTAAAAATTATTGTTAGGGTTCAACCCTGCGAAGAATTTAATTCTTAAAGGGATTAACAGATCTTCCAAAAAACATACAAAGAGGCAGGGTCACGTGCTACCACGTGACCCCCGAAAATATCCACAGAAAAGGCCTTTTGAGGCAGTGCCTCACGTGACCCACATGACCCTTGGCAGAAGCTTTAACATACAAGCACCAAGATGCCCATCACGTGACAGCACGTGAGGCTCCAAAGTATTCAATGCTTTTAACAGAATAAAATAAAGGGAGGGTGCCCTCACGTGTTACCACGTGACCCCTCTTGCCTTAGTGTTTAACACTAAATTGGAACCCCTGAATCCAGTGTTAAATACTGTTTTGCCTTAGTGTTCAACACTAATTAAAGAGCTTTCTTGCAGTGTTTAACACTGAATTTCTTAGTATTTAACACTAAATTAAATCTTTGTTAACAGAGTTTAACATTAATCTTCTTAGTGTTCGACACCAAATTAAAGTCTCTGTCACCAGTGTTTAACAATGATTATCCTAGTGTTTAACACTAATTTGAGATCTCTGTTGCTAGAGTCTCACACTGATTTGTTTTAGTGTTTAACACTAATTTGAACCCCATGTTGCTAGTGTTTAACACTAACTTCAGCCCAATTGGCTAAGTATCCAGAGGTAAAGCCTCTCCTCTAATGGACCAACAGAGGGCCAATATCCTAAACATGATTGGACTTAGCCCAAGCGGGCCATAAGTCCTCAATTCAAATTCAACTGAGCCAATGGGCTCATAATATAATTAATTGGTCTTGATTCCAAATTAGGCCAAAGATTATTTAATCTATCCCGGTTTAAGGGTACATCTCTTCACTCCTTTGATACGTGGCGTTGTAATTCCTCAACGTCTTCAAAGAGGTGACGGGTCCCGATGACCACATATTGATACGGACTGTGGGGTCCTTAAACTCATGGACTATGAGGTCCTTAACCTTGACCGTGATGTCTTAAAACTAACATCGGACTGTGGGGTCCTTAAACCCATGGACTATGACGTCCTTAACCTTGACCGGAATGTCTTAAAACTAACAACGGACTGTGGGGTCCTTAAACCCATGGACTATGACGTCCTTAACCTTGACCGAGATGTCTTAAAACTAACAATGGACTGTGGAGTCCTTAAATCCATGGACTATGAGGTCCTTAACCTTGACCGCAATGTCTTAAAACTAATATTGGACCGCAATGTTCTTAAACTATCTATTGACCGCAATGTCACTAAACTAAAACAACAGGGCTCCCTTAATTGCTCTCTTGTCGGATCTAAACGATCCCGTTAAGTCGATCTTAGTCTAAAACCTAGACTAACGTATCCTTAACAACCGTTTAAGTCGATCTTAGTCTCAAACGAGACTAACGTATCCTTAAACCCAAACCCCCAAACCCAAATCTAAGAAAATACGGATTTGGACTAGTCCACGCCCTACGGGAGACGACATAACTCAGTCTCCGTATACAATCCACGGGCAACCAAACATAAAATAAACACACACGACACGAAGTGACCATCTGGAGAAGGAGAAAGTGGTTACCGCGATGCGGTAGCGTAATTAACTGCATGGGCTTGCGCCTGCAAGGAAGAGCGTCCCCACAATCAAAAACCCCTCAAGCGAGGGGGAATCTGACGAAGTTTGCTACATCGGACGCATCCGTTTAAACCTTTGATATATGGTGCCATAAATCAATTTGGCATCTTCGGAGAGGTAGACGGATAGCACCAATTAGCATCTGCCCTGAATCTCAGGCAAGACGCCCATGTCTCGGCCGCCATTTGGAGGGGAACAGATTCTGGCACGCCCGGTGGGACCTTTTCCTCTTTCCACTCCACACTTCGTGTGTCGTGTTCGCGAACCAAACACGGTTTGCCAATAGTTGCCCTGGGGTTTCAAGGTACTAAGATTCGGCGTCTTGCTTATTGCAGAAAGAAAAGAATCAATGGCTTCCACTTGTGCGACATGCTCCAACTGCAATTGCAACCAACGCTCTTCCTCGCCAGGAGGTATAGCCTACGGACCCCAAGCTGCTTCGCTATTCACAATGCCTGTGGAACAGGTCACTCGAGCCACTACAGGACTGTTTTTTGGGACCATGCTCCCGCCAACAAGCTTCACCGCTCCTGTGCTGACAACGGAAGCTCCCAAGAAGTCGGTCTTTGATCGGCTTGCCCCTGCTGCGGCCCCTCTCAACGGGTCGCCCAATACCAGCGCCTCGGTCTTCTCCAGACTAGGCCAGAGCTCCTGTGAAACTGCAATGGGGCCTGCAATCCTAGAAAAGGCTGCTCCTGAGAAAATAACCAGTCCTGCTCCTGAAGTTGTCGAGGCGGCTTCCCCTGCCAAAAAGTCGGTCTTTACAAGATTGACTGTTCCAGCTCCCGCTCCTGCTACCCAAAGGACATCAGTCTTTAACAGGCTGACACCAGCAGTGACCCCCCATATACACAGGGGGCAAGACGAGGCTATCGCCATCACCAAGCCGATGCCATCAGCACGACACGCTCGACGTCGTTACTGGCACCGAGTGAGAAAGGCCGGAGGTAACTCCCCTTCTGGGCTAACGCCTCCAGCCCCGACGACAGAAGTTAATGCTGCTGTCCCAACTGGGAACAGCTTTGAGATGCTAAATAAGCTGCGTAGGAATTCTCCTACCGCGGTGCTAAAGAGGTCTCCCCCTCCGCTGAAAAGGGCTATAGAAGTGAAGCCAGAACAGCCCCAATCTCCTCAACGGCTGTCTTCCCGAATCTATAAAGTCTGGCGGCAGACCCGAGACTCGATGATCGATCCAAATTTCTCCCGCCAGCACAAGAAGTTGAAAATCCAACAGGAAGTCAGTCGCCATGCTAAGCCACGAAAACCTGTCTGGGTGCCCACCTCAACGGTCCCTTCAATTTCCACTACTCATAAAAAGAGGAAGCCAGAGAAGATCCCCCAGCCTGCAATGAGAGCTAAAGGCACTAAGCCCAGACGCCCTAAGTCTGGGGGCATGATGGTCCATACCGTATACATGGCGTCAGGAAAGGAAGACAGCCGTGCGTCTACAGGTCATAGACCGCTTACACGGTCAGTGACCAAGGCGCAGGAGCAGCAACAGAAGCTCCAAGAGATGATGAATGCTATGGCCGCACTTACCGGGCCAAAAGAAAACCCAGAAACGTCCTCGGATGAACGCCAGGAGGAAGAAACCGACGCCGAATTCCTTCGCCGAATATTGGAGAAGAAGGACAAAGAGGCTGCTGAACAAGCAGCCAACATACAGCGTATGGGCCTTCTCTTCCAAGATATGATAGGGATGATGATACAACAAGATCCTCCGGCTGAAGAGCCCCCGATCGTCCTCGGAGACGATAGGGGAGAGACATCAAATCCCCCGCCGGCTTTGTCAACGGCTAAAGAGGATACAATCTCTAAAACTGATCTGGACGAGTACATAGCCCAGCAAATACGGGTTCATCATGTGACTGAAGCAGCCGGCCAGGTCGTAAAAACGGGGCAGCCATATCCAAGCTGGTACGACCAAATCAAGTACCCGCCGGGTTACACAATTCCCAAGTTCCATGTTTACAAGGGAACAGGCAATCCTCACCAGCATGTTGCCCAGTTCAGGGCATTCTGCGGCAACACCGGTGGTGATGACAAGCTTTTGCTTCGCCAGTTTGTTGGAAGTCTAGCAGATACGGCATTCGAGTGGTACTCTGAGCTCCCAAACGACTCTATCAAGACCTTCGCAGAGATGGAATTGTTGTTTACCCAACGCTTCGCGAGTGCCAGTGAGCGTACCCCGATAACGGCATTGATCAATGCCAGGGTAAAGCCGGGCGAAACATGGGTCCAATATGCTATACGGTGGCGTAATTTATGGTCAAAATGCGAGCAGCGTATAGAAGAAGCTCCTGCAGTGGGAATGTTTGTGGGAACTCTAGACCCGCATGCAACTATCTCCCAGTTCATGATGTTCTTTAAGCCAACCACATTCCAGGCTCTAATTGACAAGTTGGCCCAGATAGACCAGATGGGTCATAGACCGTCTCTCCCGAAGCCCGAGCCTCGGAGTGACAAGGGTAAAGGAAAGGCAACCTTCGTCGCGAATGCCCAGCAGCAACCCAATACCCCAAAGCTGACGGATCAACTGGAAGAAAGACGCCGGTATTATAATGAGAAGATGAAGCGTCCCTACTCGTTCCCGCGGGATAAGAAAAAACGGTTATTCGAGCTGGCAGTACGCAACAGACTTATAAACCTGCCAAATCTAAGGCGACCGCCACAACCCACTGAGGTGAATAACCCCAACTATTGCCCTTACCATCAAACGGTAAGCCATCCGATTGAGGATTGCTTCGTTTTCAAAGGATGGATTGAAGATCAATACCTCCAGGGAAACTTTGCGCTGTCCGAAAAATGGAAGGTAAATCCGCCATAGCCGCATACTCCTAAGAGAGCAGACACACCGGGGGCAACCTGTTCCTTTATTGAAGAAGCTCCATGGGAGGTCGTGCTATCAACTAAAACCAAAAGAATGCTGAGGGACCTTCATGCGTGCCCGGTGGTCGAATGGAAGGACCCGCTGGAACCCCAGATCATTGAAGGAATGCTGAAGCCGCGCCCAACTACAAAAAGCGGTAGTGATGGCCCAAGTACTCACGCCCAACCGTCAAAGTCTTCAAAGAAAAAGAAAAAGAAATCTAAGAAGCCCGTGAAGCCTAGAGACAAGCGCACGAACTTGCAGAAGCAAATCGACGCGCTGGAAGAATACAATCAAAAGGCGTGGACTCCCGTCACACTGCAAGAATTCCTCAACCACGTCTTTCAGGAGGAAGGAGATGGAGAGAGCTCATCGGATGAATCCGAGGGATATGTGGCGAGTTGTCATGTGATTTCCCACTCGGAAGATGAGAAAACTCCTGGCACTGAGAAACTGGGGGCACAGCCTGAGCCAGAACTTGTATGGCCAACAGATGAAATGATCGACGCCTTTCTAGACGAGATTCGTTTGAAGAGTACAGCCGATCAGAGCGTGAGATGGCTGCATCGGAAGGAGCCAAATGCAGGCGAATAAACGAAAGAGTCGAAGCACTCCCGCCAGGTCAAGAGACATCCGATGCGAATAAAAACAGGTACAAGACGAGCAAACGGTTTGCCAAAGCCATGTCAGTAGGGATGAAGCTACCACCTTCGGAAGAGAATGCGTTCGATGGAGCGGAGAGGCACCCTAACTATTGCTCATATCATCGGAAAATTTCACACCCTACGGAGGAGTGTGACGCCTTTAGGATATGGTGGCAGGGATATGTTGCTCACCGGCAACATTTTAAGCGTATGAAATGCAGAACTCGTCGGGAGCAAAGAAGTACAACCGACAGGCACAAAAGAACTACCGGCAGCTGTTATGTGGTCGACGCCGGAGGATCACAAATTCTCACCTTTGGGAGCAACTCTGATGAGGAAATGGTTCTGGGCCCTCTCTTTAAAGAATCCGTTTTAGGGAAAGAGGAAGAACCAGAGGCCTGCGAAAACATTCAGCTGCGCAATCGCATGCTTCCCGAAAAGAACCTCGGACCCGCAACTAGAAAAGATAAGGGAAAGAGAAAGGTCGCTGAGGATATCGCCTTAGATGACCAAGTCATGAAAGAGCTGACTGCCAAGGACCCTCCCAGGAAGGGTAAGGTGGACTACAACATCCTGGCGCACCTAAGGAAGCTACCTTCTCAGCTCAGTATTCTCGATGCCCTCCTATTATCGAAAGAAGTGTGAGATTCATTAATCAAGGCGTTACAAGAACCCGAGCAATTCCAAGCCTTCCTCGCCGAAGAAAGGATGAAGAATGAACTGGAAGAAGTGCATATGGCCGACATCACTTTCGGTGACGAAGACCTCCTCCTCGGGATGTGCGACCACAACTGTCCCCTATATGTCTCTGGATACTGCCATGATATCAAGATAGGCAAGATCCTGGTGGATAATGGATCCTCAGTCAATCTCCTTAATGTTCGGGTGTTGAAGGAAATCTGCATGAGCGTACAGCACCTCGCTCGTGACAAAATTACCATCTCCGGTTTCGACTCCCAGTCGTCACGGACTCTCAGATCCGTAATACTAACATTACGCTTTGGACTACTCGTCACGGACATCAAATTTCACGTCATTGACGCCAAGACCTGCTACAACGCCTTGCTCGGTCATCCTTGGTTACATGAGTACAACATTATCCCTTCTACACAGCATCAGTGTATGAAATACTTTAAGAATGGCTTCGAATATACCGTAACAGGTGAGCTGAACCCATTTTCTGTGAACGAAGTCCGCAAGTACGAAGATGCGAAGTACTTTTTGCCAGATTTCGAGGATACAGAAAGGTGTCGCAAGACAGAGAACAAAGCCGCCGCCACCATCCCTGTTTTCGGGAGCGATACCGAAGAAGGAGAAGAGACAGTTTACGCGGGGCCGTCTCAACGCAACAACCCGGGACCGTCCGCCCCCATGTTGGTCTTCGGAAGTGACTCGGAAGATGAAGTTAATGCCGTGTTCTCCAATCGGCCGTCAATACAAGCATCCCCCGGCGATGATCAGAGTTTACAGGTCACCATGGTGCCGCAGAAACACTACAAGGATCTCGACGCACTTCAAGCTCACAATGTACAGGACCTGCAGACGTTTTACGTCCTTCCCAGGCGAAAGGGTGAAAAGGTGATCCTATTCTACCAATCCACAGAGACGAGAGTGGAGAAAGAGATATGGCATGGCGCGGATGCTACACTCGACAGACTCCAACCCATCCGTTTGCCCAGATATTACACAAATGGACTAAAGAGGCTATTGAAGCGCCAAGGAGTATCCTTAAAACAGACTGTTCGACAAGCTCGGTTCTACGACAGGATTTGGAATGTCCCTGGGACTCAGCGCAAATTGCCTAACGGGAGAATGGAAACGCTTGGGCTTGGATATGTGAGATCCAGAAAACGGGAGCGAATCCACGGCAGCTACGCCATATATAACTTCGATGAGGAGGAGGACACCCTGTCGGGGAATGCTAACCCCTCGTCAAAACTGGATCCCGTGAGCGAAGTGCCGAGTCCGTCATTTGAAGAACAAGTGGACAAGCTTATCAGGAAAGCAGGTCAAAAGGCTTGGGAAGACCACAACTGTGAGATGGCCATCTACGAGAAGGCCAGGACGCAACGTCTGTTTCAACAAGCTGTAAAAGACGAAGATGCTCCTTCCTGTCAACCCGTTGTGCAAAAGCCCCGACGCAGAGGCAGAAGTAAGTCAAGGAGCGGAAAGAGGAGCCGACAACAACGACGCAGGATTAGAGTCGTGTGATCGGGCATTGCGCGGTCCGGATTTGTCCCTCATAAAGAAGATGAGTCGAGCGTATTCCTTCCCTCGAGACAAGACGAAGAAGCTACTCGAGCTCGCTATAAAATATTAAATGATCGCACTTCCGGAGTTTAAGCACCCTGAGCAAGCTAACAAAGTTTCCCATTCGGGCTATTGCTCGTATCACCGAGCCATAGGACACCCTATCGAAGACTGCTTCACGTTCAAGAACTGGGTCGAAGACCGGTACCAGCAAGGCAGATTTGCTTTATCCAGCAGCTGGAGGGTAACGCCGCCACAAAAGCACGAACGTAAAGCCGCAAGAGCAGAGCCAGATCCACATCCGTCTTGGAAGCGGATTCACACTTGTTACATGACTACGATATTAAAAGAAGAGCCCGAGGACATAGATGAGCTCCCTTGGTGCTTCGAAAACAATGACAATGAGGTAATCTCAGAATTTCCGCCGGCTCCGAAAGAACTGGAAGATGGCATACATACCACTGCAGATAACCTCAAGAAGATTGAGTTGGGATCGGCAGATGATCCGCGACCGACATTCGTCAGTGAGCTACTATCTAAAGAAAGGGTGGCTGCGTTAAAGGACGTGCTTCTACAGCATAAAGATTGCTTCGCGTGGAACTATTCCGAGATGCCAGGATTAGATCCGGAGATTGCTGTGCATAAATTAGCAATATCCCCGGATATCAAGCCAGTCAAACAGGCGCCGAGAAGAATGCGGCTCGAGCTTGAAATGAGCATCAACGCCGAAGTCAAGAAGCTGATCGATTCTGGATTTATCCAAGAAGTCCAATATCCTGATTGGGTCGCCAACATCGTCCCGGTGATGAAGAAGAATGGGACAGTACGCATATGTATGGACTTCCGAGATCTCAATAAAGCCTGCCCGAAGGACGATTTCCCAGTGCCGGTCACCGAACTGATGATAGACAATACGTCCACTCATGAGGTTTTCTCCTTTATGGACGGTTCATCAGGGTACAATCAGATAAAGATGCATCCCGACGACCAGAAGCACACCGCTTTCCGGACTCCTTTGGGAATATTCTGCTATAAAGTTATGCCCTTCGGTCTAAAGAACGCCGGTGCTACCTATCAAAGGGCCATGACAAATATCTTCGATGATCTCATACATGAAATAGACGAGTGCTATATCGATGACCTCGTAGTGAAGAGCATGTCATACGAAGAGCATTTAGAGCATCTGAAGACCGTGTTTCAACGCCTTCGGCAATATAATTTGAAGATGAATCCCCTCAAATGCGCGTTCGGAGTCTTCTCGGGTAAATTCCTGGGATTCATCATCTGACACCGAGGTATCGAAATAGATCCATCTAAGATCAAGGCGATCATGGAAATGCCACCCCAAGGACTCTCAAACAGCTGCGGTCTCTCCAGGGGAAGCTCGCGTATATCCGGCGGTTTATCGCCAACCTGTCAGGAAAGTGCCGTCCTTACAGTCACATGATGAAGAAGAGGACCCCGTTCGTCTGGAACCAAAAGTGCCAGAGCGCGCTAGATGAAATCAAGCAGTACCTGCAGAACCCGCCGGTGTTAGCTGCTCCAGTCAAGGGAAAGCCCCTTATTCTTTATACAACAGCCCTTGAGGATTCCTTGGGCGCATTATGGGCGCAAGAAAATGACCAAGGGAAGGAGAGAGCGCTTTACTATTTAAGCCGAGTTCTTCTGGGGGCAGAAAGCAATTACTCCCCGATCGAAAAACATTGCCCGGCGTTAATCTTTGCGATAACAAAACTCCGGCACTATGCATTGGCACATGAAGTCCGTCTTATATCAAAGGTGGACCCCCTAAAATATCTAATGTCAAAAGACATATTGACAGGGAGACTCGCTAAATGGACCTTGCTCTTGATGGAATTTTCAATAACCTATCAGCCTCTCAAGGCAGTGAAAGGCCAAGCCATCGCCGACTTCCTAGCTGAGCATCCAGTACCTGCCGGTTCTCCTCTAAATTGCGATCTACCAGACGAGCATGCGTTCGACGCAATCGACGGTGGTGATACCCGATGGGAGCTCTATTTTGATGGAGCGTCTTCCATGAAGAAGCGCAAACAAAGTACCCCTATAATCAAATCGGGGGTAGGCCTCATCTTCGTGACTCCACAAGGAGGGATAATGCGTTTCGCTTTTTCCTTAACAGAGCCGAGGACGAATAATGAAGCCGAATATGAAGCCTTGATAGCAGGCCTCGAGATCGCCATCGACATGGGGATTGAAAACCTCCTCATATATGGAGACTCCCAACTGGTCGTTAGTCAAGTAAACGGTGACTACCAAACGTGCAAACCGGAGTTGGTAAAGTACGGCGAAAAAGTGCAACAACTGTTGACCCAAATTCCCTCTTATACTTTGGAGAACATACCACGCGCGGAAAACAGCAAAGCAGATGTGTTGGCCAAACTTGCTAAAGAACTGGCTGACGAGAACCTCGATGACGTTAGAATCGTGGTACAAAGCCGTCGAGTGCTTGCCCCAGCAGAAATATCCCCGGAATCATACAAAGAAAAGGGAGCGACTGAGCAGATGACCCTGCAAATAAAAGACCGTGAGAAGGCTGAGGACTGGAGGGAAATCTTCATAGACTACTTCAAGTCCTACCGAATGCCCGAAGAAGCGTCCACAAGACATCAGCTCATGAAACGAGCTCTGTCTTTCGCCTTCGTCAATGATACTCTGTACAAAAGGTCATTCGATTCTCTGTGGCTGAGATGCTTGGGACCTGACGAAGCAGAAAGAGTCGTTCAGGAAGTTCAATACGGACTTTGTAGTTCTCATCAAGCAGGCCCGAAGATGAAGCTAAAAATCAAACGGATGGGCTACTACTGGCCCACGATGATGCAGGACTGCCTCGAATATGCGAAGCAATGCCACTCATGCCAAATTCATGGGGACTTCATCCACCAGCATCCAAATCCACTACCTCCAACGGTGGCTAGCTGGTCGTTCGAAATGTGGGGGACTGATATAGTCGGCCCCATCGAACCAGCATCCTCCAGAGGACATTGTTTCATCCTGGCAACGACTGATTACTTCTCCAAATGGGCGGAAGCGGTACCGTTGAGGGAAGTGAAGATGGAGAACATCCTCCACTTTTTCAAAACGCACATCATTTATCGGTTTGGAACTCCACGGCGGATTATCTCCGATAACGGGCCAGCCTACAGAAGGCATAAGATTAGCCGCTTTGCGCAACAGCATAATATAGACTAGAGATACTCCTCAGTTTATAATCCATGAGCTAACGGTCTGGCCGAGGCCTTCAATAAGACCTTGACGAAGATCATAAAGAAGACGGTGTCCCGAAATAAGAAAGACTGGCACGAGAGGCTGCAAGAGGCCCTTTGGGCCTATCGAACTACGTTCAAGACGGCCACGAACGCAACGCCGTACGCGTTGGTATTCAGGACGGAAGCAGTACTCCCCCTCGAGATAGAGTTACCCTCTCTACGAGTGGCAGTCTACTACGAGCTGACGGACGAAGAAAATGCTCACCTTCGGCTTGAGGAGCTTGATGCCCTCGATGAAACCCGGCTCATAGCGCAACAAAATCTGGAGGCCTACAAAGCGAAGATGACGCGCTCGTACGAAAGAGTGACCAGGCCGAGGACATTCCGCCAAGGCGAACTCGTACTAGTGGTCAAAAGACCTATGATCCCCAATCGCGCCAAGCGGGGAAAATTCGAGCCAAACTATGAAGGCCCGTACATCATAGATAAGGTCTACCAGGGTGGGGCCTATCTACTCATGGACATGCATGGTGAAAGGCCTTTCAGGCCAATAAACGGCCGCTTCCTAGAGAAATACTACGCTTAATGAGCCACAGCCTAGGTCAATGATAGATGACGATGACTATGTCCGCTCGCTATCTTCCTAAAGCTCAAAGCTCTATAATTAGTAGCCGGCCCTCTTCTCAACGGACCGAAATGTCCTTAAACTAACAGCGGACCGAAACGTCCTTAAACTAACGACGGACCGAAACGCCTTTAAACTAACGACGGACCGAAACGTCCTTAAACTAACAACGGACCGAAATGTCCTTAAACTACTACCGCAGTATCCTTAGGCTGACGAGATGAATAAAAAAAAGAGAAAAAGAAAAAAATATATAAATAAATTAAAAAAAAAACGGTATGTCCATAAGCAAAATGGGCACGGATGAAAACTCGAAAGGGCTTCGTGAGTAAAAACAGCAGGGCTACCGGCGAGTGTTCGTGAAAACCCGAAAGGGCGCGACCTTGTAAAAAAAAGAGAAAAGAGAAAAAGAATAAAAAAAGATATGTCCATAAGCAAGAAGGGCACGTATGAAAACCCGAAAGGGCTCCGTGAGTAAAAACAGCAGGACTACCGGCGAGTGTTTGTGAAAACCCAAAAGGACGCAACCTCGTTAAAGGACACTTGCAGGGTCCTCACGACCTTGTAAGGAGAAACCACCCGCGTGAGACCCTTACGACTCACAAGGGATCAATACACTTAGGGATCCCCATGATTCCTAAGGAGAAAGTACACTTGCGAGATCCTCACGACTCGTAAGGAGAACTCTCTTATGGGACCCTCACGGCTCATAAGACTTGAAAGTCTTAAGTCACAGAGACCTAAACCTGTGCTTAAGCAAAATCCCCCACAACCCTCGACAATGCCCTACAAGTGGCTCAATACTGACCCTTGTATACAATCCACGGGCGCGAATAAACATTTTCCCAGCAAAGTCCCACCCGTGACTAGGGATATGTCCATATGGTGAGTAACCCTTGTAAGTCCTCTCGACTTATGAGGAGAAGACCCTTTTGTAAGAGCCTTACGACTTGCAAGAGGACATGCACTTAGGAATCCTCATGATTCCTAGGGAGAAAATACACCTACAAGATCCTCACGACTTGTAGGGAGAAATACCTTTGTGAGACCCTTATGGCTCATGAAGTCAAAAGCCTTAGTCGACAGGACCCTAACCCTGTTTGCTAAGCTACCTTTGTTCAACATCGACAGTGGTAGATGATGATTCGCTCCTGGCTATATCCCAGTTGTAGCGGTGCTAATGCCGAAATCGATGTCTAATTTCAGGTTTATGGCGAAAAGCCAGTAGGCCGCACGTGCATACGGAACAGCTGAAATGATGGGGCAGCTTGCAATAAAAAAAACAGCAAGTAAAAATGTATGCATGGAATAAATAGCCGAAATGATTGGGCACCGCGAAAAATAGCCGAAATGATAGGGCAATCGCGACCTTCGCGATATAAAAACTGAAATGATAGAGCATCGCGGAAAAAGAAATAAGAAAAAAGTTTTAATTTATGCCCTACAGGTGATGTTCCATCACTCCCTGTATACAATCCAAGAGCGTAAATAAAGAAGTGATCACATGTCCCCCAGGTTTCATCAAAGAAAGGAGTCGAATCTCGACGGGCCGCAAGCGACCTAGAAATCATCCCAACACTCGTCGCGTAATGACGGACAAAACTTCATGCAAAGCGGAACAGCGGCAACCCCCCAGTTCCATGGCTCGGCGATACACATATCACCAACAGTCAAACCTCCATTCCGTGAAATGCGGATACAATCAGCAAAATTCCTGGTTACGTGGAACGCGGATAACGTCACTCTTTGACCCCGTGGAAAACGTCCAGAGCGGATCCTGGTCCTCGCAGAGCACGGCAGTGAACCCGTGTGAAGCATCCAGAGCGGAGCCTAGTCCTCGCCGAACACGGCAGTGAACCTGTGTGAAGCATCTAGTGCAAAATTCCTGGTTACGTGGAACGCGGATAACGTCACTTTTTGACCCCGTGGAAAACGTCCAGAGCGGATCCTGGTCCTCGCAGAGCACGGCAGTGAACCCGTGTGAAGCATCCAGAGCGGAGCCTAGTCCTCGCCGAACACGGCAGTGAACCCGTGTGAAGCATCTAGTGCAAAATTCCTGGTTATGTGGAACGCGGATAACATCACTCTTTGACCCCGTGGAAAACGTCCAGAGCGGATCCTGGTCCTCGCAGAGCACGGCAGTGAACCCGTGTGAAGCATTCAGAGCGGAGCCTAGTCCTCGCCGAACACGGCAGTGAACCCGTATGAAGCATCTAGTGCAAAATTCCTGGTTACGTGGAACACGGATAACGTCACTCTTTGACCCCGTGGAAAACATCCAGAGCGGATCCTGGTCCTCGCAGAGCACGGCAGTGAACCCGTGTGAAGCATCCAGAGTGGAGCCTAGTCCTCGCCGAACACGGCAGTGAACCCGTATGAAGCATCTAGTGCAAAATTCCTGGTTACGTGGAATGCGGATAACGTCACTCTTTGACCCCGTGGAAAACGCCCAGAGCGGAGCCTGGTCCTCGCCAAGCACGGCAGTGAACCCGTGTGAAGCATCCAGAGCAAACACCGGACTATGGAGTCCTTAAAATCCACGGACTATGATGTCCTTAACCTTGACCGTGATGTCTTAAAACTAACAATCAACCAACCTGTTTCTATATTGGTGCCACCTCGGTTTAGGGGTACATCTCTTCACTCCTTTGATACCTGGCGTTGTAATTCCTCAACGTCTTCAAAGAGGTGATGGGTCCCTGCGACCAAACATCGGACTGTGGAGTCCTTAAATCCACGGACTATGAGGTCCTTAACCTTGACCGTGATGTCTTAAAACTAACATCGGACTGTGAAGTCCTTAAATCCACGGACTATGAGGTCCTTAACCTTGACCGTGATGTCTTAAAACTAAAATCGGACTGTGGGGTCCTTAAATCCATGGACTATGAGGTCCTTAACCTTGACCGTGATGTCTTAAAACTAACATCGGACTGTGGAGTCCTTAAATCCATGGACTATGTGGTCCTTAACCTTGACCGTGATGTCTTAAAACTAAAATCGGACTGTGGAATTCTTAAATCCACGGACTATGAGGTCCTTAACCTTGACCGTGACGTCTTTAAACTATGATACCTTGAGCGACCCCTGACCCCGTGAAACACGGATAAGGGCGACCACATCCAACACTTGCAGGTCCTCACGACCTGCAAGGAAGAAAACTCTCTTGTGAGATCCTTACGACTCTCAAGGGAAAAACCCGCTTAGGAATCATCATGATTCTTAAGAAGGACTTACACCTATGGGATCCTCTCGACCTGTAGGGAGAAAAACTCTTTATGAGACCCTCGTGACTCATAAAGCGCAAAAGTCTTAGGAAGCAGATCTTAACCCTGAATCCTAAGCCATCGCTGCCCTGCAAGGAGATCAAGATAAATTATCCGCAGAATACATTCAATAAAAGAGACACATCATTGAGAAGAAAAATGTATCTTTTATTCATAAACCAAAATGGATACAAAATGCAATTCATGAAAGAACAAAAGAAAATACTCTCATCTATGAGTATATACAAGAAGGTAGGAAAAGATACAAACGTTTCAGGCCGGCGGGCGATTTAGCAGCTTGGTTAACTCATCCTGCTTTTATTGGGCCACGGCCTCATGATGCAAGATCTCCAGAAGACGGGCCTCCGCCTGAGCCTACTGGGCATGATACGAAGCGAGCCGGCCTTCAAGCTCTTTCTCGGTGGCCTTATGAGCCTCGACCCTCTCACGAGTGAACGTAGCAGCTTTATCAAGAGTCGCCACCTCCCTGATAGACTCTTGAAGCACCCGCCAGAGTTCATACGCTTTATTGGCCTTGGCAGTAAGACTCGCCTGAAGCTCGCTCAGCGCTTCAGAAGCCAGCTCCCTCTCTGAGAATTTGCGACCGAGCCTCTTCTCGCAAGATACCATATTTGCCGCGCACCACTTTATCAGCCTCCGCAAGTCCGCCTTTGCAGCCATGGCCTCCGAGGAAAGGCAGGAACACTCTAGGGCGTGCAAGCAAGCCTCCACCTGCCGACAGAACTCCACCCAAACTCACACCACCTCTTCGCCATGGTAGGTGGCAAGAAAAGGAAGAGAACCGTTAGCTTCGGCGGCAAATGCTTCAGCTGTGGTTGCGCTGCCAGCACGAAGCTCCTCAATTAAAGATGACAAGGAGACAAGGCTCAATTGGGCCAAGCGTTCTGAAGCTCGCAGAGCATAAGGACCGGGCGGCATGGCGATACGCGATTCCAATGCTATGGGGGCTGGCAAGGCTGTTCAGATTTGAAAACTGTCAGTAAAACTCTTAAGCAAAGGAACAAGTCAGACTATACCGAAATGTCACTCACCTGCGGTCATGCAAGTAGGAGCTGAAGGTTCCCCTGACCCTTCAAGGACCTCAACCTCGTCATCGGCCTCCAAAACTATAGAAAATATCAATATCAATACGCAAAATAACGATGCTATGAGAAATGATGGACGACACCAACCTTGTCCGGATGAGAGGACGATGCGTTGGGGAGATATCGCCTGCGGAGCTGCCATCTCCAGCAGACGCTGAAAGGATTGCCGGGGAGACAGATCGGCAATAGAGGCCGCCAGCTCGCGTAATTCTGAGAAAACAAAAAAAGTTCAGACAACGGAAATGTTGCTAATTTAAAACTCAGAAGGTTACCTTCAATACTCCTCCTATTCTGAGCCGGGGGGATTGCAGCTTCAACGGCCTCCGCCGTGACGTCGGGCTCCAACAAAGGGAGGGTAGTCCCGACTACCTCTCTCTCAGCCTCCTGGCCACCCCCAGGAAGAGTCATTAGGGTGGCAACCACCAAAGGAACCTCCCCCAAAGGAACAAGCGCTTCATGATCAGGAACTGCCACTGGAGGCTCTATTGCAAGAGGAGCAGACTCATCAGCCCCCTCCACATCGAGCAATGCTTCATCGGGAATTTCGACAGGCTTTAGATTCAACGAGCCCGTAGGGAGCTCCCCCAGTGTCGAAGATTCTGCACAATTCACATAAGAATAAGGATACATATATACAGGCGTAAATAATCTGGAAAAACTACAAAAAAGAACAACGTACCGATGCGCAAAGAAGCCCTCAATATGGCTTCTTCAAGCCGCTGCTCCTTCTCAAGGAGGCGTGCTCGCCGGGGTTCAAGGGTAGACTCATGGCCGCCGGTCCATAAAGAAAGTGCGTCCGCTGCGTCTTCTGAAGCGGCCTGCTTCAGGGCCCTTTCCCCCCATTCCTCCAAAGGACCGATAAACCGCCGCCGAATCCACGAAGGGTCTTCGTAAAAGATTACAACGGGATAGGGCTTCTTCGGAACCCTGGCGTTATGAGACGCGTCTTTGGAACGCCGTATGGCCTCGGCCAACTGTGCGGCTTCCTCATCGGTCGAATTCGGAAAGAGAAGCCCAGCATCTGACTCTTGCAAGGCCAATGGTTCATCTTCAAGAATAGGCCCAGACTCCGCCAAAGAATCGAGCAAATTTGTGGCCGCTTTCCTCCATCGTTTAGACCCAGAGCCGGTCGCCGAGGATGACCGTTTCCTCCCCCGTGAAGCCTTAGGGCGGCGCCGACCCACATCGCCTTCGACACCCTCATCCCTATTACTCTCACTCGGTGCCACGACCGAGGATGACACCGCCATTGTCGACGCCACGAGGGGCGGTGCTGCCACTGGCGATGGTGTTACTACTGGGGCCCGTCTACCCTGCGATCGGGTACATAGAGGCATACCAGCTATTGGAGTAAGGTCCACCCCTGACTCCCCCGGAATAAGCGCGGTACCAATCTCCCTCAGAGGGACGCAGACCAAAGCCCTCGGTCGCAGCTTAGTCCCCGAAACCTGAGGAGGGGCGTCATGACCAAGAAGCACCCTCCTTTCCTCAAGAATAATTGGGCTGAGCCAGTGGAGATACCAACCCGTGAACGAGCCCACGCACCGGGGCATGTACTCAGCTTCAGGGATCATGAAGTGGGAGCCGGTGTTTAGCCTCACGAAATGATGAGCGGCATCGCAAATGGCATCAAGCGAAGGGACCGGTGCAACTATAAAAGCCTCGAAAGGAACACCCTGGTCATATCCAAGTTGTCGGGCGAATCGATGCGGGTTGTACCGCATGAAGAGAGCTGCACTGTCCTGGCGAAACACCAAGTAGCCCGGTCTAATTGTATACAAGTGTGCGGCCTCCCGGGGCTTCAAAGAAGGTGCGTTGTCTTTTGACAGGTCCCAGAGTTGTTGAACTGGACCTGAGGGAGTAGACAAGACCCGATCATTAAAAACCATCCCCTTAGCGGCAGCGTAAGGAGAAATCAGCACCCGAATAGCCCCAAATTGGGTCGGGTCGGCCGCAGAAGCATCCACTAATCGCATAAGTCGCGGGAAGGGGTAGGCATCGTAAAATGTGGGCCTCTGATGCATAGCGAAAGCCCCCAACACGTGCATCTCGATCCAAGATGTGAAGTAATGAAGAGAAAAATTCACCACGTCTACGCCAGGGCTGAAAGTGTTAGCCGCAGCGCCCAACCCGTGGTAAAGATGCGCCAGCGCCGGGATGCCAATAGCCAATCGCGTCCCCTCAGCAATACAATGAGCCGGGTAGATAACCAAGGCTCTCATGAAGCGGCGGTGCATGGGGATAACGAACCAACTGAGCCAGACACTGACAAACCCCATGAAGAACGTCTCCTCATCCATACCGGGTGCTGCAATGGACTCAAAAGACATCGGCGACATGATGGGGATATAGTATTGAGGTAGATCCGATTCAGTGGTCGGCAGCTTCTTCGGACCAAATCCAAAGGGGTCTTTGACGTTGGCAAACTTTGGAGCTATTTTCGACACGACATCTTCGCGAAAGAAGCAGGCAATGAAGCTCTTAAAAGTAACGCCCTGCTCCTCAGATTCGGTAAACAATCGGTCAAAGATACCTAGCGCCTTGATCAAGCTGGGACGCTTGTGGCGAACGGCGTTCTCAACAGATAAGCCGTCAACCGGTGCAGGCTCGGGCTCGAAGACATACTCGTCAGGAGGCAACAACTCCTCATACAGTGCACCCCTGATTGGCAATCCCGAGATTTCATAAAATTCTGCCAGAGAAATCGAAACCTCTCGATCTCCTAAAATAAAAGTGTTGTTGGGGAGATTCCATTGATTCAAGAACGCCCTAACCCACCAGACATGCGGGGACTTATAATGGAAGAGTGACGCGTATATTGCCTGATAAAGCCCGACCTTCTGCAGCCGCACAAGATGGGCAGAAAGGATGTAGCGAGCCCAGAGAAGGTAGCCCGTAGGGTGTCGAGGAGTGAGCCCTATCTTATAAATTTGCCCCCACGGGTGGGCCTCACCCTGGCAAATACGCCGCCCCAAGATATCTATAGCCGGGATCGGATGGTTCGGGATACCGGTCGTCGAAGGCTCGAGCCTCCCCGTTGGAGTCCAGTTGGGCATCTCCACAGCAAAAACCGTCCTCGGAGGATCCATCGGCAAAAATGGGAAAGTGGGCTCTGTCGGTACTGCGCAAAGGAAACTCCGGCGACCCTGGAAAATATGACTGTACCAAGTTCCCCATAGAAGCAAGTTGGTATAGTTCGGGTCATGAGCCCGGATCATCGCCATCACTTCCTCATCGGATGGTGATTGAGGAAAAGCGGCCTCCGAACGAGTAAAGGAAAAACACGGAGCAGAAGCCATCGCACCTGAAATCGAATGAAAGAAGACCGTTAAAAGCAAAGTCAGCGATATATATCCATGCATGAACATGAAGACTAGTTAAAGAAACCAACAGTAGATTTTTTTGGGACCATTGGCTACAAAACACATGGGCCCCACAGAATCAAGATGACGGCTCATTAATAATGAAACCGAGCAGTTGTAATAAAACAAAGGGGATACCCTCATTAAATAAAAAAAATGAGTTTCAAGTGGCTCTACACATTCTCCTAATAAAAAAAATCCACCTTGGACTCTGCAACAAATCACACAGGATCAAGAGAATTAAATTCCCAGACAAGACATCATTGCAAGCATCTTCTCCGTTGACAACCTAGGGCAAGGAAACCCTAAGAAGCCTCCATATGAAGAAACTGAGTTCTTCTTAGGAATTAAATTCCTTATTAAGAGAAGGGAATTAAATTCCCAGAAACATTTTTTTCAATCGGAATTAAATTCCTTAAAAAGAGGCAACGGATCTCATCATCTCCCTAAAAGCATCAAGTGAACCCTAGGAGATCCATTGTTCGAAGATTAAATGGTTCTCTATTTTCGTTGATAAATTCGAAAAAAATGGGTTCATATTAAAAGAGGTAAAACCCTAATGTGGATTTAAAATCCAGAGAGTTCTTTTAAAATGAAGGTGCTTCGACCGTTCAACATCATTACCTGAGGAAAAAGGATCCTTCAACAGAGTTAAACTCTGGAAAATGTTTGAGACAGAGAACTAAGCTCTGGAAACGAGAATTAAATTCTCAAGGGAAAAAGTTCTCAAAGGAAGAAGATGAGCAAAGTGAAGGCTCTTCTGAAAAGGACATGGGCATTTATAGGGTGTGATAGAAACACTTCATCTCCTTGATTCCCTAGATGGATCCAACGGTCACAAAAGTGACAGCGTTGCACTCACGTGCTGACACGTGAGAACAACGCTGTGGGGGAATTTGTTTCCTGATTTAAAATCAGAAAAAACCAATGGAGAAGGCATCACGTGCTAGCACGTGACCAGCGGTCACGTGTTGACACGTGACATGTAAAAGCGGCGGCACAAGGCACATTCGTTCCCTGAGTAAATCAAGAAAAAAGCTCCAGAAAAGACATCACGTATGCACACGTGACCAGTGGTCACGTGTTGACACGTGATGACCAAGCAGCGGCAAAGAACATAGCGCAGAAGGAAGGGAAGCCCGTTCCAGGGGGGTCACGTGCCTACACGTGACAAGGGGTCACGTGCGGACACGTGACCAACGGTCATGTGGCCACACATGACCAGCTTCAAGAGCCTTATTTTTATTACAGAATTAAATTCTGTGAAAGGATCTCTCAAATCTTTCCGAAGGAGAACGATTATTTGGAACCGATTGGATTAAAGATTTAAAGGTGATTAAATATCATCTATCTATGGAAAAATCTTGAACTTGGAAAGAATTCCCCTTAAAATCTAACCGAAACAACAGAGGAGTATCTTTGGATTTAAGATCCAATGGTGAATAAAATTCACCTAATAATCCAAAGGTCCAAACGAATGGTGAATACAAATTAAACCTCTCAATGAAAGATTCACCAAAACTAATTGATTTTGCTTCTTCTCCTATAAATAGGAGCCAAGGGACATTTAGAGAGGGATATACAGAGAGATAGAGTGAAAAAGAAATAGAGCCTTGAGACTTTGGAAGAATTTGATCCGCTGCAGAAGAAAACCTTAGGTAAGAAAGGGAAGGCTTTTAAAAAGAGAATTTAGTTCTCAAAAGAGTTGAACTCTTATATTTAAAAAGAAGAACTTAGTTCTTTCTTTGGTGGAGGATCTGCAAAGTGCACATCTCCCCATGAATTGAGAATTTAATTCTCATTGGGTTGAGATCCTGCCATGCAGATCCAAAGCATAGAGAGGGAATGGAAGTTTGAGAATTTAATTCTCACAAAACTATAGGAATTTAATTCCTTTAAAATAAAATTAGGGTCTAACCCTATGTTATGGAAATTTAATTCCTTCAGAATGAACAGAATCAGGGTTTAACCCTAGTTGAGAACTTAGTTCTGTTAAAATAACAGGAATTTAATTCTCTTAAGAAAGAAGAAATTAGGGTTTCACCCTATGACAGAATCTCATTCCTCAGAATAATTCTCTAAAAGAGAGTGGGAACTTAATTCCTTAAAGCTGTTATTAGGGTTTAACCTTATGATAGAATGCAGTTCTTTAATTCATACAGAAAATTCAGAGTTCAACTCTATCCCAGAATATAAATCTTCAGAAGGAAATAGAAATTTAATTCCTCTAAAAATTATTGTTAGGGTTCAACCCTGCGAAGAATTTAATTCTTAAAGGGATTAACAGATCTTCCAAAAAAACATACAAAGAGGCAGGGTCACGTGCTACCACGTGACCCCCGAAAAGATCCACAGAAAAGACCCTTTGAGGCAGTGCCTCACGTGACCTACGTGACCCTTGGCAGAAGCTTTAACATACAAGCACCAAGATGCCCATCACGTGACAGCACGTGAGGCTCCAAAGTATTCAATGCTTTTAACAGAATAAAATAAAGGGAGGGTGCCCTCACGTGTTACCACGTGACCCCTCTTGCCTTAGTGTTTAACACTAAATTGGAACCCCTGAAACCAGTGTTAAACACTGTTTTGCCTTAGTGTTCAACACTAATTAAAGAGCTTTCTTGGAGTGTTTAACACTGAATTTCTTAGTATTTAACACTAAATTAAATCTCTGTTAACAGAGTTTAACATTAATCTTCTTAGTGTTCGACACCAAATTAAAGTCTCTGTCACCAGTGTTTAACACTGATTATCTTAGTGTTTAACACTAATTTGAGATCTCTGTTGCTAGGGTCTCACACTGATTTGTTTTAGTGTTTAACACTAATTTGAACCCCTTGTTGCTAGTGTTTAACACTAACTTCAGCCCAATTGGCTAAGTATCCAGAGGCAAAGCCTCTCCTCTAATGGACCAACAGAGGGCCAATATCCTAAACATGATTGGACTTAGCCCAAGCTGGGCATAAGTCCTCAATTCAAATTTAACTGAGCCAATGGGCTCATAATATAATTAATTGGTCTTGGTTCCAAATTGGGCCAAAGATTATTTAATCTACCCCGGTTTAAGGGTACATCTTTTCACTCCTTTGATACGTGGTGTTGTAATTCCTCAACGTCTTCAAAGAGGTGACGGGTCCCGATGACCACATATTGATACGGACTGTGGGGTCCTTAAACTCATGGACTATGAGGTCCTTAACCTTGACCGTGATGTCTTAAAACTAACATCGGACTGTGGGGTCCTTAAACCCATGGACTATGACGTCCTTAACCTTGACCGGAATGTCTTAAAACTAACAACGGACTGTGGGGTCCTTAAACCCATGGACTATGACGTCCTTAACATTGACCGAGATGTCTTAAAACTAACAATGGACTGTGGAGTCCTTAAATCCATGGACTATGAGGTCCTTAACCTTGACCACAACGTCTTAAAACTAATATTGGACCGCAATGTCCTTAAACTACCTATTGACCGCAATGTCACTAAACTAAAACAACAGGGCTCCCTTAATTGCTCTCTTGTCAGATCTAAACGATCCCGTTAAGTCGATCTTAGTCTAAAAACTAGACTAACGTATCCTTAACAACCGTTTAAGTCGATCTTAGTCTCAAACGAGACTAACGTATCCTTAAACCCAAACCCCCAAACCCAAATCTAAGATAATACGGATTTGGACTAGTCCACGCCCTACGGGCGACGACATAACTCAGTCTCCGTATACAATCCACGGGCAACCAAACATAAAATAAACACACACGACACGAAGTGACCATCTGGAGAAGGAGAAAGTGGTTACCGCGATGCGGTAGCGTAATTAACTGCAGAGGCTTGCGCCTGCAGGGAAGAGCGTCCCCACAATCAAAAACCCCTCAAGCGAGGGGGAATCTGACGAAGTCTGCTACATCGGACGCATCCGTTTAAACCTTCGATATATGGTGCCATAAATCAACTTGGTATCTTCGGAGAGGTAGACGGATAGCACCAATTAGCATCTGCCCCGAATCTCAGGCAAGACGCCCATGTCTCGGACGCCATTCAGAGGGGAATAAGGACGCGTGGACGCCAGCGCCTCACGTGCTTGGCACACGAGCGCCGGGTGCCGGGCGTGCTTGGCACGCGGGCGCTGGGCGCGGGGCGCCGGCTCCCCACGTGCTTGGCACGCGGGCGCTGGGCGCCAGTAGGAAGAAGGGGCTTAGCCCTACACTGAGAGTTGTACTCCCGATTGACTGTTGGAAGTAAACTCCTAAAAGAAAAAGGGTTTATTATTGTATATTTCTTTTATGGAGTTAAACTCCAAGAGATTTTGAATGGAGTTAAACTCCTAATTAGGGTTTTATTTATGGAATTGAACTCCAACAGATCTTGAATGGAGTTAAACTCCTGAAATCTTTGGATCGGATCCTCCCAGACTGGGATTTTTGGAGATGGGTCACCTTCTTCCTCCTCTTTTGTTGGCTGGATCTTGGAGAAAAGGGGGTGATATTAAAAAAATCTCCCCATTTTGAGATCTAATGGAAGATCTGAGTTCCCCCTCAAGGGTTTGATGGTGAAAACTATTCCTTTTTGAGAGAAGAAGAGTGAAACTCTTGATTTAATTTAAGAAAAAGAAGAAGGTTTAGAAGCTTGAGGAAGGAGAAGGAGGCACGGACCCAAATTTTTTGAGAGGGAAAAAGTTATTCAGATATTTTCATCATCTTTGCCTTTATAGGCTACATATTTTACATATAGCCCCATGAGCTTTGCAAGATGGAATTTTGCCCATCCCATACCTCATGTGCTCATATTTTTTTCACATGGGCCATGAGTTTTATAAAAAAATGGCTTTATACCCATTTTTCTTACATTTATTCATAAAAAAAATATACCAAAATTATTTATTACAAAATTTTTGTTTTGGCATGGGGGAGGCCAGCCGCTTCATGTTCGGGCTCGACTCGGGCATGGGCCCACTTGACATGGGTTTGGGCTCACTTGGCTTGAGGTTGACTTTGATTTTGACTTGGTCAACCGGGGTGCAAATTTTGACCCCAACAACTGGGCTGGGAGTTGAACTCCCGAGGGGCTTTGGAGTTTTTCTCCTAAATAGGAATTGGGTATAGATTTGAAGTTAAACTCCCAAAATATTTGGATTTGGAGTTAAACTCCTATATAAGAAATTGGATGTGGATTTGGAGTTAAACTCCTAAAAGGCTTGAATTTGGAGTTAAACTCCTGAAAAGTATGAATGTAGAGTTAAACTCCTTTGAGAATTTGGATCTTGGAGTTAAACTCCTCGAAGATCTTCGAAGATGATTAAAGGGGACCTATTTCTTCTCCGTAGAGCCTCGGAACCTCCCAAAGTGGGATTTTTGGAGGTGAGTCTTCTTCCTCCTCTTATCTTTTTACTGGATCTTGGAGAAAAAGTGTAACATTTTGGAAAATTATAAATATTAATTTATAATTTTAAATATGAATATAATGAGTTTACAAAAATGATATCGCATATGAATTTTGGTATCGGATTGATACCCAGAAAAATGTAGTTATTTTGATAAAAATGAAGAAAATGTGTGATATCATAAAAATGATATTTAAATTATTTTAATATGATATGAGATTTTATTATAATGATTATGGTATTTAAGTGTTATGATAAGTGTTTTATTTCTTTTAAAATCAAGAATTTAGATTTTTAGTTACTTGAAGGTATTTATTAAAAAAGGTTTTATTTTTTTATGAGGGTTGGGTTTATGATAAGGCTAAATTAAACCTTTATGCATAACACACCCTCACATACCCTCACCTCCCTCCACCCCCTCTTTATTCCTTGACACTTCCTCCTTTCTTTACATACAATCTTGACAGCTCTTACTTGTTCTACATCCTTTCCTGCACTTTACTAACAAATGTTTGTGCCCATTCACTCACTCTCAAACTGAACCAAGCACCTCCCTCTAAAAAAGATTGTTATCTTTCACAAAATCAAAAGAGAATTGGAGGGTTCCTTCACCAATATTGTTCATATATATCATCAAGCTAGAGCCACTACAACCTCTAGGAGCCTCAACAATGCATTTCTTGAGCTGGATTTTCTTGTGCATCATCTCTATAGGTAAATCTTCTTCCTTCTTACAAGTTTCAATTTGGACGATATCAGTTTTAGTGTGCAAATATTAGAAACTAGGGTGTTTTGTGATAATTGTGATGATAAACGTGAATCTGGAACTACTAGATTAGTCTATTAGAAAAACTAACAATATTAGGATATAGTGAGACCATTAGGAGATAACACCTAAAACCCGAGCCCTTAACTCTACAATAAAACCGGCGGTTTTCCTCTTTTTCCCGCTACCGGCGGGTGAACTTTTGAATTGGGTGGTGATTTTTGATATGTAGCTTTATTTGGTAGTATTTAGGGCTACTGTATTGTTTGATTTGTCCCAGATTTCTTATAGAGAAATCTGAGAGTGTTCTAGTATTGTTTTAACAATGTTTCCGATATTTATGGTACGGTTTTTCGTATTTCTATATCTCGACTGAATTATTGACGTTTGTACGTTAATGTCAGGGGTATTTGGTCATATTTGGAGTAAGTGAGCTATAGGTTCTAACCTATGTGCACTTAGCTCGTTGAATTTCTTTTTGATATGATTTTTACGCCGATGTGTTATAACTACGATTGTACGTGCAATCGCGGAGATTTCCGAGACGGCAAAGACGGACAAAGCAATCGTGGATTTCAACCAGCTCGACAAGTTGGTGAGTAGATTTATATCTATAGGAGAAGTCGGGCGGATGGCGTATAGCACCCCTGCAACCACTTATATAGAATAGTTATGATATAACTAGTGTAAAGTGATATGTTAGCTAACTTAGTTACATTATATTGGCGTATGGTTAGTACCTAGTAGAATTCATATGGTTATGGTTATACCTGGATGTATGGTATTAAGGATAGACGTATGTGACGATAGGTCTGTACGATATGGATATGATATTGGATGGATATAGTACGAGAAAATCATACCGTACATGTGATGACAAGGATAGTGTGCCGAATACGACCAAGTATCATTTGGACTCGTGGACTCATGAGTTATCCCGACTTGGGATGTTACGATTGATTGAGCTATACTCTTTTAAAAACCAACGATTTGTTTTCGCTTTTAAATGATAAATGACAAGGATGCGATGCTATTTCCAAAACGAATATCTATTTTAACTTAATGCAGCTTCCTTATTTCAAAATAACGTTTCATTCTATTTTCAATGATAATGGTATAGCTCATACCAATTAGTTACGTTTAATAATTATGCGATACACTTAGATTTCCTTTATATGTTCACGATACGCTTACCGATTATATACGTTCTCATTTATACGAACACACTGATAGAACACTGCACAACTATCAATGAGTACCATGTTGCATCAGTATAGACGCATATGTTACACTACACCTCATTGGTACTGCCATGACACTGTAGGACCGCTATACCACACGATGTTTATATAAATGCCGATACGATGCATTAAGAATTCCCTAAATCTGGGGAATTGGGTTGTATTTATATGCTATGGATATGGGTAGAATTGCATTCTGCTATAAACACTTATAGAATACTTATACAAATACTAATGATTGCCATGTTGCACGAGCACAAACGCGTATACTACACTACACATAATTAGTATTGCCATGACATAGTAGAATTGTTGCGATTGTTTGCACAACTGACTATATTTATGAACGATGCCTTTATTACCTGTTGATTAGTTGCGAATACCATTACCATGAGTATTCATATTTGATTGTTATGAGTTTTTATGATATTTTTACTTTCGATGATATATATTGGTGGTATAGGACGCTGAAATATATATATATATATATATATATATATATATATATATATATTGATTGATTATATCATCAGAAAGATATATGCAATTATTCTACTTCTTTACTTGATATTTTCTGAATACGCTGAGTTGACGTCCACCATGAGCTTGATATTTTCTGATTTGATTTTATTCCGAACCGAGTAGGGGAGCTATGCGGTTACGGACATGCTACATTTCCAGACTGAGTGGGGGAGTATAAAGTCGGATACATGGTGGACCCGGCCGAGACCGAGGGACAGGAAAGCCGCAAATGAGGCGGGGAGCCTAGCGAGGACACTTGATAGCGGAGATAGATGTGAGCACGGCGGATATCCAGGGGATGCTGACCGGGGCAAGAGATATCGAGGGGCGACCGATCTGATAAGACGGTGTCGACGATATCTGGATTTGCGTGTCGGTGGTGGACACGAGAGATTTGATGATTTAGGGTGTCGATGCTGGACACCCATATATTGATGTTTTGTGATTATTTGAGATACACCGTTATAGTTTATGTGCTATAGTAGCCGATCAGGACTAATCCGGGAGGATGGTACCTGAATACTATTTTTACCTGTTGATATATATAAAAGGGTTTATAAACGAGCTATAGTCTCATTATTTTGACGTGTCTAAGATGACACAAGAATCTTTGAAACTGTAAACCTCTTAAAACTCTTTACTAAATAGCGAGACATATATCTTCAATAAATTACATATTATACTTCATACCATTACGTCTGCTTCTTATCCCGCGGCTATTTTAAAAAGGGGTTTCACATACATATTTTGGCTGCCTTATAGGTTTATACCTGGATGCATGTTATATACATACGAGATGATATATTTTCGAGTTTACGCGATCGACGGTGATGCATTTTGTCTCGCCCCACTCCCAATACAGAGAGTATTATCCGCTCGGCCGAAACCGCACGATTTTGTCCTTCGCGCGAACCGGACCCGACCACGGGCCACTTCCCAGGAGGTCACCCATCCAAGAACTTCCCTGGCTCGAGCACGCTTAACTACGAAGTTCTCAATGTCCTATAGTGCCGATTCACTTAAAAGGCGCCTCTGTAGTGAAGAGTGGTATCATTTCATTTATAGTTCCGGATCTGCCCTCTTTCGGAATGTATTATTCTCCATTGTTCTACAGTGGGTCCTACGGATTCAAAAGGTGGCCCCATGGATTCAAGAGGCAGCCCCCGCCCCCTTGGGTCACTTAGCGTGGCATTTTGTTCCGTGTGGCACTTTGTTCCGTGAGAAAGAACCGGTGCCGACATTCTCCCCGTCTTTGAACAATGGTTCGTCCTCGAACCACATACCTACTATTGAGGGAGCAGCTCTGATACCATTCTGTCATGCCCCACCCCCAATATGGAAGAGTATTGTCCGCTCTGGGCGAAACCGCACGGTTTTTCCCTTCGGAGCAAACCAGACACGATCACGGGCCACTTCCCAGGAGGTCGCCCATACCAGAACTTCCCTGGCTCGAGCACACTTAACTATGGAGTTCTCAATGTCCTATAGTGTCGATTCACTTAAAAGGCGCCTCTGTATTGAAGAGTGATATCATTTCATTTATAGTTCCGGATCTGCTCTCTTTCGGAATGTATTATTCCCCATTGTTCTACAACGAGTCCCACGGATTCAAGAGGTGGCCCCCGCCCCCTTGGGTCACTTGGTGTGGCACTTTATTCCGTGTGGCACTTTGTTCCGTGAGCAAGAACCGGGTCCCGACACATTTATTGTACTTATGCATTATATATATATATATATTAGTTCAGGATATGATAGTACTATACTTTATGACCTAGGTATAGCGTTATGCATTTCGATTTCTATCTTGCGATATACTTTTGTTCACTGAGTTGGCAACTCACCCCCGTTGTGCCCCAGTTTCTTGCAGGATATACCGCTTGGATTATTAGCGGCTTGCGGCACACTCTTTTCTTCGGTGATTACTTTGGTAGGTGGGTTACTGTATCATACCCACGCTTATATATATATATATATATATATATATATATATATTGTAAGTCGATGTTGCACACCCCGCGGGTTCGCGGGGAGGCGGAATACACAAAAAATGATTTTTCAAGACTTTGCAATATCGACCAAACAACCAATATTTTTCAAAAACCCTAACTAGCTATACTACAAAGAGGTTCTAATTACTCCGTAAGAGTTTTATACCTCTAGAGTTCAAATCCTTCGGGTCTTCTTCTCCTCTTCTTAAGCTCCTAAATAGCTTGAATCAAACTCGGTCGTCGGCATCGTCTGTGGAAGATGATCCACCCGAGAGTCTATGGTTCAAGTTTAAACTTCAAGAATGAGGTAACTAAGGTATCTAGTTTGCTAATCTAGATAGCTTAGGAGATGTAGAGATATGATTAGAGTATTTTATCTTAAAAACCTTAGGATTCACATCACATGTGAGTGTTAGGGTTTGAGGAAGAAGGAGAGGAGCAAAAATGGAGAAAGAAAGAGCAAAATACAAAATGAGCTAGAGTCAAGAGGCAAGTGAGGAATGGCTAAGTCATTCACAATAATCAAGCATGTAATAGAAAATAATCAAACATGCTTGAATAGTAAAGTCAAATGAATAAACAAATGAATTAGCTATGCTTCAACCATACCACAAATATCTCCATTTACCACCTCATTAATCTATTTCCGAAAATAGATAAATGCAATAATGAAGTGTCCCATTCTAGAATTATCTCTTGTGAAATTACAAGAACGCCCTCACCGTATATACATACCTGTATTCGTACTGTAAAAATACGAATACAGTGAGATGATAATAATCCAATAATATAATACTAGAATCCGGCTTAAATCAAAGCCCACTAGTATTATCCGTCCGAACTACATCTGTGTAACCAGTACACGTATATGATCGGAACCCTGCACGTAAAACCTTACGGCCTCTACATCGTTTTGCCTGAATCAGGGAAACCCTCTGTGTGGGACTCTAAAGACTCGACAATACGCTGGCAGTGGGTTTAAATACAAGTCCGTCAGTGGCACTAGCTGTACGTAACGGCTACCCAGGTATCTGTCGAAAAGAAGGCCGACGAGCGAACTCATCCGAACCTCTACTGATCATATCTGTGACAATCTCCGTGTAGTCCGGTCTGTTATTCTGAGAGTATTGCATGCCGGGTCTAGAAGGGTGGAAAACGTCACACCCCTAATAACCTGACAAGTCATGCCGGCGTGGCTCAAGATCATCCGAGAATCTACTGGTAGTTCTACTGGTCCAACTACCAGTAATTCTCAATCTTCCCTGACCAGGAACTTATGGTGTTGGCCAATCGGTCATAGCGCGACATCGACTCCCTATACTGGGAGAGATGAATCCCCAACAGTTGCTCACTGCCTCCATGTGGCTCGGGACTGTACCCAACTAAAACCAGTTTGCACGACTCGGTAGAGCCGTGGTAGGGTAGCAATTAAAGCACAGTGGGAACTCACAAGAGACAAATGACGACCTCAGGTCGACAGACTATCTGCACTCATGTCACCAGAGAACTGCTATCTGACGTTAGGTATAATACCATCCAGCCAGTTCTCAGCGAGTCTGTCCAATGTACTCACCCCCAGTGAGCACCTGTATACAATCTTATGTGCACCTCACCAATGGCTACGGGACCAATCCATCACCCCCCGTCAGGGTCTAGATATGTATACACTAGTCTACTCCGGAGTATCGATGCCCAGTCTCGATACTCCCACGATTAGGGACATTTTAAGCATGTGCTTATCGACTACCCAGCTCTCACAAGTATGATTGTCATCACAACGCTGGTAGTCAAGCAAGAATCCTACGGGCTTTATCAACATGTATACAGGATATGAAATACTAAGTAAAACACATCACATGTTAAAATAAAGACAAACCAAATAGCATACTATCATATCGAGCAAGATTATCCTGTACATACATATCCCTAGCATCCTATATAATGAAGGCCTCTAGGGCATATATATCCAACAATCTTCCACTTGCACTAAGGCATGTAATTGGCGCAATAAGTACCCAACGTCTGCACTAGAGCCAGTTGCTGGCGTACCGCATGCCCAACATCTCGAACAGTTTCTTGAATTGGACTTGAGGGATGGCCTTGGTGAATGGATCTGCCATGTTATCCTTTGTATCTACTCTCCGCACCTCGATCTCCTGGCGATCCACGATCTCCCTGATCAGGTGATACCGTCTAAAGATATGTCTGGATTTCTGATGGGACCGTTGTTCCTTTGCCAAAACCATGGCTCCGTTGTTATTACATTACAAAGGTATTGGATTAGCAATGGATGGAACCACCTGAAGTTCAGAAACGAACTTCTCATCCAGACTACCTCTTTTGCGGTATCGTTATCAGCGATGTACTCAGCCTCCATCTTCAAGTCTGCTACGGTGTCCTGTTTGGAACTCTTCCAACAGATCGTCCCTTCGTTGAGGGTAAACATATAACCCGAGACTGATTTAGAGTCATCCTTGTCACTTTGGAAGCTAGAGTCGGTAAAACCCTCGATCTGGAGATCCCCATTACCGTACACCAAGAACATCTTCTCAGTCCTTCTCAGGTACTTAAGAATGTTCTTTATTGCTATCTAATGTTTCTCACCTGGGTTGGACTGATACCTGCTTACAACGCTAAGTGCGTAAGCTACATCTGGTCTGGTACAAAACATCGCATACATTATTGACCCTACTGCCGAAGCGTAGGGTACTATGCTCATGCGAGCCCTTTCCTCATCAGTCTTGGAAGACATCTCTTTGGAGAGGGTTATTCCGTGATAAGCGGGCAAATTACCGCGCTTAAAATTTTCCATACTAAACCTCTTTAGTACGGTGTCTATGTACCTTGACTGTGAAAGTCCCAACATTCTTTTAGATCTGTCACGATAGGTCTTAATCCCCAGAATATACGAGGCGTCATCCAGGTCTTTCATAGAGAATTTCTATGACAAGAACAGCTTGGCCGATTGTAGCATAGGAATATCATTTCCTATCAGGAGAATGTCATTTACGTATAAAACGAGGAATACCACGGTTCTTCCTACAATCTTCTTATAAATACAAGGTTCATCTATATTTTTGATAAAGTCAAATCCCTTGACCATCTCATCAAAGCAGATGTTCCAACTCCGCGATGCCTGCTTTAATTCATAGATGGATGTAAGTAACTTGCCCACCTTTCCGCTGCTCCCACTGTCTATGAAACCCTCTGGTTGATCCATGTAAATACACTCTTCTAAACTTTCATTTAGAAAAACGGTTTTAACATCCATCTGCCAGATGTCATAGTCATGGAAGGCAGCAATGGCAAGTAGGATCCGAATAGATTTAAGTATAGCCACTGGTGAAAAGTTTCGTCATAGTCTAATCCTGGTCTTTGACGAAAACGTTTATCAACAAGTCTAACTTTGTAGGCTTCCACCTGACCATCTACAACAATCTTCTTTTTGAAGATCTATTTGCATCCTACGGGTTTTACCCCGGCAGGAGCAAAATCCAAAGTCCATTCTTAGTTTGTGTACATGGATTCCATCTCGGATCGCATAGCATCCAGCCACTTCACTGAGTCTCTATTCGTAATGGCTTGCTGAAAATTAGTCGGCTCATCATTGTCAATGATGCAATCCTCTTGATCCCCATCTACGAGAAAACCATAGTATCTCTTGGACGGATGAGATTGCCTACTAGATCTGTGAAGTGGCGTAGGTACGTCTGGATCCATTGAAATCTAAAGTTTTACTAAGTTTTCGGTAATAGTTTGCGGTTCTGGAATTTCTTCCAACTCTATTGCGCTCCCACTTATCTCTTTTTCAAGAAATTGAGTTTCCATGAAGCGGGCATGATAAGAAATAAAGACCTTTTGTTTCTCAGCGTAATAGAAATAATACCCACTAGAATTCTTGGGGTATCCCATAAACTTACATAATATTAAACGTGCCTCGAGTTTGTCCGGATGACCCTTTTTGACAAAAGCAGGACAACCCCATATGTTTAGATACATAAAACAGGGTTTGTTCCCACTCCATATTTCATATGGAGTGGTAGGCACAGACTTAGTTGGAACCTTATTCAATAGGTATGCACCAGTTTCTAGTGCATAACCCCAGAAGGAGGGCGGCAACTCAGCATCACTCATCATGGAACGCACCATATCAAGTAAGGTGCGATTCCATCTTTCTGATACACCGTTGTGTTGTGTGTATGGAGGAGTAAACTGAGAGAGAATTTCATTCTCTTTTAGATATTCTAGGAACCCGGGACTTAAGTATTCACCACCCCGATCAGATCGAAGCATCTTGATACTTTTGCCGGGTTGCTTTTCCGCTTCATTCTTATACTCTTGGAATTTCTCAAAGGCCTCGGATTTATATTTCATTAAGAATACATGTCCATATCTTGAGAAATCATCTGTGAAAATAATAAAGTAGGAATAGCCACTTCTTGCATGTGTAGACATTGGCCCACACACGTCGTTGTGTATGAGTCCTAGGAGCTCAATAGCTCTTTCTCCGTATCCTGTGAGCGGAGTTTTTGTCATCTTTCCTCTGATACATAATTGACAGGTTGCATATTATTGATACTCAAACGGATCTAAGTATCCTTCTTTATGTAACTTAGTCAGTCATGTTTCATTGATATGACCAAGTCTACAATGCCATAAGAAAGCTTGGTTTGATTCTGAAGTTTTTCTTTTTAGTGTGTTTTGGACGTTGAAAACTTGATGTTGATTGAGAATGTATATTCCGTTATTAAGTGTACCCGACCCAACTATTTCATTAGGTGAATATTTATGACATTGCTTTCAAGTGGAAAATTATATCCTTCATTTGATAACAAAGATACAGATATAATATTACACATCATAATGGGTACACAAAAGCAGTTACGCAATAACAAAATATGTTCACTCGCCAATCCTAGGTGATATTCTCCTACCGCAACAGCATCCACACTGGTTCTGTTGCCAATCCTGAGGGTCATATCATCTTTCCTCAAAACTCTACGGCTTCTCAGCGTCTCCAATGAATTGCAGATGTGAGATCCTGATCCGGTTTTGTCACGCCCCACTTCCCGGTATACGGCGAAGAGGACGCGACGAGACCGCTACGTACTTACTCCGAAATAAATACGCTAAGCGTAACTAAGCAATATAAAAGAAATATACACAAGAGACAAATGTAATGAACAACAACTTTATTTATTAACATTCTTTTACAGTACATGGAAAAGTAAATATATCTGAATGAAAGCAATGCCTAAACATTGGCATAACAGAAATAGAAAGTACTGAAATGAAATGTGTACAATGAATCTAAAGCTCTGGGTCATAGGCTAGCTGATCTAAGTCCTCGCTGGTGGGCTCGATCTCCTGAATGTCCGAATCACCCGACAACATTCCAAAGAAGAAAAAGAAAGAATGTCGTCAGCGAACAATCGCTCGGTAAGTCCCAAAGATAAGGGAGAAGTAGAATAGACAGAGAGAGAGAGTGTGTGTGTAGATTTTAAAGTTGTATTATATAGTTAACGCTGTTGTTTGTAGCTTGGTACAGAAGAGGCCAGTGTATACGAGAGGAGTCTCAGTAAGCCAGAGACTAAGGTGAACGGAATGTACAAAGAACCGTTTATACCACGGTACAACAACAATGGAATATAGGTTAGGTGCCTTAAATCTTGCAGTCTCGTACCACTTCTAACACCTTCCGTACCAATCTACCCTTTAAACCCCGCGATGTCTTGATTGCATTGTTTGTATTGTATTTTAAATTGTATTTTCTTATATTATAGATTGTACAGATGGAAAACTTGCCGAAACCATGATATCAGTAAATGGATGTAGCTGGAGAATCATGTAAATGAAAGTATATCCACGGTTCGGTTCAGTCAATACAGATTGAACAGATTGATTATATGGATTCATGAATTCATATTGAATTGTAGTTTGTACTTGAATCATATTCAAGTCAGATTATTTATAATGAGACTCAGTCTGAGTCAGAACAATTAGAAAAGAAATTGAATCTTGAATTAGGTTTTGGTGTTATTGGTAACCGCTGCATATGGGCGGCAGGATTTGTGTCTTTTTCAAAGACGATTACCGTATTGATAACACCGTTTGTTAAGTTGTCTACCTTAAATAGGCAAGCACCCATATCTCCGGCTCCCTGAGGCTCAAGAGACCGGTCCCGCTTAAACCTATGTTTACTAGGGTCCTTACTGTAATTTATAAAACTTGAGCGGGTTTTATGTAAAATTTAATTTTGTATAATTTTCAAAATACACCTCAAGTAATTAATTATCGTTTTTAGAGTTTTCATAGATGTAGATTTTATCATTGTGACATTTCTAATGAAACCTAATTTTCATAATATAAGGTATTTATTTGCAATATTGAACTTGTATGGAATTGCATGGTATTTTCTTGTAAAGTGATTCTTTTGATTTGAAAAAGTTGGAATATTTATATTATATCAAAAATAGATATTTTGATGATACATATATATATATATATATTTATATAAAATAATTTTAATTTATTATATTTCTAGAAATCTCATTTTCTTAAGATATTTGTATTTTTAAAAAAATTTCAAGACCGAATGCTCCTTGCGGAGGTCTACATCTCGCACTACTAAGCCCGAGGATATTCGATAATCCGCACCATCCCGAACGGGTTCCCCAAAATGGGTTGTAGCGGCGCTTTACAAAGATTTGTTTAAAATACATAATCTTATAGAAAAAGGTTTTTAATAGTAAAAGGTATTTAAGTGTAAATTCATATTCTCGTATTCTATATTCCCGAAAGACATTGTGCTATGTTGCATATGAGTGTTGTGAAGAGGTAGGTCATTACCTCGTGATCTATCTACAGGTATAGCAAGGAATTAATGTCGAAACCAAACTACATGGTATTTTACTGAAAAAGTACGATAAAAATTACAATATGAAATATTTTGCTATGAAACTTGTTCATGATGTTTTGTTAATGTTTAATATTCAAGATGTGAGGGTTTGGTATGTTTGTATTTAAGAAAAGATGGAATTTTTAAGAAAAACCGAATCGGAAGTCAGATTAACTCCGCTTCCGTCGGGTTTTAGAAATACGAGTTTTAAGAATAGAAAATAGAAGAAAGGGAGGGACTTACTGGATTTTGGTTTAGAGGAGAGGAAGAGGGTGTGATAGGAGGTGCCGGTGTATCGTTTCGTCGCCGGGAGCTCCTAGGGTTATTGTCGGAAGTTCGTCGGAGTTTCGCCCTTCGCTAACTCCACTTGTACATAAAAGCTCTAGAGAATTTTCTTGAGAGTTTGGACAGAATTTGTGAGTGAGGGGGTGTAAATTGGAGTGGTATTTATAAGATAATCTAGGGTTTAAGGGTAGATGAAAGGTTGTATTGAAAATTGTATGAAAATTGTATTAAAAATGGTTTAATGGAGTTTTTAATTTCTCTGTTACTGTGCAGGTGAAATAAACTATACAGGAGTTACCAGAAGACCAAAAGGCACATAACTCATGAAGGCCAACTCGGGTTTTGGCCGAGTTCGGTCGGCGGCGCCGGCCAAGTCAGCCGCGCCACCGACCTGATCCGGCCGAGTCAGGACGGGTCTTGGGGCTACGTGTCCCTTGCTAATTTGTCTACCCCCTGGGTCAGTTTGTTTTATATGTGACTTTTGGTTTTACGTGTTTAGCACATGTAGACTCTTGGGATTCTAAAAATTTAAAATAAAACTAATTAAAAAAAATAATGTGGCTAATGGGATTTGAACTCTGGTACTTTGGTTCAGCAGTGTAAGATCTTACCAATGAGCAACAAGCTCCTTCTTGCTATTAAAAAGCAAAACAAATACTTATAGTACTCACAGAAAATGCAAATACTCCAATTATACATTAACTTTTAAACAAATTTTTTGTACACTAAAATTGGAGTTGTTACATGTTTCCAATACTCAGGAAGTAGAGTTTATAGAGGAACGATTTTCAATCACGAACACACCTGAAGCCGAAATCACAACTTGCTTTGTGTCCTGATTCTTGGCCTTTAAGGCCCGACAGTCTTTCTTCCAATGTCTCCTTTTCCGATAATAGAAGCAATCTTCTTTTGTGGCTGCCCCCATTCTTTTCCTTTCCCTTTCCCTGCACCTTTTGCACACACTCCTTGGTTTGGTGGGGGCCTTCTTCTTCTTTCCCTTAGCCTTAACCTTGGATTTAGGAGAAGAAGATTCCCCAATAAATAGAGTGGGTGTTTTCTTGGTTTTCTTCAAGGTGCCTTCTGCCACCCTCAGCATGTTGAGGAGCTCAGGAAGTGAAACTTCCATCTTTTGCATATTGAAATTCAATATGAATTGGGCATAGGTGACGGGAAGGGACTGTAGAATCAAGTCGATGTACAACTCATTCTCCAACGTAATTTCCAGGTCCGCGAGCTCCTCTATGAGAGAAATCATTTTTAGGACGTGGTCCCCAACAGATAATTCGATAGCCAACTACGCTTGAAACAATTTCTTCGAGATCTCATATCTTGCGATACGAGATTGCTCTCCATATAAATCTTTGGTATGGAAGCAAGGTTCACCTTCTCGTGCCGTCTCTGATGTTCATTATCCATGGAGGCCAGCATGAGACACTTGGCTTTCGCGTAATCAAGATCCCAGGTCTTACGGACCTCAATGTCCATCACCGAGGATTCTGGACCGGGAACAGGGGGAGTTTTCGCCGTGAGAACGTATGCGACCTTATCATATGTAAGAGCCATATGGACATTCCTCAGCCAATCTTATAGTTGGCCCAGCGAGTTTATTTTTATCCAGTATTAGATTAAGTCTCGTCATGGTCGCTGCAATTAGGAGAGAGAGAAAAGAAACACTCAGCATATGCTCTTGCAAGTTCAGATTGGTTATTAGTTTATCTAAACTGGATGGCTCCCACCGTTTCCTCGAATTCTTCTTCAAACCCTAAAAGAAGAATTAGTCAGGATTAATCGCACCTCACAATTCTTGCTTAACCCTTCGGCCAGGCTAGTGTCGGTACTTCGAGGGAGGTTTTCCAACGCTTTCACAAAATTCCTTAATTACATAATCTCTTTTCCCTGGAGGCGTAGCCCTGCTAACACCGTTCTAGGCACCTATTTGGTTTATAATATTGATTGTAAAGTGAAAAATTCTCCCGAAAAGTAGCGGTACTCACAGTAGGATCAATACCCAACAATCATTGTTTGATGATTTTGAAGGAAGCCTACCAAAAACACCACACTCCAAAAGGTATGCAACACCAGCAAGTTTCCTATATGTTTGAAACCCCCGATGTGATTTTTTGCCTCGAGCGCTTATAACCTTGACGAAGGTCAAAATATCATAAGTCGCAAGTCAAGTTCAACCCGTCATTGTCCAGATTAATCTAGACCCATTCGCATAAGCCCTTGACAAAGGTCAAAACAGTTGTATGCCTGTCCTAAATTAATGCATCTATCTATACTACAGATAAGCACCCACTAGCTACCAAACATTATGCCTTGGTGAAGGTCAAAACATATATCATGAATACTACTAGATACCTATCTGAAATGACGGAGGGCTACGACTGGTTTCGGCGAAAACCGTTAATGTAATGAACATGATATAGTCGAACGAACCGAATAGCTTTTGAAAAGGATTGGTTTAAGCTCCGCTTTTAAAAATTGCTTTTTGAAGAAAACCGAGTGGTTTTGTAATTGTTCCAATGATATCAAATTTTAGGTTTATTCCTTTGCATTAATCAACATTAATGTGGTCCCATCAATTAACTTTATCGTTGCAGAAAAGAAACGAAAATAGAACTTACGCTTATGCCATTCGCATTCGGCACGGGGACCCGTCATACATCGTTAGATTACTTAACTAACGGCAGAGCGGGGGCTGGACTATCGTGGGTGCAAAACATAAGCAACGTTTATTATATATATATATATATAGCCATTCGTCTCACGCAATGATATTCATTCCAGATCACAGATCGCAGCATCACAGATGAATATATTGGATATACTAGGATTTCCGTGTTTCGTTTTAGCCTAGAATGAAAAACGGATTCCACGGTCGTGGTGAATAGACAAACCCCACCCTAGAACCCTACGGGTGCGGCAAACTACCCGCCAAATTTCCGAAGTGAAACAACCTCCCTCAATAAAATGAGTAGGCCACTCGGCACTTCAAGAACCCGGTAGTTTGTGCACCCCACCTTGGGTCTATCCTAGGTGCAAGAAAAATAAATGAAATAATACAACGGTGGCTACAACCTCAGCCCGGATGTGCCCCGCAAAAGAATATTACATCAATTTTACAAATAAACATGAATGAAAGAAAAAAACACTCTTCTCACATACCCCCGGCTATTCATTCACGACGATCCAATACTTCATAGACACAAACCATAATCAAGATACAGATATGTGCAATCTCCACTAATCGACATATAGAAATTAGCAGACGTTTAACAACACATATACAATCACAAAACACAGGTTAGCAAAAACTTAGAATTTAGATTGAAAATAACATTCCGTGTCTACCCTATGCACAAACCAATACACAAGCAAATCTGGGTAGAAACCATATTTGCCAAAAATCATATTTCCAAAGATTAGAAACACAGAAAAAATTGAGAGCGAATCGGCCATGACTCGGCCACGGATCCGCGGCTAAAATACCTATTTGGCCGCGGTTCCGTGGTCTAGTTGGTAGATTAGGGTCTCGAAAATTTTCCTTGTTCTTAGAAAAGCCTGCATGTATTTTTAAGGCCACTGAAATAACTTTTTAAATGGTTTTAAAAATCGACAACAAGCATATATATGGAAATGTGATTTCAGGTATTTTTCCGTAGATCGAAATTCTAACTACTTGCTAACTAGCTTGTTAAGGTTTAAGTGTCTCTGATACCAGTGTAAGTCGATTCGCACACCCGCGGGTTCATGAGGAGGTGCAATACACAAAAAACAATTTTTTAAGACTTTGCAATATCGACCAAACAACCAAGATCTTTCAGAAACCCTAACTAGCTATATTACAAAAAGGTTCTAACTACTCGGTAAGAGTTTTATACCTCTAGAGTTCAAGTCCTTCGGGTCTTCTTCTCCTCTTCTTAAGCTCCTAGATGGCTTGAATCAAACTCGATCGTCGGCCCCCTCGTGTCGAAAATGAACTACCCGAGAGTCTATGTTTCAAGCTTCAACCTCAAGAATGAGGTAACTAAGGTATCTAGTTTGCTAATCTAGATTGCTTAGGAGATGTAGAGAGATGATTAGAGTATTTTATCTCAAGAACCCTAGGATTCACAACCATGTGAGGGTTAGGATTTAAGGAAGAAGGAGAAGAGCAAAAATGGAGAGAGAAAGAGCAAACACAAAATGAGCTAGAGTCAAGAGGCAAGTGACAAATGGCTAAGTCATTCACAATAATCAACCATCTTTGAATAGTAAAGTCAAATGAATAAACAAATGAATTATCCATGCTTCAACCATACCACAAATATCTCCATTTTTTACCTCATTAATCTATTTCCAAAAGTAGACAAATGCAATAATGAGGTGTCCCCTTATAAAAGCATCTCTTGTGAAATTGTAAGAATACCTTCACCGTATATACATACTCATATTCGTACTGTAAAAATAAAAAAAACAATGAGATAATAATAATCCAATAATATAATACTAGAATCCGGCTTAAACCAAAACCCACTAGTATTATTCGTCCGAACTACATCCGTGTAGCCAGTACACGTATATGATCGGAACTCTGCACGTAAAATCATACGGCCTCTATATCGTTTCGCCTGAACTAGGGAAACCTTCTGTGTGAGACTCTAAAAACTCGACAGTATGCTGGAAGTGGGTTTAACCACAAGTCCGTCAGTGGCACTAGCTGTATGTAACGACTACCCAGATATCTGTCGAAAAGAAGGCCGACGAGCGAACTCATCCGAACCTCTACTGAGCTTGTCCCTGACAATCTCCGTGCAGTCCGGTCTGTTCGTCTGAGAGTATCGCATGCCGGGTCTAGAGGGGTGGAAAACGTCACACCCCTAATAACCTGACAAGTCATGCCAGTTTGGCTCAAGACCATCTGAGAATCTACTGGTCCAACTACGAGTAATTCTCAATCCGTCTTGGCCAGGGACTTATGGTGTTGGTCAATCGATCACAGCGCGGTATCGACTCTCTATACTGGGAGAGACGAATCCCTAACAGTCGCTCACTGCCTCCATGTGGCTTGGGACTGTACCCAACTAAAACCTGTTTCCACGACTCGATAGAGCCGTGGTAGGGTAGTAATCAAAGCACAGTGGGAACTCACATGAGACAAATGACGACCTCTAGTCGACATACTATCTGCACTCATGTCACCAGAGAACTGCTATCTGACGCTCGGTATAATGACATCTAACCAGTTCTCGTCAAGTCTGTCCAGTATACTCACCCCCAGTGAGCACCTGTATACAATCTTAGGTGCACCTCACCAATGGCTGCGGGACCAATCCATCGCCCCTCGTCAGGGTCTAGATATGTATACACTAGTCTACTCCGGAGTATCGATGCCCAGTCTGGATACTCTTACGACTAGGGACATTTTAAGGTTGTGCCTATCGACTACCCAGCTCCCACAAGTATGATTGCCATCACAACGCTGGTAGTCAAGCAAGGATCATGCGGGCTTTATCAACATGTATACAAGATATGAGATACTAAGTAAAACACATCACATGTTAAGATAAAGACAAATCAAATAGCATACTATCATAACGAGCAAGATTGTCTTGCACATACATATCTCTAGCATCCTATACAATGAAGGCCTCATATATTCCTTGTATCTAGTTAAAACTCCATCGACCCAGAACTTGTATATTGTGGACTTAGAAGCGAGACTTAGAATATATGTGTTTTGGGCGTCGCACTCGTTGGAGTCGACTCTTTTTTTGACTTGTTGATTTTGTTTCGCTTTTCTTTTCTTTGCCATTGGGCGTCGTATATTCTACGTGGTTGCTCCGCCATTTGGGCATGAAAACTAGCTTCCGTTAGGATGCTTTATATATTATGCATGTAACGGGTTTTATTCAAAATCTACAAAGGAGGTGCCGCCGATTTTTAAAACGTCATAGATGCTTTTCAAACACACTTATTTAGACATAAATGATTATTTTTAAACTGATTCTATCTAATGACTATTTTTAAACTTCACCTCCAATATTTTTGTAAAAAGATTTAGATTCCGGGCTTTTGGCTAATTTGGATCACGTCGACGTCTTTACATGTCACGTGATTTAAGTGCCGGTCACGTGCCACTTTCGGGTCATAACAAAAATGGAAGTGAGATTAAAAATCTCACTTTTAGGGATTTAATGTGAGATCTGAACTCCTCTTTTAGGGTTTTATGGTGAAAAACTATTTCTTTTTGAGAAAAGAAGAGTTAAACTGTTGATTTAATAAGAAAAGAAAAGAAAAGGTAGAACTTGAGAGAAACGAGATGGTGGCACAAACTCTATAATTTTTTTTGAAAGCATGAAAAGTTGTTATTGATTTCTCATCATGTTTACCTTTATAGATTGCACACTTTACATATAGCCCCTCGGGCATTTCCAAATGGCACATGTGCCACCCCATACCTTGTGTGTTTATTTGTTTTTGCACATAAGCCATGAGGTTTACAAAATTTTGGTTTTTTGCCTATATTCCATACATTTATTTCTAAAAAATTATATTAAACTAATTTATGGTTTCATTCTTTTTGTCATGGGATCGGTCCCTTCCATGCTCGACCTGGGCTTGGGCCCACTTGGCTTGGGTTCGGGCCTAATTTACTTGGGGTTGACTTTGATTTTGACTTGGTCAACCGGGATGTAATTTTTTGACCCCAACAACCCCGTAAATTTTCTATAGGTATATATTTTTAGGTTTCGATAAAAAGGTTGCTTTTAAAGTTTATGGTACTTATATGAAAAGTTCGATATATATTTATTTACCATGAAACCGTGAACCCATTAAAAATCATTGAGATGGATAATCTTTAGAAGTATAAGCGTGAATTATGTAACATAGCAAGGGTAATAAAAAAATTTTAAAAGAAAAGTTTAAAATTTAACTCCACTTTTGTCGATATGGTTTAAGAAGGCGGTTTGAGTCGAAACGAAAGAGAAAAATAGGGACTTACGAGTTTTAGAGCTTTGAGAAGGGAGGAAAAAGAGAGAGGGAGTCTTCATGGATCTTGGTAGCGTCAAGGATGGTTCCGGTCTTCACAAACGAATTCAACTCAAGCTAACTCCACTGTTTCTCCGATCAGAGCAAAGCTCTGTTCAAGTTTTCAAAATTTGAAATGAGCAGCGCTTCATAAGAGCGCCAGCGCTTTGAAGCAGCGCACACGTGCATAACACAAGTGCGCTAGGGCAAAGAGCGCCAGCGCTCTAAAGCAGCGCACACGTGCAAAGCACGAGTGCACTAGCGCTGGAACTAAATGTTCCCCACCGTCAGATCAAAGATCCAGTAAAAATGATAAATCATCAATTGACCAGAATGAAATTCTGTTAAGGAAAGATTCCTCAAAATCTTTCCAAACAAAAAGATTGTGCTCTGTAAATCAGAGCACCGTTAGATCAACGATCCAATGGTGATTAAAAATCACCAAAAATATAAAATAAATTCTGAGTGGGGAAAGATTTCCCAATCTTATTAAAAACAAGAAGATCGCCTTCTGTAAATCAGAAGACATTGGATCAAAGATCCAACGATGGGGAAATCCCCAAATCAATTGAAGAACAGATCTCCATAATCGATTGAACAAATCAGCTTGCCCTATATAAAGGCCCCAAGACTTCAAGTTTCATATGGAGGAACTCCCCTATAAATTTTGAGAAATCTCAGAAAGAAGAGTAAGCTCTCGGTAGAAGAAGAAATTTTCTTTAAGGTAAAAAAACAGAGATAAGAAAAATCTCATTAAAGAAAAAGAATATAATTCTTATCACAGATCATAGATCTATAAGACTAAGGTTTTTTTACCAAAAGAGATCATGAATATCTTATTATAAAATAGAGGGAGAATAATTCAATTCTCTTAGGATCAAGATCCATAAAGACAAACCCTTTCACCAAAATAAGAGATTGAAACATCTCCTATAAAATAAGAACTTTGTTCTTAGAACCTTGAGACAAAGTCTCCTATAAACGAGAATTTATTTCTCAGATCATTAAACTGATCAGAAGCTCTTCTGCGCTCTTGGACTGGCGCACAGCGCCAAGCGCACCACGTGCTCCTCATGTGTGCGCCACTTAACAAGTAGCGCTTTGCGCTCATGGACTGACGCTCAGCGCCAAGCGCACCACGTGCTCCTCATGTGTGCGCCACTTAATAAATAACGCTTTGCGCTCATCGACTGGCACTAGCGCCAAGCGCGCCATGTGCCCCTCATGTATGCACTATATTACAGAAGCGCTTTGCGCTCATTAACTGGCGCTAGCGCCAAGCGCGCCACGTGTTTCTTACGCGTGCGCTGATAGAAAGAATATAAACTGTTCTTTAAATAAAGCCTTAGAACTATGATAAAAGACAGAAAGGCTGTCAGAACCCAAATCAATGCTCAGCATTGTCAAATATTTAACATTTTAACTAAGTGGACCAAGCCCAAGTTAGCCATAAACCCCTCATTCAGATTAATTGAGCCCATATGCTCATAAATCTTTGATCTTAATCCCAAATTGGACTATAGATCTCCCAACCAATATTGGTTCAAGAGTACATCTCTTCACTCCTCTGATACTTGTCGTTGTAATCCTTCAACGTCTTCAGAGAGGTGACGGGTCCCGACAACCAGACATTTCACGGACTATGGGGTCCTTAAACTCATGGACTATGATGTCCTTAAACTTGGACTGTGGGGTCCTTAAACCCATGAACAATGATGTCCTTAACCTTGGACTGTGGGGTCCTTAAACCCATGGACTATGATGTCCTTAACCTTGGACTGTGGGGTCCTTAAACCCATGGACTATGATGTCCTTAAACTTTACAGACTGTAATGTCAATAAACTATGGATTGTGGGGTCCTTAAACTCATGGACTAATCCTTAACAAACGTTTAAGTTGATCTTAATCTCAAATGAAACTAACGCGTCCTTAAACCCAACCCCAAACCCAAATCTAAGAAAATACGGATTTGGACTAATCCACGTCCTACGGGCGATAACATAAATTAGTCTCCGTATACAATCCACGGGCAACCAAAAATAAAACAAACACACGCGACACGAAGTGACCATTTGGAGAAGGAGAAAGTGGTTACCGCGATGCGGTAGCATAATTAACTGTAGGGGCTTGCGCCTACAGGGAAGAGCGTCCCCACAATAAAAAACCCCTCAAACGAGGGGGAATCTGACGAAGTCTGCTACATCGGCCGCATCTGTCTAAATCTCCAATAAACGGTGTCATAAATCAACTTGGCATATTCGGAGAGGTGGACGGATAAAACCAAATAGCATTTGCCTCTAAATTCAGGCAAGACAGACCTACGCGGTCGCGTCTCTGTGTTCGGCAGAGAACAGATTATGGCACGCCCGGTGGGACCTTTTCCTCTTTCCACTCCACACTTCGTGTGTCGTGTTTCACGAACGAATCGCGGTTTGACATGGTTGCCCCTCGATTTGAGGTACTAAGATTTGGTGTCTTGCTCCGTGTAGAAAACAGAAAATCAATGGCTTCAAACTGCACTAACTGCAACTGCAGCTCTCGCTCCGTCCCGTCCGGAGAAGCGACTTACGGGCCCCAAGTGGTCTCCATCTTCGCCATGCCGATGGAACAGGTGACTCAGGCCACCACTGGATTGTTCTTCGGGACCATGCTCCCGCCAACGAGCTTCAGCGCTCCTGTACCATTGCAAGAAGCTCCCAAGAAGTCGGTCTTTGATCGGCTTGCAACTACTGCGGCCCCTCTCAACGGGTCGCCCAAGTCCACTGCCTTAGTTTTCAACAGATTGGGTCGAAGCTTAGATGGGCCCATGAAGAAGCCTGCAATTCCTGAAGGTGTTATCCCTAAGCGGTTAGTCATTCCTACTCCTGAAGTCACCAAGGCGATTTCTCCTGCTAAGGGGTCAGTCTTCACAAAACTGGCCGTTTCAGCTCCTGTTCCAGGCGAAATCATGAAGGCTGTTTCCCCTGTTCGAAAGTCGGCCTTCGCAAGACTGACTATCCGTTCTCAACGGACGTCATTCTTCGACAGGCTGGCGCCAATAACAGTCTCCCCTCAAAGTAAGGGGCAAGAGGAAGCTCATCCAACAGCGGGGGCGATCCCGGCCGCACGACATGCTCGACGTCGCCACTGGCGCCGAGTGAAGAAAGCTGGGGGCAGTTCACCCTCTTGACTGACTCCGCCAGCTCCAACGGTGGAAGTTGATGCTGTTGTTCCAACTAGGAACAGCTTTGAACTACTTAACAGGGTGCACAGGAATTCGCCAACTGCCGTGCTGAAAAAGTCTCCTCCACCTATGGAGAACGTTACAAAGGTGATGTTGGAGCAGCCCCCTCAGTGGCTGTCCTCTAAAATTTACAAGGTTTGGCGTCAAGTCCAAAACTCGGTTATTGATCAAGGTTACTCCCGCCGACCGAAGAAGATAAAGGATCGGCAAGAGAAGGATCACCCTGTTAAGCCACAGAAGGTGTCATCTGTTTGGGTGCCCGCTGCAATGGCCCCCTCAACGTCACCAGTCCACAAAAAGAGAAAGCCGGAGAAAATCCCCGTGTCGGCGACAAATGTCAAGGGCACTGAGCGCAGACGCCCTAAGTCTAGGGGCATGGTGATGTATACCGTCTATATGGCATCCGGAAAAGAGGATAGCCGTATCTCCACAGGTCATCGACCGCTTACGCGATCAGTGACTAAGGCACAGGAGCAGCAGCAACAAAAGCTCCAAGAGATGCTAACAACTATGGCCGCACTCACGGGACCAAAAGCAAGCCCGGAGACATCCTCGGAGCAACGTCATGAGCAGGAAACTGATGTCGAATTCCTTCGGAGAATGCTTGAGAAGAAGAACAAAGAGGCTGCGGAACAAACAGCCAACATAAAACAAATGGCCCTCCTATTCCAAGATATGGTGGGCCTGATGATCCAGCCGGACCCTCCAGCCGAAGATCCTCCGGTAATAATTGAAGATGATAGAGGAGAGAAATCAAATCCTCTTCCAGCTCTGTCAGCAGCCAAGGAGGAGACCATCTCTAAAGCCATGCTCAATGATTATATAGCTCAGCAAATACGGGCTCATCAAGCGAATGAAGCAACCGGCCAAGTCGTCAGAACTGGACGACCATATCCAGGATGGTACGATCAGATAAAGTACCCTCCAGGATACACGATTCCAAAGTTTCGCGTATATAAGGGGACAGGCAATCCCCATCAACATGTCGCTCAGTTCAGGGCTCTCTGCGGCAACACTGGAAAGGATGATAAGCTACTGCTTCGCCAGTTTGTCGGCAGTTTGGCGGAAGCGGCCTTTGAGTGGTATTCGGAGCTTCCCAACGACTCCGTCAAAACTTTTACGGAAATGGAATTGCTGTTCACCCAACATTTCGCCAGCGCTAGCGAGCGCACCCCGATCACCGCGTTAATTAATGCCAGAGTAAAGCCAAGTGAAAAATGGGTGCAGTATGCAATACGGTGGCGGAATCTATGGTCGAAGTGCGAGCAGCGTATTGAAGAAGCTCCTGCAATAAGCATGTTCGTAAGGACCCTCGACCCTCAGGCAACCATTTCACAATTCATGATGTTCTTCAAGCCAACTACTTCCCAGGCCTTGATTGATAACTGGCCCAAATGGATCAGATGGGTCATAGACCCTCTTCTTCGAAGTTGGAATCTTGAAATGAAAAAAGGAAAGGGAAGGCGACCTTCGTCGCCAATGCTCAGCAGCAGCCCAGTTGTCCAAAGCCAACTGATCGCCAAGATGAAAGACGTCGATTCTTCAATGAGAAACTGAAGTGCCCTTATTCGTTTCCCCAGGATAAAACGAGGAGACTGTTTGAGATGGCGGTGCATGTTCATATCAGATTTTTGCATTGTTATATCGCCCGTTCTTAATCACATTGCATATAAATAAGTGCTTTTGATCCATGTCTGCTAAATAGTTGCAGGTTCTCAGCTCTTTACAGTGAGATTCATGAAAAGTTGCAACAAATGTGGGACTACGACCAATAACAGATGAATACTGATCCGTATGATGCCGCATACCAGTTCAAGCGGAGTTTAAGGCAAAAGTCCACTACTGAATATCTGGAAGAAAATAAAAGAGATTTTGAGAAACGAAGTATACCAAACAGAAGATAAAAGCAAATGGTAGAATACCTGAAAAGATGGACCCAAGATTCCACCATATAACCGCGGCCAAACAGGCACTTCTGCCGCGGTTCCGCGGCCGACATTGCACGTATCGGTGTATTGACTCGGCTCTCTTGAGATAGTTTTGTAATTTTGTGTATGGATTAGAATGTAAACCTAGGGTTTTCCTATCTATAAATAGAAGAGCTCAAATCCAAATTAGACATGCCTCTTTTTAGTTTTAGAATTTACAATTTTAATTCTGTTCTTTATCTTTCTTAATGTAAAATTGTAAAGAGTTTTTGAGAGGTTATCAATAAAATTAAGTCTTTATTTTTATTTGTCTCGCATTTTCTTATCGCATTTTTTATTTGCAATTTTCATTTGTCAACCTAGACATAGAATTAAATTAGTGTTTTTCTTGTCTTTTATTCTTTTATACTTCTTTTTAACAACAATGATGCTTGAGTAATATCCTTGCCTAGGTGAGGTCTCAAATAGCTAGTTGTAAAATTGTTCTTAAACCTAAATTCTTTCTACCATCCCTTTTGTTTTATTTTTATCTTTCTAATGAGTGAGTAATTCCTCACTTGTTAGGGCAGGAGAAGGAAGGTTTGAGAGAAGGAAATCTCTCACTCCTTTCTTTGCCCGACACATTAAATTCGGACTCCCTGTAATTGAACCATAATCCGCTCACTACGGTACCCTATCCTACATGATAGCGGTGATTCTCTAGTTAGAAAAGTTGTGGTTGAATTAACTGGAGGTTAGGGCTAAGAGCCAAAAACGGACGGATAAGGACCAAAAAGAAGAAACTAAGTATGGAAAGCCTAGCTTAGACTTGTAAGTTTCTTCCTAGCCGTGCTAATCCCTATTGTTGCCGATTACCTTAACACCGATATTTATAACTAAGGCATTGAAAGAAATGAGAAATTCCTAAACACGAACTAACTTAATCCTAACTCTAACAAGTATTTTATCACCTTTTATCTCATTCGTAGATCATAAAACAAAACTTGAGTTAACCGGATTAACTCGTTAAAACATAACGAAAAAGATTACATCTCCCTATGGATCGACCCGTACTCAATCGGCTAGTTACCAAACGAAACCGTCTTGATTGCGGTAATTAAAAATACGCAAAAACGTAACAACCAAATGGCGCCGTTGCCGGGGAGACGGTAATTTCTTTCTTTGTGTAATTTCGGGTTAATTAAAAATTTAAAAATATAAAAATTGAAAAACCAAAAATAAAAATCATCTTGTTATTTTTGAAAAATCTTTGTGCAAGTGTGCAGGATTGGAAGAAGGGTTGATTCAGATCTGGAGCAAACTCAGTGAACAAATCCAGAATCAGGAGATCTAAACAGGAAGAGGAGAACCAACTCAGCACAGGAAAAAAATCAGAAGATCCAAACCAACCGTTCAACCGCGGAACCGAGGCAGAATCAAAGGTTTGACCGCGGAACCGCGGTCAACGGGTGACGTCAGCAGTTAAAAATTCTCTGTGAGTATCTCTTTTCTCCTCTCCTCTCCTCTGCACTCTACTGAAAAAAATTTCCTGCAGGTTTCTTTGCACAGATTCTCTTTCTCCTCTCCAATAAATTGTTTTTGTGCAGAATTTTTTGTGCTGCCAAATAATTTTTTTTTATAGATTTTTGGTGTGTTACTGCTTTGCATAATTAATACGGAATTTAAGGGGCTATAACACCAACTCAGATTGGGTGGGGATTTCATCACCCTTCCTAAGACCCCAAAAATCACTAAAAGCATATGCATCACTCTTGAGTTTAATTAAAAAATATCTAGACTCGGCCAACTAAGGACTGTCGTGCTCATTAGGACAGAGGAAGGTTGTGGGCATTCAATCGAAATTTGACATTGTGGTGCCTAGGCTAGACAAGTGAGAAAGGTAATTTGAAAAGTCCCGCCTTACAGTGATTCGTGAGCGGAACCCTCCTTTCTTCATTTTGTGCTTACCTGGCCACAATTGGCAGTGAAGAGACGATTTGAGGGTTATCTCACAAACTTGTCACTTTGGAACAGTTAGGAGCAGTCTAGTGGACTTAGAAGACCCTAGCTCTAGGTTTGATTGTGCATGTTTTAAATTGTGATTGTTTGAAGTAAGTCCGTACACATTCTTGCAAAAACTCTTTCTAAAAAAAACAAAAAAAAAAACACAAAACAAAAACTTTTATAAAAACTTGCCCTTTTTGTCGCTAGAATCCCATTTCACCCACCTTTTCACCCGCATTTCTCCATTGACGTTTTCTTACCCTCACATTCTACGCATTGACTATACTAAACTCGTTTAGTGTATGTCCGGTTGGACTTGGGACAACAGGGCCCGACTAGTCCGTGTTTCGTTAGTCGCTACCGACTACGCGATCGACTCCGACATCGAAACTCCTTCCACACCACTTTCACCTTTACCTTTGCCGGCCAACTCCGACGTTGACCGGAATTCTGTTCATACATCTTCACCTTCATCCTTATCTTCTGAGATGTCAGGATTCAATCCTAACAACCATTAACCTACCTCGGGACTGATTCCACATCAATTGGGTGCGAATAACCCGCAACCACCTCCTGTTGAAGCGCCTCAGCGAATCGCGCTCCAGGATCTTTTCTATCCTACCCGCTCAGCACTTCCTACCTGTCTTTCACTTCCGCCGGCTAACGGGGATAATTTCGAAATTAATCCCCACTTCATCAACATCTTGCCAAAATTTCACGAGCTGGAATCCGAAGATACTTATATCTTCATTAACAAGTTCCAGAATGTTTGTGCAATGATGAAGACCACCCAACTGTCCGACGATACTATATGTCTACAAGTTATTCCTTTCACCTTGTGTGACCTAGCTGAAAAGTGACTGTATAGCACCACATCGCATTCCATAAACAGTTGGGAAGAGTTTGTAAAAGCATTTCTAAAAAATTCTACCCAAATCACAAGACCACGAGAATACGAAATGAAATTAACCAATTTTCCCAGCTTCCTGCTGAACCTTTTTGGAAGTGCTTTGACCGTTACAAAGACCTTCTTGTTCAGTGCCCTCATCACGGTATCGAGAGATGGCAACTTTGCCAGACCTTATACGAAGGACTGAACCCAGCAACTAAGCAGTTGCTGGAAACCATTTGTTAAGGCCACTTCCTATCCAAATCTGACGAGGAAGCTTAGCAATTTTTCAACGATCTCGCGGAGCAAACGCTTCAGTGGGAAAGCACCAAACTTAACACTTCATCTACTACTTCTTCCGGTCCATCTAGGGCAGGCGTTCATCAACTTGATCTCTCGATTGCAATGAAGGCCGAAATGGCTGTGATCACGCGAAAGCTAGAAGCAATTGAGAGAAAATTTTCATCGCCTTCTCCTACCCCTGCTCTTCCTTCTCGTACCATCTGCGCTTTTTGTTCGGATCTATCACATTTAACCGAAGAGTGTCCTTACAACCCACCTGCTCAAGGACATGATCAAGTCAATGCTGCATTTCAGCAAAGACAAAGAAATGATCCATACTCTTCAACTTACAATCCTGGTTGGAAGAACCACCCCAATTTCGCCTGGAATCAAAATCAGCAACAATTCCAAGGCAACAACAATTTTCAAAAGCCTCCTCTTCCTCAACAATAAGCACAGCCACAAACTCAGCATCAATATCAGCAGCCTTTCCAACCCCAACCTTACCAAAATACACCGAACAATTTTGCACCGAACAATTCTTTTCCTCAAAACAATTTTGTTCCGCCAAATAACGATAAGGTTTTCTCGCTAGAACGAAGTCTGGAGGCATTTTAAAACAATCAACTCAAACCTCCGCCAACATCCAGTCTTCCATTCAGTCTTTGGTGCAACACACTGCTGCACACGGGCAAAGCATCAAAACCATTGAAGCCCATATTGCACAACTGAATGCAGCTTTAAGCGAGAGAGAGAAGGGAAAGCTTCCATCACAACCACTTCCAAATCCTGGTCACCCACAGAATGCACATGTTGCTCTTGAACAACAAAACCATAATGTGAGTGCCGTGACTACGTTGAGATCTGGAAGAATGCTGCACAACAACGTTGATACAGATGATGACACCCCGGCCGCCGCTTCTTCTTCTTCTTCTTCTTCTTCTTCTTTTTCGTCTTTTGAGCCTGTTCTCCATTCTTCAAAAGGCTCTACTTCTTCTGCTATTCCGAACGGACCCACTTCTCACTCCACGAAAACACCAGTTCTGGGGTCCGTTCCTGCTCCACAATCTCCTCCACAAACATTGGACTCAACCAATTTCCAAAATGTTCCATTTCTAAACCGGTTGAGGTCCAATAAACAAAATCCACAAATGGAGAAGATTGTGGAGTTATTTAAACAGGTTAACATTAATATTCCTCTCTTGGATGCAATCCAACAAGTCCCTTCCTACGCAAAAATCTTGAAGGACTTATGCACTGAGAAGAGGAAATCTCAGGTACCAAAGAAGGTTTTCTTAGCTAGTGTCGTGAGTGATGCTCTTACCCAAGCTTTACCTCAAAAACGAAAGGACCCTGGCTATCCTACTATTTCAATAACTATTGGGGATAAGAACATCAACCGCGCACTGTTGGATCTTGGTGCTAGTGTTAACCTACTTTCTTATTTGGTATATGAACAATTAGGAGTAGGAGAGCTGAAACCCACACATTGCACTCTCCAAATGGCTGACCGATCTATCACCCACCCTAGGGGTGAGCTAGAGGATGTTTTAATAAAGGTAGGGGACTTCATATTTCCCGTTGATTTTATTGTTCTCGATACACAACCTGTAGCTAACCCCTGAAATCAAATTCTGGTGATACTTGATCATCCATTCCTTGCAACCTCGAATGCTGTGAATCAATTGTCGCAATGGTTCGATGAACCTATCTTTTAGAAACATGACAATTGAACTCAACATTTTTAGGTTGGGGAATCATCCCTCCGAACCTAATGCTCATATACTAGACGTTTGTTTGATCCAGGAGATCGTCCCTGAGGACTGTGAGTTCGAAAAAAATTTGTTCGATCACAACAATCTTGACGCCACTAGTGCGTTCCTCATTGAATCTGATATTGCTCCCGACAGTGATTATGAGTGTTTCACTTTCTTGAACGATCTTGACTTGTCGCCACCCGAGCTTGAATCCTTTGAATTTTCGGATAAGTTAGCTGAACCATCCGACTCGGTCGCTTACACTCATTTTGAGCCTCTGCTGGAATCCTTCGAGTTTGAGACATTTTCGCCGATCCTGCCTTCAATCGTTTCACCTCCAACGCTCGAACTCAAGCCGTTTCCATCTCACCTCAAGTATGCTTATTTAGGTGAGAACGAGACCCTACCTATCATCATCTCGGGTTCTCTAGCTTCAGAGCAAGAGAAAGCCCTTCTGGCGGTCTTGCAGAGCAATCGGCAAGCTTTTGGCTGGACTATGGCGGACATCAAGGGGATTAATCCCTTGATCGTTGAACATCATATACATATGATGGATGATACCAAGCAAGTAAGGGATCCACAAAGATGACTCAATCCAGTCATGAAGGAGGCTGTTAAAAAGGAGATCGTAAAGTGTCTTGATAGTGGTATCATTTACCCTATCTCCGATAGCCAGTGGGTCAACCCGATACATGTTGTCCCCAAAAAGTCGGGCATAACGGTCATAACCAATGAGGCAAAAACGTTAATTCCTACTCGCACCCAAACTGGGTGGCGAGTATGCATCGATTATAGAAAACTCAATGCCGCGACGCGAAAAGACCACTTTCCGCTACCTTTCATAGACTAGATGCTTGAACGATTGGCTGGGCATGAATACTACTACTTTTTGGATGGCTACTCCGGCTATAACCAGATTTCCATCTCCGAAAAAGACCAGGACAAGACCACATTCACCTGTCCTTTCGGTACGTTTGCATATCGTCGCATATCCTTTGGGCTATGCAATACGCCCGCTACCTTCTAGCGGTGTATGATGGGAATTTTCTCAGACATGGTGGAAAAATTCTTGGAGATCTTCATGGATGATTTCTCCAATTTCGTCGATTCCTTTGATGAGTGTTTGCTGCATCTCGACGCAGTCCTTACCCGGTGTAAGGATAAGAACCCCACTTTAAACTGGGAAAAGTGCCACTTCATGGTACGAGAGGGTATTGTCCTAGGACATATCATCTCGCAAAATGGTATTGAGGTAGATAGAGCAAAGATTGAAGTCATTTCCAATCACCCTCCTCCCAAAAGCATCCGAGATATCCGAGCCTTCCTTGGCCATACCAGTTTCTATAGACGGTTCATCAAGAACTTTAGCAAGATTGGTAAGCCCTTGACTCTTTTGCCGGCCAAATACACCACATTCGATTTCGACTCGAGCTGTATAAATGCGTTCGAGTCATTAAAAAACTCATTTACTTCTGCTTCCATTCTTTCTTCTCCTGACTGTACATATCCATTTGAGAATATGTGTGATGCATCTGATTTTGCCATCGGTGCTGTCCTTGGATAGCACATCGATAAGATGCCGCATGTAATCTATTATGCTAGCCGAACCTTGAACGATGTATAAGTGAATTACAACAACCGAGAAGGAATTCTTGGCTGTTGTGTTTGCCTTAAAAAAGTTCAGGCCTTACTTGATCGGCTCTCCAGTCATCGTGTAGACGGACTATTCTGCTCTTCACCATCTTTTTGCGAAGAAGGACACAAAATCTCGGCTGATACGTTGGATCCTCTTACTTCAAGAGTTTGACATTGTCATCAAAGACAAAAGAGGATGCGGAAACGTAGTCTCCGACCATCTTTCACGCCTCCCTTCTTCGCCGACGGTACAAATTCCGATAAATGATGTTTTTCCGGATGAACAGCTCTTGACAGTATCATGCGAACTTTGGTTCACAGATATTGTTAACTATTTGGCTACAGGATTACTACCGAATGAATAGTCAAATCTGGACAGTCTCCGATTCTTATCCTAGGTAAAACACTTTTACTGAGACGAACCTTATCTGTTCAAGTACTGTCCCGACCAGATTATTCGTCGGTGTGTCCCTGACAATGAATTCAAGAGCGTGCTGTCGTTTTGCCATGATCAAGCGTGTGGCGGGCATTTTAGCCCCAGAAAGACAGCCGAGAAGGCCTTGCAGTGTGGCTTCTACTGTCCACAACACTTCAAAGACGCACATGATTACTGCGAAACTTATTCCCGGTGCCAACACTTGGGCCGGATATCTAGAAGAAACGAGAGGCCGCTCCAACCAATCTTGGTTGTGGAGATTTTCAATGTTTAGAGGATTGATTTTATGGGGTCGTTTCCCAATTCTTTTGGGAATCTATATATTCTTTTAGCTGTAGATTATGTCTCTAAATGGGTCGAGGCCGTGTCCAGCTGGACTAATGACAACAAGATTCCTTAAGGAAAACATCTTTTCCCGATTTGGACACCCCCGAGCGATCATTAGTGACAATGGAACACATTTCTGTAATAAAACTTTCGAGTCCTTGATGCGGAAATATTCCATTAATCATAAGCTATCAACGCCCTACCACCCCCAAACATGTGAACAAGCCGAGATTTCAAATCGTCAAATCTAACAGATTTTGGAGAAAATGGTTTCTAAGAACCGTAAGGATTGGTCTTTAAAATTTACCGATGCCCTTTGATCATTTCGAACTGTTTATAAGAATGATCTTGGTATGTCTCCTTATCGACTTGTTTACGGAAAGGCTTGCCATCTTCCAGTGGAAATTGAGCATCGTGCATTTTTGGCAATAAAGGAGCTGAATTTATCTCTTGATAATGCGGGCAGCCATCGGAATTTGCAGTTAAATGAATTGAACGAGCTTCGGGATGAAGCTTACGAAAATGCGGTTGTCGTCAAAAACCGAACGAAGGCGTTTCACGATAAACACCTTATATGTAAAACATTCACACCTAATCAACAGGTATTGCTTTACGACACCCGGTTACATTTCCATCCCGGCAAGCTCAGCTCTCGCTGGAAAGGACCATTCTTTGTGTGGACTGTATATCCGCACGGTGCGGTTGATTTAGAAAATCCTGAGGACGACTCACTCTTCAAACTGAACGGACATAGGTTAAAATCGTTCCTCACAGCGGACCCTTCGGAGGAGCTCCTGATGTTGCAAGAGCCGAATTATATTGACTAATCTTCCTCCATCTACCCCCAAATTTCGATTATCCAGCCATAAACAGTGGAAACACTGTTTCAAATAAGTTTGGGGGTATGTTTGTAACAAAAAAAATTATTTCCCACTTGTAATTATAAAAAAATATTTTAAAATATATATATAAAAAATTAATTTCGGGGGTGTTTTTTGTAAAATTCCAGTCCTAAAAAGTAATAAATATAAAAAAATATTTTTACAAATAAATTCCTCTTTTTAAGGAGGCCTTTTTGCAAATAACCAATCAGTCCCTATAAAAACACCCTGACCCCTTAGCTGCGTTTACAGAATCCTAAATTACCCCTCTCTAAAAACCCTAGCCGCCGCTCCAAGTGCTGCAGAGAGATCTCACTATGCCGCCGCGCAACCGCCACCTCCTTGCTGCGTCGCCCTCTGAAAATTTCAGAGGAGGTTTGCACTTCCTTTTCCCTCTCTGTCAATTTCATATTTTGGTATCTTGCTCTCTGTAATGGCACCTACACTGCAATTCGAAAGGGATTTTTCCCAGTTGTTCACACACACTGTTTACGGTAGTTATTTCGGCGAAAAGATCTGAAAGCGTGGATGGAACTTTTTGTTATTTAACCATCCGAATGCATTCGCGCTTCCGGATCTAGTTGCCTGTTTTTATGAATGTATGGAGGAAGGTTGTCTTGCACAACACGAGTACATTAGATTAATGTAGGGGGATAGGAAAATTTTAATTGATAGGGACTTCATTCATGAAGTCACCTTAATACCATGACTCCCCATTCATGACCAACCCTTCCGTTTTGAAGACTACCTACCTCTAATGGGAAACGACTGTTCTAGGGAGCCCCGAAATGGCATTTCAGGCTCGCACGCTTTTTGCGAACGTGTTAACTGTGTACCGTTGGGCACAAAATAATATTTTTGGTAGTTCGCATAATACAACATTTTTCACACCATCCCTACATATAGTGCACACATTGATCACACAAAACCCAAGCTATAATATGTGCACTGTTTTGCTTCACTCGATTGGCGCCGGCAAACGGGCGACCAATTATCCATGCCCTATGTTGGTGACACAACTGTGTCGCCATTTCCTCCCTATTGAGGAATTTGAATTTTATATGCATGATGGGATTCCCATTAGACCTCTTCTTGAAGGCGTTTCCACATTCTACACACGATTACATGATATATGGTCGTGCACTGAGCCGGCTGAGGATGTAATGGCTAAGACCCCTAGCTCGAGCTCCACAGCGAGCGACGAAGAGCTTACCCCCGCTGCGCAAGCACGCTTAATTCGACGAACCCATAGGGGGTAGAAAGAGTGATAGAGATGCTGAATAACTTTGATCAGCGTATAACGAGCTTGGAACAGAGGATGTCTACCCTCCTAGCAAGAGAGAAAAGATCACGTTCACGATCACGAGGACGGGGGACGGATAGAGGTGAGGCTGGGACCAGTGAGGCCGTGTCAAGTAGACGCCGCAGGGAGCAGGGAGGACACCGCTATTAATAAGTATGGGGGTGGGGGTATTGTAAATAGTTATCTTTGCATTGCATCTGCATATTTTTATTTTTGTACATATTTGTTTTTTCTTTGCATATTTAATTCCGCAATGCATCTTTATAAAAAAAATATAAAAATTATAAAAATAAAATATAAAATATAAAAAAAATAATAAAAAAAATAAAATCAATAAAAATTGAGAAATTTTAAAAATTATAAAAATTGAAAAGTTCAATTTTGTCCATATTTGACTTAAGTTCAACATGACGGTTGACTAGTTAGGAAAAACTAGATTCTAAACTTAGTAAATTAAAAACCCTAAATATAACATTTCTTAAAGTTTAACTGTAGAAAATATACGTTTTTGTAGTTTATTTAGAAATAGGCAAATTTTGAGTTCAGTTCTTGGGCTAAATCAAAATAAGGGAAGAGTATTGAAAGCTCTATTTGAAGTATAAGTCTGAAAAATAATTCTAAACCTTAAGTCCAAATTCTGAAAATATATACCCTGCTTTACGCACTCACACATATCTTGAAACTTGGGATAGTAGAGGATACCTTGAAATGCTCTTTTCTAAAATCCTTAGTATGAAGGAAAATAAAATAAAAGTATAAGTGGTGAATAAAGAGATAAAAAAAAATGAACACTGGTTTTGTAATTACTTATGGTACTATAAATAAAAAATATAGCGAGGGTGCTTTATCACCTTGTGCCTTAGACCAACTGGTTTGGGAGTCACTGCTAAGCCTTAGGTATTGCAAGATGAGGAATTACGCCTAAATGCGCAAGCACATTTTGTAATCGGTCGTTTAGTAGCTCAAGAAATATTAACGGTCACATGAAAGATGTGTGAGCAATTTCATCTAAAATTTACAAACTAAAAGTATTTTGGAAGATGGACAAGAGTATGATAGCTTGAATTGAATTTCCAAGTGTAGGGGTGATAATTACACACACGTAGGGGTATATAATTGGAGTTTGGAGGAGAGATAGGAATAAAAGATAGGGCTTATATCTTCAGCAGAGATGATAAAAATTCCTGAGTTAAGATTGCACCTTAGAAGGAAAACTTAGGAGATGCTGAAAGCTTTATAAACTGGCAAAACGTATATGATCTTAAGATAAATGAAAAAGAAGTGTGAAAAATACGGGTTGATAATTTCTAAGTTGAAGATAATAGAATTTCTTGCTAGAATACTGAATTGAAGAATTAGAGTAAATGGCCAAATTGATCGGATTTTGTGGGTAGTATCGATGAAAATCCTCAGGAGACAACACTCCTCCTACTAGGGACACCTAGAGGTTTAATAGCTTGTTGCACGAGCTCAGTGCAATAGCGTTCCCTGCGAAAGTGAGGTTAGGATTTTTCGAGAATAAAATTGGTTTTGCTCGGGACGAGCAAAAGATAAGTTTGGGGGTATTTGTTCATATCAGATTTTTGCATTGTTATATCGCCCATTCTTAATCACATTGCATATAAGTAGGTGATTTTGATCCATATCTACTAAATAGTTGCAGGTTACAGGTTCTAAGCTCTTTACAGTGAGATTCGTGAAAAGTCGCAACAAATGTGGTACTACGACCAATAACAGATGAATACTCATCCGTATGATGCCGCATACTAGTTCAAGCGGAGTTCAAGGCAAAAGTCCACTGCTGAATATCTGGAAGAGAACAGAAGAGATTTTGAGAAACCAAGTATACCAAACAGAAAATAAAAGCAACTGGTAGAATACCTGAAAAGATGGACCCAAGATTCCACCATATGGCCGCGGAACTGCGGCCAAACAGGAACTTCTGCCGCGGTTCCGCGGCCGTACAATGCACGTGTCGGTGCATTGACTCGGCTCTCTTGGGATAGTTTTGTAATTTCGTGTATGGATCAGAATGTAAATATAGGGTTCTCCTATATATAAATATGAGAGCTCAAAGCCAAATTAAGCATGCTTGGTTTCTCAAAATCTCTTCTTTCTACCATCCCTTTTGTTTTATTTTTATCTTTCTAATGAGTGAGTAATTCCTCACTTGTTAGGGCAGGAGAAGGAAGATTTGAGAGAAGGAAATCTCTCTCACTCCTTTTTTTGCCTGACACATTAAATTCGGACTCCCTGTAATTGAACCATAATTCGCTCACTATGGCACCCTATCCTACATGATAGCGGTGATTCCCTAGTTAGACCGGTTGTGGTTGAATTACTGGAGGTTAGGGCTAAGAGCCAAGAACGGACGAACAAGGACCAAAAGGAAGAAACTAAGCATGGAAAGCCTAGCTTAGACTTGTAAGTTTCTTCCTAGCCGTGCTAATCCCCGTTGTTGCCGATTACCTTAACACCGATATTTATAACTAAGGTATTGAAAGAAGTGAGAAATTCCTAAACTCGAACTAACATAATCCTAACCCTAGCAAGTATTTTATCACCTTTTATCTCATTCGTAGATCTTAAAACAAAACCCGACTTAATCGGATTAACTCGTTAAAACATAAAGAAAAAGATTACATCTCCCTGTGGATCGACCCATACTCAACCGGCTAGCTACCAAGCGAAACCGTCTTAATTGCGGTAATTAAAAATACGCAAAAACGTAACAATCAGTGCGTAACAGGCTCATCAAATTGCCGGATCCAAAACGCCCATTGCAACCCGGTGAGGCTAATAATCCCAATTATTGCCCCTATCACCAAGCGATAGGCCATCCAATCGAAAATTGTTTCGTCTTCAAAGGGTGGATTGAGAACCAATACCAACAAGGGAAATTCGCACCGTCCGAGAATTGGAAAGTAAACCCCCCCAGCCGCACGCTCTTAAAAAGGCGGACACACCGGGGGCATCATGCTCTTTTGTAGAAGAAGCCTCATGGGAGGTCGTTCTTTCAGCCAAAACGAAAAAAATGATGAAGGATCTCCAAATATGCCCGGCGATCAAATGGAAAAATCTGCTGGAACCCGAAGTCATCAAGGGAATGCTGAAGCCACGCTCGACGCCAAAAATTGGTGGGGATGGTCAAAACGCCCATATCCAGTCGTCAAAGTCTTAGAAGAAGAAGAAGAAAACCAGAAAGCCCGTGAAGCTTGGTGACAAGCACACGGACCGGCAGAAACATATTGATGAGATGGAAGAATATAACCAGCAAGCGCGGACCCTAGTCACACTCCAAGAGTTTCTTAACCACATCCTTGAGGACAGAAATGATGAAGGAGAAGACTCATCAGATGAACCTGAGGATTATGTGGCAAGCTGCCACGTGATCTCTCACTCATTAATAAACGGTGAAGAAGCTCCGGATGTAGAGAAACTGGGGGCAGATCCCGAGCCTGAACTCCTAGAACCGTTTGACGAGATAATTGATACATTCCTCAACGAAGCTCTTCTGAAAAGCAAAGCTGATCGAGAACGAGAAATGGTCATATTTGGAAAAGCCAAACGCCAACGACTGAACGGAAAGATTGAAGCACCCCAACCAGATAGGAGCACTTTGGCCTCCAGCAAAAGCAGGTTCAAGACAAGGAAAAGGTTCACCAAATCCATATCGATGGGAATGAAGCTGCCACCCTCCGAAGGAAACACTTCTGATGAGATAAACCTTATTGAAGAGGATGTGCATCCTAATTACTGTTTATATCATCGAAGGATTGGGCACCCCACCGAAGAGTGCAACGCCTTTAAAAATTGGTGGCAAGGATATGTTGCTCACCGACAACATTTCAAGAGGATGAAGCGTGAAGCTCGTCGACAGCGGAAAAATGCGACAGACGAATGAGGAAGAGCTGCTGGCAACTGTCACATGGTTGATAGTAAGGGACTGCAAGTGCTTACCTTCGGGAGCGATTCTAAAGAAGAAATGGTTCTCGACCTTCTCTTCAAAGAATCCACCTCAGGAAAAGAGGAAGAATCGAAAAGCTGCAAGAACATTCAGCTGCGCAATCGTACGCTACCTGAAAAGAATCTCGGATCCGCAAACAAAGGATCGAACAAAAAGGATAAGGGGAAAGAAAAGGTCTCTGAGGATATCGCCCTCGATGATCGAGTCGTAGAAGAGCTGGCAACCAAGGACCCGCCCAAGAAAAACAAGGTAGATTACAACGTTCTGGCACACCTGAGGAAGATCCCCTCACAGCTAAGCATTCTCGATGCCCTTCTGCTATCTAAGGAGGCGAGAGATTCTTTGATCAAGGCATTACAAGAGCTTGACCAATTTCAAGCTTTCCTAGCCGAAGAAAAGATGAAGGATGAGCTGGAAGAAGTGCACACGACCGATATCACCTTCGGTGATGAAGACCTCCTTCTTGGGACGTGCGGGCATAACCGTACCCTTTATGTCTCCGGATACTGTCATGATATTAAGATAGGCAAGATCCTGGTTGACAATGGGTCCTCTGTCAATCTCCTCAATGTAAGAGTGTTGAAGGAAATCTGCATGAGCGTTCAGCATCTCGCTCGTGATAAAATCACCATCTTCAGGTTTGACTCCCAGTCATCATGGATTCTCGGGTCTGTTTGCGCTTTGGGCTACTCGTCACGGATATCAAATTTCACGTCACTGACGCCAAGACATGTTACAATGCTTTGCTCGGTAGGCCTTGGTTACACGAGTACAACGTCATCTCTTCTACACAGCATTAGTGTATGAAGTATTTCAAGGATGGTCTCGAGTATACCGTGACAGGGGAGTTGAACCCATTCTCCGTGAATGAAGTCCGAAAGTTCGAAGATGCGAAATATTTCTTACCAGATTTCGAAGACACAGAAAGATACCATAAACCGAAGAACAAGGCTATCACCACTATCCCGGCCTTCGAAAGTGATACTGAGGAGGAAGAAGAAACAATTTATTCAGGGTCGCCCTAATGCAGCAAGCCGGACCGTCCACCCCTATGCTACTCTTCGGCAGCGACTCGGAAGATGAGGTCAATGCAGTATTTTCTGTTCGGCCATCAATACAAGCCTTCGTTGGAGATGATCAGAGTTTGCAAATCGCTATGGTTTCGCAAAAGCACTACAAAGAGCTCGACGCACTTGATACCTATAGTGTGCAGGAACCGCAGACATTCTATGTCCCTCCCAGGCGAAGAGATGAAAAGGCGATCCTCTTTTATCGATCCGAGGAAACCAAAGTGGAGAAAGAAATCTGGCACGGCGCCGATTCTCCGCTTGATAGGCTCCAGCCCATCCGTCTGCCCAGATACTACATAGAGGGGTTAAAAAGGCTGTTGAGACGCCAAGGCGTACCTTTCAAACGGACTGCTTGAAAATCTAAGTTCTATGACAAGATCTGGAACGCCCCCGGAACTCAGCGAAAATTGCCCAACGGGAGAATGGAAAAGATTGGGCTTGGATATGTTCAATCCAAGAAACGGGAGCGATTCCATGGCTGCCGCATCATACATGATTTTGATGAAGAAGAAGATGCTCTAGTAGAAGATGCTAACCCTGAACCAAAACGAAGTCTCGCCATGAAAGTGCTAAGTCCGTCGTTCGAAGAACAGATGGATAGGCTAATAAGGGAAGCGGGTCAAAAGGTCCGGGATGATCATAGCCGCGAAATGGCCATCTACGAGAAAGCCAGGACACAGCGCCCCTTCAGCAGGCTGCGGAGAATGACAGTGATCCTCATCGTCAACCAATCTTACAAAAGACCCGATGCAGAGGTAGAAACAAGATAAAGAACGGAAAAAACGTTTGACAGCGGCAAAGCGGGTCCAAGAAGCCACGTAATCGAGAATTGGGCAGCCTGGATCCGTCTCTTATAAAGAAGATGGGTCGAGCATATTCTTTTCCCCAAGACAAGATAAGGAAGATATTCAATCTTGTCATAAATCATCAGATGATGGCACTTCCGGAGTCCAAGCACCCCGAGCAAGCAGACGAGGTCTCTCACCCAGGCTATTGCTCCTATCACCGAGTGATAGGACATCCTCTAGAAGACTGCTTCACATTCAAAAACTGGGTAGAAGACCGGTATCAGTAAGGCAGGTTCGCTCTATCCAGCAGTTGGAGGGTAACCCCACCACAAAAGCATGAACCGAAAGCCGCACATGCAGCGAGAGTAGAGCTGGATCAACATCGGTCTTGGAAGCGATCTCGTACCTGTCACGTGATAACGTTGTCAGTAAAAGGGATATACGAGGATATGGCTGACCTCCCCCGGTGTTTCGAAAACGATGATAACGAGGTGATCTCAGAGTTTCCGCCGGTGCCAAAAGAGCTGGAAGATGGAATACATACTACTGCAGATAACCTCAAGAAAATTGACTTGGGGACGGCAAGTGACCTACGGCCGATGTTCGTCAGTGAGCTGTTGTCTGAAGAAAGGGTGGATACGCTAAAAAACGTGCTCATGCAGTATAAAGACTGCTTTGCTTGGAACTATTTAGAGATGCTGGGACTAGATCCAGAGATTGCTGTGCACAAATTAGCGATATCTCCGGACGTCAAGCCAGTCAAGCAAGCATCAAGAAGAATGCGGCTCGAGCTTGAGATGAGCATCAACGCCGAGGTCAAGAAGCTAATCGACTCCGGCTTCATCCAAGAAGTTCAATACCCTGACTGGATTGCCAACATTGTCCCAGTGATGAAGAAAAATGGGACGTTGCGCATATGCGTGGACTTTCGGGATCTCAACAAAGCTTGCCCGAAGGACGACTTTCCAGTACCAGTCACCGAGCTGATGATAGACAACACGTCCACTCATGAAGTCTTCTCCTTCATGGATGTCTCATCAGGGTACAATCAAATAAAGATGCATCCCGAAGACCAGAAGCATACCGCTTTCCGGACTCCTCTGGGCATATTCTGCTACAAAGTGATGCCTTTCGGTTTGAAGAACGCCGGTGCTACCTATCAGAGGGCTATGAAAAAGATTTTCGACGACCTCATACATGAAGTTGTCGATTGCTATATTGACGACCTTGTGGTGAAAAGCAAATCGCACGAAGAGCATTGGGAGCATCTAAAAATAGTGTTCCAACGTCTTCGGAAATACAACTTGAAGATGAACCCTCTGAAATGAGTGTTCGGAGTCTCTTCGGGCAAATTCCTAGGATTCATCGTACGACATCCAGGCATCGAGATAGACCCGTCGAAGATCAAGGCGATCATGGAAATGCCTCCACCAAGGACTCTCAAGCAACTGCGGTCTCTCTAAGAAAAGCTCGCATATATCCGACGGTTCATAGCTAATCTTTCCGGTAAATGCCGTCCTTACAGTCACTTGATGAAGAAGGGAACCCGGTTCGTTTGGGATCATAAATGCCAAAGCGCACTGGGCGAAATCAAGCAATACTTGCAGAATCCGCCGGTGCTGACCGCTCCGGTCAAGGGAAAGTCTGTCATTCTGTATACAACCGTCCTTGAGGGTTCTCTAGGCGCAATATGGGCACAAGAAAATGACCAAGGGAAGGAGAGAGCCCTCTACTATTTGAGTCGAGTTCTTCTGGGGGCAGAAAACAATTACTCCCCCAATGAAAAACACTGCCTGGCGTTGATCTTCGCGATAACGAAGCTCAGGCACTATGCGTTGGCGCATGAGGTCCATCTCGTATCGAAAGTGGATCCTCTCAAGTATTTGATATCAAGAGCCATATTAACAGGATGACTCGCTAAATGGGCCCTACTCTTAATGGAATTCTCGATAACTTATCGACCTTTCAAGGCAGTGAAAGGCCAGGCCATCGCCGACTTCCTCGCCGAGCATCCCATACCTGCCGACTCTCCCTTGAACTGCGAATTGCCAGACGAGCACGCGTTTGACACGATCGACGAGGAGAAAGGAGGGAGTGATAGCCGATGGGAACTCTACTTCAACGGAGCATCTTCCATGAAGAAGCGAAAGCACAGCTTCCCCATAATCAAGTCTGGGTGGGCCTCATCTTCGTGACTCCACAAGGAGGGATAATGCACTTTGCCTTCTCCTTAACAAAACCGAGGATAAACAATGAAACCGAATATGAAGCTTTGATAGAAGGTCTTGAGATCGCTGTCGGTATGGGAATTGAAAACCTTCTCATATATGGAGACTCCCAGCTAGTCGTTAGTCAAGTAAATAGTGACTATCAAACGTGCAAACCGGAGTTGGTAAAGTACGGTGAGAGAGTGCAAAAATTGCTGACTCAGATCCCTTCCTACGCCGTGGAAAGTATACCGCGAGCGAAGAATAGCAAAGCAGATGCATTAGCCAAGCTCGCTAAAGAACTAGCCGATGAAGACCTCGATGACGTAAGGATCGTCGTGCAAAGCCGTCGGGTTCTTACTCCGGCAGAAATATCTCCAGAGTCGTCCGAAGAAAAGGGAGCGACCGAGCAAAAGGCCCTACAGATTGTCACGCCCCGCTTCCCAGAGTGCGCTAAGATAGACACGTGACAGAGCCAACCATGATACCTGTGGATAGGAAATATCCCTCCACAGTCACATTACGGCTGTAGAGATATCAAGAACAGTAAAATAATAAACAACTATCTAATACATGTCCATGAGCCAGAATAACGAGTCAAGAATCAAAATAATGCCGAAGCAAAAAGATCCAATACAATAATAAACTGGAATGTACGTCCCATAATGCGGGCTCACATCAGGAATGAAAATACTGAAAGGAAACTAAACTAAACTAATAACAGGTCCTCACTGCTCGGCCTGCTGATCAAAATACTCTTGAACAGCCTGCGATAAAGATAAGGGATCTGGGCCACGCAAAACCCAGACGTCAGTGCGTCAAAATATCAATAATTCTAAGCAAGCAGGATATGATGAAATATGCAGGCATGAAATATGAACAGTAACAAGTCATTAGTAGCAAGTAAACCGTAACATGAATATAGATCAGTGAACAGGATATAAACAGGTGAAGTGCAGTGAGTAGTCTAAACTGTGCTATAGAGTTATCTACTCTAAAGTTATTCGAAATCAATTAATGTAATCCTCATCGTAACCCATCGGTCTATGCCCCGTTCATTCCCCACGGGACCACGGTAAAATGATGTAATAGACTGTGAGTCTATGTCCCGTTCATTCCCCACGGGACCACGGTAAAATGATATAATAGCCCTTTGAGTTACGTTCAGCTACATTCTTGATTTCCCCATGCCCCCAAGTCATGTGTGTAAGTCAGGTATTTATAAATCTGAGACTAATGCCAACACAAGATCAAACAGGAACAGGTTTGTCTGTATAGACAACAGGAAATGTCCGTAGGGACAACAGGTCAAGATTGTCGGCATTAGTAACAAGATCAGGTAACATGTCAATCTGTGGTACATCAGGTCATGTCAGGTGGTGTACATGTATCAAGTCATGTCAAGTAGTGCACAGGTATCAAGTCATGTCAGTAGTAGTGTATCAGGTCATGTCAGGTAGTGCACAAGTGTCGAGTGGGTGCTCATAATCAAACTGTAACAAGTATGGGTGCACAAAATCAAGTATAGAGTACTGATAAAATGAACTAACATGAATGGTATGCACATAGATAGAAAGTCAAAGACATGGATGCACACTATCGATTAGGGTTACTTTTAACAGTTCTAAAACTAATTAGATTGCACTTTATTAAACATGGGGTATTAAAACAACAATATTAGGTTATTAATAAGATCTGTAAATGCAGCTATATGCATTCTATATGATATGGATGCAAGCGGATATCATACAACCGTAAAATGATAAACTAACAAGTGCGAGATATATAACTAAGCAATAACAAGATAAGTTTTCATGACCTAGATCTGAAATGATATGAATGGATGTAAACGGGTATCGAATAAATCAACAAAACTGAAAACAATAATGTGGATTGCAAAATTAACTATTTTGAAGTATTATAATTCAAATAGATATAGATTATGGTATTATAGCATGTAGCAAGATAAACTTGCCTAGACGGAACAAGAACGGATGTGTACGGAACGTCCTTCGTCGGCGAAATGTCGCGACGCATGCACGGTACACAGAACAGTTCCAAATAACGCACGAGGGTGATCACGCAAGTCAGGTATATCGTCTGGATCGTCGGCGTCACGTACGGCTCTGGCGATAGCTGCAAATCAATATTTCAAGAATCAAGAAAAGAAGAAGAAGAAGAAGTTGCTGCCTACTGGGGTTTGGATCATAGGCGAGGCAATGAGAGGTAATGAGGTTTCCGACGATGGGGCAGGTGATGGCCGGGCTCCAGCGATGGGCCAGAAAAGATGGCCGCAGGGTGATGGGAATGGAGGAAGAAGAAGAGAAGGGAAGAAGGGAGAGAGGGGTTGGTGCTCTGGGGTTGTAGGGGTTGCAGGGGAAGGAGAAGGGGACGACGACGACGAGGGGTCGTCGGCGTGAGGGTGTGCGGCGAGGTGGTGCAGGTTAGGTGTAGGGAAAGGGATCGGGTTCTGGGTTGAGCTCGGAGGAGGTCCAGCAAGGTGTGATGGGATCGGAGGTGATGATCTTGGTGGAGAAATAAGGAGGCGATAAGGTGATGAAGGTGATGGGGTGATCGGACTTCGGCGAGGAGGGTTGCAGAGCTCGAGTTGGGTGCAGGGGAGGAGAAAAGAGGAGAGGGGAGGAAAGTGAGGACGAGGAGAGGTCGCTGAGGGCGTCGTCGGAGGCTTGGGCGACGGCGAGCGCAAGGCAGGTGATGAGCTAAGGTTAGAGCTCATGAGCGAGGGTGAGGCGGCTGGGACGAAGGAGGAAGGAGAGAAAAGGGATACGTGGTTATAGGTTATTATATATAGGGAGAGAGAGATAGGGAGAGAGAGAGAGAGAGAGAGAGAATAAGAAAGGGAGAGAGAGAGAATGAGATCGAGAGGAGAGAAATAGAGTGAAGAGAGAGATCGAGAGGAGTGAGAGAGGGGGGAGGAGATATAAAATTGGATTTTAGTGATGGGAGAGAGAAAGAGAGAAAGAAAGAAAAGAGAGAGGCTGATAGAGAGAGCTGGAGTATGGGGCCCAGCGGAGAAAAAGAGAAGGAAAGAGAGAAGCTGTTAAAAGTTAGGATTTTAATTTGAAAAATATTTTTAGTTAAGGATATTTTAACTGCAGAATTTTTAAAATAAATATTATATTAAATAAATTTGAATTTTGGCGGGATACAAAAATATTCCAAAACGCGCCTGGGTCGAGTCTAAAAATTCATATTTAAAATATGAAAAATATATGCGACGTCCAAATTTCAAAATGAATGCTCAGATAACGAAAATGCATATCCCCAAGAACGGATGCACGTACGTGCGTGTTGCCATCCAAACACGTCCGTTTCACTGAACGGGACGAGAACAAGATGCGCTGATGCTACCACGGGGTTAGGGTCATCATGCAGGCTATGAAATGTATTTTTAAAATATTTTACATGACTTAAAATGTTATATGGTAAAAGATGCAATTCCAGATAAAATGCAAGTATCTAGTAAACATGAAAGTGCACCTGTCTATGTAACAAGTCAAGTTAAACTATAAACATGAATCGAACAGGTTCCAAGTAAGCGGGTCGGGTCGAATGCAATGTAAATTGTAAAATACCATTCGCACCCAAAACACGATAAATCAAGAAAATACCACAAATAAGGAAATATGGAAACTGGAATTGGTATAAATGAACTAGAGTGTTACACAGATAGAGGACCAGAAAAAGGTTAAGGATTGGACAGAAGTCTTTATAGACTACTTCAAATCCCGTCAAACACCTGAAGATGCGTCCTCAAGACATCAGCTCATGAAACGAGCCCTATCTTTCGCTTTCGTCAATGACACTTTATATAAGAGATCATTTGATTCTCTATGGCTAAGATGCCTGGGACTAGAAGAAGCAAGGAGAGTCGTCCAAGAAACTCATGACGGACTCTGCGGTTCTCATCAAGCCGGGCCAAAGATGAAACTGAAGATCAAAAGGATGGGCTACTATTGGCCCACAATGATCCAAGACTGCCTCGAATACGCAAAGCAGTGCCACTCGTGCCAGATTTATGGGGACTTTATCCATCAGCATCCAAATCCGCTACATCCAACAGTGGCTAGCTGGCCGTTCGAAATGTGGGGAACTGATATAATCGGGCCCATTGAACCAATATCATCCAGAGGACATAGGTTCATACTGGCAACAACCGATTACTTCTCCAAGTAGGCAGAAGCGATACCACTGAGAGAAGTGAAGATGGAGAATATCCTCCATTTCTTCAAGACATACGTCATTTATCAGTTCGGCACTCCGCGACGGATTATCTCCGATAACGGGCCAGCCTACAGAAGCCACAAGATCAGCTGCTTCGCACAACAGCATAATATAGACTGGAGATACTCTTCAGTCTATAATCCCCGAACTAACGATCTAGCTGAGGCTTTCAACAAGACCCTGACGAAAATCGTGAAAAAGATGGTGTCCAAGAATAAAAAGGACCGGCACGAGAGACTGCATGAAGCTCTCTGGGCGTATCGAACTACGTTCAAAACAGCCACAAACACAACGCCGTATGCATTAGTATTCGGTACAGAAGCGGTACTCCCCCTCGAGATAGAGTTACCCTCTCTACGAGTGGTGGTTCACTATGAGCTAACCGACGAAGAAAATGCTTACCTTCGGCTTTAGGAGCTTGACGCCCTGGATGAAACCCGGCTCATAGCGCAACAAAACCTGGAGACTTATAAAGCAAAGGTGACGCGCTCATACGGGAGATTGACTAGGCCGAGAACATTCCGCCAAGGCGAACTCGTGCTAGTGGTCAAGAGACCTATGATCCCCAATCGTGCCAAACGGGGGAAATTCGAGCCGAACTACGAAGGCCCATACATCATAGATAAAGTCTACCAAGGTGGGGCTTACTTGCACATGGATATACATGGCGAAAGACCCTTCAGGCCAATAAACGGCCAGTTCTTGAAAAAATACTACGCCTGACGAGTCACAGCCTAGGTCAATGATAGATGATGACGCCTATGTCCGCTCGCTATCCTCCCAAGCCGGAACTCTATAAGTAGTATCCGACGAAAGTTCACATCGAAAACGTACAACGGACCGAAACGTCCCTAAACTAACAACGGACCGAGATGTCCTAAAACTAACAACGGGCCGAAATGTCCTAAAACTAACAACGGGCCGAAACGTCCCTAAACTAACGATGGACCGCAATGTCCTAAAACTTGCAACTAACCGAGACGTCTATAAACTAATACGGACCGCAGTCCCAAGGCTGACGCAAAAACAAAAAAAAGGGTACGTCCATAAGCAAAATGGGCACGGATGAAAATCCGAAAGGGCTCCGTGAGTAAAAACAGCAGGGCTACCGACGAGTTTTGTGAAAACCTGAAAGGGCGTAATCTCGTTAAAAAAACACTTGCAAAGTCCTCTCGACCTGGTGACGAGAAAATACCTGCGTGAGATCCTTACGACTCACAAGAGAGCAACACACTTAGGAATCCCCACGATTCCTAAGGAGAAAACGCACTTACGAGATCCTCATGACTTGTAAGGAGAATTCCCTATTGAGACCCTCACGGCTCATAGGATTCAAAAGCCTTAAGCTACAGGGATCTGAACCTGTTCTTAAGCCGTCATACACCCCGATTCTGCCCTACAAGCGGTTCAATGTTGACCCTTGTATGCAATCCACGGGCACGAATAAATATTTCCCTAACAGAGTCCCACCAGCGACTAGGGATATGCTCACACGGTGAAAGACCCTTGTAAGTCCTCTCGACTTATAAGGAGAAAACACTCTTGTAAGATCCTTATGACTTATAAGAGAACATACACTTAAGAATCCTTACGATTTTTAAGGAGAAAACGCACCTACGAGATTCTCACGACTCGTAGGGAGAAACACCTTTATGAGACCCTTACGGCTCATAAAGTCAAAAGCCTTAGTCAACAAGATTTTAACCCTGTATGGTAAGCCACCTTTGCTCGAACCGACGAAGGAAAATGATGATTCGCTCCTGGCAATATCCCAGTTGTAGCGATACTGATGCCTAAATCAGTATCAAATCCTAAGTCCTTTCACGGCAAATGATGATTCGCTCCTGGAAATATCCTAGTCGTAGCGATGTTGATGCCTAAATCGGTATCAAATCCCAAGTCCCATACTCGCAAAAAAAAATCATCAGCAAGCCAAAAATACATATGAAATAGCCAAAATGATGAGGCAACTTGCAACAAAGTCAGCAAGTAAAAATATATATGTATATAAAAATAGCCGAAATGATTGGGCACCATGAAAAATAGCCGAAATGATTGGGCACCATGAAAAATAGATTGGGCAATGATTGGGCAATCGCGACTTTCGCGATACGAAAAGCTGAAATAATAGAGCATCGCGGAAAGAAAACAAAAAATATACATATGAAATGAAACTTTTTGCCCTACAGATGAGATCACATCGATCTCTGTATACAATCCAGGGGCACAAACAAAGAGGGAATCATATCATCCCACCAAGCTCTTTCGAACGAAGAGTCAGATTTCAACGGCGACATCTACAGCCTAGAGATCATCAACAGCGTTCCTCCTCATTCCAGCAGGATTCAGACGCGACAATCAACCTTGGAGCCATGGCAAAGTCCCTGTTCCAAATCTCGACGGTTCACAGACAGCCTAGAGATCATCAACAACGTTCCTCCTCGTTCCAGCAGGATTCAGACGCGACAATCAACCTTGGAGCCATGGTAAAGTCCCTGTTCCAAATCTCGACGGTTCACAGACAGCCTGGAGATCACCAACAGCGTTCCTCCTCATTCCAGCAGGATTCAGACACGACAATCAACCTTGGAGCCATGGAAAAGTCCCTGTTCCAAATCTCGACGGTTCACAAACAGCCTAGAGATGACCAACAGCGTTCCTCTTCATTCCAGCAGGATTCAGACGCGAAAATCTACCTTGGAGCCATGGCAAAGTCCCTGTTCCAAATCTCGACGGTTCACAGACAACCGAGAGAGCAAATCCTGGTCCCGTAGAACACGGCCAAAGTCAATCCTGACCCCGTGGAAAACAGCCAGAGCAAATCCTGGTCACATAGAACACAGCCAAAGTCAATCCTAACCCCGTGGGAAACAGCCAGAGCAAATCCTGGTCACGTAGAACACGGCCAAAGTCAATCCTGACCCCGTGGGAAACGACCAGAGTCAATCTTGACCCCATGGGAAACAGCCAGAGCAAATCCTGGTCACGTAGAACACGGCCAAAGTCAATCTTGACCCCATGGGAAACAGCCAGAGCAAATCCTGGTCACGTAGAACACGGCCAAAGTCAATCTTGACCCCGTGGGAAACAGCCAGAGCAAATCCTGGTCACGTAGAACACGGCCAGACCAAATCCTGGTCACGTAGAACACGGCCAAAGTCAATCCTGACCCCGTGGGAAACAGCCAGAGAAAATCCTGGTCACGTAGAACACGGTCAAAGTCAATCCTGACCCCGTAGGAACTAGCCAGAGCGAATCCTGGTCCCGTAAAACACGGCTAAAGTCAATCTTGACCCCGTGGGAAACAGCCAGAGCAAATCTTGGTCATGTAGAACACAGCTAAAATCAATCCTGACCCCATGGGAAACAGCCAGAGTGAATCCTGGTCCTGTAGAACACGGCTAAAGTCAATCCTGACCCGTGGGAAATGGCCAGAGCAAATCCTGGTCGTGTAGAACATGGCCAAAGTCAATCCTGACCCCGTGGGAAATGGCCAGAGCAAATCCTGGTCACGTAGAACACGAACAAAGTCAATCCTGACCCCGTGGGAAACAGCCAGAGCAAATCCTGGTCACGTAGAACACGGCTAAAGTCAATCCTGACCCCGTGGGAAACGGCCAGAGCAACCCCTGACCCCGTATGGCTAAAGTCAATCCTGACTCCGCATGGCCAAAGTCAACCCCTCATGACCCTGTAGAACAAGGCTAAAGTCAATTCTGACTCCGTGTGAAACAGCCAGAGTAAATCCTCGAACTCCACATCAAAGCAATGCTTTGACTCAGGAGCAGGTCAACTCATCAATCACTTACGAGTCCTCTCGACTTGTAAGGAGAAAATTCTCTCGTGAGATCCTTACGACTCTCAAGAGAAAACGCACTTAGGAATCCTCACGATTCCTAAGGAGAAACCACACCTGTGAGATCCTATCGACTCGTAGGGAGAAAAGTCTTTATGAGACCTTCACGGCTCATAAAGTTGAAAAGTCTTAGGTGACAGATCCTAACCCTGTCTCCCAAGACATCATTGCCTCACAGAGAGGTCAAGCTAGATTTTCTACAGGCCACGCTCTCCTAAGTCAAACATCGACAAGAAAGGAAACAACCACTTACAAGCCCTCTCGACTTGTAAGGAAGAAAATTCTCTCGTGAGATCGTTATGACTCTCAAGGGAAAAGCACACTTAGGAATCCTCATGATTCCTAAAGAGAAAATGCACCTACGAGATCCTCTCGACTCATAGGGAGAAAAGTCTTTATGAGACCCTCACGGCTCATAAAGTTGAAAAGTCTTAGGCAGCAGACCTGAACCTGCTTCCTAAGCCATCACTACCCTACAAGGAGACTAAGATGAAATGTTCTCTACTATCTACAGGCCACACTTGCTAAAATCACATGGCGATGACACAACGAAAAGAAGAAAGCAACAATAGAACAAAAAATGTGTATCTTTTATTCATGAATTCAATGGAGTACAAATTGAATTATATGAAAGAATAAAAAATGGATACATATTATTCAAAGGTTACAAGCGTTCAATTTATACAAAAACAACTACTGAGGAGGAGGCGTCCTCGATAAATCAGCTAGCTGCTCACGCACTCCTTTCAACTCCTTCTCACGATCAGCTGTCGCGGCCAGCTTTGCTTCAATTTGGGCCCGTTGCTGCAGACAGGATGAAAGTTTCTGATAAATTTCCTGCTGAGCAGCTTCCGGACTCTGCGCAACCTGCTCATTAAGATCATGCTTCTTTCTCAACACCGGCCCGCCAAAGATACATCGTTGAAGGCTTTCAAAGATGGAGTTCAGCTGGGCAGCATTTGCTGCGAACTCAACGCGCAGTTGAACAGATTCAGCGGAAGTCGCCTCACATTCCTTTCGTTTAAGGGTTGCTTCTCGTTCAAAATGGCGAAGGAACGGAACGCTCTACTCAACCTATGCAGCTCGCTGGGAGTTCAAAGCCAACACTTCCGGAACAGGACGCCTAAGCTCAAGCTCATGAAGGCAAGCCTCAATCTTCCTGTAGTGATTAACCCAAGACTCAACGACGCCTTCACTATGAAAGTTCATGAGCGTCGCCATCATGGGATTAACCTCGGCAGCAAAATTTGCAACAAATGCAGGGACCTCCGCGTTAAGCTCCTCGATGTACTCACTTAACATGCGCAGGCTGGTCACAGCGCCCTTGGAAGATGGACGTCCGGAAAAGGGCCCTGCCGGCATTATGATCCGAGACTCGAACGGAGCAGGAATCGGTGCAACCACTGTAAAACAGATCATAGTCAGATGTCGGTTCAAGAAATCAAGAAAATACACAAACAATAGAGCCTACTATACCGGCTGCAACAGAAGACAGAGTTGGGAGTACTGGCGGCGCGACGATTCCCTCGTCCCCTCCTTCGATTTGTAGTGCTGCAATCAATTCAAAATTAACAACGGCCGAGTCGCCCGTCTAAGAAAGGAAAAGACATCGGTTTAAAAATTATACTCACCAGCGCCAGCAGACAGAGTAACTTCCGACTGGAAGGAAAAGTGCGGGTTCAACACTTGATATAGATGATCAAAGAGAACTCCTGCCAGGTTACGATGATACATAGTCAGTACACGAAAGATTCTGTACCTGATTTAAATTAATCGCAAACCCATACCTTACAGCATTTGAGAGGAGATAAAAGGAGACGAAGGGGCAGCGACCGTCAGAACAACAGCTGGTGGTGCTTCTTCAGGTATCACAACCTCAGCGCTCACCACACATACATTTGAAAGGAACAAAATGTCATCAGAAAGGATTGCAAAACAAAAAGAATGCAGCGACCCAAGACCTACCAGACAGGTCATCATCCAAAACGGTGACGGAAGCATCGCCAAGCATCACGACTTCTTCGATCTCATTCGAGGGGATGGTTTCGCCGCCCGTAGTTCGTCCCCTGATTCCACGAGGGCCGTCGTGACACTCGCAACCCCAGGTGACGGCAGGGAACCACAGGTGGAAAGAGTGGCAATTGGAGCAGTCCCGGACTCCTGAGAAAGAGTAGCCGTTCGGGCTGGGTAGATGCTGTCATCTCGCCTACCACCTCCTCACCCGAACTTGGCCCTGCAGGATATGATATATGAGAATCTGAAGATTAAACTCTAATAAAAAGGACCCAGTGTTATGTTACCTTGGGTCGGCTTTTCAATTGCTTCCCGAGCCGTGCGTGCCACCTGTCTATGAGTGGTAGACAGGGTGAGCGGAGCACCCTCTGAAGAAGCAGGGACAGGGGAAGCAGCGCTCGAGCCTGCACCTACAGCCAAGGCAGCGTCACGTTCTCTTGCTGCACGCCTCCTGTGCTTCTTTTCTGCCTGGGCCGTGAGAGCTGATCTTCTTAAGACCTCCGACAAGGAGACGAAATCGTCCGAGCCAGGAGCTACCTCTGGAGCCGTTGTGGCATCCGTCATCAGTTGCTTAAATGAAGCCTCTTTTGGCAATATTGGAGAGGCTGAGACTTCGGTAGCCGGCCTTAGAAGCGTCTCCGCACCGCGCTGCGAAGTCGGCACTACACTCGGGATAACCTGAGTCGAGGTAGTCCCTACAATAAGAGGGAAAAGAAGAGTTAGTTTACCCATAAAAACGGGAATGGAGGTGTGGTGAGCCGAAATGTACCGATGCCTAAGGAAGCACGAAGCCTTTCCTCCTCCTCAAAAGTCTTGAGAGAAGCTGCGAGAGCCTCTTCAGTGGAGATGCCTGTTGAAGAAGAAGTGTCATTCAAAACATGATAATAAAATAAAAACATAACTGCGAAAAGGTACGACTGAAGTCTACCTGACTGCACATGGATGACTAGTCCTGCTTGGTGGCTAGCTAACCGCTCGGAAGCTGCAATAGCAGCCTCAAGGTCGGTATCATCCGGCGCCATGAATAAGTCTTCCTTGGTCCCATATTCGCTTAGGCCCTCGCTATAAGGAGCATGAGGCTCCTGGACGAGTACAACGTCTACAGAAAGAATCGACTTCTTCTTCTTCTGCGAGCGAGTACCGGTCGTCGGTAACACTTGCTTGCGCTTAGCGGGCAACTTCGGGCGACGAGTCCCAATCTCCGCACCCAAGCCGGATTCAGGAGACTCCACGGCTGCCACTTCAATGGGAGCATGGGGTAGCGGTAGCTCAGGCATATCACGCGGTACCACAACCGCGGCAACCTCTCTCAAAGGAGGATGAACGACTGTCCGTTGCTTCAAAGGAATAGCTGGATTACCAGCAGGGGCTGCACCCTTACGATCAAGCAACAAATTCTTTTCCTCCCAGATGACAGCACCCATCGCATGCTGGTACCATGCCACGTACACATTCAACACCTTTGGGACGCAGCTTGACTCACTGATAAAAAAGTTAGAACCGGTGTTGAGCCTCATGAAATGGTGTAACGCGCTGCGGATGCCTTCTTCTGTGGCGGGCGGCTCAGCTAGAAAGGCTTCAAGCGGAACACCCTGATTGTAGCTAGATTGTTAGGCGAAACGATGCAGGTTGTATCTTATAAACAACGCCCATCATTCTGCCTAAACACCAGAAAGCCCGGCCTGATCGAATATAGGTGGAGAACTCCCGAGCTTTCAAGGTAGAGGCGCCATCTTTAAAGGTGTCCCGCAGCGGCTGCACCGCTTTCGCGGATTCTTTGCCGATACTTAAAACCTTGTCAACAAAGGTCATGCCATCTCCGACGGTACGTGGGCGAAGGAGTAAGCCCCGAGCCTCTCGTGGAGTCAGTTCCAAAATAGAAGCGTCAACCAGCCACAGCAGTCGAGGAAAATTATATCTTTCATAAAAATGGGCCTTTTGTGAATTCCAAAAGCGCCAAAGACATGCAATTCGAGCCACGAGGTGAAGTAATGTATTGAGAAGTTCACGGGATGTACCCCCGGTTGAGTAGTATCTCCCGCTAAGCTAAGGTCGTGATACAAATGGGCTAAACCAGCGACCCCGACGGTCACTTTCACCCCAATAACCATTCTATGCACTGGGTAGAAGACGGATGACCTTGTTTCCCCCAATCAGAGCAAAGCTATGTTTGAAATTTGAATTTCAAAGGCTGAAGCAACGCTTCAGATCCAGCGCTAGGCGCGCTGCGCGCCTAGTGTCAAACACGGATGTGCTAGCGCCAGGTGCGCTGCGCCCTAGGCAGTGCATCATGAGTGCGCTAGCGCTAGGCACGCTGTGCGCCACGTGTCAAACACGGGTGCGCTAGCGTAGGCTGCGCTGTGTTTTGAGCAGCGCACCACGTGTCAAACACTGGTGCACTAGCGCAAAATGCACTGCCCTCTGAGCAGCGCACCACGTGTCAAACACGGTGCGCCAGCGCTGGAATTATAAAATTCCCCACCGTTAGATCAAAAGATCTAATAATAATGATAAATTATTAATCAATCAGAATTAAAATTCTATTATGGAAAGATTTTCTCAATCTTGTTAAAAACAAGAAGATTGCCTTCTGTAAAACAGAAGCCCTAGGATTAAAGATCCAACGGTGGGAAACATCCCCAAATCAATCAGAGAAAGATCTCTTTAACCGATTCAACAAATCAGCTGGCCCTATATAAAGGCCCCAAGACTTTAAGTCTGAGAGAGAGAAACCCCCTATAAACTTTGAGAAATTTAAAGAAAGAAGAGCAAGCTCTCAGCAAAAGAAGATTATTTCTTCAAGGTAAAAAGGATGAATGATGAACATAGAGATGAAATCATCTCTTAAAAAGAAGAATTATCTTCTTAAAAGATCATAGATCTACAAAGACCAAGCTCTTTCATAAAAAAGATCAAAAGATCTCACCACATAATAAAAGAAGAACATATTCTTCACACAGATTATTAATCTATAAAGGCAAGCCCTTTCAAAAATAAGAACTGTTGTTCTTGAATCTTGAGACAAAGTCTCTTTTATAAAGAACATAAATTTGTTCACAGATCATAAAAATTGATCAAATGTGCTTTGCGCTATTGAAATGCGCCTTGCATTCTTGAACAGCGCTTCTACGCTCTCTGAACCGGAGCTCAGCACCAAAATGCGCCACGTGTCAACCACGTATGCAACTTCTGCTTTCCGCTTCTGAAATAGCGCACTGCGCTCATGGGGTGGCGCTTAGCGCCAAGCGCGCCACGTGTCACTCACGTGTGCGCTACTAAACTAGCGCAATGCGCTCATAAATTAGCGCTCAACGCTCTTAAACTGGCGCACTGCGCTCATCATCTAGCGCCTAGCGCAGAACATGACACGTGTCTCTTACATGCGCGCCACGTGGCAGAAGCGAACTGCACTTTTTGATCGGCGCAAAGCGCCTAGCGCACCCTAGGTCGCGCTGACAGAACATAAATTGTTCTGATGAATGCTCTGCATTCAGTAAAAGACAAGAAAAGAGTGTCAAAAGGGCCAAGTCCAAATAAAGGCTCAATAGCCAGAACAATATAAATGTTTAAACATTTATTGGACTTAGCCCAATATTGGCCATAAGTCCTCAATTTATATTTAATTAAGCCCATATGCTCACGAATATTTAACAGTTCTTAGTCCCAAACTGGACTACAGATCTTCCAACCAACTCACACCGGTTCGAGGGTACATCTCTTTACTCCTCTGATATTTGTCGTTGTAATCCTTCAACGTCTTCAGAGAGGTGACGGGTCCCGACAACCATACATTTCATAGACTATGACGTCTTTAAACTGGACTGTGGGGTCCTTAAGCCTATGGACTATGATGTCCTTAATCTCGGACTGTGGGGTCCCTTTAAACCCACGGACTATGATGTCCTTAACCTCGGACTGTGGGGTCCCTTTAAACCCACGGACTATGATGTCCTTAACCTCGGACCGTGGGGTCCCTTTAAACCCATGGACTATGATGTCCTTAACCTTGGACCACCATGTCCTTAAACTGGTAATCGACCGCAATGTCCCTAAACTAAACAATCGAGTCCAAATGCTCTTTTGTTGGATCTAAACGATCCCGTTAAGTTGATCTTAGTCTAAAATTAGACTAACGTGTCCTTAACTTACGTTTAAGTTGATCTTAGTCCCAAATGAGACTAACGTATCCTTAAACCCAAACCCCAAACCCAAATCTAAGAAGATACGGATTTGGACTAATCCACGCCCTACGGGCGACAACATAAATTAGTCTCCGTATACAATCCACGGGCAACCAAACACAAAACAAACACACATGATACGAAGTGACCATATGGAGAAGGAGAAAGTTGTTACCGCGATGCGGTAGCATAATTAACTGCAGGGGCTTGTGCCTGCAGGGAAGAGCGTCCCCACAATCAAAAACCCCTCAAACGAGAAGGAATCTGACGAAGTCTGCTACACCGGCCGTATCCGTTTAAACCTTCGATACATGGTGACATAAATCAACTTGGCATCTTCAGAGAGGTGGACAGATAGCACCAATTAGCATCTGCCTCGAATTTCAGGCAAGACGAACCTACGCGGTCGCGTCTCTGTATTCGGTGGGGAACAGATTCTGGCACGTCCGGTGGGACCTTTTCCTCTTTCCACTCCACACTTCGTGTGTCGTGTTCACGAACGAAACGCGGTTTGCTATGGTTGCCTGTGGTTTCGAGGTACTTAGATTTGGTGTCTTGCTCCGTGCAGAAAATAGAAGATTAATGGCTTCAAACTGCACTAACTGCAACTGCAACTCTCGCTCCGTCCCATCTGGAGGAGTGACTTACGGGTCCTTAGCGGCCTCCATCTTCGTTATGCCGGTGGAACAGGTGACTCAGGCTACCACCGGGTTGTTCTTCGGGACCATGCTCCTACCAGTGAGCATTAACATCCTGCTTCCGCAAGAAGTGCAAAAGAAGTCGGTCTTTGATCGGCTCACTACTACCACGACCCCTCTCAACGGGTCGTCCAATGTCAAGCCGACATGATCAGTCTTCGATATGCTGAGCCTAAATTCTAATGGGCCCGTCAAGAAGCCTACGATACCTGAAGTGGCCATCCCAAAAACGATAGCCATCCCGACTCAAGCGGACGGAATCATCGGAGAGGCTTTTTCTGCTAAGAAGTCAGTCTTCACAAGGCTGGACATTCCGGCTCCTGCTCCAGGCGAAGTCCCCAAAGCTGCTTCTCCTGCTCTAAGGTCTGTCTTTGACAGATTGGATACTGTTGCTTGATGGACGTCGGTCTTCAAGAGGCTGGTACCAGCAGCGCCTCACCAGAACAGGGGCATGACGAAGCCATCCCCATCGCTGAACCAACACCATCTACACGACATGCTCGCCGTCGTCACTGGCGCCGAGTACGAAAGGCTGGGGGCAGTTCTTCGTCTGGATTTACTCCACCAGCTCCGATGGTGGAAGTCAATGCTGCTGTGCCAACTGGGAACAGCGTCGAGCTGCTTAATAGGGTGCGCAGGAATTCACCCACCGCCGTACTGAAAAGATCTCCTCCATCCGTGGAGAATGCACCGAAGGCAAAGCCAAAGCAGCCCCCTCAGCGGCTCTCTTCCAAAATTTATAAGGTCTGGCGACAGGTTCAAGACTCCGTAATTGATCAAGATTAAAAAGGTGAAAGTTCAGCAAAAAGAAAATCATCTTGCCAAGCCACAAAAGACAACAGCTGTCTGGATGCCCACTGCAATGGCTCCCTCAACATCAACCGCCCAAAAGAGAAGGGGGCTAGAGAAAGCCTCTGTGATCATGGTGAACCGTAAGAGCGCCGAATCCAAACGCCCCAAGTCTGGGGGCATAATAGTGCATACTGTTTATATGGCTTCCGGAAAAGTGGAAAGCCGCGCTTTGATAGGTCATCGACCGCTCACCCGATCCGTGACAAAAGCCCAGGAGCAACAACAGAAGCTTAAGGAAATACTATCGTAAATGGCCGCACTCACCAGACCAAAAGAAAGCCCGGAGGAATCATCAGAGCAACGTCATGAACAAGAAACCGATGCTAACTTCTTCCGCAGAGTCCTCGAAAAGAAGGACAAAGTGGCAGCGGAACAAGCTGCCAACATAAAATGAATGGCGCTTCTCTTCCAAGACATAGTCGGGATGATGTTACAGCCGGAACCTCCAGCTGAAGACCCTCCGATCATTATTGAAGATGATAAAGGAGAAGCGTCAAATCCTCTGCCGGCTCTGTCAGCAGCCAAGGAGGAAACCATCTCGAAAGCCACGCTCGATGATTATATAGCTCAATAAATACGAGCTCACCGAGCGAACGAAGCGGCTGACCAAGTCGTTAAAACTGGACGACCATATCCAGGCTGGTATGATCAAATAAGTTACCCGCCGGGATATATGATCCCCAAATTCCATGTGTACAAGGGGACAGGCAATCCCCATCAACATGTCGCTCAGTTCAGGGCACTTTGCGGCAACACCGGGGGCGATGATAAACTTTTGCTTGGTCGGTTCATCGGCAACATGGCGGAAACGGCCTTCGAATGGTATTTAGAGCTTCCCAATGATTCCGTCAAAACGTTTACAGAAATGGAGTTGCTATTCACTCAGCGGTTCGCAAGCGCCAGCGAACGCACCCCAATAACGGCATTGATCAATGCCAGGGTGAATCCTGGAGAAACATGGGTTCAATACGCAATACGATGGCGGAATCTGTCGTCGAAATGCGAACAGCGCATCGAAGAAGATCCTGCTGTGGGCATGTTCATGTGGACCCTTAACCCTCAATCGACTATCTCCCAATTCATGATGTTCTTCAAGCCGACCACGTTCCAGGCCTTGATTGACAAGTTGGCCCAAATGGACTAGATGGGTCATAGACCATCTCCTCGAAAGACGGATCCTCGGAATGAAAAGGGGAAAGGAAAGCAACTTTCGTTGCCACTACTCAACAACAGCTGGGCAACTTAAAGCCGGTTGTTCGCCAAAACAATATGCGTCCACGCCCATCCCTCAAGAAGAGACTAGGACGTCCTTACTCGTTTCCCCAGGGTAAAACAAGGAGACTGTTCGAGCTGGCAGTGCGCAACAGACTCATCAATCTGCCAGATCCAAAACGTCCGTTGCAGCCAGACGATGTCAACAATCCTAATTACTGCCCTTACCACCAAGCAGTAAGCCATCCAATCGAAAATTGCTTCGTCTTCAAAGGCTGTATTGAGGACCAATACTAACAAGGCAAGTTCGCATTATCCGAAAACTGGAAGGTGAACCCGCCTCAACCTCATGCCCCTAAAAAAGTGGACGTGCCGGGGGCATCGTGCTCATTCATAAGGGAAGCCCCATGGGAAGTTGTTCTTTCGGCAAAGACGAAAAGAATGCGGAAGGATCTCCAAACGTGCCCGGCAATCAGGTGGAAAAATCCACTGGAACCCGAGATCGACGAGGGAATGCTGAAACCGTGCCCAACTACAAAAATTGGTGGTGATAGTCAAAGCGCTCGCATCCAGCCGTCAAAGTCTTCGAAGAAGAAGAAGAAGACTCGAGAGCCTGTGAACAAGCGCATAGACCTGCAAAAAAAATTTGACACTCTGGAAGAATATAACCAAAAGGCGCGGACCCCGGTCACCCTCCAAGAATTTCTCAACAATATCCTTGAGAGCGGAGATAACGATAATAACGACAGGGATGACTCGTCAAAAGAATCTGAGGACTATGTGGCAAGTTGCCACATGATCTCTCATTTGACATTAACTAATGAAGAAACGCACTCGGCGGTAGAAGACAGCATAAAAGAGTTGAGGGCAGGATCGAAGCCAAAACCCTTGGAACCGTCTGACGAGATGATCGACTTGCTACTGAACGAAGCCCGTCAGAAAAGCAAAACCAATCGAGAGCGTGAACTGGCTATATTCGAAAAAGCTAAGCGCCGACGACTGGAAGAAAAGGTCGAGACACCCCAACTGGAGCAAAGCATCCCTATCGCCAGCAAAAGCAAGCTTAAAATAAGGAAACGATTCGCTAGGGCCCTGGCAATAGGAATGAAGTTGCCCTCTTTCAAAGCAAATTCCCTTGGCAATATGCGTCTTGATAAAGAGGACATATATTCTAACTTCTGCCTATACCATCAGAGGATTGCACACCCTACCGAGGAGTGCATAGCCTTTAAAAACTGGTGGCAGGGATATGTTGCCCATCGATGACATGTTCAACGAATGAAGCGCAAGGCTCGTCGGGACCAGAAAAGCACGACAGATGAGCGTGAAAAAGCTGCTGGCAATTGTCACATAGCCGACACTAAGGGATCGCAAGTTATCATCTTTGGAAGCGACTCTGAAGAAGAAATCGCCCTCAGCCCTCTCTTCAAGGAATCCACCTCCGACATAAAACATGCGAAGATTTACGGCAAAATCTAGCTGCGTAATCGTACGTTGACTTATGACCGAAACGTCGTTAAACTTGTACCAACCCGCGGCATCTTCAGGCTGACGTGGTAAAAAAAATGGTACGTCCATAAGCGAGATGAGCACGGATGAAAACCTGAAAGGGCTCCTTGAGTAAAAACAGCAGGGCCACCGGCGAGTTTTGTGAAAACCCGAAAGGGCGCAACCTCGTTAAAAGACACTTGCAAGGTTCTTTCGACCTTGTGAGGAGAAACCACCTCCGTGGGATCCTTACGACTCATAAGGGAACAACACACTTAGGAATCCCCATGATCCCTAGGGAGAAATTACACTTGCGAGATCCTCACGACTCGAAAGGAGAACCCTCTTATGGGACCCTCACGGCTCATAAGATTCAAAAGTCTTAAGCTACAGGGATCTGAACCTGTTCTTAAGCAGCCACCATAACCTCCGATACTGCCCTACAAGCGGTTCAGTATTGACCTTGTATACAATCCACGGGCGCGAAAAAACATTTCCCTAACAAAGTCCCATCCGTGACTAGGGATATGTCTACATGGTGAACAACCCTTGTAAGTCCTCTCGACTTATAAGGAGAAAACACTCTTGTAAGATCCTTACAACTTATAAGAGATCATACACTTAGGAATCCTCATGATTCCTAAGGAGAAAACACACCTACGAGATCCTCACAACTCGCAGGGAGAAATACCTTTATGAGACCTTTACGGCTCATGAAGTCAAAAGCCTTAGTCGACAGGATCCTAACCCTGTTCGCTAAGCCACCTTTGTTCGACATCGACAGAGGCAAATGATGATTCGCTCCTGGCAATATCCCAGTTGTAGCGGTGCTGATGCCAAAATCGATGTCTAATTCCAAGCTTGCAGCAAGAAGCTAGCGAGCCACATATGCATACGAAATAGCCGAAAAGATGGGGCAACTTACAACAAAAAACAGCAAGTAAAAATATATGCATGCAGAATAGACAAAATGATTGGGCAACCCGCAATAAAAAGCAGCGAGTAAAAATAAAATAAATAGCCGAAATGATTGAGCACCGCGAAAAATGACCAAAAGGATTGGGCAATCGCGACCTTTGCGTTATAAAAGCTGAAATGATAGAGCATCGCGGAAAGAGATAAAAAAATATAATAAAAAAATGAAATTTATGCCCTACAGGTGATATCACATCAATCCCTGTATACAATCCAGGAGCGCAAACAAAGAAGTAATCACACCTTCCCTTCCCAGGCTTCATCAGAAAACGAAGCCAAATCTCGACGATTCAGGGATAGCCTAGAGATCATCAACAGCGTTCCTCCCTATTCCAGCAGGATTCAGACGCTGTAATCAACCCTGGAGCTACGGTAAAGCCCCTACTCCAAATCTCGATGGTTCCCAGACAACCTAGAGACCACCTCGACATTCGTCTCGTTACAGCAGACGCAACGTCAGCAAGGCGGAGTGATGGAAAAATCCCAATTCCACCTCAGCACTCGTTTCATTACACCAGACGCAATGTCAACAACGGCGTTCCTTTGCAATCCAGCAGGATGCAGATGCAACGTCAACGAAAGACCTCACGGTCAAAGCAACGGAGTCATTGCAAAGTACCTAGTTCCAAGTCTCGACGGCCACATCTACAGCCTGGAGACCCACAACAGCGTTCCTCCTCATTCCAGCAGGACTCAAACGCAATATCACCAAACGGAGCCATGGCTTAGTCCCTATTTCCAAATCTCGATGGTTCACAGACAACCTAGAGATCACCTCAACATTCGTCTCGTTACAGCAGACGCAACATCACCAAACGGAGCCACGGCAAAATCCCTAGTTCCAAGCCTCGACGGTTCATCAACAACCTAGAGGCAGCCGCGACATTCGTCTCGATACAGCAGACGCAATGCCAGCAAACAAAGCGAAGGCTAAATTCCTAGCTTCAGGGTCTTGACGGCAACTCATATAAAACCTGAAAGACCATCGGAGATCATTCCACACCAGCACGGAGTGGTCACCACCTCAACGTTCGTCTTGATACAGCAGACAATATGTCACTACAGCGTCCTTCCTCCAACAGGATTCGGACACGCCAAAGTAAACGAAGCGAAGGCCAAATTCCTAGCTTCAGGGTCTTGACGGCAACTCATATAAAACCTGAAAGACCATCGGAGATTATCTCATCCCTGCGTGGAGTGGTCACCACCTCGACGTTCGCCTCGATACAGCAGACGAGATGTCACCACAGCATTCTTCCTCCACCAGGATTCAGATGCTATAATCAAATAACGGAGCCACGGCAAAACCCTAGTTCCAAACCTCGACGGTTCACCAACAACCTGAAGACAATCGCGACATTCGTCTCGATACAGCAGACGCAATGCCAGCAAACGAAGCAAAGGCAATATTCGTAGCTTCAGGGTCTTGACGGCAACTCATATAAAACCTGAAAGACTATCGGAGATCATCCCACACCAACGCGGAGTGGTCACCACCTCGACGTTCGCCTCGATACAGCAGACGAGATGTCACCACAGCATTCTTCCTCCACCAGGATTCAGATGCAACAATCAAACAACGGAGCCACGGCAAAATCCCTAGTTCCAAACCTCGACGGTTCACTAACAAGCTAGAGACAATCTTGACATTCGTCTCGAGACAGCAGACGCAATGCCAGCAAACGAAGCAAAGGCCAAATTCCTAGCTTCAGGGTCTTGACGGCAACTCATATAAAACCTGAAAGACTATCGGAGATCATCCCACACCAGCGCGGAGTGGTTATGACTCATCGGGGCTCTCCAAAATGAGCCTAACCTCGAGTAAAAAGAGGCATGGCAAAATTCCTAACGCTAGCTCTTCCGACGGTCAAACTGCCTAGGAGGATTGCTTGAAGACGTCTTGTCCAGCCCCCGAAGGGATCAGAGACATGACAGTCGCAAGGCTACTCGAACAGCAAGATCGCCTATCGAGGAATACATCAGCCAACGCGACGGTACGACGGACAAAACACTAGTACCACAAACCCTAACGGACCTCTGTCGTAAAGAGCAGAGGTTAACTATGACGTTAAGACATTCTTGCGAGAACTGCTCGATTCGTCTCGACTCGTGAAGAAATTAGTGTCTTTGCGAGAACTTCTCGATTCGTTTCGACTCGTAGGGAAAAGCCTTAGACAATGGGGATAAGAACCAGTTTCCTAAGCACTGGGGCCCTGCAAGTCGGTCTAAAATGGACTCTTGCATACTATTCACAGGCCACACTCTCCAAAGTCGAATCTCGGTAAGGAGGGAAACAACCACTTACGAGTCCTCTCGACTTGTAAGAGGGAAAATTCTCTTGTGAGATCCTTACGACTCTCAAGAGAAAATGCACTTAGGAATCCTCACGATTCCTAAGGAGAAAATACACCTACGAGATCCTCTTGACTCGTAGGGAGAAAAATCTTTATGAGACCCTCACGGCTCATAAAGTTGAAAAGTCTTAGGTAGAAGATCTGAACCTGTTTCCTAAGCCATCACTACCCCTCGAAGAAGCCTAACCTGCTTCCTAAGCCATCACTAGCCCTCGAAGAAGCCGAAACAAGATGCTCACCCTATCATCTGCCGACTATGTTTGCTAAGGTGACATGCTGATAACAAAAGAAAGAAGAAAGCAGAGAGATGACACAAGACATTGCGAAAGAAATGTATCTTTTATTCATGAATTCAATTGGGTACAAAATACATCATATGAAAGAATAAAAGAATGAATATATTTTATTCAAAATTACAAATGGTACAAAAAACAATTATTGAGAGGGAAGCGCTTTCAATAATCTGATTAACCGCTCACGCACTTCCCTCAGCCCCTTTTCTTGATCAGCTGCCGCGACCAACTCTGCTTCGACCTGGGCTCGCTGCTGCAAGTAAGATGAAAGTTGTTCCTCGACGGCCCGCTGAGCTGCTTCACGATTTTGTGCATCCTGCTCGACGACGTCGAGCTTCTGCCTCAGTGTTAACCCATCAGAGATGCATCGCAGAAGGCCTTCAAAGATAACTTTCAACTGGGTAGCATTTGCATCAACCTGAGCATGCAGTCGGGCAAATTCACTTGAAGTTTCTTCACATTCCTTATGCTTTAAGGCCACTTCTTGTTCAAGATGGCGGAAATAAGAAGTGCTCTGCTCGACCCACGCAGCCCGTTGAGTGTTCACAGCCAGGACCTCTGGAGCAGGACGCCTAAGCTCAAGCTCACGCAGGTAGGCCTTAATCTTCCTGCAGTGATCAACCCAAGACTCAACGACGCTCTCACTATGAAAGTTTACGAGCGTCGCCAGCATAGGGTTAACCTCCGCAACAAAATCCGCAGCAGATATGGGAGTCTCTACGTCAAGCTCCTCAATGTAGTCACTCAACATGCGCAGACTATTCGCGGCGCCTTTCGAGGATGCACGTCTGGAAAAGGGTCCGGCCGGCATTGTGATGCGAGACTCGAACGGGGCTGGAGTCGATGTGACCGCTACAAAACAAATTACAATCAGATGTCGGCTCAAGAAATAAAGAAAATACACGAACAATAGAGTCTACCATGCCGGCTGCAACAGGGGGCAGAGCTGGGAGTACTAGTGGCGCAATGATAACCTCATCCCCTCCTTCAATTTGTAAGGCTACAAGCAATACAAAGAAGAATTAGCAATAATGTGACTGCCCGTTAAAGAAAGGACGTCGTTTAGAAAAGATACTCACCGACACCAGCGGGCAGACTAATCTCTGACTGGAAAGAAAAGTGTGGGTGCAGCACCTGATACAGGTTATCAAAAAGGACTCCTACAAGGACACAGTAATGCAACGTCAGTACATAAGTTATACAGCTTAAAAAATAAGACTGATGGGTCACGAATCCGCACCTTCCAACATCCGAGATTGTACGAGAGAGGTAGAGGAGGGGTCACCGTCAAAGCGGTAGCTGATGGCGCTGCCTCGGGTAGCGCAACCTCAACACTCGCCACGCTTGCATTAGAAACGAGATAAATACTGTCAGGAAAGATTGAAAGGGATTGCAGAATAAAAAGAGAAGCAATGACCCAAAATCTATCTGGTGAGTCGCCGGTCGGAACCGTAATAAGGGCGTCACTTGATATAGCGATTGCTTCACCCTCCTCCATTGGAATGGTTTCGCCGCCCGTGGCTTCATCCCCCGACTCCACGAGAATCGTCGTGATACTGGCAGCGCCCGGCAACGGCAGGGAGCCGCAAGGGGAAAGAGCCACAATTGGAGCAGTTCCGGACTCTTGGGAAAAGGTGGCCACTTCAGGCTCAATGGTTGCCGCCATCTCGCCTACCGCTGCCTCGGGTTCGGCGATCATGGCTACCTCCTCTACCTCCACCCCGGGCTCAGTGGTCACCGCCACTTCTTCGGTAAGACTCGGCCCTGCAAGATAGGATATATGAGAACTGAAAGTTAAAGCTTTGACAACGGAACCCAATGTCACATTACCTTGAGTTGGTCTTCCAATTGCTTCCCGAGCCGCACATGCTGCCCATCTGTAGGCAGTGGACAAGGCAGCTGGAAATTCCTCTGAAGGGGTAGGGGCAGGGGTAGCGGTGCTCGAACCCGCACCCACGGCCAAGGCGGCACTACGCTCCCTTACCGCGCGCATTCTGCGCTTCCTTTCCTCTCGGGCCGTCAGAGCGGATCTTCTAGACGCCTCCATCAATAGGACGTCATCGTCCGCGCCGAGGGTAACCTTTGGAGCCATCAAGGCATCCGTCATCGATCGTTTGAGTAAGGCCTCTTTCGGCAGTGCCGAGGAGGCCGAGACTTCGATGGCTGGCCCAGGAAGAATCTCCGCACCACCTTGCGGGATTGGCATTGTAGTCCCTGCGATAAGATAAAGAAGGGGTCAGATTGTCCATAAGAAAGGAGAATGAAGATGCAATGAGCCGAGACATACCAATGCCCAACAAAGCGCGATTCCTCTCCTCCTCCTCGAAGGTCCTGAGGGAAGCCGCCAGAGCCTCTTCAGTGGTAAAGCCTGTCACAGAAGGAAAAATGTCAATCAAGACATGGTAATAAAAATAAAAATATAATGCAATAACAGAAGTTACGGCTTAAACTCACTTGATTGCGCGAGGATGGCTATTTCCGCTTTGTGGCTTGCGGATCGCACAGAAGCTGCAATGGCGGCCTCGGGATCAGTATCTTCCAGCGCTATGAAGAGACCCTCATTGGTTCCATATTCGCTCAGGCCCTCGTTATAAGGAGCATGAGGCTCCAGCCCGAGTACAGCGTCTAGAGAGAGGACCGACTTCTTCTTCCTATTCTGCGAGCGAGCTCCGGTCGCCCCTAGCACGAGTTTACGTTTAGCAGGCACCTTGGGACGACGAGTCCCAATTTCTTTTCCTACGTCCGACTCGGGGGACGCGGCTGCTACTTCTTTTTCAGGCGCGCTGGATGGAGGCAACCCGCTCGTAGGGCTTAGCACATGTGGAGGCTCAATTGCAGTGGCTTCTCTTAGCGGAGGAAGGACAATGGTCCGTCGCTTCAAGGGGAGGTTTCGGTCACTAGCAGGGGTGCACCCTTGCGGTCGAGTAGCATCCGCTTCTCCTCCCTGATAACAGCACCCATTGCATGTTGATACCAGGCCACGTGTACATTAAGGGCCCTCGGGACACAACTTGATTCGCTGATAAAGAAATGAGACCCCGTATTCAAGTGCAGGAAATGATGCAGCGCGTCCCGTATTCCCTCTTCGGTGGCAGCGGGTTCTACCAAGAAATCCTCCAGTGGGACTCCCTGATTGTAACTTAGCTGCTAGGCAAAATGATGGGGGTTGTATCTCATGAATAGCGCCGCATCATTTTGCCTGAATACAAGAAAGCCCGGCCTGATGGAGTATAAATGAAGAATCTCCGGGGCTTTCAACACGGAGGCCCCGTCCTTAAAAATGTCTTGCAGTGACAGCACCGACTTTGAAGTTTCCTGGCCGATGGTCAAGACTTTGTCTGTGAAAGACATACCATCTCCGACCGTGCACGGACGAAGGAGCAAGCCCCTAGCTTCCCGATGTGACGAACTCACGATGGAGGCGTCAACCAGCCGAATAATCCGAGGGAGCTTGCATCTCTCGTAAAACGAAGGTCTCTTGTGAATGCCAAAGACCCGGAGCACGTGCAGCTCCATCCATGAAGTGAAGTAATGCATCGGGAAATTGGAAGGATGCACCCCTGGTTCAGTGGTATCCGCTGCTACGCTAAGACTATGGTATAAGTGGGCTAACCCGACGATCCCGATGGCCACTTGTATTCCAGCAACCATGCGATGCGCGGGGTAGAAGACGGAAGGCCTCATGTAATGAGGATGCATAGGGAGCGCGAACCAACTCAACCATAGCCCAAGAAACCCAAGAAAGAACGCCTCCTCATCAATGCCCGGAGCGGCGATTTCTGACAGGGGGACGATCGCGACGTCAGGAAGGAAGAAACCCTTCTGATCAGCTTCCAGTATCGGCCGACGGTCCAAGCCAAAGCCGAAGGGATCGTCAAGTTTAGCGAACTTTTCGCCTTGTCGCGACAGAATCTCCGGGCGAAGAAAATGGGCAATGAAGTCCGCAAAACTGACCCCCCGGCCTCCGGATTCAATGAAGAGGCTCTCGTACATGTTCAACACCTTTATCAGACTGGGGAACTGGTGCTGAATAGCGTTCTCTGGCGTGAGGTCCATCACTACTGGCTTGGTGGCAAAAACATATTCATCCGGAGAAAGCATCTCCTCGTAGTGCTCCCCCCTGACCGGTAGACCAGAAACCTTGGCGAGATCTTCTAAGGAGATGGAGACCTCTCTATCCAATAGGAGGAAGGTATGAGTCGGGATATTCCACAGCTCCAAAAACGCTTTGATCCACCATGTGGGGGGTGCAGAATACTGGAACAAGGAAGCGTAGACCGCAGCGTATAACCCGAGCTCTAGCAGCTGCGATTTTTTCGCTGACAAGATATACCGGGACCACTGCAAGTACCCGGCCGGATGACGGGGTGTTAGCCCGATATTGTAGGGCTGTCCCCAAGGGCGTGACTCGCCCTGGCATATGCGCCGCCCTAGGGTGTCCAGAGCCGCCGGCAGCTGCATGGGTACGGCGGCAATCGAAGGCTGAAGGAGACCCTCCGAAGTCCAATTAACCACCTCCACGGCATAGTTCACCGGTGGTGGATCTGCATACGGGATCGCCGAGATAGGCTCCGAAGGCATCGCACAAGAGAAGCTTCGACGACCTCTGATAATCTAGTCGTACCATCTACCCCACAAGTGAAGTTTTTTGTGTTACGGGTCATGGTCTTTAATGAGTTGGAGAACCTCCCGGTCCACAGGTGCCTCAGGGAACCCTCCCTCTGAACGGACGAACGGAAACGAAGTATCGAAAGACATGTCGCCTGCAAAATAAAAGAGGACAAAAGTCAACTGTCAGTGCTATAATTTAATTTTTTTTTTTAAATTCTAACACTCGGTACTTTAAAATTTGTACCACACTGCAATGCAGTGGAAAGGGGACCAAAGGGGGACCCACAAAATCTAGATGACAATGCATCAATTAATAAAACAGTCTCATCATTTAATGAGACTGTCATTTAAATGAGGAAATCCTCAAGAAAATTCTCATTGAATGAGAGATCCCTCGGGAAAAGGAAAAAATCTCCCTTTGAAGAGCAAAGCTCTATGACAGAGTGACACTTGTCAAACTCTGATCATGAAGGAATAAAATTCCTCAAGAACCTGGCTCTGTAATGATGATGGAAAAATCCATCAGAAAAGAATTAATTAAAATTAATTTTTATGAATTAAAAAATTCTGGGATCTTCAAGATCTATGAACAAACTCTTAAGAGTTCTTCATCAAAGATTAATAAATCAACATGATTCAAAAGAGCAGAGCTCTGATTCATGGGCTAAGAAACCCCAAGAAAAGATCTCTTTAGATCTATGGGTTCAGGAGAGCAAAGCTCTGTTAATGAAACCCTAAATAGGTTTTCTTTAGATCAAACATCTATGAAGAGTAAGGCTCTGATTAATGGGTAAAACTCTAATTTATTAAAAGTTTTAAACTTTACCTAAGTTTTGACAGAGTTCTGACTCTTAAAAGGTTCTTAAACAAGAGAGCTATGCTCTGTGGGAGAATGAAATTCTCAGAAACCAAGAAGAAGATGAACAAAATCATCTAAGGGACCAAAGGTCCTATTTATAGACATTGAAACGCCTCTTCAACTTCTAAGTTGATCCAAGGACGCAGATGCTACCACCGCTGCACTCACGTGTGGGCCACATGAGCGTAACGGTGGGGGGGCATTTGTTTCCCCCAATCAGAGCAAAGCTCTGTTTGAAATTTGAATTTCAAAGGCTGAAGCAACGCTTCAGATCCAGCGCTAGGCGCGTTGCGCGCCACGTGTCAAACACGGATGCGCTAGCGCCAGGTGCGCTGCGCCCTAGGTAGCGCATCATGAGTGCGCTAGCCCTAGGCGCGCTGTGCGCCACATGTCAAACACGAGCGCGCTAGCGCAGGCTGCGCTGCGCTTTGAGCAGCGCCCTACGTGTCAAACACTGGTGCGCTAGCGCAAAATGCGCTGCGCTCTGAGCAGCGCACCACGTGTCAAACACGGGTGCGCCAGCACTGGAATTATAAAATTTCCCACTGTTAGATCAAAAGATCTAATAATAATGACAAATCATTAATCAATCAGAATTAAAATTCTGTTATGGAAAGATTTTCTCAATCTTGTTAAAAACAAGAAGATTGCCTTCTATAAAACAGAAGCCCTAGGATTAAAGATCCAACGGTGGGAAACATCCCCAAATCAATCAGAGAAAGATCTTTTTAACTGATTCAACAAATCAGCTGGCCCTATATAAAGGCCCCAAGACTTCAAGTTTAAGAGAGAGAAACCCCCCTATAAACTTTAAGAAATTCAAAGAAAGAAGAGCAAGCTCTCAGAAAAAGAAGGTTATTTCTTCAAGGTAAAGAGAATGAATGATGAACACAGAGATGAAATCATCTCTTAAAAAGAAGAATTATCTTCTTAAAAGATCATAGATCTACAAAGACCAAGGTCTTTCATAAAAAAGATCAAAAGATCTCACCACATAATAAAAGAAGAACATATTCTTCACACAGATCATTGATCTATAAAGGCAAGCCCTTTCAAAAATAAAAACTGTTGTTCTTGAATCTTGAGAAAAAGTCTCTTTTAAAAAGAACATAAATTTGTTCACAGATCATAAAAATTGATCAAATGTGCTTTGCTCTATTGAAATGCGCCTTACGCTCTTGAACAGCGCTTCTGCGCTCTCTGAACCGGCGCTCAGCACCAAAATGCGCCACGTGTCAACCACGTATGCAACTTGCGCTTTGCGCTTCTGAAATAGCGCACTGCGCTCATGGGCTGGCGCTCACCGCCAAGCGCGCCACGTGTCACTCACGTGTGCGCCACTAAATTAGCGCAATGCGCTCATAAATTAGCGCTCAACGCTCATAAACTGGCACACTGCGCTCATCATCTGGCGCCTAGCGCGGAACATGACACGTGTCTCTTACATGCGCGCCACGTGGCAGAAGCGCACTGCACTTTTTGATCGGCGCAAAGCGCCTAGCGCACCATAGGTCACACTGACAGAATATAAATTGTTCTGATGAATGCTCCGCATTCAGTAAAAGGCAAAAAAAAGAGTGTCAAAAGGGCCAAGCCCAAATAAAGGCACAATAGCCAGAACAATATAAATGTTTAAACATTTATTGGACTTAGCCCAATATTGGCCATAAGTCCTCAACCTATATTTAATTCAGCCCATCTGCTCACGAATATTTAACAGATCTTAGTCCCAAACTAGACTACAGATCTTCTAACCAACTCACACCGGTTCGAGGGTACATCTCTTTACTCCTCTGATATTTGTCGTTGTAATCATTCAACGTCTACAGAGAGGTGACGAGTCCCGACAACCATACATTTCATAGACTATGACGTCTTTAAACTGGACTGTGGGGTCCTTAAGCCCATGGACTATGATGTCCTTAACCTCGGACTGTGGGGTCCCTTTAAACCCACGGACTATGATGTCCTTAACCTCGGACTGTGGGGTCCCTTTAAACCCACGGACTATGATGTCCTTAACCATGGACCACCATGTCCTTAAACTGGTAATCGACCGCAATGTCCCTAAACTAAACAATAGAGTCCAAATGCTCTTTTGTTGGATCTAAACGATCCCGTTAAGTTGATCTTAGTCTAAAATTAGACTAACGTATCCTTAACATACGTTTAAGTTGATCTTAGTCCCAAATGAGACTAACGTATCCTTAAACCCAAACCCCAAACCCAAATCTAAAAAGATACGGATTTGAACTAATCCACGCCCTACGGGCAACAACATAAATTAGTCTCCGTATACAATCCACGGGCAACCAAACACAAAACAAACACACACGACACGAAGTGACCATCTGGAGAAGGAGAAAGTTGTTACCGCGATGCGGTAGCGTAATTAACTGCAGGGGCTTGCGCCTGCAGGGAAGAGCGTCCCCACAATCAAAAACCCCTCAAACGAGGGGGAATCTGACGAAGTCTGCTACATCGGCCGCATCCGTTTAAACCTTCGATACATGGTGCCATAAATCAACTTGGCATCTTCGGAGAGGTGGACGGATAGCACCAATTAGCATCTGCCCTGAATTTCAGGCAAGAAGAACCTACGCGGTCGCGTCTCTGTATTCGGTGGGGAACAGGCCTCATACGGCGAAGGTGCATTGGAAGTGCAAACCAGCTCAGCCATAGCCCGAGAAACCCTAAAAAGAACGTTTCTTCGTCGATCCCAGGAGCTGCAAACTCTGCAAAAGGGACGATCGGGGTGTCGGGAAGAAAGAAACTTTTCTGATCCGCCTCCGCCGTCGGCAGGTTGCCCAAACCTAAGCCAAAAAGATCGTCAAGTTTGGCGAACTTCGCGGTTTCCTTCGACAGTACTTCCGGGCGGAGAAAACAAGCGATAAAATCCGTAAAACTAACCCCATGGCTCCCAGACTCGAGAAATAGGCCCTCGTAGATATTTAACACCTTAATCAAACTTGGTGATTGATGTTGAATGGCGTTGTCCGGGGTAAGGCCCGTCATCACCGACTTTGCGGCAAAGACGTACTCTTCATGAGGAAGTAGTTCCTCATAATGCTCCCCACTAATAGGCAGGCCAGAAATCTCCGCGAACTCCTCTAAAGAGATGGAGCTTCCCGATCCAACAAAAGGAAGGTGTGAGTTGGAACATTCCATTATTCCAAAAAGGCTTTTACCTACCATGTAGGAGGCATGGAGTACTGAAAAAGAGAAACGTAAACTACGGGATACAACCCGAGCCTCAGCAACTGCAACCTCTTGGCGAACAGAATGTACCGAGCCCACTGCAAATATCCGGCTGGGTGACGAGGAGTCAAGCCTATGTTGTATGGCTATCCCCAAGGACGCGACTCACCCTGGCATATACGCCGCCTTAGGATATCCAACGCCATTAGAGGCTGTACGGGTATCGCAGCCATAGAAAGCTGAAGGAGACCATCTGAAGTCCAATTAACCTCCTCCACGGCATAGTTCACCGGGGGTGGGTCTGCGTAAGAGATCGCCAAAATGGGCTCCGAGGGTACCGCACAAGAAAAGCTCCGCCGACCCCTGATGATTTGGTTGTACCATGTTCCCTATAGATGAAGATTCTTGTGCTCCGGATCATGGTCTTTGATCAATGCAAAAATTTCTCGGTCCACTGGCGCTGCGGGAAATCTGCCTTCCGAACAGACGAACGGGAAGGAAGTGTCGAAAGACATAGTACCTGCACGGAAAAAAATAAACTTTCAGTCGCCAATGCTACAGATTAAGTTCTATCACTAGGCACTTTAAATCCGTACCACACTGCAATGCAGTAAAAAGGGACCAAAGGGGACCCACATAATCTAGATGACGGTTCATCATTAATAAAACAATCTCATCATTTGATGAGACTGTCATCAAACAAGGAAATTCTTGAAAGATTCTCATTTAATGAGGACCCTCGGGCCAAGGAGCAAATCTCCCATTGAGAGCAGCGCTCTATAACAAAGTAACATCTGTCAACTCTGATGATGAAAGAAATAAAAATTCCTCAAGAGCCTTGCTCTGTAAAAATGATGGAATAAGCCATCAGAAAACTTAAAATAAATTTTTTAATGAATTAAAATTCTGAGATCTTCAAGATCTATGAACAAACTCTAAGAGTTTTCATGAAAGATTAATAAATCTATATGATTTGAAAAGAGTAAAGCTCTGTTGATGGGTTAGGAAACCGTAAGAAAGATCTAAGATCTAACAAGAGCAAAGCTCTGCTGAGAAACGCTAAAAAAGGTTTTCTTGAAGATCTATGATCTAAGAAGAGCAAAAGCTTTGTTAATGGGTGAAACCCTAGTTTATTGACTAATCTCTTTAAATATTTGATCTTTTACCTAAAAATTTGACAGAGTTTTGTCTTTAAGTGATTCTCGAAAACAGAGAGCTATGCTCTAAAGGAGAAATTGATTCTCAGAAAATAAGAAAGAAGATGAACAGAAGTCATCTTAAGGGCCAAAGGCCCTATTTATAGGCACTGAGAGCCGTTTCAACTTCAAAGTTGATCTAATGGTGGAGATGGTGCCACCGCTGCACTCACGTGTGAGCCACGTGAGCGCAACGGTGGGGGGGCATTTGTTTCCACCGATCAGAGCAAAGCTCTGTTTAAGTTTTCAAAATTTGAAATGAGCAGCGCTTTATAAGAGCGCCAGCGCTCTGAAGCAGCGCACACGTGCAAAGCACAAGTGCGCTAGTGCAAAGAGCGCCAGCGCTTTGAAGCAGCGCTCACGTGTAAAGCACGAGTGCGCTAGCGCTGGAACTAAATATTCCCCATCGTCAGATCAAAAATCCAATAAAAATGATAAATCATCAATTGACCAGAATGAAATTCTGTTAAGGAAAGATTCCTCAAAATCTTTCTAAACAAAAAGATTGTGCTCTGTAAATCAGAGCACCGTTTGATCAATGATCCAATAGTGATTAAAAATCACCAAAAATACAGAATAAATTCTGAGTGGGGAAAGATTTCCCAATCTTGTTAAAAACAAGAAGATTGCCTTCTGTATATCAGAAGCTCTTGGATCAAAGATTCAACGATGGGAAAATCCCCAAATCAATTGGAGAACAGATCTCCTTAACCGATTGAACAAATCAGCTTGTTCTATATAAAGGCCCCAAGACTTCAAGTCTCATATAGAGAAACCCCCTGTAAACTTTGAGAAATCTCAGAAAGAAGAGCAAGCTCTCGGTAGAAGAACTTTTCTTCAAAGTAAAAAAAACAGAGATAAGAAAAATCTCATTAAAGAAGAAGAACATAATTCTTCTTACAGGTCATAGATCTATAAGACTAAGGTCTTTTTACAAAAAGAGATCATGAACATCTCATTATAAAAAAGGGGGAAGAATAATTCAATTCTCTTAGGATCACATATCTATAAAGGCAAACCCTTTCACCAAAATAAGAGATTGAAACATCTCCTATAAAATAAGAACTTTGTTCTTAGAACCTTGAGACAAAGTCTCTTATAAACGAGAATTTATTTCTCAGATCATAAAACTGATCAGAAGCGCTTCTGCGCTCTTGGACTGGCGCACAGCGCTAAGCGCACCACGTGCTCCTCACGTGCACGCCACTTAACAAGTAGCGCTTTGCGCTCATGGACTGGCACTCAGTGCCAAGCGCACCACGTGCTCCTCACGTGTGCGCCACTTAACAAATAGCACTTTGCGCGCATCGACTGCCGCTAGCGCCAAGCGCGCCACGTGCCCCTCACGTGTGCGCTATATCACAGAAGCGCTTTGCGCTCATTAACTGGCGCTAGCGCCAAGCGCGCCACGTGTTTCTCACGCGTGCGCTGATAGAACATAAACTGTTCTTTAAATAAAGCCCTAGAGCTATGATGAATGCTCAGCATTCAATAAAAGACAGAAAGGCTGTCAGAACCCAAATCAATACTCAGTATTGTCAAATGTTTAGCATTTTAACTGAGTGGACCAAGCCCAAGTTGGCCATAAACCCCTCATTCAGATTAATTAAGCCCATATGCTCATAAATCTTTGATCTTAGTCCCAAATTGGACTATAGATCTCCCAACCAATATTGGTTCAAGAGTACATCTCTTCACTCCTATAATACTTGTCGTTGTAATCCTTCAACGTCTTCAGAGAGGTGACGGGTCCCGACAACCAGACATTTCACGGACTGTGGGGTCCTTAAACTCATGGACTATGATGTCCTTAAACTTGGACTGTGGGGTCCTTAAACCCATGGACTATAATGTCCTTAACCTTGGACTATGGGTCCTTAAACCCATGGACTATGATGTCCTTAACCTCGAACTGTGGGGTTCTTAAACTCATGGACTATGATGTCCTTAAACTTTACAGACTATGACATTTTTAAACTACAGACTGTGGGGTCCTTAAACTCATGGACTATGATGTTCTTAAACTTCTGGACCGCAATATCCATAAATTAAACAATCGAGTCCAAATGCTCTTTTGTTGGATCTAAATGATCCTGTTAAGTAGATCTTAGTCTAAAGTTAAACTAATGTATCCTTAACAAACGTTTAAGTTGATCTTAGTCTCAAATGAGACTAATGCATCCTTAAACCCAACCCCAAACCTAAATCTAAGAAAATATGGATTTGGACTAATCCACGTCCTACGGGCGACAATATAAATTAGTCTCCGTATATAATCCATGGGCAACCAAAAATAAAACAAACATACACAACAAGAAATGACCATCTGGAGAAGGAGAAAATGGTTACCGTGATGCGGTAGCGTAATTAACTGCAGGGGCTTGCGTCTGCAGGGAAGAGCGTTCCCACAATCAAAAACCCCTCAAACGAGGGGGAATCTGACGAAGTCTGCTATATCGGCCGCGTCCGTCTAAACCTCCGATATACAGTGTCATAAATCAACTTGGTATCTTCGGAGAGGTGGACGGATAAAACCAAATAGTATCTGCCCCCAAATTCAGGCAAGACGGACCTACGCGGTCGCGTCTCTGTGTTCGGCGGAGAATACTTGACTAGATTTAACCCTTTCTTGGACTTAGGAATTTAGAGAATTTTGCTAGATTTTCAGAATGTGGGAGAGTTAGGGAATGAGGTGGTATTTATGGGGTAAAAAGAAGTGAGTGTGTGAATTAAAAAGATTAAATGGTGTTAAATGGGTAGATGAAAGGTTGCATTGCTCTCTGGTTGAAATCAGAGAAAACAAACAATAAAATAGAGTAGAGAGGAGCCAAAGGGTCGCACGGGGCGAGCACGGAGACGATTGGATCAAATATAACTGCCGGTGGAGGTTTTTGGGCTATTTCTAGCGGTTGGATTGAAGCCATCTGTCTCGAGATTTGGGCCATATGTTTTATACCATATTAACTCCTCATTTATCATGTTTGATTTCTATAAATCTTTTTGTTTCTTCGTGTATTGCATGTGCAACTCTTGGGCTTTCGAAAAGTTAAAAAGAAAAAATATAAAAATAATTAGGACTGATGGGATTCGAACACGCAGGTTATGACACAGCAGTAGAGAGTACTAACCAGTGAGCTACAAGTTGTTTCTTGTTTTTATTGAACAATATTAACTTATAACTCTTAATCAGGCCGAAATACCCTTTCTATATATTAAGCAAGTTATATTTGTACAGGAATTTCAGAGTCGTTACATTCTACCCTCCTTATAAAAATTTCGTCCTCGAAATTTACATTAAGACTAATTTTTTAAAAAGATGAAGGTATCATGCACGCATATCGTCTTCTCGCTCCCAGGTTGATTCTCCTGGCGAATCCTTTCTCCAAATCACTCGGACCAAATTCACTTCCTTATTCCGTAATGTTTTCACCTTTCGATCCAAGATCTCGACTGGTTTCTGCTCGCAAGATAAGTCAGTTTGAACCATGAGCTCTGACTGATCAAGTATGCGGTTAGGGTTGCTTACATATCATCATAGCTGGGATATGTGGAACACATTGTGCACTCTTTCTAATAAGGGTGGTAGTGCCAAACAGTACGCCACTTCTCTAACTCTTTCAACTATGTCGAATGGTCCGATGTACCATGGACTGAGTTTACCCCGTCTGCCAAAATGGATCACTCCTCTGTTCGAAGAGATCTTCAGAAACACGTGCTCTCCGGGTTGGAACTCCAGGTGTCGACGCTTTGCATCAGCCTAATGCTTTTTTTGTTCTTAAGCTATGCGCATCTTCTCCCTGATCATGCAAACTACATCCACAGTTGCCACGATTATCTCTGGCCCAAGCGGTTCATGATCTCTAATGTCGTCTCAACTTAGCGGGGAATGACACTTACTTCCATAAAGTGCTGCGAATGGTGTCATCCCAATACTTGCATGGTAGCTGTTGTTATATGAAAACTCCACATGGTGTAAGTGATCTTCTCACGAACCTCCGTAGTCTAGCATACATGCTCTCAGCATATCTTCCAGGATTTGAATTGTTCGCTCGGACTGTCCGTCTGTTTGAGGATGATACGCTGTGCTGAAATTCAGACTCGTTCCCAGACTGGCTTGAAGACTCTACCAAAACTGAGATCGGAATCTAGTATCACGATCGGAGACGATGCAAACAGGTACCCTATGTAATCCCACGATCTCCTGCATGAGTTTAAGGGTATTAAGACAAGTATGTTAATCTTGAAGGTTTAAATCTTACTTTAGATTTGTACTCACATACATGTACTTTCTTACCAATGTCTCGGTTGTTAGTTGTATGTATGCCCTAGAGGCCAGTATTGTACAGATGATGTATATTATATTGGATGCTTGGACATATATAGAGATGACTTTCTTGCTCGATATGATAGTATGCTATCTGGTTACTCTTTATCTTAACATGTACACTAGTCTCTTTATACTGTCTTATAGTTACATGTTGGTAAAGCCCTTAGGATATATACTTGACTACCTGGACTATGATGCAGATCATACTAGTGGGGACATGGTAGTCCATAAGTACATCCTTCAAGGTCCCTAGTCATGGGTGTATCGAGACGGGGCATCGATATACCAGTGTAGACTAGCGTATACGCTTCTCGACCCATGTGATGGGCGATGGATGATCCCATATCGATTGGTGTTTGACATCAGAGATGGTATACGGGTGCTCAGTGGAGACTGAGTACACTGGACGGACTCGCCGAGAACTCCCAGATGGTATTATACCTCACGTCAGATGGCAGTTCTCAGGTGACACTTGTGTAGGTTAGTCTGTAGACCCGAGATCGTCATAGAGTCTTGTGTGATTCCCACTGTGCTTTGATCTCCACCTTACCACGTCCATGAGGGCGTGCAAAATGGTAGTCTTTGGGTACAGTCCCGAGTCACATGGAGACAATGAGCGATAGGAGGGGTTTCGTCTCTCCCGGTATTGGGGGTTGATGTTGCGCTGTGCTCGATTGGCCGTAACAGGGAAGTCCCTGGCCAGGGCTGATCAGAGATTTGCTGGTAAGTGTTACCAGTAGTTTCTCGACCCGTTATGAGCCTCACATCGGCACGACTTATCGGGTTATTGGGGTCTGACGTTTACCACCCCTAGACTTGATATGCGACATATCAGACGAAGAGACCGGACTGTATGGTAAGTGTTACTGGTCGGATTCGCAGGAGTGTGAGCGGGCTAGCTCGTCGATCTTCTGATCGCTCAATACCCGGGTGGCCGTTACGTTTAGCAGACCGCTTGCGGCTTGTGGGTGCTTGATATGATCATCATCTGCTACCGGCGTATTGACGAGTCTTTAGAGTCCTACACAGAGGTTTCCTAGCTCAAGCGAAACGAAATAGGAGTGCATATGAGATATGTGCGGGACCGAGAATAATGCGTGTATGTGATACCGTATTTGATTCTCGCGATTAATGTTTCGATTGGTCGTATGAGATATGACCTAGTTATCGAATCATTGATTCGATAAATCGATGCATTGAATACTGGTCGGTTATGTGCGACATGACCGGATCATTGAATCAAGTGTTGATTTAATGATTTAATGTATAATTATATATTTGATATATTACTTTGCATTAACTAGTATTGGTTCATTTTAAACGGATTTTTCTCACTTGATTTACACATTGTATATGTGATATACTTTTGTGCACATATTTGTATCATGTTTGATGATACTGTTGCGCCACGGCAGCGCCCCGGCCTCTTGCTCGAGGCCAAAATGCGGAATAAAAATTTTCCTTACTCGGAAACCGGCGCTACCGCGGACAATGAAAACCCGGATCGTTTACCATTAACCTAATGCTAGCTAACTAGAGAGGGGGTGAGAAGTATACCGAGTGATCTGAGTCCTCCGGTCTTCTCGTCATCGTCCCGATCTCCCGCGGAAAGTGTTGCCTCCACATCGTCGCCTCCTCACCGGAAAGGGCACCACATCGCCTTCTTCTTTTACGGGCTCCCGCCTCAATACCGAGGCAACTCGCGCATGAAGCCGGCAACTCGACATGCTCAAGATGTGCTGTAGAATGTGTAGTAGATTGTCTCACTTGGGTTTGTTGCCATTTGTGGATGATGGAGGAAATGAGATTAGAAAAATGGTGCTTGCATTTTTCTAGCATGAATGAGATCAAGAAATGAAACTCAAGCTCTCTTCTTCTTCTTCTTCTCTCTTTCTTTTTTCTCTCTTGAAAAAACTTATCATCTAGTAAGCATAAGAATGGTGGAGGTAGAGAAGAAAAGAATATCAAACCATCACCTTAGAAGGAAGGTGAGTGTAGGAAAAGGTGGAGGGTAACCACAAGCAAAACATCATCATAACCAAATCACATCAACTCTAATCCACTTCTAATCACCAAAAAGCATGAAAAGAATGGTATCTAAAAAGGTTATCATAATAAATCAACTTACTAATAAAACCTCCACCAAAGTGTTATTTGCAAAACTGCAAATAACCCCCTCCATCAGAAAAGTCCGGCCGGGAAAGAACAAAGGAAAAACCGGCCGGAACGGAATGCAAACTGGCAACTCCAGAAAACTGGTCCCGTAATAAATTACAGGAAAACCCCTATACTGTGCATACACACCCGCATCTGTATTCCGACCGGATACAAATGCAATGAGACAAAATCTACACTGTACTAGACTAGGACCGGCTTAAGCCAAAGCCGGCTAGTAAAATCCGTTCGATCCTGATCCGTGCAATACCGCACGTATCTGATCGAACCCTGCCATATAACTATACGGCCACTAGTACAAAACTGTCCGATCCTGATCCGTGCAATACCGCACGTATCTGATCGGACCCTGCCATATCTCCATACGGCCTCTACAGCGTTTCGCCCGAAAGCTGAGTAACTGAAAGTGTGGTGGACTCTAAAGACTCGTCAATACTATGGCTGTGGATTTAACCACTGGCACGTCAGAGGTATAAGCCAATACGTGACGGGCCACCAGCTATTGACCAAAAGGGACGTCGATGAGGAAGCTCACCCCGACACCCAACTGAGCCTGTCAGTGACAATATCCGTACAGTCCGGTTCGTTCGTCTATGAGCATCGCATGGCGGGCCTAGGGGGTTGGTAAAAGTCAGACCCCCAAAAGCGGTACAAGTCGTGTCGGAGCGTAGCCCAGAACGCCCTGAGATACTACTGGAATACCTACCAGTAAATCTCCTGCCTTGGCCGAGGGCTTTGCGTAATGGCTCTCCTAGACACAGCGCGACCTCACCCCCAATACCGGGAGAGACGAACCCCTGAAGATCCGCTCACTGCCTCCATGTGGCTCGGGACTGTACCCAACTAAAACCTGTTTGCACGACTCCTTTGAGCCGTGGTAGGGTAGTAATCAAAGCACAGTGGGAACTCACACGAGACAAATGACGATCCTCAGGTCGATGAACTAACCTGTACACATGTCACCAGGGAACTGCTATCTGACGTCTGGTATAAGACCAACTAGCAGGTTCCCGGCGAGTCCTGTCCGGTGTACTCATAACCCAATGAGCACCTGTATACATCTTAGGTGAACCAACTGACACCAGTGGCTTGTGAGACCGGCCACCGCCCCTCGTCGGGGTCTCGACTGTATACACTAGTCTACTAATGGAGTATCGATGCCCAGTCTCGAAACTCCCACGACTAGGGACCTTTTAAGGATGTGCTTATAGACCCCAGCTCCCACGTATATGATCGCCATCATACTGCTGGTCGTCAAGCAAGAATCCTAGAGGCTCTATCAACGTGTAATAGCGACATGTCAGGTCACCTAAAGCAGTACACGATGATAAAGATAAACCAGATAGCATACTATCATCTCGAGTAAGACTGTCCTACCGGGATAGGTCCTCCCTCAATCATTGCAATCACGTGCCTGTGATCCAATAATTGACTCTGAGGGCACTATCTCCAACAATCTCCCACTTGCACTCAAGGCTAATTATTGCGATGTCGCATACTCACAGCCTGTGTGATACCGAACACCCAACTCCTCTACTAGTCAGTCTCACAAAGCTCGTTTGCGAAACTATTGCGTTCGAGGAATAGCCTCAGTGAGTGGATCCGCTGTGATGTTTCTTTCTATGTCTCTCTATATCTCAAGTTCGCGGAGAAAGCCATCTCCCGAAATGAGCAATACCTGTCTTAGAATGTCTGGATGTCTGATGGGACCTAGCTCATAAATGAACTCCAAATCCAAAATTCTTAGACTGTATCAACAACTGAACTTAATCAGTATCCTGCGCCATGCCTCCCTCAGTATTGCCTTGGACCGCCTGTCCAAAATACAGTCCCTCATCAGAGGGAGAACTATAACTCTGACAACCTCCTTGTCGTCCATGTCATCTTGGAAGCCTGGAGTGATAACCGTCTCCTAAAGGAGGCAGCCGTTATCATATCCCTAGAACATTCACTTATGTTCTAAAACTGCTTCCGACTATTCCTCCAGGATTGGATCAATATCTACTTATTGCATCTAGTGCAAGAACAACATCTGGTGTGGTACTTGACATCTCATGATTGACTCAATTGCCTAAGCAAGTGATCTGTCAATCATGCGTATCCCTCTCCCCTTTAGTCTGTAAGACACCTTTAGAGAGGGTGACTCCATTACCTGCAGGTGTACTACCGTGCCAGGAGTCGTCCATTCTAAATACTCATAGAATGCTGTCAAGGTACCCAGATTGGGAAACCACCCAAATCTAGATCTAAAACCATAGATCTAGTAACCAGTATGTCTGATATAATATCCAAGTCCCATGTGGAGAAAACACTGTGTGACGACCAAAGTATAACCGATCGTAGTATAGGAATGTCACTTCCTACTACCTTCTCAACAGATCCATCCCCTATTCTGATGACGTCAAACCTATGACTGTCACATCAGAAACAGATGATCTAACTCCGCTATATCTGCTTTAGTCTATAAATAGACATAAGCATAAAGTCCACCAATGCTTCCGCTGCTCCCACTGACTACGACAACCCTCTGCCAGAGTCATATAGACATGCACTTCTAAAGCTAGTTTAGAACGACGCTATACTCATCCTCCTGCCGGGTCTCGCAGCCTGGAACAACAACAATGGCAAGTGTGGGTAAACAAGAACTTCCCTGTCACCGTCCTTGAGGCTACCGGAGTACCTCTCGGGTGCCTGAAGTTACCTACCTTATCTGCGGAGTGGCAATGGAATGTCAAATCAGATTGAATCTTTAGGTTCCTTATCAAATCTTCAGTAATCGTTTGCGGTTCTGGAATCACTTCCAGTTCTACCATACTCCCACTACTGTTTTTGAAAAAATCCATTTTTAATAAAACTGTGGCGAGTCTAGAACAATATTTCTATTGATCTGCCAGATGGTAGAAAGTCAACCCTCGTCGTAGCCTGGGTCAACCCACAAACAACCATTACAGAAACGTGCCTTGAGTTATCCGGAGTCTGGTTTTAAGCATAAGCCGGACAACTCCCCGTACCTTAACATCGTTAAGATATGAACTGTTCTATATCCAATATAGAACCAGAGGCACTGATTTAATTGAACCAGATTCAAATCATGCAGCTGTCTCCAGTGCATGTCAACTAAATGGAAGGAGGCCGATCAGCGTTACTCAACTTAGGAATGCTTCCATTTATGAGTAACCTGAAAGAGAAGCAAGTTCTCATTACTATCAACTGAATACCATACACAAGTATCTACATCTTCGATCACCTTGAAGAATCCCGATACTTGCAATACCTGGTTCTCTACTCTATTCTTATACCAATAACTCCTCAAAACTCAGACCCTGTGTTTGCACGAAGCACATGTCTAAGAACTGGAGAAGTTAAAAGTAAACAGAATATAGTATGAGGACCAACCCCTCTGTCCTAATGAACACTGGACAACATACAATACTCTGTATAAGTCCGCTGAGTCTAACAACTCTTTCACTGTATGTCGTAGGTTGAAAACTGTACTTATGGTTAAGAAGAATTACACCGCTGTTTAATGCTCCTTACCTAACCATCCACTGATATAGGTAAATGTCATCGACATAATATCAAAAGGTATATCTCACTCTATGAAAATAGACGTACAGATATATCAATTTGAAATTGGTGCATAACCGCGGATATTCAAAACCAAATAACTGCCGACCGGCAAACAACCCAGGTGACTTCCTCAAATATCACCGATTACAACGAATCCCGATATAATGAGGATGATCACCCAATTCCCAATAACTTACTCCCACTCCTCATCTGTAAAACCATACAGATGTGAGAATCATACCTGGTAAATACATACCCTGGAGTAAGTGTCTAATCGGGAAATCAGTTTTTCTGTTAACAGTACACAGTGAAACTGAAACATTGAAATGTTTCGTCGGGGTATCCTGGTATTCTTAGTAATGCCTCTTCCATTTTCCAGATTCACAACTGTAACCGTATAATTCTTTGCCATCTTTCTAAATCCCTTTCTGTGTCTTTAGTCATTACCTTCTGTACACCCCTTTAGGCCAAATGGTTTTCTTCCTTCCCTACCGTTCGGCACCAGCCTATGGTTTGGAAGAAGACTATCCAATAAGCATAATGGGTGTACTGTCCTAGTCCTAGGAACACTCGCAATGCGAGAGAAGGTGAAGATAAAAGGCACCTGAATGTACTTTATTCCTATTTCTCCTGAACCAGGATCCATCCCCGAACTGGAACAAGTTCCTTTCGAGTTCGTATATAACCATACGATGGATTATCCAATAAAATGGGATCTTCGTAGTGATACGGAGTGTCCTGGAGAAATACAAAGGTGATTTAGGATTGGCGAAGAAATACTTGGTTTGGTCATGAATAGCAGTCGCAACTTACTTTGCCCTCTTACTAATCCCTTGCTTTGTCTTAACTTAATACCTTCTGTACACCGTTTAGGCTAACTGGTTTTCTTCATTCCCTACCGGTCGGCACCAGCCTATGGTTTGGAAGAAGACTATCCAATTTGCGTAATAGGTGTACTACTCCTAAACCAAGGAGTACTCGCAACCTGAGAGAAGGTGAAAAGAAAAGACAACTGAATAGTCCTATTCGTTTTCTCCAGAACCAGAAACCATCCTCGAAGTCCTTCGAGTTCGTATCTAACCATACGATGGTTTTGTCCAATGGAAGTGGACGTTCGTAGTAATACGGGGTGTCCTGGAGAAAAGGGTAAAAGTAGGAGTGGCAATGAGGTCTGCAACTCTGACAATCCAAAAGCCATTGTTAAGAAGGTTCGGTCAACTTGGTCACTGAGTCATAGTCCAGGGTCAGGTCAATGGTCGCTGCCAGAGAGAGAGAAAAGAAACACTCAGCGTGCACTCTAACCTAGATCAGAATGGTTGTCACTTTGTCTAATCTGGAAACCTCCCACTGTATCTCAAATTCTCCTCCAAACCTAAAAGAAGAATTAGTCGGGGTCACCCGAGGAGTAAACTAACTCATCAGTGGGAATCGGGATCCAACTCTCATCGCATGATAACGTGACGGAATCCACTCACGTCACCACACTCCAGAAGGTATGCGCATGCCTGGCAAGTTTCAGTTCTTTTGAAACCCCCGATGTGTGTTTTTACCCCTAGGACCCAAGTGACCTTGACGAATAATCAACAAATCAAAAGGTCCTAGTCAAGTTCAACCCGTCATTATCTTGATTGCGTTAAACCCACCCGCACGACCCTTGACGAATAATCAACAAAGTCGCACGACTGTCCTAACCAATCCACATATCCATGCGACAGAAAGCATTACAGAGCTACCGCACACTACGCCTCGGCGAATAGCAACGACAAACGTAGCGCGAATACTAAGCAATACTAATCCGAAATGACGGAGGGCTACGAATGATTTCTGGCGAAAACCTTTAACGTAATGAACTTGATATCGTTGAAGGAACTGGATAACTTTTTAGAAAATATAGTGACGAAAACCTTTACTAAAGAGGTCACTCCCGGTGAAGGGATCTCGGCTCTTTCCCCGTAGAATGAGGTGCAGGATATTCCAACTGAATACCACGATGCAAAGCAAAAGTAATCGGCTATAGTGAAGCTATTGCCCTGACGCAAACTTCTGTCCAAGGGGTCACTCCCGGTGAAGGGATCTCGGCCCTTGCCTCGTCGACTGAGGAGCAGGATATTCCAAATGAATACCACGATGCAAAACAAAAGTGAACGTCCTTGCAATAACAGCTTTTTGAAAAAGTGTTCCAACAACATCAGAAAAGGTTTGTTTAAACTTGCAATGATCCGAATCAATGCAGTCCCATCAATTGATCACACCACAAAGAACGAAAATATACTGACGTACGTATATGCCATCCGCATTCGCCACTGGATCCCGTCATCACCCGTTAGGTTAGCTAACTAACGGCAGAGCGGGGACTGGACTAGCGCGGATGTAAAACATATACAACATCTACTAATATATATACCAATATATAGTATTTCGCTCAAGGCGTGAATAAAATGCAACATCACAGAAATGTACAGCATCACAGAACAAAACCGATATCTGGGAGCCCCGGGTTTCACAGAGCCGCTGCTGAAACCCGACGTTCCCCTGGTCGTGTGGATAGCCTGTGCAATGAAAACCTAGACCCCTAGGGCGCGGCAAGTCACCCGCCAAAACCTGAAGCGAGGCAGCCCCCTTCAGCACCGTGAATGGACCACCCAGCACTTCACGGAATCCGGTAACTTGGGCACCCCTCCTGGGTCAACCTGTACCCCCTACGAGTGCGGCGAATAGCCCGCCAATCCTGGACTGAAGCCCCTTCCGTCTCAATGCCCTGAGATGCGGGCCCGTTGCCCTCCAGAACCCGGCTATCCGTGCACCCCACCGCGGGGCAACCCTAGTACAGAAAGTAAAATATACATACACCGGGTACATCGACCGCAACCAGGTCGTGCCCCAAAAGAATAATACAAACAGGCAGTGACGGCAGTCCACATGTCGGACGCTCGCCCCGCAATATCAAATGTACATAATACAACAAAACTGTACTAGCATTGCATCCAGGCTATCCCCACGACCGATCCGCAACAACACAGCATAAACATAGAACATCAACGTGAAAGTCACGTTCGCAAATCCGTCTAACCGGGCTATAGCAGTTAGACCGGATTTACCGATCGAGTGACATTCACGGTCGCAGATATAATGTAAATACTGTGAAAAAATTGTAAGCCCGCGGGGGCGCCCCGGCCGTCGATCCGACGCCGGAAACGCGGAAAACAAAAACTTTGCGAACTTTGCAAAACGGCACCGCCTCGGACTTTTCACCCGGATCGGGCCATTAACCTAGCTAGCTAGCAAAAAGAAAAGAGTAGAGAAGTTATACCAAGCGATCCGTGTCCTTCGGTCTTCGTCTCCACTCCGATCTCCCGCGGAATCTCCATCACCTCCTCGCTCGTCGGAAAGGGGCACCACGTGGCCGGAATCTTTTACGGGCTCCCGCCTCTTGACCGAGGCAACTCGGGCGCGAAGTTGGCTAGCCGACGCGTCCAAGACTGGCTATAGAATAGTGTAGAAGGTTATCTCATTGGGGTTTAAGATGTTGCCATTTTGGAGGAATTTTACATAGGAATTTTCCATGGATGCTTGCAAGAAGAATCAATGGAGCATCCAAGAAATGAGCTCGGCCACCATCATTTGTGCTCACTGGAATTCATGTATCAAGAATATTGTGCTCACTGTAATTAATTTGGGTGAAGAATATAGCTTAAAAAAAAAGGCTTTAATTAAAACCTTTCACCCAAAAAAATAAACAGCACACACAAATGAGGGGGGGGCCCACGAAATGAATCAAGCAAGCATGGAATTTTCCCACATCAATTAGCCTCTCTCTCTCTCTCACAGAACAGTGGCCGGCCCCAATTAAAGGAATTGGTGGGAAAAAGGATGAATGAATTAACAAAGGAGAAAAGGAAAATCCAAAAAGAATAATGGTCACAACAATTTCCTTTTCAACTCAAATCAAACAACCATCAAATAAATGCAAAGAGATGGACAAGAATGGAATATCATGATGAAGAGGTCACACTCATGCAAAGAAACCCTTCACAAAATGTTAAACTTGCAATTAACACCCTCCAACGAAAAGTCCGACCGGGAAGGAAAAAGAGAAAACCGGCCGGAACGGAATGCAAACTGGCAACCCCAGAAAAAACGATCCCGTAAAGAATTACAGGAAAACCCCACTACTGCAAATACATGCCCGCATTTGTATTCCCGCTGAACACAAATGCAAAGAGACAAAACTACACTATCTAATACTAGTATCCGGCTTAAGCCAAAGCCGGCTAGTAAAAACCGCCCGATCATGATCCGTGCAATACCGCACGTATCTGATCGAACCCTGCCATATCTCCATACGGCCTCTACAGCGTTTCGCCCGAAACTTGAGTAACTGTCTGTGTGGTGGACTCTAAAGACTCGTCAATACTGTGGCTGTGGATTTAACCACTAGCACGTCAGAGGTATAAGCCAATACGTGACGGGCCACCAGGTATTGACCAAAAGGGACGTCGATGAGCGAACTCATCCTGACACCCTACTGAGCCTGTCAGTGACAATATCCGTACAGTCCGGTCCGTTCGTCTGTGAGTATCGCATGGCGGGCCTAGGGGGTTGGTAAAAGTCAGACCCCCAAAAGCGGTACAAGTCGTGTCGGAGTGTAGCCCAGAACACCCTGAGATACTACTGGAATACCTACCAGCAAATCTCCTGCCTTGGCCAAGGACTTTTCATGTTCTGGCTCTCCTAGACACAGCACGACCTCACCCCCAATACCGGGAGAGACGAACCCCTGCAGATCCGCTCACCGCCTCCATGTGGCTCGGGACTGTACCCAACTAAAACCTGTTTGCACGACTCCTTTGAGCCGTGGTAGGGTAGTAATCAAAGCACAGTGGGAACTCACACGAGACAAATGACGATTTCAGGTCGATGAACTAACCTGTACATATGTCACCTGGGAACTGCTATCTGACGTCTGGTATATCCCAACTAGCAGGTTCCCGGCGAGTCCTGTCCGGTGTACTCATAACCCAATGAGCACCTGTATACATCTTAGGTGAATCAACTGACACCAGTGGCTTGTGAGACCGGCCACCGCCCCTCGTCGGGGTCTCGACTGTATACACTAGTCTACTGTGGAGAATCGATGCCCTGTCTCGAAACTCCCTCGACTAGGGACCATTTAAGGATGTGCTTATAGACCCCAGCTCTCACTTATATGATCGCCCTCATACTGCTGGAAGTCAAGCAAGAATCCTAGGGGCTTTATCAACGTGTAATAGCGACTCGTAAGGTCACCTAAAGCAGTACACGATGATAAAGATAAACCAGATAGTATACTATCATCTCGAGTAAGACTGTCCTACCGGGATAGGTCCTCCCCTCAATCATTGCAATCACGTGCCTGTGACCCAATAATTGACTCTGAGGGCACTATCTCCAACAATCTCCCACTTGCACTCGAGGCTAATTATTGCGATGTCGCATACTCACAGCCCGTGTGATACCGAACACCCAACTCCTCTACTAGTCAGTCCCACAAAGCTCGTTTGCGAAACTATTGCGTTCGAGGAATAGCCTCAGTGAGTGGATCCGCTTTGATGTTTCTTTCTATGTCTCTCTATATCTCATATTCGTAGAGAAAACTATCTCCCGAAATGAGCAATACCTGTCCTAGAATGTCTGGATGTCTGATGGGACCTAGCTCATAAATGAACTCCAAATCCAAACTTCTTAGACTGTATCGTCAACTGAACTTAATCAGTATCCCTGCGCCATGCCTTCCCTCAGTATCCACCTGGGCCAACTGTCCAAGATACGGCCCCTCGTCAGAGGGAAAACTATAACTCTGACAGCCACTCTGCCATCCAGGTCACCTTGGAAGCCTGGAATGATAACCGTCTCCTAAAGGAGGCTGCCGTTATCAAATTCCTAGAACATTCACTTATGTTCTAAAACTGCTTCCGACTGTTTCTCCAAGATTGGATTAATATCAACTTATTGCACCTACTGCAAGAACAACATCTGGTGTGGTACTTGACATCTCATGATTGACTCAATTGCCCAAGCAAGTGATCTGCCAATCATGCATATCCCTCTCCCCTTTAGTCTGTAAGACACCTTTAGAGAGGGTGACTCCATTACCTGCAGGTACACTACCGTGCCAGGAGTCGTCCATTCTATATACTCATAGAATGCGGTCAAAGTACCCAGATTGGGAAACCACCCAAATCTAGATCTAATAACCAGAATGTCTGATATAATATCCAAGTCCTATATGGAGAAACCACTGTGTGACGACCAAAGTATAACTGATCGTAGTATAGGAATATCACTTCCTACTCTGTGTATGTCATCAAATACCAGGACATCACACCCTACTACCTTCTTAACAGATCCATCCCTTATTCTGATGAAGTCAAACCTCTGACTGTCACATCAGAAATAGATGATCTATCTCCGCTATATCTGCTTAAGTCTATAAATAGACATAAGCCTGATATCCACCAATGCTTCCGCTGCTCCCACTGACTACGACAACCCTCTGGCAGAGTCATATAGACGTGCACTTCTAAAGCCAGTTTAGAACGACGCTATACTCATCCTCCCGCCGGGTCTCGCAGCCTGGAACAACAGCAATGGCAAGTCTGGGTAAACAAGAACCTCCCTGCCACCGTCCTTGAGCATACCGAAGTACCTCTCGAGTGCCTGAGGTTACCCACCATATCTGCGGAGTGGCCAATGGAATGTCAAACCAGATTGAATCTTTAGGTTCTATATCAAATCTTCAGTAATCGTTTGCGGTTCTGGAATCACTTCCAGTTCTACCATACTCCCACTACTGTTTTCTGAAAAAATTCATTTTTGATAAAACTGTGGCGAGTCAAGAACAATATTACTATTGATCTTCCAGATGGTAGAAAGTCAACCCTCGTCATAGCCCGGGTCAACCCACAAACAGCCATTACTGAAACGTGCCTTGAGTTGTCCAGTGTCTGGTTTTAAGCATAAGCCGGACAACTCCCCGTATCTTAACAATGTCAAGATATGAACTGTTCTATATCCAAGAACCAGAGGCACTGATTTAATTGAACCAGATTCAAATCATGCAGCTGTCTCCAGTGCATGTCAAGTAAATGGAAGAGAGGCCGATCAGCGTTACTCAACTTAGGAGTACTTCCAATTATGAGTAACCTGAAAGAGAAGCTAGTTCTCTTAATCATTACTATCAACTGAATACCATTCACAAGTATCTACATCTTCGATCTCCTTGAAGAATCCCGATACTTGCAACACTTGGTTCTCTACTTTACTCTTATACCTATAACTCCTCAAAACTTAGACCCTGTGTTTCTACGAAACACATGTCTAAGAACTAGAGAAGTTAAAAGTAAACAGAATATAGTACGAGGACCAACCCCTCTGTCTTAATGGACACTGGACAATATACAATACTCTGTATAAGTCCCCTGAGTCTAGTGACTCATTCACTGTGTGTCGTAGGTTGAAAACTGTACTTTTGGTTAAGAAGAATTACACCGTTGTTTAATGCTCCTTACCTAACCATCCACTGATATAGGTAAATGTCATAGACATAATTTCAAAAAGTATATCTCACTCTATAAAAATAGACGTACAGATATATCAATTTGAAATTGGTGCATAACAACGGATATTCAAAACCAAATATTTGCCGACCGGCAAACAACCCAGGTGGCTTCCTCAAATATCACCAATTCCAACGAATCCCGATATAATGAGGAGGGTCACCTAATTCCCAATAACTTACTCCCACTCATCATCTGTAAAACCATACAGATGTGAGAATCCAACCTGGTAAATACATACCCTGGAGCAAGTGCCTAATTGGGAAATCAGTTTTCTATTAACAGTACACAGTGGAACTGAAACATTGAAATGTTTCGATGGGGTATGCTGGTATTCCTAGTAATGCCTCTTCCATTATCCAGATTCACAACTATAACCGCATAATTCTTTGCCACCTCTCCAAATCCCTTTATATGTCTTTAGTCATTACCTTCTGTACACCCCTTTAGGCCAAATGGTTTTCTTCTTTCCCTACCGTTCGGCACCAGCCTATGGTTTGGAAGAAGACTATCCAAAAAGCATAATGGGTGTACTGTCCTAATCCGAGGAGCACTCGCAATGCGAGAGAAGGTGAGGATAAAAGACAACCGAATGTACTTAATTCATAGGTGATTTAGGATTGACAAAGAAGTACATGGTTTGGTCGTGAATAGCAGTCGCAATTTACTTTGCCCTCTTACTAATCCCTTGCTTTGTCTGAACTTAATACCTTCTGTACACCGTTTAGGCTAATTGGCTTTCTTCATTCCCCACCGTTCGGCACCAGCCTAAGGTTTGGAAGAAGACTATCCAATTTGCGTAATAGGTGTACTATCTCCTAAACCAAGGAGTACTCGCAACCTGAGAGAAGGTAAAAGGTAAAGACAACTGAATAGTCCTATTCGTTTTCTCCAGAACCGAAAACCATCCTCGAAGTCCTTCGAGTTCGTATATAACCATACGATGGTTTTGTCCAATGGAAGTGGACGTTCGTAGTAATACGGGGTGTCCCGGAGAAAAGAGTAAAAGTAGGAGTGGCAAAGAGGTCTGCAACTCTGACAATCCAAAAGCCAGTGTTAAGAAAGTTCGGTCAACTTGGTCACTGAGTCATAGTCTAGGGTCGGGTCAATGGTCGCTGCCAGAGAGAGAGAGAAAAGAAACACTCAGCGTGCACTCTAACCTAGATCAGAATGGTTACCAATTTATCTAATCTGGAAACCTCCCACTGTAACGTCAAATTCTTCCCCAAACCTGAAAGAAGAATTAGCCGGGATAACCCGAGGAGTAAACCAACTCATCAGTGGGAATCGGGATCCAACTCTCATCGCATGATAACGTGACGGAATCCGCTCACGTTATCACACTCCAGAAGGTATGCGCATATCTGGCAAGTTTCAGTACTTTTGAAACTCCCGATGTGGATTTTTGCCCCATGCTCTTATGACCTTGGCGTGAGGTCAAAATATCATAAGTCACATGTCAAGTTCTACCCGTCATTATCCTGGTTAATTTGAACCCACCCGTACATACCCTTGACGTAGGCCAAAATAGTAGTACGACTGTCCCAAACTAACGCATCTATCTATGCAACAGATAAATACCCGGCAGCTACCAAACACTATGCCTTGGCGTGAGGTCAAAATACATAGCTTGAATACTACCGAATATTTAACTGAAATGACGGAGGGCTACGAATGGTTTCTGGCGAAAACCTTTAACGTAATGAACTTGATATCGTTGAAGGAACTGATAGCTTTTAAAAATATAGTGACGAAAACCTTTGCTAAAGAGGTCACTCCCGGTGAAGGGATCTCGGCTCTTTCCCCGTAGAATGAGGTGCAGGATATTCCAACTGAATACCACGATGCAAAGCAAAAGTAATCGGCTATAGTGAAGTTAATGCCCTGACGCAAACTTTTGTCCAAGGGGTCACTCCCGGTGAAGGGATCTCGGCCCTTGCCTCGTCGACTGAGGAGCAGGATATTCCAACTGAATACCACGATGCAAAACAAAAGTGAACGTCAATGCAATAACAGCTTTTTGAAAAAGTGTTCCAACAACATCAGAATAGGTTTGTTTATCTTGCATTGATCCGAATCAATGCAGTCCCATCAATTAATCACACCACAAAAAAAATGAAAATATACTGACGTACGTATATGCCATCCGCATTCGCCACTGGGTCCCGTCATCACCCGTTAGGTTAGCTAACTAACGACAGAGCGGGGACTGGACTAGCGCGGATGCAAAACATATACAACATCTACTAATATATATACCAATATATAGTATTTCGCTCAAGGCGCGATAAAATGCAACACAGAAATGTATAGCAACACAGAACAATACAGATATCTGGGATCCCCGGGTTTCACAGAGCCGCTACTGAAACCCGACGTTCCCCTGGTCGTGTGGATAGCCTGTGCAATGAAATCCTAGACCCCTACGGGTGCGGCAAGTTACCCGCCAAAACCTGAAGCGAGGCAGCCCCCTTCAGCACCGTGAATGGACCACCCAGCACTTCACGGAATCCGGTAACTTGAGCACCCCTCCTGGGTCAACCCTATACCCCCTACGAGTGCGGCGAATAGCCCGCCAATTCTAGAGTGAAGCCCCTTCCGTCTCAATGCCATGAGATGCGGGCTTGTTGCCTTCTAGAACCCGGCTACCCGTGCACCCCTCCGCGGGGTAATCCTAGTACAGAAAGTAAAATATACATACAACAGGTACATCGACCGCAACCAGGTCGTGCCCCAAAATAATAATACAAACAGGCAGTGACGGCAGTCCACATGTCGGACGCTCGCCCAGCAATATCAAATGTACATATAAAACAGAACTGTACTACCACTGCAACCAGGCTATCCCCACGACCGATCCGCAACAACACAGTACAATCACAGAACATCAACGTGAATGTCACGTTCGCAAATCCGTCTAACCGGGCTATAGCAGTTAGACAGGATTTACCGATCAAGTGACATTCACGGTCGCAGATATAATGTAAAAACTGTGAACTGGCATGTTTAAAATATCCGATCGAACAAATTTACCAAGTGGGCCCCAAAGCATTACTGTAGCACTTACAGAAAATCTGGGCCCAAAAAAAAAAAATATCCCAAAAGCCCTATTTTCAACACAAAAGCCCACTGGAAAAATTTCGCACAGCAAGGACTTCTTTCCACCGCGGAAGCGCGGCCAAACCAAGGGTTTGGCCGCCCTTCCGCGGTCGTCCTGAAGCATCGCAAAACCAAATTTTTCCAGAGTCCTTAGAATTGCATTCTCATGTTTCTGCAATGTACTGAAAAATTTTCTGAGACAAAATAAAATCGACAGAAACCTGAAGCATGGGAAAATACGGTTTTTGGGGATTTTCGTTCGATCGAGCACTAAACATACTAGAGCAAGCTAGGTAGGTTAACGGCGTAGCTCTGATACCATTGTAAGCCCGCGGGGGCGCCCCGGCCGTCGATCCGACGCCGGAAACGCGGAAAACAAAAACTTTGCGAACTTTGCAAAACGGCACCGCCGCGGACTTTTCACCCGGATCGGGCCATTAACCTAGCTAGCTAGCAAAAAGAAAAGAGTAGAGAAGTTATACCAAGCGATCCGTGTCCTTCGGTCTTCGTCTCCACTCCGATCTCCCGCGGAATCTCCATCACCTCCTCGCTCGTCGGAAAGGGGCACCACGTGGCCGGAATCTTTTACGGGCTCCCGCCTCTTGACCGAGGCAACTCGGGCGCGAAGTTGGCTAGCCGACGCGTCCAAGACTGGCTATAGAATAGTGTAGAAGGTTATCTCATTGGGGTTTAAGATGTTGCCATTTTGGAGGAATTTTACATAGGAATTTTCCATGGATGCTTGCAAGAAGAATCAATGGAGCATCCAAGAAATGAGCTCGGCCACCATCATTTGTGCTCACTGGAATTCATGTATCAAGAATATTGTGCTCACTGTAATTAATTTGGGTGAAGAATATAGCTTAAAAAAAAAAGGCTTTAATTAAAACCTTTCACCCAAAAAAATAAACAGCACACACAAATGAGGGGGGGGGCCCACGAAATGAATCAAGCAAGCATGGAATTTTCCCACATCAATTAGCCTCTCTCTCTCTCTCACAGAACAGTGGCCGGCCCCAATTAAAGGAATTGGTGGGAAAAAGGATGAATGAATTAACAAAGGAGAAAAGGAAAATCCAAAAAGAATAATGGTCACAACAATTTCCTTTTCAACTCAAATCAAACAACCATCAAATAAATGCAAAGAGATGGACAAGAATGGAATATCATGATGAAGAGGTCACACTCATGCAAAGAAACCCCTCACAAAATGTTAATTGCAAACTTGCAATTAACACCCTCCAACGAAAAGTCCGACCGGGAAGGAAAAAGAGAAAACCGGCCGGAACGGAATGCAAACTGGCAACCCCAGAAAAAACGATCCCGTAAAGAATTACAGGAAAACCCCACTACTGCAAATACATGCCCGCATTTGTATTCCCGCTGAACACAAATGCAAAGAGACAAAACTACACTATCTAATACTAGTATCCGGCTTAAGCCAAAGCCGGCTAGTAAAAACCGCCCGATCATGATCCGTGCAATACCGCACGTATCTGATCGAACCCTGCCATATCTCCATACGGCCTCTACAGCGTTTCGCCCGAAACTTGAGTAACTGTCTGTGTGGTGGACTCTAAAGACTCGTCAATACTGTGGCTGTGGATTTAACCACTAGCACGTCAGAGGTATAAGCCAATACGTGACGGGCCACCAGGTATTGACCAAAAGGGACGTCGATGAGCGAACTCATCCTGACACCCTACTGAGCCTGTCAGTGACAATATCCGTACAGTCCGGTCCGTTCGTCTGTGAGTATCGCATGGCGGGCCTAGGGGGTTGGTAAAAGTCAGACCCCCAAAAGCGGTACAAGTCGTGTCGGAGTGTAGCCCAGAACACCCTGAGATACTACTGGAATACCTACCAGCAAATCTCCTGCCTTGGCCAAGGACTTTTCATGTTCTGGCTCTCCTAGACACAGCACGACCTCACCCCCAATACCGGGAGAGACGAACCCCTGCAGATCCGCTCACCGCCTCCATGTGGCTCGGGACTGTACCCAACTAAAACCTGTTTGCACGACTCCTTTGAGCCGTGGTAGGGTAGTAATCAAAGCACAGTGGGAACTCACACGAGACAAATGACGATTTCAGGTCGATGAACTAACCTGTACATATGTCACCTGGGAACTGCTATCTGACGTCTGGTATATCCCAACTAGCAGGTTCCCGGCGAGTCCTGTCCGGTGTACTCATAACCCAATGAGCACCTGTATACATCTTAGGTGAATCAACTGACACCAGTGGCTTGTGAGACCGGCCACCGCCCCTCGTCGGGGTCTCGACTGTATACACTAGTCTACTGTGGAGAATCGATGCCCTGTCTCGAAACTCCCTCGACTAGGGACCATTTAAGGATGTGCTTATAGACCCCAGCTCTCACTTATATGATCGCCCTCATACTGCTGGAAGTCAAGCAAGAATCCTAGGGGCTTTATCAACGTGTAATAGCGACTCGTAAGGTCACCTAAAGCAGTACACGATGATAAAGATAAACCAGATAGTATACTATCATCTCGAGTAAGACTGTCCTACCGGGATAGGTCCTCCCCTCAATCATTGCAATCACGTGCCTGTGACCCAATAATTGACTCTGAGGGCACTATCTCCAACAAAAATGTGTTTAGGATTTTCCGATTGACCAAAAATTAACAAGTGGGCCCCCAATCAAAACTGTAGCACTCACAGAAAACCTGGGCCCAATTTTAATATCCCAGAAACCACATTTCTCACTGAAGAACATACTGAAAAATTTTGGGGGGGTGAACTATTCAACTTGCCGCGGAAGCGCGGCCCTATCAAGGTTTTGGCCGCCCTTCCGCGGTGAAATGAACAGTTCAGGGTACAAAATTTTTTCAGTATGCTTATATTTCCCTGCACATCACTCTGAGACAACCTGAAAAATTTTTAGACTTCAAAAAATTTCGACAGAAACTGATGTGCATTAAAAATACGGTTTTTGGAAATTTCGGTCGATCGGAAACGCAAACACATCAAACGAAGCTAGGTAAGGTTAATGGCGTGGCTCTGATACCATGTTGCGCCACGGCAGCGCCCCGGCCTCTTGCTCGAGGCCAAAATGCGGAATAAAAATTTTCCTTACTCGGAAACCGGCGCTACCGCGGACAATGAAAACCCGGATCGTTTACCATTAACCTAATGCTAGCTAACTAGAGAGGGGGTGAGAAGTATACCGAGTGATCCGAGTCCTCCGGTCTTCTCGTCATCGTCCCGATCTCCCGCGGAAAGTGTTGCCTCCACATCGTCGCCTCCTCACCGGAAAGGGCACCACATCGCCTTCTTCTTTTGCGGGCTCCCGCCTCAATACCGAGGCAACTCGCGCATGAAGCCGGCAACTCGACATGCTCAAGATGTGCTGTAGAATGTGTAGTAGATTGTCTCACTTGGGTTTGTTGCCATTTGTGGATGATGGAGGAAATGAGATTAGAAAAATGGTGCTTGCATTTTTCTAGCATGAATGAGATCAAGAAATGAAACTCAAGCTCTCTTCTTCTTCTTCTTCTCTCTTTCTTTTTTCTCTCTTGAAAAAACTTATCATCTAGTAAGCATAAGAATGGTGGAGGTAGAGAAGAAAAGAATATCAAACCATCACCTTAGAAGGAAGGTGAGTGTAGGAAAAGGTGGAGGGTAACCACAAGCAAAACATCATCATAACCAAATCACATCAACTCTAATCCACTTCTAATCACCAAAAAGCATGAAAAGAATGGTATCTAAAAAGGTTATCATAATAAATCAACTTACTAATAAAACCTCCACCAAAGTGTTATTTGCAAAACTGCAAATAACCCCCTCCATCAGAAAAGTCCGGCCGGGAAAGAACAAAGGAAAAACCGGCCGGAACGGAATGCAAACTGGCAACTCCAGAAAACTGGTCCCGTAATAAATTACAGGAAAACCCCTATACTGTGCATACACACCCGCATCTGTATTCCGACCGGATACAAATGCAATGAGACAAAATCTACACTGTACTAGACTAGGACCGGCTTAAGCCAAAGCCGGCTAGTAAAATCCGTTCGATCCTGATCCGTGCAATACCGCACGTATCTGATCGAACCCTGCCATATAACTATACGGCCACTAGTACAAAACTGTCCGATCCTGATCCGTGCAATACCGCACGTATCTGATCGGACCCTGCCATATCTCCATACGGCCTCTACAGCGTTTCGCCCGAAAGCTGAGTAACTGAAAGTGTGGTGGACTCTAAAGACTCGTCAATACTATGGCTGTGGATTTAACCACTGGCACGTCAGAGGTATAAGCCAATACGTGACGGGCCACCAGCTATTGACCAAAAGGGACGTCGATGAGGAAGCTCACCCCGACACCCAACTGAGCCTGTCAGTGACAATATCCGTACAGTCCGGTTCGTTCGTCTATGAGCATCGCATGGCGGGCCTAGGGGGTTGGTAAAAGTCAGACCCCCAAAAGCGGTACAAGTCGTGTCGGAGCGTAGCCCAGAACGCCCTGAGATACTACTGGAATACCTACCAGTAAATCTCCTGCCTCGGCCGAGGGCTTTGCGTAATGGCTCTCCTAGACACAGCGCGACCTCACCCCCAATACCGGGAGAGACGAACCCCTGAAGATCCGCTCACTGCCTCCATGTGGCTCGGGACTGTACCCAACTAAAACCTGTTTGCACGACTCCTTTGAGCCGTGGTAGGGTAGTAATCAAAGCACAGTGGGAACTCACACGAGACAAATGACGATCCTCAGGTCGATGAACTAACCTGTACACATGTCACCAGGGAACTGCTATCTGACGTCTGGTATAAGACCAACTAGCAGGTTCCCGGCGAGTCCTGTCCGGTGTACTCATAACCCAATGAGCACCTGTATACATCTTAGGTGAACCAACTGACACCAGTGGCTTGTGAGACCGGCCACCGCCCCTCGTCGGGGTCTCGACTGTATACACTAGTCTACTAATGGAGTATCGATGCCCAGTCTCGAAACTCCCACGACTAGGGACCTTTTAAGGATGTGCTTATAGACCCCAGCTCCCACGTATATGATCGCCATCATACTGCTGGTCGTCAAGCAAGAATCCTAGGGGCTCTATCAACGTGTAATAGCGACATGTCAGGTCACCTAAAGCAGTACACGATGATAAAGATAAACCAGATAGCATACTATCATCTCGAGTAAGACTGTCCTACCGGGATAGGTCCTCCCTCAATCATTGCAATCACGTGCCTGTGATCCAATAATTGACTCTGAGGGCACTATCTCCAACAGATACTTGATTATATGGTTAAGTGTATAGAATTAAACCATAGTTAACTTGAGATTAGGGTTTTGATTATGCATTTATTCATTTATTTGTTTATTCATTTATTTGGATAAACTTTAAGATGAAAATGGTGGCAATTTTTGTTTCATATTGAAGCTTCATGAAGCTTTGACTTTCTAACCATTCTTGTCTTCATGCTTAACCCTAACCCACTCAAATGACCATGGTTTATTCTCTACACTTAACCCTAGTTAAAGTGATGATAAGTTTGTATTTTCTTTTCATTTTTAATATAGAACTTATCATAACTAGCTTGATCATCTTCTTCTTCTAAAAAGAAAAAGCTTGCTACTTTAATGGCAACTTGAGTTCTAGTGAGAGAAATCCAATTCTAAAGTGAACCCACCTCCTATTTCTTCACCCTCTACCTCTTGCCAAGTTGTTTTGGGTGTTTTCTTCACAAGTTTCACAACTTTATGAAGTCGGAGCTTGAACTAGTGCAACCTCGACGTAGATCGTCTTTGACACGAAGCCGACGACCTAGCTCGCCCGTTTCTCCGATGAAGCCGACGATTGGGTTCGGGATTCATGATGGACAGCGAGAGGACACCCACGTGGAGCTAAGGAAGTGGAAATCTGGATCTACAAAGGTTGTAGCTTCTCACTTCTAGTTAAGTAGTTAACTAGTTTTGTATTTCGCCTAAACATCTAGTCTAAGATCCGTAGTCTAGGGTTTCTCGGCACCATTTTTTTTAAATTGGCATGTTCGATGCCTTGTGAGACCTCTATAGGGTGCCTAGGAACCTTTCACTGGTATCAGAGCCTAGCTAGAGCCTTAGGCGAAGTCTAGACGACGTTTGAAACCCGATCGAACCGAAACCCAAAACCCTAAAATGCTCTCTGGACTTTTTCTAAAAATTCGGATTTTTGTCAATTAAAAATATGCAGAAAATCAATCAGGGTGTTATTTGAATTACTGTGAAATACGAGGGCCTGAATCAACTTTTCCACCGCGGAACCGCGGCACGTGCTATGCATGCTGCGGCGGTTCCGCGGCCTTACTGTTCCGTTGTGTGATGTTTTCTGCACAGTAACTCATATAATTCAATGCTGTGTTTTCTGGGATATTTTTGTTGTGACTATACAGAAGAGTATTCTGGGGTACTATTGGGAATCAAAGTTTCGATCAGATTATCAAATTTCGTCTTAGTGTATTTCCGGATAATTTTTTGAATATGTTAAAAAGTTCGACCGGATATAAATACCCAATTTTTCCCCTGTCGGGAAATTTCCATGTGTTGGATTTTTCCATAGTTTAACGACATTCTAAGTAGTGCAAGTAATGCGATGGACCCTCTAGAAGACAACAAACCTTAACTCGATTATGTGACCGTCTTGAACTGCCCTTTGAACCTTCGGGTTTGGGACAGTACGGCGTGCCACATGTGAGGCGTTGGCTTGACCCTTCTACGGCTGGACCGTCGGTACTGAGGCACGAACTGAATGTTGTTAGACTTATTTCATGTGTTGAACTAAATCGGGAAAACTTGGGTATTCGACTGTTCGATCAGAAAGTTTAACATTTTCTGTTTATCTGGAATGTGATACAATAATTGGAATTCACAAACAGTTATGTGATAACTGAATGAATGTTATAAATCTAGCGGTTTAGTTTCACTTTATATTGAAAAGTGTTTTCGATAATGAGACTAAAATGCGGGGTTTATAACTGTTAGGCATGTGATGTCTAAGTATTTCATTTGATTAGGCATGTGATGTCTAAAGAAGTTGCGGATTCCAATTGTTGTAGTTTTACACTTTCTTTTCTGTGACCGTAAGTGTAGTATGTTCATATCGCCGGTTTCGTTGCTATACGTCAACGACAATTGGGGTATGCATACTTACTTACGTTGATGGCATGTGATGTTATGTGTTGCTGGATATGTTATATTGGATCGTCGTGTTTGAATAGCCGGGGATTTTTATGTGAGATGGGTGTTTTTCATTTTCATTCATGTAAAAACTTGTATGTAATATTCTTTCATTTGGGGCACTTCCAGGTAGCGGAAGTTGTCACCCTTTGTATATTATTTACTTTTCCGCATTAGGATAGACCCAAGGAGGGGAGCACAAGTAACCGGGTTCTGGGGTCCAGTGGGAGACCAACTCGAGGAGTCGAGTCCGGGTCTCCTAACCCTAGAATTGGCAGGGTTGCTTGCCACTCTCGTAGGGGTCTCGGGGTGTGGGATTGGCTATTCATCACGACCGTGGAATCCGTGTTTTATACTGGCTCGTATTGAAAACACGGACGTCCTAGTATATCCAATATTTCATATGTTTCTTCTGCTGCGATTTCTGAGATGAGATTCTGTGATGGATATAGTATATAGTATATATGATATATTATATAGACGTTACTTATGTTTTACACCCGCGCTAGCCCTGCCCTGCTCTGTCGTTAGTTACCTAACCTAACGGTGCACGAGGGGACATCGAGGCGAATGCGGATGGCATAAGTGTACGTCATATCTATCTGTGATGTTTAGGTATTTAAATGATGGGACTTCATTAATGTGATTAATGAAAGATAAAAAACCTAAGATGTTGTGGAATCAAATTTTAAAATAAAACAGGTAGCTACAGTTCTTGCTTTGCACAGCGGTATATATGATATACCCTGCACCTTATTCGATGAGGAAAGGACCGAGATCCCTTCACCGGGAGTGACTCCTTTAGCAATAACTGGCAGATGCTACACACTCGGTTTGATTTTTGATTGCTTTTAAGAGTTTCTGCTTTGCACAGTGATATATATGATATATCCAGCACCTCATTCGACGAGGAAAGGGCCGACGATCCCTTCACCGGGAGTGACCCCTTTAGCAAGACTAGAAAAGCCTCAAAATCACTCCATTTCAAAACTTCATTTGATTCTACAACGATATCAAGTTCTATACGCTCATGGTTTTTATGAAAAACCTGCGTAGCCCTCCGTCATTTCAGATAAGTACTAGTTAGTATTCGTGCTGCGGTAGTTTGGCCTCCGTCAAGGCGCAGTGTACGGTAGCTAACTAGTGCTTATCTGCTTGCATATGATGCGATTGGATTAGGGTATTCGTACGGCGTTGTTTGGCCTCCGTCAAGGGTCATGCGGGTGGGTTTAATTCAATCAGGAAATGACGGGTTGAACTTGACTAGCGGACTATGGGTTGTTTGGCCTTCGTCAAGGTCATAGGACGCTAGGGGCAAAATATTATCGGGAATTTCAAGTGTTGAAATTTGCAATGAGATTGCATACCTTCTATGAGATAGTTGGATCCCGATACCCGCTGCGAGTAAGAGTTACTCCTGGGAGAGTTTTACACATTGCAATTAGCTGATCAAGTAGGTGTCTAGAAAGGTGTCAACGGGGTTACGCCTCTGGGAAAACGAGGTTTACATTAATTAGGTTCGTGCGAAAGCACGGGGGACCTCCCTCAAAGTACCGACACTGGCCTGGCTGAAAGATTGGCGAACTTGTAGTGTGTAATTAATCCCGGCTAGTCTTTCCTTTTAGGGTTTGAAGGAAGATTTGATAAAAAGCAGTGGGAGCCATCCTGATTAGATAAGATAATAACCAATCTGATCTTGCACGAGCATACGCTAAAGTGTTTTCTTCTCTCTCTCTCCAGGTAGCGACCATTTCATGCCCTAATGAAGATAATAATATGGATGTATTGACCGAACCCGCATGTTATTCTGTGCTGGGGAACGTTGGTTCCGTTCTTTCTTATAAGAGTTATAGGAATGAACAGGATATAGGGGAATACCAGGATTCCCATGCCACCCGTTTGAAGAAAGTACATGTTGATGCATTTTCTTCGGGTGTGTTCGTTACAGAGAACTGTTTCTCCATTTGCTCTACGTCCTGGGTATTGGATACCGGGTCAGGATCCCATATATGTAATCAGTTACATGGGCTTAGAAAAGGTAGAGAACTTGGAGAAGGTGATAAAGACATAAGAGTTGGAAATGGTGCAATTGTTGCAGCTAAGACTGTCGGGGAATATCACCTTGTATTACCAACTGGTAATACATTGGTTCTGAACGAATGCTATTACATGCCGAACCTGATATGCAACATTATATCAGTTTCTTTATTGAGTAAAGAGGGATCTAATTTTGTATTACAGGACAATGTTATGAACATTTTCCGTAACCAAAAGTTGGTTGGATCAGGCACGTTATGCAATGACATTTATGTTCTAAATCAATCAACAGTTCTGAGCATAACAAACACACACAAGAGGAAGAGTTCTGAACTGAACGAATCCTTCTTGTGGCATTGTAGACTGGGTCACATCAATGCGACACGACTAGCTAAGTTGCATAAAGATGGATATTTAAATCCGTTTGAATTTTCATCTTATGACACTTGCCAGTCATGTCTCAAAGGCAAGATGACCAAAACTCCGTTTACGGGACACGGAGAAAGAGTTACCGAACTCTTGGGACTGATACATAGTGATGTATGCGGTCCCATGTCTACACATGCCAGGGATGGTTCTTCGTACTTCATTACATTCACTGACGATCTCTCTAGATTCGGATATGTGTTCCTGATGAAACACAAATCAGAAGCTTTTGAGAAATTTAGGGAATATAAACAAGAAGTTGAGAACCAAACCGGAAAAAGTATTAAAATCCTACGATCTGATCGAGGAGGTGAATACTTGAGCAATGAATTCCGGGACTTCCTAAAAGAGAATGGGATTCTCTCTCAGCTGACTCTTCCATATACACCACAGCACAACGGTGTATCGGAGCGGAGAAATCGCACCCTATTAGATATGGTGCGCTCTATGATGAGTACAGCTGAGTTACCTATCTCCTTCTGGGGATATGCACTGGAGACTGCTGCATACCTACTGAATAGAGTTCCGACCAAATCAGTGCCTACCACTCCATATGAGATATGGAATGGCAAGAGACCATGTCTTAATTTTATTCAGATATGGGGTTATCCGGCCTATGTTAAAATACAAAATCCGGACAAGCTCGAGGCAAGGTCTGTTCTATGTAAGTTTGTTGGATATCCCAAACATTCACGAGGGTATATCTTCTACCACTCCGAGGAACAAAAAGTGTTTGTTTCTCGGCATGCCACTTTCTTAGAAAAAGGTTTTCTTATGAAACAGATAGGTGGCATTGAGGTAGAACTGGAAGAGGTTCCAGCAATACAGACTACAACAGAAGATTTGGTTGAACCAGAGGATTCCGTAGTTCCCAATGAACCCCAGCCTCTCCGCCGATCTAGTAGGGTTCCTCGCCCACCTGAGAGATACTACGGTTTTCTCATGGATGGTGGGAGCGAGGATTGCATCATGGAGGATGATGACCCAACTAGCTTCGAGCAGGCCATCACGAGTGGGGACTCAGTGAAATGGCTGGATGCTATGCGGTCCGAGATGGAATCCATGTACACCAACAAAGTATGGACTTTGGACGTTGCTCCTGAAGGGGTAAAACCCATTGGGAGCAAGTGGATCTTCAAGAAGAAACTTGGTGTAGATGGGAAAGTGGAGACTTTCAAAGCTAGACTTGTAGCAAAGGGTTTTCGTCAAAGACCAGGTGTGGACTATGACGAGACCTTTTCTCCAGTGGCTATGCTTAAATCCATCCGGATCATGCTTGCCATCGCTGCTTATCATGATTACGAAATCTGGCAAATGGACGTTAAGACCACCTTTCTAAATGGTGATTTAGAAGAGTGCGTGTACATGACTCAGCCAGAGGGCTTCGTAGACAGTGGGAGCAGCGGGAAGGTGTGCAAGCTGCTTAAATCCATTTATGGATTAAAGCAAGCATCGCGGAGTTGGAACATCTGCTTTGACGTCGTTATCAAAGAGTTTGATTTCGTCAAAAATCCAGATGAACCTTGTATCTACAAGAAGGTGGCAGAGAGTAAGGTTGTCTTCCTCGTATTGTACGTAGACGACATACTCTTGATAGGAAATGATATTCCTATGCTGCAATCGGTCAAGCTCTTCTTGTCACAAAGATTCTCAATGAAAGATCTTGGTGATGCCTCCTGCATATTGGGAATCAGGATCTATAGAGATAGATCCAAACGGATATTGGGATTGTCCCAATCCAGGTACATTGACACCATACTAAAGAGGTTTAGTATGGAAGAATCCAAGCGTAGGAACTTACCCACGATCTCTGGACTCACTCTCTCCAAAGAGATGTCTCCCAAGACTAATTTGGAGAGAGCTTGCATGCAAGGGATACCCTATGCTTCGGCAGTAGGCTCTATCATGTATGCGATGCTATGTACCAGACCCGATGTTGCATACTCACTAAGTGTAGTGAGTCGGTATCAAGCAGATCCTGGAGAGAGTCACTGGACAGCTGTGAAGAACATTCTCAAGTACTTGCGAAGGACTAGAGATATGTTCTTGGTGTATGGTAACGGAGAACTCCAAGTGGAGTCCTTTACCGATTCGAGCTTCCAGAGTGATAAGGACGACTCTAAGTCGCAGTCGGGCTTTGTCTTTACCCTTTATGGAGGGGCGGTTAGCTGGAAGAGTTCCAAGCAGGAAACCGTGGCAGACTCGACAATGGAGGCTGAATACATCGCTGCCAACGATGCTGCCAAAGAGGCTGTCTGGATCAAGAAGTTCATTACTGAACTTGGAGTGGTTCCATCCATTGAGCATCCAATACCTTTGTATTGCGATAACAATGGAGCGGTGGCTTTGGCCAAGGAACCCAGGTCCCATCAGCGATCCAGGCATATTCTGAGGCGGTATCACCAGATCCGGGAGATAGTTGATCGCCGGGAGATCGAGGTTAGGAGGGTTGACACGAAGAACAACACGGCGGATCCACTCACGAAGGCCATTCCCCAGATACAGTTTGAGAGACTCTTCGGGATGCTCGGTATGCGATACTACAGCAGCTGGCCCTAGTGCAAGTGGGAGATTGTTAGTTGTATGTATGCCCTAGAGGCCAGTATTGTACAGATGATATATATTATATTGGATGCTTGGACATATATAGAGATGACTTTCTTGCTCGATATGATAGTATGCTATCTGGTTACTCTTTATCTTAACATATACACTAGTCTCTTTATACTGTCTTATAGTTACATGTTGGTAAAGCCCTTAGGATATATACTTGACTACCTGGACTATGATGCAGATCATACTAGTGGGGACATGGTAGTCCATAAGTACATCCTTCAAGGTCCCTAGTCGTGGGTGTATCGAGACGGGGCATCGATATACCAGTGTAGACTAGCGTATACGCTTCTCGACCCATGTGATGGGCGATGGATGATCCCATATCCATTGGTGTTTGACATCAGAGATGGTATACGGGTGCTCAGTGGAGACTGAGTACACTGGACGGACTCGCCGAGAACTCCCAGATGGTATTATACCTCACGTCAGATGGCAGTTCTCAGGTGACACTTGTGCAGGTTAGTCTGTAGACCAGAGATCGTCATAGAGTCTTGTGTGATTCCCACTGTGCTTTGATCTCCACCTTACCATGTCCATGAGGGCGTGCAAAACGGTGGTCTTTGGGTACAGTCCCGAGTCACATGGAGACAATGAGCGATAGGAGGGGTTTCGTCTCTCCCGGTATTGAGGGTTGATGTTGCGCTGTGCTCGATTGGCCGTAACAGGGAAGTCCCTGGCCAGGGCTGATCAGAGATTTACTGGTAAGTGTTACCAGTAGTTTCTCGACCCGTTATGAGCCTCACATCGGCACGACTTATCGGGTTATTGGGGTCTGACGTTTACCACCCCTAGACTTGATATGCGACATATCAGACGAAGAGACCGGACTGTATGGTAAGTGTTACTGGTCGGATTCGCAGGAGTGTGAGCGGGCTAGCTCGTCGATCTTCTGATCGCTCAATACCCGGGTGGCCGTTACGTTTAGCAGACCGCTTGCGGCTTGTGGGTGCTTGATATGATCATCATCTGCTACCGGCGTATTGACGAGTCTTTAGAGTCCTACACAGAGGTTTCCTAGCTCAAGCGAAACGAAATAGGAGTGCATATGAGATATGTGTGGGACCGAGAATAATGCGTGTATGTGATACTGTATTTGATTCTCGCGATTAATGTTTCGATTGGTCGTATGAGATATGACCTAGTTATCGAATCATTGATTCGATAAATCGATGCATTGAATACTCGTCGGTTATGTGCGACATGACCGGATCATTGAATCAAGTGTTGATTTAATGATTTAATGTATAATTATATATTTGATATATTACTTTGCATTAACTAGTATTGGTTCATTTTAAACGGATTTTTCTCACTTGATTTACACATTGTATATGTGATATACTTTTGTGCACATATTTGTATCATGTTTGATGATACTTGATCATATGGTTAAGTGTATAGAATTAAACCATAGTTAACTTGAGATTAGGGTTTTGATTATGCATTTATTCATTTATTTGTTTATTCATTTATTTGGATAAACTTTAAGATGAAAATGGTGGCAATTTTTGTTTCATATTGAAGCTTCATGAAGCTTTGACTTTGCTAACCATTCTTGTCTTCATGCTTAACCCTAACCCACTCAAATGACCATGGTTTATTCTCTACACTTAACCCTAGTTAAAGTGATGATAAGTTTGTATTTTCTTTTCATTTTTAATATAGAACTTATCATAACTAGCTTGATCATCTTCTTCTTCTAAAAAGAAAAAGCTTGCTATTTTAATGGCAACTTGAGTTCTAGTGAGAGAAATCCAATTCTAAAATGAACCCACCTCCTATTTCTTCACCCTCTACCTCTTGCCAAGTTGTTTTGGGTGTTTTCTTCACAAGTTTCACAACTTTGTGAACTCGGAGCTTGAATTAGTGCAACCTCGATGTAGATCGTCTTTGACACGAAGCCGACGACCTAGCTCGCCCGTTTCTCCGATGAAGCCGACGATTGGGTTCGGGATTCATGATGGACAGCGAGAGGACACCCACGTGGAGCTAAGGAAGTGGAAATCCGGATCTACAAAGGTTGTAGCTTCTCACTTCTAGTTAAGTAGTTAACTAGTTTTGTATTTCGCCTAAACATCTAGTCTAAGATCCGTAGTCTAGGGTTTCTCGGCACCATTTTTTTTAAATTGGCATGTTCGATGCCTTGTGAGACCTCTATAGGGTGCCTAGGAACCTTTCATCGGTTGATTGGCCAACTCTAAATGGAATAAAACAAGCCAACTTGGTGAGTCGATCCACAATAACTCAAATTGCGTCGTTACCCTTCGTGCTGCGAGGGAATGTGGTTACGAAGTCCATGGTAATGTGCTACCATTTCCATTCTGGGATAGCTAACGGCTGAAGTAGGCCAGCGGTTCTGTGATGTTCAGTCTTCACTTGCTAACAGCTTAAGCACTTTACTACGCTCCTTGCTACTTCTCACTTCATTCCATACCACCAGTAGTGTTGACATAGATCCTTGTACATTTTCGTGCTGCCGGGGTGTATAGAATATGGAGAGCTGTGAGCTTGTTTCATCGACTATTCTCGAATAGGGCCGACTGGCACGGATAAACGGCTCCCATACCGCAAGGATTCATCTTCATGGATGATGAAGTCAGTTCGAAAACCACTTTCTACTTATTCTTGGATTTTTTATAGTTTGGCACCATTTGTTTGAGTTGCCTTGATCTGATTGATAAGAGTGGACTGGACTTGTAAGTTCATCAAGAATGAAGCATTACCTGGCATAACTATTTCAATCTCCAATCCATGCAGTTCTTATTGTAGTCTCCACTGAGTGGTGAGGTTCTTTGCAAAAGAATGGCGACTAAGTGTATCGGAAACTACGTTCACCTTTCCAGGAAGATATTGTAAGTTGATGTCGAAGTTTGCCATGAGCTCTAGCTATCTTCTCTGCCGCATGTTGAGTTCTTTCTGAGTAAATGCATACTTCAGACTCTTGTGGTCAGTGTATATATCCACTCGTTCTCCCAAAAGATAGTGACGCCAAATCTTGAGCACGAAAATGACAGCTGCCAATTCCAGATCATGTGTTGGATAGTTGCGCTCATGGACTTTTAACCGCCTTGATGCAAAATCCAGAACATTTCCATGCTTATGTAGAACACATCATAATCCTTTACCGGACGCATCACAATGTACATCGAATCCGCCAGATTGATCCGGTATTACGAAAATAGGTGCAGAGGTTAATCTCGACTTGAGTTCTACAAAAGCCTTCTCACATACTTCTGACCACATGAATGCTTCGTCTTTACATATAAGCTTGGTCAGGGGTGCTGCAATTTTTGAGAATCTTTCGATGAAGTGTCTGTAGTATCCTGCTAAGCCAAGAAAACTTCTTATACCTTTGACGGACTTCGGTGTAGGTCATTCGCTGACAGCTGACACCTTAGCCGGATCCACAAAGATTCCTTCGCCTGAAACGATGTGTCCGAGAAATCCTACCTGGTCTAACCAAAATTCACACTTGCTATACTTGGTGTAGAGTTGATGTTGTCGTAGTGTCTCCAGGACAATGCGTAAGTACTCGGCGCGCTCTTTCCAATTTTTTGAATACACCAGGATGGCGTCGATGAAGATAACAACAAATCTGTCTAAGTACACTCGAAAAACTTGGTTCATCAGGTTCATAAAAATGGCTGGTGCATTGGTCACTCCAAATGGCATTACGAGATATTCATAATAGCCATAACGAGTTCTAAACGCTGTCTTCGGAATGTCGGACTCCTTGACCTTCTCCTGATGATAGCCTGAGCAAAGATCTAACTCAGAGAAAACACAAGATCCACTTAGTTGATCGAAAAGGTCATCGATGCGAGATAGCGGATACTTATTCTTAATCGTTACTTCTTTTAATGTTCGATAATCCATGCACATTCGGTAGGTATCTTCCTTCTTCTTCACTAGTAGCACCGTTGATCCCCAACTTGAGGTACTGCGTCTGATCCAACCTTTCTTCAGGTGCTCGTCTAACTGGATACGAATTTATTTCGACCCTTCCGGACTTAGTCGATATAGAGTTTTGATTACAGGTTGTGCACCGGGTTGTAAATCAATACTAAATTCAAAAGCTCGATCGGGAGGCAAACCTGATATGTCTCCAGGGAAAACATTCTTGAGCTGTCGAACTACTTCAGGCTTTTCTCCTTCGACTTGTAGGGAGGACACTTCAGCGGTATTCGGCATGGCACGGTAGCTTCCTGGCTCCAAAGTTCTGTCTCCACTTTTGAAATGGAAGACTGGATGATCTTGAATCTCAAAGACTCGGGGAAAACATTCTTGAACTCTCGAACTACTTCAGGTTTTTCTCCTTCGACTTGTAGGGAAGACACTTCAGCGGTATTCGGCTTGGCACGGTAACTTCCTGGCTCCAAAGTTCTGTCTCCACTTTTGAAATGGAAGACTGGGTGATCTGGTATCTTAAAGACCACCCTCTTTTGACGGCAATCAATGGTAGCATAAAATACTCCCAGCCAATCTATTCCTAACACAATATAGAAATTTGGTATGTCCAGCACTTTGAAATTTGCATAGAATTCTCGGCCGCAAACTACAATTGGACACCGATCATACCTTAAAGTTGCCTTTAAAATTCCATTTCCGGAACTGACGTTCCAGCTTGAAATGAGCGGCTTGACGGGAATCGTGTGCGTTCTCACGAACCATTGTGACATGAAGCAATGTGAAGCTCCAGTGTCGAAAAGTGCGAGTGCAGGAAAGGTGGCTACTAGTATAGTACTTAAGTTGTGTGAGGTTGCGTTTAGGTATAGAAAAAGATAACGATGTACTAGTATCGAAAGGTTGAAAGGATGGGAAGAATTTACTGGTGATGGCTTGTCCTGTGGCTTCGGCCTCTTCGACCTCCTTGTGAAAGCCTGACGTCTTGGCACATTCCTCCTTACCTGAGGAACATTCCTCTGTCCTTGAGGCACGTTTCTCTATGCCCGATGGAACTGATGCTAAGGCTGTGGAGGTGTTCCATATTAAGCTGGTGCAGGAAGAGCTAAGCGGGGTACATGTGCCTAAATAGCTGGCTTCTGCGGAGCTGGCATTGTGGGTCTGGGTGTTGTTACTGTATTACCTCGATATGGGCATATTCCTATAGCATGAGTAGATGCTCCACAAATCAAACACAAGCCATTTACACGCCTACAGTTCTTCGCCAAGTGTCCGGTTCTCTTGCGGTAGAAACAGAAATCTAGACTGGATTGGTTAAACGATCCCCCTGGCCTCTTAGGTGCAAAAGTTGGCCTGGAAGAGTCTCATCCTGTCATCTGGATAGCATGGCGTTTGATTCCAGCTGCTTGAGGCTTACCCTTCTTCTTGACCATGGTTTCAAAACGGTGGGCTGTTTTCAGAGTGAGTTCATGAGTCAGATAATCGCCTGTTGCTAAAGCCGCTTGAATCTCCGGGTCTAAGCCTTGTTGGAATCGTATAGCCCGAATCTCATTGGTAAGGATCAAGTGTGCTGCGAACTTGATATCATATTGGTGTCAGGATAGTTACGTGTTTTACAGAACAGAATTTGAGACGGAATCTTTACCTATTAAGCATGATGAATTCGGCATCATATTCATCCATTGATTTTACCCACATAGAGCCTTGTTGCAGGTGGATGAACTGTTGTTCCATCTTAAAAAGGGCGGTCTCGGGGAAAAATTCGCATCGAATAGGTCACGGAACGTCTTCCACTCTATTGGTTGTTCAAGACGGCTTTCCTCGGCTTTCCACCAGACTCTTGCGTTGTTCGTGAGCTGGAGTTTTGCACACAACCCCAAGCTATGTCTGGTACATATGCTGCTGCAAGATCGTCCTCAATACTTTGGGCCCATTCTTCAGCCTCAAGAGGACTCTCTTTCCCAGAGAAGTTATTTAGACGCAACGCCCGAAATTATTTTACTCCAGATGCTTCGATTTCGGGGCGGTTCATAAGAATAACAGTTTGTCGCTGCTGACTCTCCAAAAAGCTTTTGATAGCCTCCAGAAGTACTGTATATTCGTTGATTGGTGCCACAATGGTAAGGGAAGGTGGTAGAGTAGGCAGCGGTGTGTTGCCATTAATGTTGGTGCCGGTATTGTTTGGAGAATCCATCACCTTGATAGAAAAGACAGGTTGGGATAGATTCAAGAAATTTGGAAGGCAAGGAATGGATAGTTGCTAATTCTTATAATTCTTGTGATATATTACTTAAGATTTCATGCAGAATCGACCTGAATGGGCCACCAATAAAACATGTCACGCCCCGTTTCTCAGTAGACAGAAACGGTGACGTGGCAAGCCCGCAGTATTTATTACGTGAAGGTCGTTTCCCTTAATAAATATATTAAGCGTAATTAAGCAATATAACAATGTGAAAAAATAACAAGAGTAATAAAATTAAACGGCAACTTTATTTACATTCAAATTTCAAATACAAATGTCGGAAATAAAAAGATACAATGATTTAAACAAATGCCTAAACATTGGCATACAGAATGTAAATGCAGAAATGAGCTAATAGTCAGGCTGGGTAGTGAACTGGTCTAAGTCCTCCTGACTCGACTCTATCTCTTCAGAGTCCGGTCTTCCTAACGAACATTCCAAGAAAAAGAAACAGAGAGGAATGTCGTCAGCGAACTAACGCTCTGTAAGTCCCCAAAAGAAGTAAATAAAGATGACTGAAAAGTGTATAAAATGAATAGAAACCAAGTAAAAGTGAACAGGTAAAGTTGTATATGAGAGTATCAAAGCATGATCATTTATAGGTATAAGATAGCTATTCTAACGTGATTGTCTGTAGTTTGATAAAGAAGGTATTCATTTATACGAGAGGAGTCCAACTTACCCCGTGGACTATGATAATATGTAGTACAAGGCCCCGTCATAACCCATGGGACAACGACACGTGAATTCATGTAGGTGTCTTTTAAAGTGACATATCGTGCCACGATATACGTTCCATACCAGTTTACCCATTATCCCCGCGTATTGTAGTGTTTAGTTCAAGTTTACAGGTCTTGGCCGAATCCATTGTTCACCGCCGAAAGACGCGACCGGGACGTTGGGACGTCTAGCCTGAATTTTGGAGGCAGATGCTATTTGGTTTTATCCGTCCATCTCTCTGAAGATGCCAAGTTGATTTATGGCACCATATATTGGAGGTTTAGACAGATGCGGCCACTATAGCAGACTTCGTCAGATTCCCCCTCGTTTGAGGGGTTTTTTTATTGTGGGGACGCTCTTCCCTGCAGGCGCAAGCCTCTGCAGTTAATTACGTTACCGCGTAGCGATAACCACTTTCTCCATCTCCAGATGTTCACTTCATGTTGTGTGTGTCTGTTTTGTTTTTTGGTTGCCCGTGGATTGTATACGGAGACTAATTTATGTTGTCGCCCGTAGGGCGGGGATTAGTCCAAATCCATATCTTCTTAGATTTGAGTTTGGTTAATTTAAAGATCGTTAACCTCGTTCGAGATTAAGATCAACTTAAATGTTTTTTAAGGATATGTTAGTCTAATTTTAAACTAAGATCCACTTAACAAGGTTTTAGGATCATTTAGATCCAACGAAAGAGCATCTGGGCTCTACCGTTTTAGTTTAGGGACGTTACGGTCCATTGGGTTTAAGGACATCATAGTCCGTGGAGTTTAAGGACATCATAGTCCATAGAGTTTAGTTTAGGGACGTTGCGGTCCAAAGGGTTTAAGGACATCATAGTCCGTGAAGTTTAGTTTAGGGACGTTGCGGTCCAATGGGTTTAAGGACATCATAGTCCGTGCTTAAAGACGTCATAGTCCATAGAGTTTAGTTTGGGGAAGTTGCGGTCCATTGAGTTTAAAGACATCATAGTCCGTTGTTTAAGGACGTCATAGTCCGTTGTTTAAGGACGTCATGGTCCATAGAGTTTAAAGACATCATAGTCTATAGAGTTTAGTTTAGGAACGTTGTGGTCCATTGGATTTAGTTTAAAGACGTTACGGTCATGGAGTTTAGTTTACGGTCCATAGAATTTAGTTTTTAAGGACGTTGTGGTCCGCAATTTAGTTTTTAGGGACGTTGTGGTCCACAATTTAGTTTTAAGGACGTTGCAGTCCATTGGATTTATGGTTTGTTGGTTTGGGGGTATACCAAGGGTTATTGGTTATTGGGACCCTCCACCTCTCTGAAGACGTTGAAGAATTACAACGACATGTATCGGAGATGTGGAGAGATTTGCCCTTGAACCAATGGATATTCGTCAAAAGATCGGTGGTCTTGTTTAGGACTAAGACCAGTTTGTAAAAATAAAGAGCATATGAGCTCAGTTGATTAGGAATTTGGCTAACTTGGGCTCAGCCCACTGAGTCTCTATCATTTCCTATTTCAATAAAGTGTTAGACACTTACTAGGACACAGTCCTTTCTCTGTACACATAATGCTAAACATTTATGTGAGTACTGACACTTACACTTTGCTTTTCCTTTCCCACTTTCTTTTTGGTTTTTTCTTTGTTATGAGTGTTGAACACTCTTTATGGCGCTAGGCTCTTCTTGAGAAGTGCAGAGCGCTCTATGTTAAGTAGCGCCCACACGAGGGGCACGTGGAGCGCTTGGCGCTGTGCGCCAGCATTTGAGTGCTGAGCGCTCTTTATTGAGCAGCGCCCACATGAGGGGCACGTGAGGCGCTTGACGCTGAGCGTCAACATTTGAGTGCTGAGCACTCTTTATTGAGCAGCGCCTACGTGAGGGGCACGTGAGGCGCTTGACGCTGAGCGCCAACATTTGAGTGCTAAGCACTGTTTATTAAACAGCACTCACGTGAAGGGCACGTGAGGCGCTTGGTGCTGAGCGCCAACATTTGAGCGCTCTTTATTGAGTAGCGCTCGCATGAGGGGCATGTGAGGCGCTTGGCGCTGAGCGCCAACCACTGAGTGCTAAGCACTCTTTATTTTGCAGCGCTTGACGCTAGGTTCTTCTTTCTGTGTTATGTTCTGTAATGTTCAATTCTTTGTTCTTCCCCGGATCTTCGATCCCTAAGAACAAATTCATCCCCGTTAGAATTAAATTCTCATTTGTGGGAGACCTGTCTCATGGATCTCAGATCCGAGGAAAGAACTATGTTCTTTTTATGAGGGTTAAACCCTTGCAGATGAGATGTTCTGATCTCTATTACCTTTTTGTTTTTCCTCGAAGAGAATTCTTCTTCTTAAAGCTTGCTCTTCTTTTTTCTTCTGAGAACTTCAAGTTTATGGGGGGTTTCTCTCTACAAAACTTGAAGTCTTGGGTCCTTTATATAGTGAAGGCTGATCTGTTGATTCAGTTAAGGAAATCTCTCATTGAGAGATTTCTTAATTGATTTGGGGAATTTATCCACCGTCGGATCTTTGATCCAAGGACTTCTGTTTTACAGAAGACATTTTTCTTGTTTTTTTAACAAGATTAGGAAAATATTTTTCCATACAGAGATTATTCTATATCTTGGTGATTTTTAATCACCATTGGATTTTTGATCTAATGGTGCTCTGGTTTACAGAGGACAATCTCTCTTGTTTAAAAAGATTTGAGGAGTATTTTCTCAATCATAATTTAATTCTGTATCTTGGTGATTTTTAATCACCATTGGATCTTTGATCCAACGGTGCTCTGGTTTACAGAGCACAATCTTTCTTGTTTAGAAAGATTGAAGGAGTATTTCCTCAATCAGAATTTAATTATGTATTTTGGTGATTTTTAATCACCATTGGATCTTTGATCCAACGGCAGAAAACTTTTAGTTCTGGCGCCAGCGCCCTCGTGCTTTACACGTGAGGCGTTGCCTTAGAGTTTTTTAACTCTGGGTGTTGGCGCTCTCGTGCTTTGCACGTGAGACGTTGCCTCAGTTCAAATTTTGAACAGAGCTTTGCTCTTTTATTGAGGGAAACAAATGTCCCCCACCGTTGCGCTCACGTGGCTTACACGTGAGTGCAGCGGTGGCAGCTTTTCCACCATTGGATCTTCTTAGAAGTTGGATCGTCTTCCTATGCCTATAAGTAGGGCCTTTGACCCTTGAGATGACTGCTGTTCATCTTCCTTTTGTTCTTTTGTTCTTCTGAGAATATAATTCTCCCCCTTTCAGAGTATAGCTCTCTGCCTTAAGAAACTCTTTTTAGAGTCAAAACTCTGCCCAAATTCGGTAATGATTGAACTTATAAACAGAGCTTTTCTCTTCTCAGATCGTAGATCTTAAAAAAATTGTTTTAGGGTTTTACCCATTAACAGAGCCGTGCTCATCTTTAGATTATAGATTTTCAAGATATAATTTTTAGGGTGATTTTAACCCATGAATTAGAATAGAGTTTTGCTCTTCTTAGATCATAGATCTAAAGAAATCTTTCTTAGGGTTTCTTAGCTCGTTGATGAAGGACTCTTAGGGTTTCTAGGATTTTTACTTCGGGTCTTTAAAGATATTATGGTTTTACAGAGCATAGCTCTTTAGAAATTCTTTTTTGGGGAATTTTATTCCCTTCTTAATTGATAGATGTCAATTCTGCCTGCAGAGCACTGCTCTCGAGGGAGTTCAACTCCTTGGCCCAATGATTCTCCCATTAAATGAGAATCCTTTTAGGATTTCCTCCTTAATAAGTGACTGTCTTATCAATAATGAGCCGTCACTTTGATCTTGTGGGTCCCCTTTGGTCCCTTTCCACTGCACTACAGTGCGGTACAAATTTAAAGTATCAAGTGTCAGACTTTGGACCGTAGCATTGACTGCTATCCTTTATTCCTTTTCGCGCAGGTACTATGTCTTTCGACATTTCTTTCCTATTTGTTCGCCCCGAGAGTGCATATGCCGACGCGCCCGTGGATCGGGAAGGTTTTGCGCTGATTAAAGATCACGACCCGGAGCAGAAGTCTCTTCATTTATGGAGGTTGTGGTACAACCAAATTATCCAGGGTCGGCACAGCTTCTCTTGTGTGACGCCTTCAGAGCCGATTTCAGCCATTCACTACGCCAACTCACCCCAAGTGAATTACGCCGTGGAGGAAGTTAACTGGATTACGGATGGACGCCTCCAGCCCTCTATGGGCTCAATACCCATGCAGCCGCCGATGGCTTTAGATATTCTGGGGCGGCGCATATGTCAAGGCGGGTCATGCCCTTGGGGATAGGCATACATGATAGGCTTGACTCCTCGCCATTCAGCCGGATACTTGCAGTGGGCTCGATACATCTTGCCAGCCAAAAAGTCACTGTTGCTGAAGCTTAGGTTGTACCCCACAATTTATGCGTCTGTTTTATAGTATCCCGTGCCTCATGTATGGTGGGTAAAGGCTTTTCTAGAGCAATGGAACATCCCAACACACACTTTTCTCCTATCGGACCGGGAAGTTTCGATTTCCCTAGAGGAATACGCAGAAATTTCGGGCCTACCCGTCAGAGGGGGAAATTACGAAGAAATACTTCCCCCTGACAAGTACATCTTCGCCACCAAATCAATGGTGATGGGTCCTACTTCGGAGAATGCTATTCAATATCGATTCCCGAGTCTAATTAAGGTGTTGAATATTTATGAGAGTCTATTTCTCGAGTCCGGAGGGCACGGGGTCAGCTTCACAGATTTCATCGCCCGCTTTCTTCGCCCGGAAGTCTTATCAAAACAAGCTGCGAAGTTCGCCATGTTTGACGATCCTTTTGGTTTTGGCTTCGACGGCCAGTCGACCGCGGAAGCAGATCAAAAGAATTTCTTCCTCCCAGATACCGCGATCGTCCCCTTTGCAGAGCTCGCAACTTCAGACATCGACGAAGAGGCGTTCTTTTTGGAGTTCCTCGGCCTATGGTTAAGCTGGTTTGTGCTCCCAATGTACCCTCACTATATGAGGCCATCCGTCTTCTATCTGGCTCACAGAATGGTTGCCGGGACGCGAGTGGCCTTCGGGATCGCTGGGCCTCAGCTTAGCGGCAGACACCACTCAGCCGGGGGTACGGCCCGTAAATCTCCCGCTGCACTATTTTACGTCGTGGATTGAGCAGCATGTGCTCGGCGCTTTTGGAGTCCACAAACGGCCCCATTTCTACGACAGTTATAATTTCCCTCGGGTTATGCTCCTAGTTGATGCTTCTGCTTTGGATCCGTCACAGCGAGAGGCCCGGGGTATAGTCCTTTGGCCGTATATGGTCAGGGATAGCATGACCTTCGTCGATAAGGTCTTAACTATCGGCAAGGAATCCACTAAAATGGTGCAGCCGCTGTGCGACACTTTCAAAGACGGGCCCTTACATTGAAGGCTCGGGAGATTCTGCATCTGTACTCAATCAGGCCAGACTTTTTAGTGTTCGAGCAGAACGGCTCGGCACTGTTCATGAGGTACAACCCATACCGTTTCGCTCAACAGTCGAGCTACGATCAGGGTGTCCCGCTATAGGCTTTTTTAGCTGAGCCAGTTACTACGGAAGAGGGTATCCGCAATGCGCTACACCATTTCATGCGGCTGAACACCGGGTTCAACTTTTTTATCAGTGAGCTGAGCTGCGTTCTGAAAATCTCGAACGCATACGTGGCGTGGTACCAGCATTCGATGGGTGCTGTTATTAGGGAAGAAAGGCGGTTTCTGCTCGATCGCAAGGGTGCGGTCACTGCTAATAATCCAGCTGTCCCTTTAAAACTACGGACCACTGTTGGTCCTTCCTTAAAAGAAGCTGTTGCGGTTGCGGTCCTGCGCGCCTTTCCTGAGAAGCCTCTACCCCGTGTTCCTGTAAAGGCAGTAGCTGTAGCGTCCCCGGAGTCTGGCGTCGGTACGGAGATCGGGACTCGTCGCCCACCTGCCAAGCGCAAGCTCCTGTCATCGGATACCGGCGCTCGCTCATAGAAAAAGTAGAAATATCTCTTTTCTGCTGACGTTGTACTCGGCCAGGAGCCCCATGCTCCCTACAGCAAAGGCTTGTGTGAGTACAGGACCAATGAGGGTCTATTCATCACGCTCGCGGATGATACTGATCTCCAGGCTGCCCTTCTGGCCACCGAGCGATTGGCTCGCGAAGAAGTGGCGCTAATCACCATTGCGAAGTCACGTATACTTCAGTTGTTTTTTTCCATGTTCATTCCTTCTTTATTATTATGCTTTTACTAATGACCTCTTATTCAACAGGTATTTCTGCCGAAGAGGCTCTCACGGCTTCCATCAAGACTTTCGAAGAGGAAGAGAGGCTCCGCGCTTCTTTGGGTCTTGGTATAATTCAGCTCATTGTGCCTTTATTCCCTTTTTTTATTCGTGCTCTTACCCTCTCCTTTAATTTGTTGCAGGGGCTACCTTAACTCGGGTTATTCCGAATAGGGTACCGATCCCGAGCAGTGGTGCAGCGACGCTTCCAGAGCCAGCTATTGTGGCCCCAGCTCCCCCAACATTACCGCATGAGGTGTCGCTAAAGCAGCCGATGACAAACGTTGTAACGGCCCCAGAGGCAGAGCTTAGTTCGGACGACGACGTCCCTTTGTCAGAGGTCTTGAGTAGATCAGCTCTTACGGCCCAAACTTAAAGGAAACGTGGGAAGTGCGCAGCGAAGGAACATGATGCCGCCTTGGTTGTAGGTGCAGGCTCAAGCACCACTCCATCTGTCGCTATTCCTTCAGAGGGTGCTCCAGCTGTCCTGTCTACCGCCCATAGACAGGTTGCGCGCGTGGCTCGGGAGGCGACCGAGAATCTTTCGTGAGGTAACGTAATGCTCGATCTTTTTATTAGAACTCGATCTGAAAATTCTTATATACCATATCCTGTAGAGCCAAGTCTTGGCAATGAGATGGCAGGCGAGACGATAGCGACCATAGAGCCCGAAGTGGCTATTCTCTCACGAGAGTCTGGGACTGCCCAAACCGCCGCTCATTCCCCTTATGGCTCCCTGGTATCGGTGGGCATCGCAAGTGTCACGATGGCCCTTGTCGAATCAGGGGATGAAGCCATGAGCGCAGAAACTACTCCTCTGAGGGAGAGCAAAGAAGCCGCTACGCCTGGTGATGCATCGCGGTTTTAGTTGATGACCCGTCGAGTAAGTCTTGAGTCACTGTTCTCTTTTTATTTCGCAATCACGTTTAGCTTCTTCTGACGATATTTTGTTTGTAGGTGCAGCGAACGCTGATATTGTGCCATCTGAAGCACCTCCGGTCGCCGCCATGACGGTTGTTGTCCCCTCGCTTTCTCCTATATCCTCTGGAATGCCGGAAGGTATGGGTTTGCGATTTATCGGTCTTATTGCGGGTATCATCCCCCTTGTACTGACAAATATATTGTCACAACTTTGCAGGAGTCCTTTTTTACCATCTGTATCAAGTGTTGAACCCGCATTTCTCCTTCTAGTCAGAAATCGTCCTACCCACTGGTGTCAGTGAGTATAGTTTTAAACCGACATCCTTTCCTTTCTTTTACAGGTATCCATGTTGTTGCTAATTCTTCTTTATATTGAATATAGCGTCACGGGTCGAAGGAGGAGGCGAAGGAATAGCCTTGGCTCCGACACTCCCCCTCCTGCCGCCTGCCACAGCTGGTATAATAGACTTTATCGACCATGTGATTTCTTTATTTCGTAAGTCAGCATTTAACTGTAATTCATTTTGCAACAATCGCACCGGCTCCGGCTCTTTTTGAGTCTCGCATCCCAATGCCGGCAGGGCCCTTTGCTAAACGCCCATCTTCCAGGAGCACTGCGACTAGCCTACGGATGTTGAGCGAATTCATTGAGGATCTTGACGCTGAGGCCCTCGCATTCACTGCAGATTTTGCTGCTGAGGTTAATCCTATGCTGGCGATGCTCGTGAACTTCCATTGCGAAGGTATCATCAGGTCTTATGTTAATTACTGCAGACAGCTCGAGGCTTGCCTGCACGAAATTGAGCTCAAGAATCTTGCTCCTGAGGTTCTGGCTTTGAATTCCCAGCGGGCTGCATGGGTTGAGCAGAGTCTTCCTTTCCTTTGCCATTTTGAATAAGAGACAACCCTAAGATGGAAGGAACATGAGGCGGCTTCCAGCGAGTCTGTGCAATTGCGTGCTTAGGTCGAAGCGAATGCTGCACAGCTGAAAGCTATTTTTGAAGACCTCCAACGATGTATTTCTGACGAGCTGATGCTGAGGCAGAAGCTTGACTTCACTAAGCGGGTTACGCAGAGTTGCGAAGCTGCTCAGAAGGAAATTGATAAGAAGCTTTCGTTCTGTTTGCGGTAACGGGCTCGGATTGAAGCGGAGTTGGCCGCGGTGGCTGATCATGACAAGGAGTTGAGAGGAGTGCGCGAGTGGCTTATTGATTTGTTGAAAACTCCTCCTCCTCAATAACCGTCTTTGTAACCCCTTTTTTGTAAACTTGCGGTTTATGAATAACATGTATTTTTTTGATTTTTTTTATGAAATGTATCTTGTATTCTCTTTAATTCATGAATAAAAGACATATTTTATCTCATACTATCGCCTTCTTTTCTTTGTTGTGTCGTTTGCAAGTTACTTTAGCAAATGTGGCCTGTAGATGGTAGATAACGGTCCATCTTATCCTCCTTGTGGGGGTAGCGATGGCTTAGGAAACATGTTCAGGTCTGCTGCTCAAGACTTTTCAATTCTATGAGCCGTAAGGATCTCATAAAGACTTTTCTCCCTACGAGTCGAGAGGATTTCGTAAGTGTAATTTCTCCTTAGGGGTCAAGAGGACTCCTAAGTGCGTTTTCTCTCGAGAATCGTAAGGATCCCACAAGAGGATTTTCTTTATGTGCAGAGACACTAATTTTCCCACGGGTCGAGACGAATCGAGAGATTCTCGCAAAGACACTGATTTTCTTATGGGCCGAAACGAATCGAGATGTTCTCGCCAAGGACGCTGATTTCCCTGAATTGAGAGGTTTTGCCAAGGACGTTGATTTCCCTGGGGTCGAGACGAATCGAGAGATTCCTGCAAAGACACTGATTTCCTTGCGGGTCGAAACGAATCGGAAGGTTCTCGCCAAGGACGCTGATTTCCCTGAATCGAGAGGTTTTGCCAAGGACACTAATTTCCTTGGGGTTGAGACGAAACGAGAGAATCCTGCAAAGACACTGATTTCCTTGCAGGTCAAAACGAATCGAGAGGTTCTCGCCAAAGATGCCGATTTCCCCGAATCGAGAGGTTTTGCCAAGGACACTAATTTCCCTGGGGGTTGGTTGACTTGTTTCCAAGACGGAGATCATTGGCTAACCTGTTTCCGGGACGGAGGTCACTGGCTGACCTGTTTCTGGGACGGAGGTCACTGGCTCACTTGTTTCCGAGACAGAGGTCACTGGCTGTCTTGTTTCCGAGACGGAGGTCATTAGCTGACTTGTTTCCGGAACGGAGGTCATTGGCTGACTTGTTTCCGAGAAGGAACGCCGTGTTGATCTTCTGGGATGAAGATGTTGCCGTCGAGATCTGACTCTTCCTTTGACAGAGTCTGTTGGGAAATGCTGTTCCTTTTTTCGTTTATGCCCATGGATTATATACAGGGGTCAGTATGGACTCGTCTGTAGGGCAAAAGTTTCATTCATTCATTTTTTTAATTTCTTTCCGCGATATTCTATCATTTCAGCTTTTTATATCGTGAAAGTCGCGATTGCCCAATCATTTGGGCTATTTTTCGCGGTGCCCAATCATTTCGGCTATTTTCTTTTTACTCACTGCTTTTTATTGCGAGTTGCCCAATCATTTCAGCTATTTTTATATGTATTTTTGGCTCGCTAATTTTGTTGCGAGTATGGACTTGAGATCTGATACCAATCTTAGCATCAGTATCGCTGCCCATCATTGCCATCACTCGTCTACTGCACTGGTTTCGCATCCTGCAACTGGGATATTGCCAGGTGCGAATCATCATTTGTCTTTGTCGGTTCGAACAAAAGTGGCTTAGCAAACAGGGTTAAGATCCTGTCGACTAAGACTTTTGACTTCATGAGCCGTAAGGGTCTCATAATGGCGTTTCTCCCTACGAGTCGTGAGGATCTCGTAGGTGCGTTTTCTCCTTAGGAATCGTGAGAATTCTTAAGTGCGTGTTCTCTTTATAAGTCTTAAGGATCTTACAAGAGTGTTTTTTCCTTATAAGTCGAGAAGACTTACGAGTGTCGCTCACCATATGAGGACATTTTGCGCCATTGGCGGAACTTGGTGGGGGATACATTTATTTGTGCCCGTGGATTGTATACAAGGATCAATATTGACCGCCTGTAGAGCAGCTTGGGGGGATATGATGGCTCAAGAACAGGTTCAGGTCCCTGTATCTTAAGACTTTTGAATCCTGCGAGCCGTGAGGGTCTCATAAGGGGGAATTCTCTTTACAAGTCGTGAGGATCTTATAAGTGTAACTTCTCCTTAGGGATCATGAGTATTCCTATGTGTTTTGCTCCTTTGTGAGTCGTAAGGATCTCACGCGGGTATTTTCTCCTTACAAGGTCGAGATGACCCTGCAAGTGCACAGGAAATTTTTTACGAGTCTGCGCCCTTTCAGATTTCCATAAACTCGCCGGTTGTCCTGCTGTTTTTACTCACAACGTCCTTTCGGGTTTTCATCTGTGCCCATTTTTCTTGTGGACGTACCATTTTTTTTTGCCACGTTAGCCTAAGGATGTTGCGGTTTGTAGTAGTTTAAGGTCCGTAGCTAGTTTCAGGATGTTTCAGTCCGTTGTTAGTTTTGAGGCGAGATTTCGCCGGATACTACTTACAGAGTTTGGACTCGGGAAGATACCGAGCGGACATAAGCATCGTCATCTATCGTTGACCCGGGCCATAACTCGTCAGGCATAGTATTTTTCAGGAATCGGCCGTTTATTAGCCGGAAGGGTCTTTCGCCATTGTTTCCCCAATCAGAGCAAAGCTCTGTTCAAATTCCAAGGCGGGAAACGAAGCAACGCTTCTGTTTCCCCCAATCAGAGCAAAGCTCTGCTTTAAAATTAAAGTTAAAATTAAAATTAAAATTAAAATAATGGAAGCAACGCTTCAGCTGACTTACGCTCTGCGCTGCGCGACACGTGTCAGCGCAGGTACGCTAGCGCAGTTGCGCTGCGCTCTGCGCTGAGCGACACGTGTCAGCGCAGTTGCGCTGTGCTCTGCGCTGCGCGACACGTGTCCGCGCAGTTGTGTCCGCGCAGTTGCGCTGCGCTCTGCGCTGCGCGACACGTGTCAAGCGCGAGTGCGTTTGCGCCAGCTGTGCCGGCATTTAAACAGAAAAATTCTGGAAAGATCTTTTTAAATCTTATTAAAACAATAAGATTATCTTCTGTAAAACAGAGCCCTTGGATCAAAGATCCGATGGTGGGGAAATATCCCCAGATCAATCAGAGAAAGATCTCTGTAACCAACGTAACAAATCAATTGGCACTATATAAAGGCCCCTAGACTCCAAGTCTAAAAGACATTGACACAGAGAAAGAGAAACCAGAGAATTCCTCTAAAACTTTGAGAAGAACTCCAAAAAAAAGGTAAACCTTTGAAAAAAAGAAGAGATTCTTCTAAAAAGATCAAAAATCTAAGAATAAGATCAAGATCTTAAATAAAAAAATATATAATAATAATAAAAAGAAGTAATTTACTTCTTCATTAGATCTTTCTGATCTATATAAAGGCGTTGTCTTTTGTTGAACCCTCGGTTCTTGAATCTTGAGGAAAAAACCTCTTTAGATTCTTTTCTTTGATCCAAAATTGGATTAAGATGCGCTCTGCGCTTTTGAACAGTGCCCTGCACTCTTAATTTGAGCACTGCGCTCTCGGATTGGCGCAAGTCACCTGAGCGCGCCACGTGTCAGCAGCGCACCAGCGCAGCGCACTGCGCTAACAGACTTGCGCTCACCAGAGCGTGACACGTGTCACCTCCACATGCGCTTGCGCCTTGCGCTGGCGCAAAGCGCCTGACAAGCCACGTGGCGCACTGTCAGAACAATAAATGCAATGCATTATTAAAAAGGGGCAGAGCCCAAATAAAGGTTTAACAGACCAATTTAGATGCTGTGCATCATTTAAAAAGGGCAGAGCCCAATCAAAGGCCTAACAGGCCAAATGTGAATAAATGTTAGATATTTTCTGACTGGACTTAACCCAATATTGGCCATAAGTCCTCAAATTAAATTGAACTGAGCACGACTGCTCGCAAATCAATTTACACCCGATTCAAGGGTACATCTCTGAACTCCTCTGATATTTGTCGTTGTAATCCTTCAACGTCGTCAGAGAGGTGACGGGTCCCGACAACCACACATCAATACGGACTGTGGGGTCCTTAAACTCACGGAATAATGCGTCCTTAAACTCATGGACTAATGCGTCCTTAAACCGATATCCGTCCCCAAAATGGGAATGTTGGACCACTATGTCCCTAAACTGGCAATATGAACTGTAGGGTCCTTAAACTCATGGACTAATGCGTACTTAAACCAATCACCTTCCCCAAAATGGGAATGTGGACCACTATATCCCTAAACTGGCAATGGACCACCATGTCCCTAAACTGGTAATACGGACTGTGGGGTCCTTAAACTCATGGACTAATGCGTCCTTAAACCAACATTCGTCCCCAAAATGGGAACGTTGGACCACCATGTCCATAAACTGGTAATGGACCACCATGTCCCTAAACGGGCAGTATGGACTGTGAGGTCCTTAAACTCATGGACTAATGTGTCCTTAAACTAACATTCGTCCCCGAAATGGGAATGTTGGACCACCATGTCCCTAAACTGGCAATGGACCACTATGTCCCTAAACTGGAACAATAGAGCCCCTAAATGCTCTTTTCTCGGATCCAAACGATCCCGTTAAGTTGATCTTAGTCTCAAATTGGACTAACGTATCCTTAACAAACGTTTAAGTTGATCTTAGCCTCAAATATAGCTAACGTATCCTTAAACCAAAACCTCAAACCCAAATCTAAGAAAATACGGATTTTGACTAATCCACGTCCTACGGGCGACGACATAAATTAGTCTCCGTATACAATCTACAGGCAACCACAAACAAAACAAACACCCACGACACGAAGTGAAATTCTGGAGAAGGAGAAAGTTGTTACCGCGATGCGGTAGCGTAATTAACTGCAGGGGATTGCGCCTGCAGGGAAGAGCGTCTCCACAATCAAAAACCCCTCAAGCGAGGGGGAATCTGATGAAGTCTGCTACATCAGCCGTATCCGTTTAAACCTCCGATACACGGTGCCATAAATCAACTTGGCATCTTCGGAGAGGTGGACGAATAGCACCAATTAGCATCTGCCCTGAATCTCAGGCTAGACGTCCCTGTCTTGGCCGTCGTTCGGAGGGGAACAGATTCTGGCACGCCTGGTGGGACCTCTTCCTCTTTCCACTCCACACTTCGTGTGTCGTGTTCGCGAACGAATCGCGGTTTGCTGTGGTTGCCTGTGGATTCGAGGTACTAAGATTTGGTGTCTTGCTCCGTGCAGAAAACAGAAGATCAATGGCTTCAAATTGCACTACCTGCAACTGCAACTCTCGCTCCGTCATTGCTGGAGGAGTGACTTATGGGCCCCAAGCGGCCTCCCTTTTCAAGATGCCAGTGGAGTAGGTAACTCAAGCCACCGCTGGACTATTCTTCGGGACCATGCTCCCACCGATGAGCTTCAATGCCCCAATGACATCGCAAGAAGCTCCAAAGAAGCCGGTCTTTGATCGACTTACCACTGCCACGACCCCTCTCAACGGGTCGCCCAACTTCAATACCTCAGTTTTCAACAGACTGGGCCAGAACGTCTACAAGCCCGCGATACCCGAAACTGCCATCCCAAAGCGGATAGCCATCCCGGCTCAAGCGGACGAAATAATTGGAAAGGCTCCTCCTTCCAAGAAGTCAGTTTTTACAAGGATGGCCATTCCGGTTGCTGCTCCAGGCGAGGTCCTCAAAGCTGCTTCCCCTGCCCAGAGGTCTGTCTTTGACAGATTAGACATTGCTTCTCAACGGGTGTCAATCTTTGACAGGCTAGCACCAATAACAGTCTCTCCTCAAAGCAGGGGGCATGACGAAGTCACCCTTATAGCTGAAACAACTCCATCCGCACGACACACTCGACGTCACCACTGGCGCCGAGTGAGGAAGGCTGGGGGCAACTCCTCCTCTGGGATAACTCCGCCAGCTCCGATGGTGGGGATCGATGCTGTTATTCCAACCGAGAACGGCTTTGAACTGCTCAACAAGGTGCACAGAAACTCTCCTACTGCAGTGCTGAAAAGAACTCCTTCACCTGTGGAGAATACTCCAGAGAAGAAGCTGGAGCAGCCCCCTCAACGGCTGTCCTCTAAAATTTACAAGGTTTGACGACAGATCTAGGACTCAGTGATTGATCAAGACTATCTCCGCCGACAGAAAAAGATGAAGGTTCGGCAGAAGAAGGATTACTCCATCAAGCCACAAAAAGTAACAGCTACTTGGGTGCCCACTGCAACGGCTCCCTCAACGTCAATCACTAAAAAAAAAAAGGAGGCCACAAAAAGCCCCTGTGAACATGGCGAACCATAAAAGCGCTGAGCACAAACGCCCCAAGTCTGGGGGCATAGTGGTGCATACTGTTTATATAGCATCCGGGAAAGAGGATAGCCGCGCTTCGATGGGTCACCGACCGCTCACCCGATCCGTGACAAAAGCCCAGGAGCAACAACAGAAGCTTCAGGAAATGATGACTGCAATGACCGCACTTACCGGGCCAAAAGAAAGCTCGGAGGCATCATCAGAGCAGCGTCACGAACAAGAAACTGATGATGACTTCTTACGCAGAGTCCTCGAAAAGAAGGACAGAGAAGCCGCAGAGCAAGCGGCTAACATAAAACAAATAGCGCTCCTCTTCCAAGATATGGTAGGGATGATGTTACAGCCGGACCCTCCAGCTGAAGACCCTCCTATCATTACTGAAGACGATAGAGGGGAGACATCTAATCCTCCTCCGACTCTTTCAGCAGCCAAGGAAGAAACCATTTCCAAGGCCGCCCTAGATGATTATATTGCTCAGCAGATACGAATTCATCAGGCGAATGAAGCGGCTGGGCAAATTGTTAGAACCGGACGACCCTACCCGGGCTGGTATGACCAAATCAGTTACCCGCCGGGATATACGATCCCTAAATTCCATGTGTACAAGGGGACAGGGAATCCACATCAGCATGTCACTCAATTCAGGGCCTTATGCGGTAACACTAGAGGCGATGACAAACTATTGCTTCGCCAATTCGTCGGCAGCTTAGCAGAAACGGCCTTTGAATGGTATTCGGAGCTACCTAACGACTCTGTCAAAACATTTGCGGAGATGGAGCTATTGTTTACACAAAGATTCGCGAGTGCTAGTGAACGCACCCCGATAACAGCACTGATCAATGCCAGGGTGAAGCCAGGCGAGACGTGGGTCCAGTACGCTATCCGATGGCGGAATCTATGGTCGAAATGCGAACAGCGGATCGAAGAAGCGCCGGCGGTAGGCATGTTCGTGGGCACTCTTGATCCGCAAGCCACCATCTCACAATTCATGATGTTCTTCAAGCCAACTACATTCCAGGCCTTGATTGACAAGCTAGCTCAAATGGACCAGATGGGCCATAGACCGTCTCCTCCAAAGCCGGACTCTCAAAATGAAAAGGGGAAAGGAAAAGCGATCGTCGTCGCCAATGCTCAACAACAGCTGAGCAACTTGAAGCCGGTTGTCCGTCAAAACAATATGCGTCCACGCCTATCCCTCGAGGAGAGGCTAGGACGTCCTTACTCGCTCCCTCAAGATAAAACGAGAAGACTGTTCGAGCTGGCAGTGCGCAACAGATTCATCAATCTACCAGATTCAAAACGTCCGTTGCAGCCAAATGATGTCAATGATCCCAATTACTGCCCCTACCACCGAGTATTGGGTCATCCGATCGAAGATTGCTATGTCTTCAAAAACTGGATTGAAGACCAATACCAACAAGGCAAGTTCGCGTTATCCGAAAGATGGAAGGTGAGCCCGCCGCAACCTCATACCCCTAAAAAGGTGAATATGACGGGGGCAACGTGCTCCCTTGTTGAAGAAGCTCCATGGGAGGTTGTGCTTTCTGCCAAAACCGAAAAGATGCTGAATGATCTCCAAACATGCCCGGCGATCAGGTGGGAGAACCCGCTAGAACCCCAGATCGTCGAAGGGATGCTGAAGCCGCACCCAACTCCAAAGATCGGTGGTGATGGCCCAAGCACTCACACCCAGCTGTCCAAATCTTCAAAGAAGAAGAAGAAAAGATCTAAAAAGCCCGTGAAACCTGGCGACAAGCGCACGGACCTGCAGAAACAAATCGACGCGCTGGAAGAGTATAACCAAAAAGCGCGGATTCCCATCACGCTCCAGAAGTTCCTCGGCCACGTCCTTGAAGACGGAGATGATGGAGAAGAATCATCAAATGAATCTGAGGACTACGTAGAAAGTTGTCATGTGATCTCTCACTCATTGATAGATGATAAAGAAGCTCCTGGCACCGAGAAACCGGGGGCGGGTCCTGAACCAGAACTTCTGTGGCCGTCAGACGAGATGATCGATGCCTTCCTGAATGAGATACGTCTGAAAAGTAAAGCCGATCAAGAGCGTGAGATGGACATATTGGAAGGAGCCAAATGCCGGCGACTAAACGAAAGAGTCGAAGCACTCCCGTCAAATCAAAAGACATCCGCTGCGGATAAAAACAAATTCAAGACGAGGAAAAGGTTTGCTAAAGCCATATCAATGGGAATGAAGCTACCACCCTCTGAAGAAAACACTCTCGGTGGAGTAGAGATGCATCCTAATTACTAATTATATCATCAAAAGATCGCACATCCCACTGAAGACCGCGACTCCTTTAAGTGTTGGTGGCAAGGGTATGTCGCTCACAGGTAACACTTCAACAGGACAAAGCGTGAAGCTCGTAGACAGCGAAAAAATACGACAGATGAGAATAAAAGAGTTGCCGGCAATTGTCATAGGGATGATCCCTGGGGATCACGAGTTCTCACCTTCGGGAGCGATTCCGACGAAAAAGTAGCCCTCGGCCCTCTCTTTAAGGAGTCCATCTCCGAAGAATTGGGGAGTTGCGAGAACATTCAGCCGTGCAATTGCACGATACCCGGAGAGAATCTCAGACCCACAAACAACGGAGCAAACAAAAAGGATAAAGGAAAGGGAAAAACGGCCTTCGTCGCCAACACTCAACAACAATCGAGTGGTCCTAGACAGGTTGTTCGCCAAAACAATAAGCGGCAACCACTGTATGAGAGGTTGAAACGTCCTTACTCATTTTCACAGGATGAAACAAGGAGGTTGTTCACAGTGGCAGTGTACAATAGGCTTATCACTCTACCAGAGCCGAAACACCAGCTACAACCGAATGATGTCGACAATCCTAATTACTGCCCTTACCACCAAGTATTGGGCCATCCGATCGAAAACCGCTATGTTTTCAAAAACTGGGTTGAAGACCAATACCAACAGGGCAAGTTCGCGTTGTCCGAAAACTGGAAGGTGAGCCCGCCACAACCACATGCTCCGAGAAAGATGGATATGCCGGGGGCATCATGCTTATTCATAGGGAAAGCCCCATAGACCGAAAAGTCAGTAAACTAGAGATTCGCCTTAAATACGGCGACGGTGGACCGCAATGTCCTAAAACTTGCAAATGACCGAAACGTCTTTAAACTACTACCACAGCCTCCTCAGGCTGACGAAAAAAAATGGTATGTCCATAAGCAAAATGGGCACGGATGAAAACCCGAAAGGGCTCCGTGAGTAAAAACAGCAGGGCTACCGGCGAGTGTTCGTGAAAACCCGAAAGGGTGCGACCTCGTTAGAAAAAAGAATTAAAAGAATTAAAAAAAGACGGTATGTCCATAAGCAAAATGGGCACGGATGAAAATCCGAAAGGGCTCCGTAAGTAAAAACAGCAGGGCTACCGGCGAGCGTTTGTGAAAACCCGGAAGGGCGCAACCTCGTTAGAAAAATAAAAAAAGGGAATAAAAAGAATTAAAAAAACGGTATGTCCATAAGCAAAATGGGCACGGATGAAAACCCGAAAGGGCTCCGTGAGTAAAAACAGCAGGGCTACCGGCGAGTGGTCATGAAAACCCGAAAGGGCGCAACCTCGTTAAAAGACACTTGCAGGATCCTCTCGACCTTGTAAGGAGAAACCACCCGCGTGAGATCCTTACGACTCACAGGGAAGCAACACACTTAGGGATCGTTACGATTCCTAAGGAGAAATTACACTTGCGATATCCTCACGACTCGTAAGGAGAACTCTCTTATGGGACCCTCACGGCTCATAAGATTTGAAAGTCTTAAGTTACTGAGACCTGAACCTGTTCTTAAGCAACCCCCACAACCTTCGATAGTGCCCTACAAGTGGCTCGGTACTGACCCTTGTATACAATCCACGGGCGCGAATAAACATTTCCCTAACCAAGTCCCACCCGTGGCTAGGGATATGTCCATATGGTGAACAACCCTTATAAGTCCTCTCGACTTATAAGAAGAAAACCCTTTTGTAAGATCCTTACGACTTACAGGGGAACATACACTTAGGAATCCTCATGATCCCTAAGGAGAAAACACACCTACGAGATCCTCACGACTTGTAGAGAGAAATACCTTTGTGGGATCCTTACGGCTCATGAAGTCAAAAGCCTTAATCGACAAAATCCTAACCCTTTTTACTAAGCCACCTTTGTTCGACATCGACAGAGGCAAATGATGATTCGCTCCTGGCAATATCCCAGTTGTAGCGATGCTGATGCCTAAACCGGTATCAAATCCCGAGTCCTTTCATGGCAAATGATGATTCGCTCCTAGCAATATTCCAGTTGTAGCAATGTTGATGCTGAGATTGGCGTCAGATTCTAAGTTCCACACTTGCGATAAAAAAAATCAGCGAGCCATACATGCATACGAAATAGCCGAAATGATGGGGCAACTTGCAAATAAAAATCAGCAAGTAAAAATGTATGCATGCAAAATAGCCGAAATGATTGGGCAACTCGCAATAAAAAGCAGCGAGTGAAAATAAAATAAATAGCCGAAATGATTGGGCACCGCGAAAAATAGCCAAAATGATTGGGCAATCGCGACCTTCGCGATATAAAAGCTGAAATGATAGAGCATCGCGGAAATAAAATAATAACATAAAAAAATGAATGAAACTTTTGCCCTACAGGCGATAGCACAGCAATCCCTGTATACAATCCAGGGGCGCAAACACAGAAGGAAACATATCTTCCTTCTCCATACTCCATCAGAAAACGGAGCCAAGTCTTGACGGCAACTCATATAAAGCCAGACAATCGGAGATCATCTCACCCCAGCGTGGAGTGATCACCGCTTCGACGTTCGTCTCTACACAACAGACGAAATTTCACTACAGCGTCCCTCCTCCAACAGGATGCAGACACACCACAGCAAGCGAAGCAAAGGCCAAATTCCTAGCTTCAGGGTCTTGACGGTAACTCATATAAAACATAAAAGACCATCGGAGATCATCTCACACCAGCGCGGAGTGGTCACCACCTCGACGTTCGTCTCGATACAGCAGACGAGATGTCACCACAGCGTTCTTACTCCAGCAAGATTCAGACGCGACAATCAAACAACGGAGCCACGGCAAAATCCCTAGTTCCAAACCTCGACGGTACTCCAGCAACCTAGAGGCAACCGTGACATTCGTCTCGATACAACAGACGCAATGCCAGCAAAAGAAGCGAAGGCCAAATTCCTAGCTTCAGGGTCTTAACGGCAAGTCATATAAAGCCTGAAAGACAATCGGAGATCATCTCGCACCGATGCGGAATGGTCACCACCTTGACGTTCGTCTCAATACAGCAGACGCAACATCACCAAAAGGAGCCACGACAAAATCCCTAGTTCCAAACCTCGACGGTTCACCAGCAACCTAGAGACAACAGCGACATTCGTCTCGATATAGAGGACGCAATGCCAGCAAACGAAGCGAAGGCCAAATTCCTAGCTTCAGGGTCTTAACGGCAAGTCATATAAAGCCTGAAAGACAATTGGAGATCATCTCGCACCAGCGCGGAATGGTCACCACCTCGACGTCCTTCTCAATACAATAGACGAGATGCCACCACAGTGTTCTTCCTTCAACAGGGTTTAGACGCGACAATCAAACAGCGGAGCCACGGCAAAGTCCCTAGTTCCAAACCTCGACGGTTCACCAGCAACCTAGAGACAACCGCGACATTCGTCTCGATATAGAGGACGCAATACCAGCAAACGAAGCAAAGGCCAAATTCTTAGCTTCAGGGTCTTAACGACAAGTCATATATAGCCTGAAAGACTATCGGAGATCATCCCACACCAGCGCGGAGTGGTTATGACTCATCGGGGCTCTCCAAAATGAGCCTAATCTCAAGTAAAAAGTGACATGGAATATCCCTACGCTTGCTCTTTCGACGATAATATTACCTGGAAGATTACTTGAAGACGTCTTGTCCACCCCCCGAAGGGATCAGAAACACGACAATCGCAAGGCTATTCGAACAGCAAGATTGCCTATCGAGGAATACATCAGCCAACGCGACGGTACGACGGCCAAAACCCTAAGTACCACAGACCCTAACGGACCTCTGTCGTAAAGAGCAGAGGTTAACTGTGGCGTTAGGATATTCTTGCGAGAAATACTCGATTCGTCTCGACTCGTGAGTAAAAGCCTTAGGCAGCGGGGATTAAAAAACCTGTTTCCTAAGCACTGGGACCCTGCAAGTCGGTCCAAAAATAGACTCTTGCATACTATTCACGGGTCACGCTCTCCAAAGTCGAATCTCGACAAGGAGGGAAACAACCGCTTACGGGTCCTCTCGACTCGTAAGAGGGAAAATCCTTTTATAAGATCCTTACGACTTATAAGAGAAAACGCACTTAGGAATCCTCACGACTCCTAAGGAGAAAATACACCTATGGGATCCTCTCGATCTTTAGGGACAAAAGTTTTTATGAGACCCTCACGGCTCATGAATTTGAAAAACCTTAGGTAGCAGACCTGAACCTGCTTCCTAAGCCATCACTACTCCCAAGGATATTCAAGACAGAATGTTCTATATCGCTTACAAGCTATGCTTACTTAAAGAATGTGCCAGTAACAAAGCAGAAAATAAAAAGGAGGCAAAAGATTTGTCATTCATACTTGGAAAGTTTTTACATCAATAAAGGCAATAAACAAAGACATTATCCAAATGTTTACAATGGCAAAACTTCAGATCCAGGGCATGGATTAAGGAATTCAAAAGTAAGGCCATCTAGAGTCTTTCTGACCTTTCTGATCATTCTCGTGTGCATCCTCTCGCGCTCACGTATGTCAAGATCTTCGGCAAGGCCCCCCATCCTTCGATAAGCAGCAATTATCTTCGTCTGTTGAAAAATTTGATGCAGAATGTCGATGAGGCTATCTCGCCGTTTTTTCGAGATCAGCCCCGACAGGTACACTGAATGCACCTTGTCTTCAGCATCATCCAGCGCATTAAGCGGCATGGCCTCGTGAAAGCCCAGAAGTGCTCTCCAAATTGCTCCCAGCACGACTTTCAAGAGAGCAGAACGGCGAGGAAGCAACCAACCAACGCGTACGTTCAGGCGACCCATAATTTCCGCACACTGGGCATCTCTCTTGGTTTTGGTGACGGCCCTGTACGCGGATATCCTCATAAGTGATGAATTCGTGCAGACTGTATAAATGAACATCCATAATGCTTGAAGGAAACATCATTGGAAGATTAGCAATGAGGAAAAAAAAGACACAGGGAGTTAAACTCCTCGAGAGCAATACTCTGCAGACAGGAGTGACACCTGTCAAAATCAGTTATGAGGAGAATTTGAAGAAAATCCCCTGAGAACATTGAGAGCTTTGCTCTGAAAGATGAAATAATCAATCAAAGATAAAACTCCATCTTTGATCTTCATTATCCATGATCAAACTCTTAAGAGTTCTTCACAAAAGATTAAGAAATCTACATGTATCAAGAGAGTAGAGCTCTGATTCATGGGCTAAGAAACCCCAAGAAAAGATCATGATCTGAAGAGAGTAAAGCTCTATTAATGAAACCCTAAATGGGTTTTCTTTAGATCAAAAATCTATGAAGAGCAAAGCTCTGTTAATGGGTAAAACCCTGGATTCTTAAAAGTTTTTAAACTTTACCTAAGCGTTGACAGAGTTTTACTCTTGAAAAGTTCTTAAATTGAAGAGCAAGGCTCTGAATAAAAATTCTTAAGAAAAGAGATGAAAATCATCTAAGAGTCCAAAGGTCCTATTTATAGGCATTGAGTGCCATTTCAACTTCCAAAAGTTGGCGCAACGGTTGGAATTCTGCCACCGCTGCGCTCACGTTTGGGGCCACGTAAGCGCAATGGTGGGGGGTATTTGTTTACCCCAATCAGAGCAAACCTCTGTTCAAATTTCAAGGCGGGAAACAAAGCAACGCTTCTGTTTTCCCCAATCAGAGCAAAGCTCTGCTTTGAAATTAAAGTTAAAATAATGGAAGCAACGCTTCAGCTGACTTGCGCTCTGCGCTGCGTGACACGTGTCAGCGCAGTTGCGCTGCGCGACACGTGTCAAGCGCGAGTGCGCTTGCGCCAGCTGTGCCAGCATTTAAACAGAAAAATTCTGGAAAGATCTTTTTAAATCTTATTAAAACAATAAGATTATCTTCTGTAAAACAGAGCCCTTGGATCAAAGATCCGACGGTGGGGAAATATCCCCAGATCAATCAGAGAAAGATCTCTGTAACCAACGTAACAAATCAATTGGCACTATATAAAGGCCCCTAGACTCCAAGTCTAAAAGACATTGACACAGAGAAAGAGAAACCATAGAATTCCTCTAAAACTTTGAGAAGAACTCCAAAAAAAAAAAGGGTAAACCTTTGAAAAAAAAGAAGAGATTCTTTTAAAAAGATCAAAGATCTAAGAACAAGATCAAGATCTTGAATAAAAAATATATAATAATAATAAAAAGAAGTAATTTACTTCTTCATTAGATCTTTCTGATCTATATAAAGGCATTGCCTTTTTTTGAACCCTCGGTTCTTGAATCTTGAGGAAAAAACCACTTTAGATTCTTTTCTTTGATCCAAAATTGGATCAAGATGCGCTCTGCGCTTTTGAACAGTACCCTACACTCTTAATTTGAGCACTGCACTCTCGGATTGGCGCAAGTCACCTGAGCGCGCCACGTGTCAGCAGCGCACTAGCACAGCGCACTGGCGCAGCGCACTGCGCTAACAGACTTGCGCTCACCAGAGCTCGTGTCACCTCCACATGCGCCTGCGCCTTGCGTTGGCGCAAAGCGCCTGAAAAGCCACGTGGCGCACTGTCAGAACAATAAATGCAATACATTATTAAAAAGGGGCAGAGCCCAAATAAAGATCTAACAGACCAATTTAGATGCTGTGCATCATTTAAAAAGGGCAGAGCCCAATCAAGTGAATAAATGTTAGATATTTTCTGACTGGACTTAACCCAATATTGGCCATAAGTTCTCAAATTAAATTGAACTGAGCACGACTGCTCTCTCAAATAAATTTACACCCGGTTCAAGGGTACATCTCTGAACTCCTCTGATATTTGTCGTTGTAATCCTTCAACGTCGTCAGAGAGGTGACGGGTCCCGACAACCACACATCAATACGGACTATGGGGTCCTTAAACTCACGGACTAATGCGTCCTTAAACTCATGGACTAATGCGTCCTTAAACCGATATCCGTCCCCAAAATGGGAATGTTGGACCACCATGTCCCTAAACTGGCAATATGGACTGTGGGGTCCTTAAACTCATGGACTAATGCGTCCTTAAACCAATAACCTTCCCCAAAATGGGAATGTGGACCACTATGTCCCTAAACTGAAAATGGACCACCATGTCCCTAAACTGGTAATATGGACTGTGGGGTCCTTAAACTCATGGACTAATGCGTCCTTAAACCAACATTCGTCCCCAAATTGGGAACGTTGGACCACCATGTCCCTAAACTGGTAATGGACCACCATGTCCTTAAACTGGCAATGGACCACCATGTCCCTAAACTGGCAGTATGGACTGTGGGGTCCTTAAACTCATGGACTAATGCGTCCTTAAACTAACATTCGTCCCCGAAATGGGAATGTTGGACCACCATGTCTCTAAACTGGCAATGGATCACTATGTCCCTAAACTGGAACAATAGAGCCCCTAAATGCTCTTTTCTCGAATCCAAACGATCCCGTTAAGTTGATCTTAGTCTCAAATTGGACTAACGTATCCTTAACAAACGTTTAAGTTGATCTTTGCCTCAAATATGGCTAACGTGTCCTTAAACCAAAACCTCAAACCCAAATTTAAGAAAATACGGATTTGGACTAATCCTCGTCCTACGGGTGACGACATAAATTAGTCTCCGTATACAATCCATGGGCAACCACAAACAAAATAAACACCCACGACACGAAGTGAAATTCTGGAGAAGGAGAAAGTTGTTACCGCGATGCGGTAGCGTAATTAACTGCAGGGGCTTGCGCCTGCAGGGAAGAGCGTCCCCACAATCAAAAACCCCTCAAGCGAGGGAGAATCTGACGAAGTCTGCTACATCGGCCGCATCCGTTTAAACCTCCGATACACGGTTCCATAAATCAACTTGGCATCTTCGGAGAGGTGGACGGATAGCCCCAATTAGTGTAAGTCCACGTTGCGACTCCCGGTTCTTACGGGGAGGCGGAAACGGTATAAAAAACAAATTTTTAGTGCAAGGGGCAACATGGACTAACCAAAGTCGGGATCTTTGACTAAACTAAAACTAGCAAACTTAGCTAAAGAGAGTTAGCTACTCGGATGGAGATGGTTATACCTTAACTTGAACTCCTTCGTCTTCAAGCTCCGATGGTGGTTCGATGGCTCCTTCTCGTTGTCTCCGTACGCCGAAGATAGATCCACTTGAAAGCTCCAACCTTTAGCTCCTTCTTCGTTCTTTGAAGAAACTAGTTCACTTGGTTTGCTAAACCTAGTGAACTAGAATGAGTAGAGAAGAAATAGAATGGGATTTTATCTATGGTTCTTGATTCTCAACTCATGAGACAAGAGAACCATAGATCAAGAGAGGGAGCAAGAGGTTGAGGGTGAGAGCAAGAGGAGAGCTCAAGAACAAGAGAGAGAATGAGCAAGAAAGAATGAGCAAGTATTTTGTCTCTCACCCTCTCATAATCCAAAGCAATGATAACTCATCATATTAACAAAAGTCTTATGTGATGGTTAGAAGCAACCACAACCATATCGTTTCATGCACTCATTTTACACAAATGAGCAAGTAAACAAAAGTCTTTGCCATGAAATGATGGCTATGGTTATCATGATGGTCAACTAGTCAAGCCTAGTCAACCGGTCAACAAGTCAACAAAAGTCAACAAGTCAACAAAGTCAACAAGTCAACAAGTCAACAACCATATCACCATAATACTTAATTAATATAATAGTTAATCACATATCATATTCTCATTAGGGTTGAGCATAAAGTCAAATAGTCAACGGTCAACTGTCAACAACCCTAATGAGAATCCGCTGCCTCTGCCTCCCTGTCAACTGTGCATACACACCCGCATCCGCGTTCCGAGGAACACGAATGCAAACTGGATAAATCCAATCCCATAAGGTACACTAGGATCTGGCTTAAACCAAAGCCCGCTAGTGTAAACTGTCCGGACACTGTACGTGCACAAGTGCACGGATGTGACCGAACCCTGTCGCAAAACCATGCGACCTGTCGCAATACCATGCGACCTCTACTCTTTTGCCTAAAGGCGAAAAGCTTTCTGTGTGGGACTCTAAAGACTCGACACTACGCTGGCAGTGGGTTTAACCACAGACCGCAAGCGGCACTAGCTGTGCGTAACGGTCCCCAGGTAGTGCCGACAAGAAGACCGACGAGGCGAAACCCATCTGAACTCCTACTGAGCCTGAGTGTGACATTCTCCGTACAGTCCGGTCTGTTCGTCTGATACATCGCATGGCGGGCCTAGGGGGCGGTAAACGTCAGTCCCCCAATAGCGGTACAAGTCGTGCCGGAGCGAAGCCCAAAACACCCTGAGATAACACTGGAAACCTACCAGTATATCTCGTTTGCCCTGGCCAGGGACTACTCGTGTAATGGCTCTCCAAGACACAGCGCGATGTCAACTCCCAATACCGGGAGAGACGAATCCTGTCTAACCGTCACTGCCTCCAAGTGCTTCGGGACTGCACCCAACCACTACCTGTTTGCACGACTCCTTTGAGCCGTGGTAGGGTAGTGATCAAAGTACAGTGGGAACACACTCGAGGCGAAGTGACAGTGTCAAGTCAGCGGACTAAGCTGTACTCATGTCACCTGGGAACTGATAACTGACGATAGGTATAATACCAACTAGTCAGTTCCCGACGAGTCCTGTCCAGTGTACCCGTAACCTAACGAGCACCCGCATACTATCTCAAGTACGACGTACTGACGGCTGTGGGACAGACCGTCTCCCACACTGGGATGAGAAGCGCATGCGCTGGTCTACTCCGGAGTATCGATGCCCTGTCTCGATAGTCCTGCGACCAGGGACCTGCATAAGGATGTGCTTATAGATTACCCAGCCCCACTAGTGTGACGGCCATCACATCGCTGGTAATCAAGCAAAGATCCTAAGGGCTCTACTAATGTGTATAGGCGATATACAAAAATAAACACATGTACACATTGAAGTAGAAACAAACCAAGTAGCATACTACTATTTTGAGCAAGATTGTATATACAAGGTGAATATCCCAAGCATCCATTAAGTAATATACAAACTAGTATGATACAGTAATGGCCTCTAGGGCATATACACTAACAATCTCCCACTTGCACTAAGGCCATGTACTGGCGTATCGAAGACCTATCATCTCGATCAGCCGCTCGAACTGAGTCTGGGGCAAGGCCTTGGTGAATGGATCTGCAGTGTTGTCTTCTGAAGCGACTCTCCGAACCTCGATCTCCTGGCGATCCACGATCTCCCTGATCAGGTGATACCGCCTCAAGATGTTCCTGGATCTCTGATGGGACCTGGGTTCCTTCGCTAAAGCTATAGCCCCGTTGTTGTCGCAATACAGAGGTATTGGATCAACAATGGACGGAACCACCTGAAGTTCTTTCAAGAACTTCCTCATCCAGACAGCTTCTTTTGCGGCATCAGATGCAGCGATGTATTCCGCTTCCATCGTCGAGTCTGCAACGGTTTCCTGTTTGGAACTCTTCCAACACACCGCCCCTCCATTGAGGGTAAAGACAAAACCCGACATGGACTTGGAATCATCCTTGTCACTCTGGAAGCTGGAGTCAGCAAAGGCCTCGATCTGGAGGTCTTTTCCGCCATACACCAAGAACATCTCCTTAGTCCTTCTCAGGTACTTGAGTATGTTCTTTACCGCTATCCAGTGTTTCTCCCCAGGGTTTGACTGATACCGGCTTACCACACTCAGTGCATAAGCTACATCCGGTCTGGTACACAACATCGCATACATTATAGAGCCTACCGCAGAAGCGTAGGGTATAATAGACATGCGATCCCTCTCCAAATCAGTCTTGGGAGACATCTCTTTAGAGAGGGTGATCCCGTGACAAGCCGGCAGGTTACCGCGCTTGGAATCTTCCATACTGAATCTTTTCAGCACGGTGTTGATGTACCTGGACTGAGAAAGTCCTAATATCCTCTTGGATCTGTCACGGTAGATCCGGATACCCAGAATGTAGGAGGCATCACCCAGGTCTTTCATGGAGAACCTGTGTGACAAGAACCCCTTGACAGATTGTAGCATAGGAATGTAATTTCCTATTAAGAGAATGTCATCCACGTATAAAACGAGGAATACTACAGTTCTCGCTACAAATCTACTATAGATGCATGGTTCATCTGGATTTTTGATAAAGCCAAATTCTTTGACCGTCTCATCAAAGCAGATGTTCCAACTCCGCGATGCCTGCTTTAGCCCATAGATGGACTTAAGCAACTTGCACACCTTTCCGCTGCTCCCACTCTGAATGAAACCCTCTGGTTGGTCCATATAGACACACTCCTCTAAATTTCCATTTAGAAAAGCTGTCTTTACGTCCATTTGCCAGATCTCATAATCGTGGAAGGCAGCAATGGCAAGAAGGATCCGAATGGATTTCAGCATGGCTACTGGAGAAAAGGTTTCGTCGTAGTCCAAGCCAGGTCTTTGACGAAAACCCTTTGCTACCAGCCTAGCTTTATAGGTCTCAACCTGTCCATCTACACCAATCTTCCTTTTGAAGATCCACTTGCATCCTACGGGTTTTACCCCGTCTGGAGCAATGTCCAACGTCCATACCTTGTTGGTGTACATGGACTCCATTTCGGTCCGCATTGCATCCAGCCATTTCACTGAGTCAACGCTCTGAACGGCCTGCTGGAAGCTAGTAGGCTCATCATAATCTATGATGCAATCCTCTATATCCCCGTCTATGAGAAAACCGTAGTATCTCTCGGGCGGATGAGACTGCCTACTACTCCTGCGGAGTGGCGCAGGAATGTCCTGTTCTGTTGAACCCTCTGGTTCCACTAAGCTTTCAGTAACAGTCTGTGGTTCTGGAACTTCTTCCAGTTCTATTGTGTTCCCACTTATCTAGGTTTCTAAAAACTCAGTTTCCAAGAAGCGGGCATGCTGAGAAACAAAGACCTTTTGCTCCTCAGCGGAATAGAAAAGATACCCCCTGGAGTTCCTTGGGTATCCCACAAACTTACACTGTACTGAACGTGCCTCAAGCTTGTCCGCATGCTTCTTCTTTACAAAAGCTGGACATCCCCATACCTTAAGATACTTTAGACAGGGTTTCTTCCCAGTCCACATCTCATATGGGGTGGTAGGCACAGTCTTGGTGGGGGCCTTGTTCAAGAGATACGCAGCTGCTTCTAGTACATATCCCCAGAATGATCGCGGTAACTCAGCGTTACTCATCATGGACCGAACCATATCCAATAGGGTTCGGTTCCGTCTCTCCGATACACCATTATGTTGCGGAGTGTATGGAGGAGTAAGCTGAGAGAGAATACCGTTCTCTTTTAAATAGTCCAGGAACTCGGCACTTAAGTATTCTCCACCTCGATCCGATCTTAGAATCTTAATACTTTTGCCGGTCTGTTTCTCTACTTCATTCTTATACTCCTGGAATTTTCCAAAGGCCTCGGACTTATGTTTCATCAAGAAGACATAACCGTACCTTGAGAAGTCATCCGTAAAAGTAATGAAGTAAGAATGTCCGCTTCGGGCATGTGTAGACATTGGACCGCACACGTCACTGTGTACGAGTCCTAAGAGCTCGCTCGCTCTTACTCCTTGTCCAGTAAACGGAGTCTTTGTCATCTTTCCTTTGAGACAAGATTGACAAGTGGCATACGATTGATATTCGAACGCATTCAAATATCCTTCTGTATGTAACTTAGTCAACCTTCTCTCATTGATGTGACCCAATCTACAATGCCATAAGAAAGTCTGATTCATTTCCGGAGACTTTCTTTTGTGTGTATTCTGGACGTTGAAAATCTGTGGTTGGTTTAACACGTATATACCATTACTCAATGTACCTGACCCAATCAAAACTTGATTAAGGTGAATGTTTACAACATTACTTACAAACGCAAATTCATAACCTTCTTTAGAAACTAAAGATACAGAAATGATATTATAAGTTGCGTTGGGTACAAAAAAGCAATTACGCAAAACCAAAACATGTCCATCTGACATTCCCAGGTGATAGTCCCCCACGGCTTTAGCATCCATGCTAGCTCCGTTCGCAACTTTGAGGGTCATGTCACCTGCCTTCAAAACCCTACGGTTTCTCAACGCCTGCAAAGAATTACAGATATGAGATCCTGATCCGGTATCCAATACCCAGGAAGTAGAGTTTATTGAAAGACAGTTTTCAATAACATACACACCTGAAGCTGAAGCTGCAACCTGCTTCAATTCCTGTGTTCTGGCCTTTCAGGCCCTGCAATCATTCTTCCAGTGTCCTTTCTTATGACAATAGAAGCATTCTTCCTTATCCACAAGCTTCCCCGCTATCTTTGTTGCTTTTGCTTTTCCCTTCGTATCCACTTTACTAACACCGCCCCTTGGTTTGGCGGGGGCCTTCTTCTTCTTTCCCTTGGCTTTCGCCTTGGACCTAGAAGAAGATGATCCTCCTACAAACAAAGTGCATGTATCCCTACCTTTCTGTAGGGTGCCCTCTGCGCTCCTCAGCATGTTGAGGAGCTCTGAAAGTTCAACCTCTTTTTCTTGTAGGTTGAAGTTCAGTATGAACTGGGCGTAAGTGGAAGGAAGGGACTGGAGAACTATATCCGTATATAGCTCACTCTCTAATGTGATCCCTAGGTCAGCGAGCTCCTCAATGTAGCCGATCATCTTTAGCACGTGCTCGGCTACTGATGATCCGACGGCCATTCTTGTCGAAAATAACTTTTTCGACGCTTCGTATCTTGCGATACGTGATTGCTCTCCGTACAGTTCTTTTGTATGGAGCAATATGGACTCCATGTCCATATTCTCATGCCTCCTCTGATGTTCGTTGTCCATCGAGGCAAGCAGGAGGCACTTGGCCTTCGCGCTATCAATCTCCCAAGTCTTGCGGATTTCCTTATCCGCGACGCTGGAAGTTGGACCAGGGACAGGGGGAGCTTTGGTGGTAAGAAGATACCCCAGCTTGTCATAAGTGATTGCTATCTTGACATTCCTGAGCCAATCTTTGTAGTTTGGCCCTGTCAGTTTGTTTTTATCTAGGAGTAACTTAAGTCCAGTCATGTTGATTGGTCGCTGCAATTAGGAGAGAGAAGAAGAAACACTCAGCATGATGCTCTTGCAAGTTTAGAGTGGTTTTTAATTTGTCTAAACAGGATGGCTCCCACTGTTTCTCGAATCCCTCCTCAAACCATAAAGGAAGAATTAGTCAGGATCAATCCCACCGTACAATACTTGCTTAACCGTTCAGCCAGGCCGGTGTCGGTACTTCGAGGGAGGTTTTCCAACGCTTTCGCGAAGTTCCTTAATTAGAGAACCTCTTTTCCCTGGGGGCGTAGCCCCGCTAACACCTTTCTAGGCACCTACTAGGTTTATAGCATTGATCGTTAAGTGAGAAATTTCCCGAGGAGTAGCATATACTCACAGTAGGATCGGGATCCAAATATCATCGCGTGACGAAACTGAAGGAATCCTACCAGAATCATCACACTCCAAATGGTATGCAAATTTAGCAAGTTTCAGTACTTATGAAACTCCCGATGTGGATTTTTGCCCCATGCTCTTATGACCTTGACGAAGGTCAACAAATCATAAGTCACATGTCAAGTTCTGCCCGTCATTATCCAGGTTAATTTGAATCCACCCGTATATACCCTTGACGAAGGTCAACAAGGTAATGCGAATGTCCCAAACCAACGCATCTATCTATGCTACATATGAATACCCAATAGCTACCAATCACTATGCCTTGACGAAGGTCAACAAACACAGCTTGAATACTATTGAATATTCATACGAAACGACGGAGGGCTACGAATGGTTTTGGCAAAACCGTGAACGTAGTGAACTTGATTTGGTCGATGGAACGAGATAGCTTTTAAAAGGAGTGGCTCAAGCTCCGCATTTAAAAGTTGTTTTGAAAAGAACCGAGTGGTTTTTCGAAAGTGTTCCAACGACTTTAACTTGGTTTATTATCTTGCATTAGTTCTTTTAATGCGTGATATTCTTGCATTAGTTCTTTTAATGCGTCCCATCATTTAATCCTACCATTGCAGAAAACAACCAAAATATGACGTACGCTTATGCCATTCGCATTCGCCACGGGGCCCCGTCATTACCCGTTAGGTTACTTAACTAACGACAGAGCGGGGGCTGGGCTAGCGCGTCTGTAAAACATAAGCAACGCCTAAATAATATCATATATAGATATACTGCAATGATAAACATTTCAGATCACAGATAAATACATTGGATATACTAGGAATCTGTAATTTGTACGAGCCTGTAACAAAAACAGATTACACGGTCGCGGTGAATAGCCAAAACCCCACCCAAGACCCCTACGGGTGCGGCAAACTACCCGCCAAGTACCCGAAGCGTAGCAACCTCCCTCATCTCCATGAGTAGGCCACTCGACACTTCGGCATACCCGGTAGTTTGTGCACCCCTCCATGGGTCTATCCTAGGAGCAAAAACAGTAAAAAGAAATTATACAATGACGGCTACAACCCCGACCCGGTTGTGCGGCCATACAAATAATTATTACATCAATTTACAAATTTACATGAATTGCAAGAAAAGAAAACTCTCGTCTCACAACCCCCCGGCTATTCACCCGCGACAATCCAACATATTTATATACACATTCCAGCACATTACAGATCATGTATAACCCCGACCAATCGACTTATAGCGATTAGCCGACGTTCAATACATGCAAACATCACAGATATAACCATCATAGTCAAAGTGCAGTGAAGTTCGGAAAAATACGGAATTATAGGACCCCAAAAGGAAATTTCTTTTCTGGAAAATCTGGGCACATATAATATATTTCAAAAATCCCAAAACCAACACAGACACACACTGCACGAAAAACGATGCAGAGAAGACGACAAAGCGCGGCGCTTCCGCGGCAAATGCCTACCTGGTGCGGCGGAAGCGCGGCGGTTTGAAGGAAACAGTGGACCGTTTTTCATGGGTGTTCACACAAAACCCTGAGCCGAATTTAGGAGTATAAAGTTTTTCATTTTGACCAGAAAAAATTTCAACAGAAACTCAGGTTTTGCAAAAGTTAGGTTTTTGGATTTTTTTCGGTTCCGAACTTCGTTACACTTTACTACCAAGCTAGTTTAAGTTTAGTTAGGCTCTGATACCACTGTAAGTCCACGTTGCAACTCCCGGTTCTTACGGGGAGGCGGAAACGGTATAAAAAACAAATTTTTAGCGCAAGGGGCAACATGGACTAACCAAAGTCGGGATCTTTGACTAAACTAAAACTAGCAAACTTAGCTAAAGAGAGTTAGCTACTCGGATGGAGATGGTTATACCTTAACTTGAACTCCTTCGTCTTCAAGCTCCGATGGTGGTTCGATGGCTCCTTCTCGTTGTCTCCGTACGCCGAAGATAGATCCACTTGAAAGCTCCAACCTTTAGCTCCTTCTTCGTTCTTTGAAGAAACTAGTTCACTTGGTTTGCTAAACCTAGTGAACTAGAATGAGTAGAGAAGAAATAGAATGGGATTTTATCTATGGTTCTTGATTCTCAACTCATGAGACAAGAGAACCATAGATCAAGAGAGGGAGCAAGAGGTTGAGGGTGAGAGCAAGAGGAGAGCTCAAGAACAAGAGAGAGAATGAGCAAGAAAGAATGAGCAAGTATTTTGTCTCTCACCCTCTCATAATCCAAAGCAATGATAACTCATCATATTAACAAAAGTCTTATGTGATGGTTAGAAGCAACCACAACCATATCATTTCATGCACTCATTTTACACAAATGAGCAAGTAAACAAAAGTCTTTGCCATGAAATGATGGCTATGGTTATCATGATGGTCAACTAGTCAAGCCTAGTCAACCGGTCAACAAGTCAACAAAAGTCAACAAGTCAACAAAGTCAACAAGTCAACAAAAGTCAACAAGTCAACAACCATATCACCATAATACTTAATTAATATAATAGTTAATCACATATCATATTCTCATTAGGGTTGAGCATAAAGTCAAATAGTCAACGGTCAACTGTCAACAACCCTAATGAGAATCCGCTGCCTCTGCCTCCCTGTCAACTGTGCATACACACCCGCATCCGCGTTCCGAGGAACACGAATGCAAACTGGATAAATCCAATCCCATAAGGTACACTAGGATCTGGCTTAAACCAAAGCCCGCTAGTGTAAACTGTCCGGACACTGTACGTGCACAAGTGCACGGATGTGACCGAACCCTGTCGCAAAACCATGCGACCTGTCGCAATACCATGCGACCTCTACTCTTTTGCCTAAAGGCGAAAAGCTTTCTGTGTGGGACTCTAAAGACTCGACACTACGCTGGCAGTGGGTTTAACCACAGACCGCAAGCGGCACTAGCTGTGCGTAACGGTCCCCAGGTAGTGCCGACAAGAAGACCGACGAGGCGAAACCCATCTGAACTCCTACTGAGCCTGAGTGTGACATTCTCCGTACAGTCCGGTCTGTTCGTCTGATACATCGCATGGCGGGCCTAGGGGGCGGTAAACGTCAGTCCCCCAATAGCGGTACAAGTCGTGCCGGAGCGAAGCCCAAAACACCCTGAGATAACACTGGAAACCTACCAGTATATCTCGTTTGCCCTGGCCAGGGACTACTCGTGTAATGGCTCTCCAAGACACAGCGCGATGTCAACTCCCAATACCGGGAGAGACGAATCCTGTCTAACCGTCACTGCCTCCAAGTGCTTCGGGACTGCACCCAACCACTACCTGTTTGCACGACTCTTTTGAGCCGTGGTAGGGTAGTGATCAAAGTACAGTGGGAACACACTCGAGGCGAAGTGACAGTGTCAAGTCAGCGGACTAAGCTGTACTCATGTCACCTGGGAACTGATAACTGACGATAGGTATAATACCAACTAGTCAGTTCCCGACGAGTCCTGTCCAGTGTACCCGTAACCTAACGAGCACCCGCATACTATCTCAAGTACGACGTACTGACGGCTGTGGGACAGACCGTCTCCCACACTGGGATGAGAAGCGCATGCGCTGGTCTACTCCGGAGTATCGATGCCCTGTCTCGATAGTCCTGCGACCAGGGACCTGCATAAGGATGTGCTTATAGATTACCCAGCCCCACTAGTGTGACGGCCATCACATCGCTGGTAATCAAGCAAAGATCCTAAGGGCTCTACTAATGTGTATAGGCGATATACAAAAATAAACACATGTACACATTGAAGTAGAAACAAACCAAGTAGCATACTACTATTTTGAGCAAGATTGTATATACAAGGTGAATATCCCAAGCATCCATTAAGTAATATACAAACTAGTATGATACAGTAATGGCCTCTAGGGCATATACACTAACAATTAGCATCTGCCCCGAATCTCAGGCTAGACGTCCCTGTCTTGACCATCGTTCGGAGGGGAACAGCCATTCATATCCATGAGCAGGTAGGCTCCTCTTTGGTAGACCTTGTCTATGATGTATGGGCCTTCGTAGTTTGGCTCGAACTTCCCTCGTTTTGCACGATTGGGAATCATCGGCCTCTTTACGACTTGTACGAGTTCGCCTTGGCGGAATGTTTCCGGCCTGGTCAATTTTTCGTACGACCGTGTCATCCTTGCCTTACAGGCTTCCAGGTTTTGTTTGGCCATAAGGCGAGTTTCGTCGAGGGCATCGAACTCCTCGAGCCTGAGGTGACAATTTTCTTCGTCTGTGAGCTCGTGTTGAATTGCCACTCATAGAGAAGGAAGTTCAACTTCCAACGGGGGCATAGCTTCCGTACCAAACACCGGTGTGTATGGTGTGGTATTTGTGGCCATTTTAAATGTGGTTCGGTATGCCCAGAGAGTTTCGTGCAGTCTCTCGTGCCAGTCCCTTTTATTTCTAGACACCGTTTTCTTTATAATTTTCATCAAGGTCTTGTTGAAAGCTTCAGCCAGACCGTTGGCACGAGGATTATAGATTGGAGAATATCTCCAATCTATTTTATGTTGCTGTGCGAAGCAACTGATCTTATGGGTTCTGTAGGCCGGTCCGTTGTCCGAGATAATTCGTCACGGAATACCGAACCGGTAGATGACATGAGTCTTGAAGAAATAGAGGATATTCTCCGTCTTCACTTCCTTTAGCGGTACTGTTTCTGCCCACTTAGAAAAGTAATCGGTCGTCGCTAGTATGAACCGATGTCCTTTGGAGGATGCTGGTTCGATGGGACCAATTATATCGGTTCCCCACATTTCGAATGGCCAACTAGCTACTGTCGGGTGGAGCGGATTTGGATGCTGGTGGATGAAGTCCCCGTGAATTTGACACGAGTGACACTGCTTCGCGTATTCGAGGCAGTCCTGAATCATCGTGGGCTAATAGTAGCCCATCCTTTTGATCTTCAGCTTCATTTTCGGCCCGGCTTGATGAGAACCGCAGAGTCCGTCGTGAATTTCTTGGACGACTTTCTTTACTTCTTCTGGTCCCAGACATCTCAGCCATAGGGAGTCGAATGATCTCTTATATAGAGTATCATTGACGAAGGCGAAAGAAAGAGCTCGCTTTATGAGCTGATGTTTTGTCGATGCCTCCTCGGGCGTTTGGCAGGATTTGAAGTAATCTATAAATACTTCTCTCCAATCCTTAGCTCTTTCTTGATCTTCAATTTGCAGGGCTTTTCCATGGTCGCTTCCTTTTCTTCAGACGACTCCGGAGATATTTCTGCTGGTGCAAGAACTCGACGGCTTTATACAATGATCTTTACGCCATCAAGGTTTTCGTCAGCCAGTTCTTTAGCGAGTTTGGCTAGTGCGTCCGCTTTGCTATTTTCTGTACGCGGTATGCTTTTTAGGGTGTAGGAAGGGATTTGAGTCGGCAATCGTTGCACACTCTCGCCGTACTTTACAACTCTGGTTTGCACGTTTGATAGGCACCGTTTACTTGACTAACGACCAGCTGGGAGTCTCCGTATATGAGGAGATTTTCGATTCCCATGTCAACAGTGATCTCAAGACCTGCTATCAAAGCCTCATATTCCGCTTCGTTGTTTGTTATTGGCTCCGTTAAGGAAAAGGCAAAGCGCATTATCCCTCCTTGTGGAGTCACGAAGATGAGGCCTACCCTAGATTTGATTATGGTGGAGCTGTGCTTTCTCTTCTTCATGGAAGATGCCCCATCGAAGTAGAGTTCCAATTGGGTATCACTCCCTCCTCTCTCCTTGTCGATTGTGTCAAATGTATGCTTGTCTGGAAATTCGCAATTTAAGGGTGAATCGGCAGGTATTGGATGCTCAGCAAGGAAATCGGCGATGGCTTGGCCTTTCACTGCCTTGAGAGGTCGATAAATTATCGAGAACTCCATTAAGAGGAGGACCCATTTAGCGAGTCGTCCTGTTAATATGGCTCTTAACATCAAATATTTGAGAGGATCCACCTTCTATATGAAATAGACCTCATGTGCCAGGGCATAATGTCGAAGCTTCGTCATCGCGAAGATTAATGCCAGGAAGTGTTTTTCGATAGGGGAGTAGTTGTTTCTGCCCCCAGTAGAACTCGACTCAAGTAGTAGAGGGCTCTCTCTTTCCCTTAGTCAATCTCCTGTGCCCATAGCGCGCCTAAAGAATCTTCAAGGGCTGTTGTGTACAGGATGAGGGGCTTTCCCTTGACCGGAGCAGTCAGTACCGGCGGATTCTGCAGGTATTGCTTGATTTCTATCATGCCCCGCTTCCCAGAGTACGCTAAGTAGGCACGTGACATAGCCAACCATGCTACCTGTGGATAGGAATTGTCCTTCCACAGTCACATTACGGCTGTAGAGATATCAAGAACAAAATAAAACTATCTAATACATGTCCATAAGCCAAAATAAAATGAGTCAAGAATAATAATGCGGAAGCAAAAGATCCAATACAAGAACAACTGGAATATATGTCCCATAATGCGGGCTCACATCAGGAATAAAATGCTGAAAAGTAAAAGAACTAACTACTAAAGAATCCTCACTGCTCGGCCTGCTGGCTGAAATACTCCTGCTCGGACTGCAACAAAGGTACGGAATCTGGGCCATGCAAAATCCAGACGTCAGCGCGTCAAACATCAAGCAATGATAATGTAGCAAGGCATGCAAATATAATCATAAGTTGTAAAGCAGGTGTAACAGCAATATAAATCAAGGCAGTGGAAGGCGGTGTACAGTGAGTAATTCAAACTGGTCTATTGGGTTGAATAGTCTCAAGTATTTGAAATCAATTTAATGAATCATCGATGTAACTCAATAGTATCCCGTGCATGCCCGGGACCACGGTCTAAGACTCTCGGGCTAATACCGAGACGTGCCGCTAGGCACTAAAAGGAAAAGGTAAAGACGAACGATGTCAGCAGCATCCCGAGGCGGGCATAGCCTCAAAAACTGATCAGTAAAAGCAAGCAACTGTCGAGTTATAAATCATGTTTCATCATTGATTTCCCCATACCCCGAAATTATATGTGGTCAAGTCATGTATTAAATAATCTAGAGTTAATGCCAACATAGGATCAGGCAGGTACAGGTTTGTCTGGATAGACAACAGGAACGGTCCGTAAGGACAACAGGTCAGGTTTGTTAGCATTAGACACAAGATCAGGTAACAGGTAAGGCCATGGTACATCAGGTCAAGCCAGGTAATATATAAAAGTGTCACGTTATGTCAAGAGTTATATGGTACCATGTCGGGTCAAGTAATATGTGTATAGTAAGTCATGTCAGGGTGTATAAGATATCATCTGGGTGCTCATAATCAACTAGCATAATCATGGTTATAAATAAACAAGCATGGGTATAATCAGAACAGTAAACTGGCACATGTAATATGATATGCGAAAAAGTACAGATTAAACTACTTAGATGCACGGTTATCAGTTTGGTTTAAGGGATAGTTTTAACATTTCATGAATGCAGTATAACAAATGTGGATGATAAAATCATATTAATATGTACCAAATCAATCTAGAGATGCAATTGAAAAGGAATTAGGCTATATGTATGCAACCGGTCGTCCGATAGGGTATAAGCTACAAAAGGGTATTATGGCTAAGCAAACAATTGTGATTATGAGATCTAACATATAAATGTGGTTATTAGATTTAGTAAACTAAATGTATCGGGTAGGTTTCAAGCTTTGAATCTAAATGATATAACGTGACATCGAACATGTAAAATGGAAATCATGGTATTATATTTAAACTACAGGTATTAAGTAATCAAATATATATATAATAAATTAAGTAGTATGTAGTAAGTTTTACTTGCCTCGACAGATCATGATACGGGAAACGGAACGTCTCACGTCGGCGAGAAAGGTCGCGACGCGCGCACGGTACACGGAATGAGTCCAAACGACGTACGATGGGATCACACGGGTCAGGTATCCTCGCTGAGTCGTCAGGGATCGTCGCCGGCACGGTCGGATTTCGGAAACAGAAACAACAGTGAACTTTTGATAGCAAAAGAATGCATGGAAGGGGAAACAAGAAGAATGACAGAGAACAAAGGAGATTGGGGAAAGAAACTTACTCACTGGATTGCAGAGGGATGACAGCGTCGTCGGTGAGGATCGGCGGGGCTCCGGCGAGGGTGCAGGTGCTCGGGTGATGGGTTAGGGTTGTGCTAGGGTTAGGTTTCTGTGTTATTGCAGGGTCCGCGCAGGGTCTGCAGAGGTGCTGAGGTAGAGGGGAGGAAGGAGACGAGACGTTGATGATGGTGGGTGCGAGTCTAGGGTCGTCGGCGACGACCGGTGATGTTGGGTTATTGGGTATTTGGTGGGTTTGTACAGGGGGAGAGAGGCTCGGGAGGAGAAAAGAGAAGAATAAGATGGAGAGGAGAAGGAGAGGGGATAACGAAGCTCGATTGGGGTTGAGATGGAGTTAGGGTTTGAAGAGGCGACGGGAGTTGGATGGGTTTCCTTCCTCGTGCATGGGTTTTAAAAGGAAATAGAAGAAGACGAAGGAGGAGATATAAAGGAGGTGACGCTAACGTGGGGGGGAGGTGACGGGATTCTCGCGCACCGCGAGAGGAGAGAGAAGCGGGCGCGAGAAGAGAGAGATAGAGAGAAGCGAGAGGAGAGAGAAAGAGGAGGAGAGATAAACTCGTCTCGTAGTGGGGGGTGAGAGAGAAAGAATAAGAGAGAGAAGGAGAAAAGTGAGAGAGAGAGAGAGATAGTGGGGCCCAGCGATGAAGGAATGGAGGTTCTGATTGGTTTAGAGAAAAATATATAGGAGAGATAATAGAGGGAGGAATCTGTGTAACTAAAATAATTCTTAAAAGATTTTTAATAGCTTTTCTGTACCGGCTTAAATCTTGAATGAATCTGAAGAGATAAAAATATAATTAGGATTTAAATTTGAAATTCAAATAATTGAATTTTTAGCGGAATATAAAATATTTCAGAGAAGCGCCTGGGTCGGGTCCAAAATTTTGAATTTGAAATATGAAAATTATTAGCAAGTTCCAAAAATTGAAATGAAGAATCATGTAAGGAAAAGGCATACCCCCAAGAACGGACGCACGTACGTGCGTGTAGCCGTCCAAACATGTCCGTTTCACTGAACGGGATGAGAACACGATGCAAGGACGCTACCATGGGGTTAGGGGTAACAAGCAGGCCATGACATGTATTTTTAAATTATTTTAAATGACTTAAATTGTTATATGCAGAAATATGAAATGTTAATGTAACCTATAATTAGGAAACAACGAGCTCAAGTAAACGGGTCGAATATAAAGTAATTACCATTTGCAACCAAACATTATAAATGAAATCAATACCACAAACAACACATACGGTAAATGAAATTGGTATAACTGGACTCGGTTGTTACAATTTCGTCCAGTGCACCTTGGCATTTACGATCCCAAACGAACGGGGCTCCCTTCTTCATCAGGTGACTATAGGGACGGCATTTTCCGGAGAGATTGGCTATGAACCGCCGGATATACGCGAGCTTTCCTTATAGAGACCCTGACTGTTTTAAAGTTCTTGGAGTGGGCATTTCCGTAATCGCCTTGATCTTTGATGGATCTATTTTGATACCCCGGTGTCGTATGATGAACCCTAGAAATTTGCCTGAGGAGACTCCGAATGCGTATTTCAGAGGGTTCATCTTCAGGTTGTATTTCCAAAGACGCTGGAACACTGTCTTCAAATACTCCTAGTGCTCTTCATGCAATTTGTTTTTCACCACGAGGTCATCGATATAGCATTCGACGATTTCGTGTATGAGGTCATCGAAAATCTTTGTCATGGCCCTCTGATAGGTAGCGCCGGCGTTCTTCAGACCGAAAGGCATCACTTAGTAGCAGAATATACCCAGAAGAGTCCGGAAAGCGGTATGCTTCTGGTCTTCAGGATATATCTTTATTTGATTATACCCTGACGAGCCGTCCATGAAGGAGAAGACTTCATGAGTGGACGTGTTGTCTATCATCAGCTCGGTAACCGGTACGGGAAAATCGTCCTTCAGACATGCTTTGTTGAGGTCCCGAAAGTCCACGCAGATGTGCACCGTCCCATTTTTCTTCATCACTGGGACAATATTGGCGATCCAGTCGGGGTATTGAACTTCTTGGATGAAGCTGGAGTCAATTAGATTCTTGACTTCGGCATTGATACTCATTTCAAGTTCGGGCCGCATTCTTCTTGGCACTTATTTGACTGGCTTGACATCCGGAGATATCGCCAATTTATGCACAGCTATTTCTGGATCTAGCCCTGACATCTCGGAATAATTCTATGCGAAATAGTCTTTATACTACATGAGCACATCTTTTAGCGTAGCCACCTGCTCTTTAGATAGCAGCTCACTGACGAACGTTGGTCGCGGGTCGTTTGCCATCCCCAAGTCGATTTTTCTCAGGTTGTCCGCCGTGATGTGTATCCCATCTTCCAATTCTTTTGGCGCCGGTGGAAATTCTGAGATCACCTCGTTCTCATCCTCATTTTCGAAGCACCAGGAGAGGTCATCCATATTCTTATGTTTTCCTTCTTCGGACAGCGTTGTCACGTGGCAGGTATGAGATCATTTCCAAGACTGATGTTGATCTGGTTCCACACTCGCTATACATGTTGCTTTTGGCACATGCTTTTGTGGTGGGGCTACCCTCCAATTGTTGGATAGAACAAACCTGCTTTACTGATATTAGTTTTCAACCCAGTTTTTGAAGTTGAAGCAGTCTTCAAGAGGATGTCCTATCGCTCGGTGATAGGAGCAATAATTTAGGTGATGAATCTCGTTTGCTTGATCAAGTTGCTGATTGTGAGAGATTTTTCGTGCGTGTGCTTTTAAAATCAAAGTTAAGAATACCGCAATCAATAACGGTGTCACTTGGTAGCTAGCCGGTTGAGTACGGGTCGGTCCACAGGGAGATGGATTTCTTTTCTTTATGTTCTAACGAGTTAATCCGATTAAGTCGGGTTTTGTTTTACGATCTAAGAATGAGATTAAATTGATTAAAAGTCTTGCTAGGGTTATGATTGGGTTAGTTTGGAAAAGAGATTCTACCCACTGCTTTCAATGCCCTAGTGAAGAATATAGGTGTTAGAGTAATAGTCAACAAAGAGGATTAGCACGACTACGAAGAAACTTAGTTTCTTCCTTTTGGTCTTTGTCCGTCCATTCTTAACTCTTAACCCTAACCTCTATTTAAATCAACCACAACCGATCTAACTAGAGAATCACCGCTGTCTTGTAGGATGGGGTGCCGTAGTGAGCGGTGTGTGGTTAATTTAAATAGAGTCCTATTATAAAAATTATATGGGCAAAGAAAGGAGAGAGAGAGAGATTTACTTCTCTCAAACCTTCCCAATCCTAACCCTAACAAGTGAGGAATTACTCACTCATCAGGGAAGTTATGATAAGATTCATTTTTATAATTTTAAGAGACTATCTAAGTTGCAGATAATAAAAGACAGATAAAAATTCAGGAATTAAATTCAGATAAAAGAATGCACGATAAAAAAATACCTTTATTGATGACCTCTTAACGATTACAAGAAAATTAAAATTTAATCTAGAAATTAAAAAGAGGCATCTCAAAAGAGGCACCCTAGAAGAGGCACACTTTATTTGGCTTTAAGCCCTCGTATTTATAGATAGAAAAAACCCTAGATTTACATTCTGATCCATACATGAAATTACAAAACAAACCCAAAAACCGAGTCAAAGCACCGACGCCCCACCGACACGTGCATTGCACGGCCGCGGAACCGCGGTAGAATAGCCTGTTTCGCCGCGGATCCACGGCTATTTGGTGGGCTCATGGGCCCAATTCTTTAGGGTTTCTTCAAGTTGCTTTTATTTTCTGTTTTCTTCACTTGATCTCTCATAATCTCTTTAATTCTCTTCCAGATATTCAACAGTGGACTTTTTACCGTGAGCTTCACGTTGAAATCTTGAATCTTGTGCTGCCCTTGAACTTTGTGCATTGAACTGTCTAATGATTTTCAGTTGTTCCTTGAAATGGTGGGTGGCATCATACGGATTCATCTATTGTTGGTCGTAGTCTCACATTTGTAGCGTATTTTCATGAATTTCACTGTAATGATCTGAGAACCTGTAACCTGCAACTATTTAGCAGACATGGATCAAAAGCACCTATTTATTTGTAATATGATTAAGAATGGGCGATATAATAATGCAAAATTCTGATATGAACAAATACCCCCAAACTTATCTTTTGTTCGTCCCGAGCAAAACTATTTTTATTCTCGAAAATCCTAACCTCACTTTCGCAGGGAATCACGATTGCACTGAGCTCGTGCAACAAGCCGTTAAACCTCTAGGTGTCCCTAGTAGGAGGAGTGTTGTCTCCTGAGGGTTTTCAGCGGATATTACCCACAAAATCCGATCAATTTGGCCTGTTGACTTTCATTCTTCAATTCGGTATTCTAGCAAGAACTTCTATTATCTTCAACTTAGAAATCATCAACCCATATTTTTCACACTTATCATTTAACTTAAGATCGTATATGTTCTGCAAATTTATTAAGCTTTCAGTATCTTTTGAATTTTCCTTCTAAAGTTTCATCTCAACTTAGGAATTTTTATTATCTCTACTGAATGTATAAGCCCTATCTTTCATTCCTATCTCTCATCCAAACCCCAATCATATACCCCTACATGTGTGTGATTATCAACCCTACACTTGGAATTTCAATTCAAACTATCATACTCTTGTCCATCGTCCAAAGTAGTTTTAGTTGGTGAATTTTAGATGAAATTGCTCACACATACTTCATGCGACCGTTCATACTTCTTGAGGTACTAACGACCGATTACAAAATGTGTTTGTGCATTAAAGCGTAATTCCTCGTCTTGTAATACCTAAGGTTTTAGCAGTGACTCCCAAACCAGTTGGTCTAAGGCACTAGGTGATAAAGCACCCTCGCTATATATTTTTTATTTTATGCAGCCTTAAATAATTACAAAACCAGTGTTCATTTTTTTATATCTCTTTATTCACCTTTTATACTTTATTTTATTTCCATTCATACTAAGGATTTTAAACAAGAGCATTTCAAGGTATCCTCTACTATTCCAAGTTTCAAGATATGTGTTAGTGCATGTAGTAGGGTATATATTTTCAGGATTTAGACTAAAGTTTCAGAATTTATTTTTTAGACTTACACATCAAATAAAAATTTCAATACTTTTCCCTTATTTTGACTTAGCCCAAGAACTGAACTCAAAATTTGCCTATTTCTAAATAAACTGCAATGACATATATTTTCTATGGTTAAACTTTAAGAAAGGTTATTTTTAGGATTTTTAATTTACTAAGTTTAGGATCTAGTTTTTCCTAACTATTCAACCGTCATATTGAACTTAAGTCAAATATGGCCAAAATTGAACTTTTCAATTTTTATAATTTTTAATTTTTTTTTTATGGATTTTAAAATAAGTATCCAAATGCAAAAATATACACATGAATGCGAAGGAGGAAACCTTACCGAGCACACCCCCAAACTTAAACTTGACAGTGCCCTCGCTGTCAGGCTACACCAAGAAGGTCAAAATTGTCGGCACTCCCCTGTTTTTTTTATATATTTTTTTTAATTTTTTTATTATTATTATTAACAGAAAAAGAAAACAAAATATATATACACAAAAAGGCCCCCCCCCCAAACTTAAGTGAAACAGTGTTTCCACTGTATAAGCGTTAAAGTTCAAAGTTAGGGGGGAGAAAAACACGGTATCAAGCTATACAAGGCCTTACACAGGCCAAAGGTTAGCACCAACCATTCTAAAATTTTATCGTTATAATGGTGTGGTTGGTGAAAGAATGGAGTGTAGAGAAAAGAAATGAGAAACACACGAGACCGTGTGGAGATAAAAGCAGTATACGGTCTCGGTGGAGGAGAAGAATGGAGGAAGGGAAAAAGAAATGGTTATGGTTCGACTTCTTCAGATGAAGGTTGATTAATCATAAAATCCGTGTCGTTTAGGAATGCGAGTTCGTCGGCGAAAATATCTTCGAAACTTCCATCGATGGTCCGATTGAACGTTTCAATGTCAATAAGTGTCGTGCCAGAATTCAACACACTTGATTTTTCAAAAATTATGAAGATAAGATAGTCGTAAGGCTCATTTACCTTATTTTCAAAAGAGTCTAAATCAAGTTGTTTTTCTAGAATTATCGAACTCAAAATATCGAATTGTAATTCATTAACACTCGTTATCATTACAGGAAGATTAGAAGAAGAACCAGAGAAAGTGGGAGAAAGAAGTGGAATACGAACTTAAGGGTGCAAATGGAGTGTATAAATTAGCACAATTTGTAATGACCGATGTGTAAAAAGCGATTGTGCTAATCTATTAACCCACTGAGAGATGACGTCAAATCCCTCAAGATTCGTGAGAAAACATGGGTACGTTGAACTTGGTAAACCAGACATTGAAAATGAAAGTGTAACGGTTTCTTGCAAAGTCTGAATAAGGATGGAGGGAAGTGATTGAGGAAGGGTATCGGTTAAAGATTCAGGAGGATGTGCGCAGTCAATGAAAGGGATAGAATGAATTGGAAAATCCGACTTCTCAAGTAAAACTGCTTCATCCTCAATAAAATTCTCAATACTCTCCTCAAATTTTAGCTTATCCATGCAATTCTTATCAAAATCAAGATGCATATGAAGTTCGGGAGAAACATTTAATGACTCGGGATGATAGATTGGAGAGAAAAATTCAGTCAAATCTGCGGGTTCATCATCCAAAATATTCCCAGCGTCGATATCCTCAATCAAGTGAAAATCAATTTTTTTAGACACCTCATCAAAAGCATGGATATTTATCAATTCAGGTTCTAGAGTGGAGGTGTAGAGGGTAAAAGGATTGGTGACGGTTTCACTCGAAAGGGACCCTTCACAATCTGGCAAATCAAACACTACAAAGTTGCACAATTCATTAAACGTTTTATCTTCAATTGATGAATCATTTGGAATACTTGATAGACATTCAAAACCAGAATTGTGGGATTCAATTGGGGATGGAGAAGTTTGATTTGGAAGGATGTACAGCTCACTCTCACCACTCAAATTCTCAATCTGTCCAACCGCCTCATCATACATTGGAAAATTTGGAGCTAGTTGGAAACTAGCTACCGGATCACTAGGTTGTATAATGGCGGCCATAGACACATTCAAATCCATCATCTGTTGTCTTGACGCTACTATAAAATCTTCCAACGACTGTTCCAGACTAGACATGGGTTGTGAAGGGGTTTTAGTAAAATATTCAAAGTTGTTTGGATACTGGAAACTCCTAAATGGCTGTGCAGAAGCAATATCTAGGGAAGGTGCGAAAGTCAGGTAGGACTGGTAGGAAAGAATGGTTGGACAGGAGTAGGATCAATATTTGGATAAAAAGGTGAATGAAATTGTTGATCCAAAAAATTCGCGGTGGTGAAAGGAGTGAAAGATCGGTTACGAGATTGTTCAATATGTTCAGCAATAGACATGGGTTTCGGAGTTACAACAGAACTCGAAAAAGGAGTATCAACGTAAGAAGGTGGTGAAGCTTGAAATGGTTGATATAAAGTGGATTGCGGAGTCCAACTGGATTTCCTAGACGAGTCTATTCGGTCTTTCAAAGAAATTTTGGGTATGGAGGGGTCGTTCGAAATTCGACCAAAACAAGAAGCATAGGAAGTAATGTCTGGTTGAGGGTACCAAAGTTCGGCAAGAGTTTTGCGAGGTGGGGTACCCATGATGTGAGGAAAGAAAGGAAAGAATGTGAATTTTTTATTTTTATTTTTTAAATTTTTTAATAATTTTTTTAATATTTTTTTTTAAAAATTGTTTGTTTTTGGAGTTTTGAAATTTTTTTTTTTGAAAGTGTTGAAAGAGTTTTTGCAAAAATTTGTACGAAACTACGGCACAATTTCGAACAACCACGGTTTAAACATGCACAATCAAACCTAGAGTTAGGGTCTTCTAAGTCAACTAGACTGCTCCTAACTGTTCCAAAGTGACAAGTTGTGAGATATCTCTCAAATCGCCTCTTCACCGCCAATTGTGGCCAGGTAAGCACAAATGAAGAAAGGAATGTTCCGCTCATGAATCACCGTGAGATGGGCCTTTTAAAGTTACCTTTCTCACTTGTCTAGCCTAGGCACCACAAAATCAGGTTTAGATAAACGACTGAATGCCCACAACCTTTCTCTGTCCTAATGAGCATGACAGTCCTTAGTTGGCTGAGTCTAGATATTTTTTAATTAACTCAAGGGTGATGCATATACTTTTAGTGATTTTTGGGGTCTTAGGAAGGGTAATGAAATCCCCACCCAATCTTGATTGGTGTTATAGCCCCTTAAATTCAGTATTAATTATGCAAAGCAGTTAACACGCCAAAAATCTAAAACACTTTGCAATTTTTTTTATTTGGCAGCGCAAAGAATCCTGCACAAAAACAATTTATTGGATAGGAGAAAGAGAATCTGTGCAAAGAAACCTGCAGGAAAAATTTTTTAGTGGAGTGCAGAGGAGAGTAGATGAGAAATGAAATACTCACAGAGATTTTTGGGTGCTGATGTCACCAGTTGACCGCGGTTCCACGGTCAAACCACTGAATCTGCCGCGGTTCTGTGGCGGTTTAGTTGGTTTAGATCTCTAAAAAAAAATTCTGTATTGTTTGGATTCTCCCCTGTCTGTTCAGATCCTCTGTTTCTTGATTTGTTGACTGGGTTTGCTCCAGATCTGATACAGAGTTTGCTCCAAGCCTGCACACTTGCACAAAAACCATTCAAAAAGAACAAGATGATTTTTATTTTATTTTATTTTATTTTATTTATTTTTTTAAAAATTTTCAATTTTTATAATTTTTAAATATTTTATTTTTTTTTATTTTTTTATTTTTTAACCCGAAATTACACAAAGAAAGAGACTACCGTCTCCCCGGCAACGGCGCCATTTGATTGTGCGAGATTTTGCGTGCGTGCGCTTTTAAAATCAAAGTTAAGAATACCGCAATCAATAACGGTGTCGCTTGGTAGCTAACGGGTTAAGTACGGGTTGGTCCACAGGGAAATGGATTCCTTTTCTTTATGTTCTAACCAGTTAATTCGATCAAGTCGGGTTTTGTTTTACGATCGAAGAATGAGATTAAATTGATTAAAAGTCTTGCTATGGTTAGGATTAGGTTAGTTTGGAAAAGGGATTCTACCCACTGCTTTCAATGCCCTAGTGAAGAATATAGGTGTTAGGGTAATAGTCAACAAAGGGAATTAGCACGACTAGAAAGAAACTTAGTTTCTTTCTTTTGGTCCTTGTCCGTCCTTTCTTAACTCTTAGCCCTAATCTCTATTTAAATCAACCACAACCGGTCTAACTAAGGAATTACCGCTGTCTTGCAGGATAGGGTGCCGTAGTGAGCGGTGTGTGGTTAATTTAAATAGAGTCCTATTATAAAAATTATATGGGTAAAGAAAGGAAAGAGAGAGAGATTTACTTCTCTCAAACCTTCCCAATCCTAACCCTAACAAGTGAGAAATTACTCACTCATTAGGGAAGATATGATAAGATTCATTTTTATAATTTTAAAAGACTACCTAAGTTGCAGATAATAAAAGACAGATAAAAATTCAGGAATTAAATTCAGATAAAAGAATGCACGATAAAAAAAAATACCTTTATTGATGACCTCTTGACGATTACAAGGAAATTAAAATTTAATCTAGAAATTAAAAAGAGGCATCTCAAAAGAGCCACCCTAGAAGAGGCACACTTTATTTGGCTTTGAGCCCTCCTATTTATAGATAGGAAAAACCCTAGGTTTACATTCTGATCCATACATGAAATTACAAAACAAACCCAAAAACCGAGTCAAAGCACCGACCCCCACCAACATGTGCATTGCACGACCGCGGAACCGCGGCAGAATAGCCAAATCGCCGCGGATCCGCGGCCATTTGGTGGACTCATGGGCCCAATTCTTTAGGATTTCTTCAAGTTGCTTTTATCTTCTGTTTTCTTCACTTGGTCTCTCAGAATCTCTTCAATTCTCTTCCAGATATTCAACAGTGGACTTTTTACCGTGAGCTTCACGTTGAAGTCTGAATCTTGTGCTGCCCTTGAACTTTGTGCATTGAACTGTCTAATGATTTTCAGTTGTTCCTTGAAATTGTGGGCGGCATCATACGGATTCATTTATTGTTGGTCGTAGTCTCACACTTGTAGCGTATTTTCATGATTTCACTGTATGATCTGAGAACCTGTAACCTGCAACTATTTAGCAGATATGGATCAAAAGCACATATTTATTTGTAATATGATTAAGAATGGGCGATATAATAATGCAAAATTATGATATGAACTGGTGCCGAGACTTCGGGAGTGTCATCATCTGATATTTCATGACAAGGTCAAAAATTCTCCTTGTCTTGTCTTGAGGGAAAGAATATGCTCGACCCATCTTTTTCATAAGGGACGGCTTGCGGCTGACCCTATCTTGATTGCGTGACCTTTTGGATCCGATTCGCTGTCTTGGAATGTCGTCTCCGTTCTTGACCTTGTTGTTGTGTCTACGTTGCGCTTTCTTTTTGCCATGAGAGCGCACAGAGGGTTGGGGGTGAAAGGGATCGTCATTCTCCATAGCCTGCTGAATGATACGTTGCGTCCTGGCTTTTTCATAAATGGCTATTTCGCGGCTGTGGTCGTTCCGAACCTTTTGACTCGCTTCCCTTATTAGCTTGCCCATTTGTTTATCAAACGACGGACTCGGCATTTTTATGACAGGAACTCGTTCTGGCTCAGCGTCAGCGTCTTTTAAGAGAGCATCATATTCTTCATTAAGGTCCTTTATGACATGGCAGCCATGGAACTGCTCCCGTTTCTTGGACTGGACGTATCCAAGTCCTGTCGTTTCCATTTTTCCGTTGGGCAATTTACACTGAGTTCTGGGGACGTTCCAAATCTTATTGTAGAACTGAGCTTGCCGAGCAGTCTATTTGAAGGTACGCCTTGGCATCTTAATAACCTTTTCAATCCCTCTGCATAGTATCTGGGCAGACGGATGGGTTGGAGCCTGTCGAGTGCAAAATAGGCACCATGCCAGACTTCTCTTTCGACTTTAGTCTCTGTGGATCGATAGAATAGGATCGCCTTTTCACCTCTTCGCCTGGGAGGGACGTAGAATGTATGCAGCTCTTGCACACTATATGTCTCAAGTGCATCAAGCTCTCTGTAGTGCTGCCACGGAACCATGGCAATTTTTAAACGCTGATCATCTTCAGCGAGGGCCTGCACTGATGGACGGACTGAGAACACTGCGTTGACTTCGTCTTCAGAGTCACTACCAAAGACCAGAATAGGGGTAGATAGTCCCGGCTTGTTGCATTGGGGCGGTCCCGAATAGACTATCTATTCGTCCTCCTCGGTATCGCTCCTGAAGACCTGAATAGTCATGATAGCTTTTTGCTTATTCTCCGGTTTGTGGCATCTTTCCGTGTCTTCAAAGTCTGGTATGAAATTCTTTGCATCTTCGTACTTTCAGACTTCATTTATGGAGAATGGGTTTAGTTCCCCCGTCACAGTATACTCGAGACCATCCTTGAAATATTTCATACACTGATGTTGTATAGAAGGGACGATATTGTACTCGTGTAACCAAGGTCTACCGAGTAAAGCATTGTAGCAGGTCTTGTCGTCAATGATATGAAATTTGATATCAGTGATGAGCAGCCTGAAGCGTAGTGTCAGTATTACAGACCCAAGCGTCCGTGATGACTGGGAGTCGAACCTGGAGATGGTGATTTTATCCCGAGCGAGGTGCTGGACGCTCATGCAGATTTCTTTTAGCACCCTCACATTTAGGGGGTTGACAGAGGACCCGTTGTCAACTAAGATTTCCCTATCTTGATGTCATGGCAATACCCGGTGACATACAGGGGACGGTTGTGCTCGCACGTTCCGAGGAGGAGATCTTCATCGCCGAAAGTGATGTCAGCTGTGTGCAATTCTTCCAGCTCGTCCTTCATCTTTTCTTCGGCTAGGAAAGCTTGAAACTGCTCGGGCTCTTGTAATGCTTTGATCAGAGGATCTCGTGCCTCTTTAGACAACAGAAGGGCATCCAACACGCTTAGCTGCGAGGGTATTTTCCTCAGGTGCGCCAGGACATTGTAATCCACCTTGTTCTTCTTAAGCGGGTCTTTGGCTGTCAGCTCTTCGACGACTCGATCATCAAGGGCGATATCCTCAGAGACTTTTTCCTTCCCCTTATCTTTTTTATTCGATCCCTTGTTTGTAGGTCCGAGATTCTTTTCGGGCAACGTACGACTACGCAGCTGAATGTTTTAATAGTTCTTTATCTCCTCCTCTTTTCCTGAGGTGGATTCCTTGAAAAGAGGGCCAATGGCTATCTCTTCATCAGAATCGCTTCCGAAGGTGAGAACTTGCGATCCCCCATAATCAACCATGTGACAGTTGCCGGAAGTTCTTTTATGCTCATCTGTCATGCTACTCTGCTCCCGACGAGTTTTGCGCTTCATCCGCTTAAAATGTTGTCGGTGAGCAACGTATCCCTGCCACCACTTTTTAAAGGCCATGCATTCTTCGGTAGGGTATGCAATCCTTTGATGGTATAAGCAGTAGTTAGGATGTACATTCGCTTTGTCAAGGTTTATACCACCAGGAGTATTTCCTTTGAAAGATGGCAGTTTCATTCCCATTGACAAGGCTTTAGCGAACCGTTTTCTTGTCTTAAGCCTGTTTTTGTCTGCTGCAGGCATACTTCAATCTGGTTGGAGTGTTTTGCGACTCATCCCTACCCTAATTTCTTCAATTTGACGCCGATGCCTGGCCCTTTCAAATATGGCCATTTTACGCTCTTGATCAGCTTTGCTCTTCTGACGGGCTTCATTCAGCAACATGCCAATCATTTCGTCTGACGGTTCTAAGGATTTTGGCACCGATCCTGCCCCCAGCTCCTCTGTATTATCTTATGATGCCGAGTGGGCTTCTTCGTCGTCTATTGGTGAATGAGAGATCATGTGACAACTTGCCACATAATCTTCGGGTTCCTCTGACGGGTCGTTTCCGTCGTCATTATCATTATCTCCGCTCTCAAGGATATAGCTGAGAAACTCCTGGAGTGTGATCGGGGTTCGCGCCTTCTAATTATATTCTTCCAGTGCGCCAATATGCCTTTGCATATCCATGCGTTTGTCGTCAGGCTGTGCGGGCTTTTTGATCTTCTTCTTTTTCTTTGAATACTTTGACGGCTGGGCCTGGATATTTTTCCCAACGCTACTAACTCTCGGTGTTGGGCGTGGTTTCGGCATTCCTTCAATGATCTCTGGCTCCAGTGGGCTTTTCCATCTAATTTCCGGACATGCTTGAAGGTCTTTCAGCATTCTTCTAGTCGTGTTCGAAAGAACAACTTCCCATTGAGCTTCTTCTATAAATGAGCATGATACCCCCGGCGTGTCCACCTTTTTAGGAGCGTGTGGTTGTGGCGGGTTCACCCTCCAGTTTTCAGACAGCGCGAATTTGCCTTACTGGTACTGGTCCTCAATCCAGTTTTTAAAGACATAACAATCTTCGATTGGGTGGCCCACTATTCGGTGGTAGGGCAGTAGTTGGGATTGTTGACGTCACCCGATTACAGTGGCGTCTCGGATCTGGTAGAGTGATGAGCCTGTTGCACACTGCCAATTCGAACAGTCTTCTCATTTTATCCCGAGGGAATGAGTAAGGACGTCTCAGCTTTTCTCCGAGTGATCGTTGTTTATCGTTTTGGCGAGCAGCTGGTTTCGGCTCACTCGGCTGTTGCTGAGCGTTGGCGACGAAGGTCACTTTCCCTTTTCCCTTTTCATTTCTGTCATGCCCCGCTTCCCAGAGTGCGCTACGATCGGCACGTGACAGAGCCAACTATGCTAACTATGGCTAGGAAACATCCCTCCACAGTCATATTACGGTTGTCTATAAGATATCAAGAACAGGAAAAAATATAAAGTTAACTAATACATGTCCATCTGCCAGAATAAACGAGTCAAAAAATAATATGCGCAAGCAATATATTCAATGAGCAATAACTTCTAGAAAGTATGTCCCAAATACGGGCTCACATCAGGAAATGAAAGTGCGAAAGAAAACTAAACACTAACAAGATCCTCACTGCTCGGCCTGGCAGCTGAAATACTCCTGATCAGCCTGCGACAAAGGTAGAGGAACTGGGCCATGCAAAACCCAGACGTCAGTGCGTCATAATATCAAACAATAAAATATAACCAAGATGTAACAATATATGCTGGCGTGAGATATAAATGATAACATGAATATAGCAAGTAAATGGATATGAAACAGTGCAGTGTAAAGTGTACGTGAAGTGCGGTGAGTAATCTAAACTGTACTACCGGGTTATCTACTTTCAAGTCTGTGAAATCAATTTAATGGAATCGTCAATGTAACTCAATAGTATCCCGTGCATGTCCGGGACCACGGTCCAGATTCTCAGGCTGAAATCGAGACATGCCGCTAGGCATTAAACAGGAACAGGTACAGATGAATGATGTCAGCAGCAGCATCTCGGGGTTGGCCTAGCCCATAAAACTGATCAGTATAAGCGTCGAACTGTTGAGTTACAAGTCAAGTTTCATTATTGATTTCCCCTTACCCCCAAGGTTATGTGTTCAAGTCAAGTATTGATAAATCTGGAGCTAATGCCAACACAGGATCAAGCAGGTACAGGTTTTGTCTGAATAGACAACAGGATATGTCCGTCGGGACAACAAATCAGGATTTTCGGCATTAGTAACAAGATCAAGTAACATGTCAAGCAGTGGTGTATCAGGTCATGTCATGTGGTGCATATATATCACACGAATGCTTAAAGTAAAACTGTAGTAAGTGTCGAATCACAGTAAAAGCACGGATGCACGAGTAATAAGCAATGATATCATAACATGAGTCAATGAGTCATATGATGTACATTATCAAGCATGGGGTACTAACATAACAGTAACATGAAATTATATGATATGGCATGTAACTAGAGATACAATAAATGATACGGATGCGAACGGGTACTGTAAAAATGTAAAAATGTAACATATGATGCATAATTAAACGACATGTAATACTTTTATTCATATTAATATAAATATAATATCATAGCATATAGCAAGATAAACTTGCATGCGACTAGATATGTAATAAACTGTACGGATGCGAACGGATATTGTAAAACTGTAAAACTGTAACATGGAATGCATAATGCAATGAACATTTAATATTATTATTAATATGGATGCAAATATAATACATAGCATGTATAACAAGATAAACTTGCCTGATCGGATCTCACGACGGGGTGCGTACGCCACGTCCGACGTCCGGTAAACGTCGCAATACACACATGTGCGTACAGAACTGAACCAAGCAAAGCAAGAACACGACCACGCTGGCTGGGAACGTCTAATGGATCGCCCGGATCGTCGGTGACAGCACGGCTCCGTCGGTGACCGAAAAATGCACGATCAAGAAAAATAAAGAGAAGAAGAAAGAAGAAGAAGAAAAGAAGAGGGTTGTGGTGGTTGCAGGGTGTACTAGAGTTGTTCTGGGGTTCTGGGACAGAGGCAAAGGGTGACAAGGAGAGGCGTGGGTTTTCCGGCGAGATTTCACGGCAAGGCGGGTATCAAGGTTAAAGAGGTCGGGATTAGGTTCTTGCCCAGGGGAGAGGGCTCGGTTGCTAGGGAGAGGGAGGAGAGAGGGGAGAAGGTGTCGACGAGAGAAGGTCGACAACGAGGACGGACGTCGTCGGGGTCAGGGGCGATAGGAAGTGATGGGTTGCTCGGTTGGGGATTCACGTCGGGATTTGGAGCGGTGGATGTGCAGGGGACGCAAGCGAAGGTGGAGGTGGAGGAGAAGAGAGGAGAGGGGGAGGATAAGGTGGCCGTGAGGGCAAGGAGGCGACGGGGACGGAGCTCCGGCGAGGCGAGGGGTTCTTGCAGTGGTCGGGTTATGGGTTGCAGTGGGTTCTTGCGTTGTGGGGATGTGGGTTGCAGTGAAGAGAAGAGAGAGGTGAGGATGTGGTGCCGATGAGGGCGTGAGGGAGACATCGGCGATGACGAAGCAAAAGCATGGGTTAGGGTTCACGAACGACGGAGCGGGAACACGAGAAGAAAGAAGAAGACATGGTGAAAAAGATATTGGGTTTCTTTTTAAAAATTAAAGAATACTAATATATAGTAAGAGAGAGAGGCAGAGTGGGTCCTGATTGGTTAGGATAGGATTTTAAAAGTATAATATTTAAAATATATTATTAGAGAGAGAGAGAGACGGGGTTGGATTTGATTTTTAAAATATTTTAAAATATTTTTTTTATGTTAAAAGGTATATATTCGTATATTAAACTGTTTAGAATATATTAAGAATATTATATTGATTTTATTTGAGATTTTTGCTAATACAAAAATAGTGCAAAACGGGTCCGGGTCGGGTCTAAAATTATGGTTTGAAAATACGGATAATATACGTGTCAACCAAAACCAAAATGTGATAAGAGGGTAACGAAAATGCATACCCCCAAGAACGGATGCACGTAGCGTGCACGTAGCTATCCAAACGGGTCTGTTTCACTGAACGGGACGAGAACACGATGCACGGATGCTACCATAAGGTCGGGGTATGATACAGGCCATGCTAGATATTTTAAAATATTTTATTTGACTTTATATGTTATATTAAAAAATGCAGATGCCGAATATAATGCAGCCAAACAGGATATACAACATGAAAGTGCACGGATTATCATAACTAGCCGGGATCAATCATAAACAGGAATCAAGACGGGTTTCCAGCATGCAGGTCGGATCGGATACAAACACAGATACCAATTACACTATTCGCACCCAAAACACAATAAATCAAGAAATAGCCATAAATAAAGAAATACCTAAAAATAGAACTGGTATAAATGAACTAGGGTGTTACAATTTCGAAGCTCCGTTTTCGAGGAGGGCGGTCTATGGCCCATCTGGTCCATTTGGGCCAGCTTGTCGATCAAGGCTTGGAAGATGGTCGGCTTGAAGAACATCATGAATTGGGATATAGTCGTCTGCGGATCCAGGGTCCCTACAAACATATCCACAGCAGGAGCTTTTTCTATGCGTTGTTCGCATCTCGACCATAGGTTCCACCACCGAATTGCATACTGAACCCAAGTCTCTCCCGGTTTCACCCTGGCATTGATCAATGCCGTGATCGGGGTGCGTTCGCTGGCGCTTGCGAAACGCTGGGTGAATAGCAACTCCATTTCTGTAAACATTTTGATGGATTCGTTCGGAAGCTCTGAGTACCATTCAAAAGCTATCTCTGCTAAACTGCCGACGAACTGGCAAAGTAGCAATTTGTCGTCACTTCCAGTATTGCCGCAAAGAGCCCTGAACTGAGCGACGTGCTGATGAGGGTTGCCTGTCCCCTTGTACACGTGAAATTTAGGGATCGTATATCCCGGCGGGTACTTAATTTGATCGTACCAGCCTGGATAGGGTCGTCCAGTTCTGACAACTTGGCCAGCAGCTTCGCTTACCTGATGAGCCCGTATTTGTTGAGCTATGTAGTTATCAAGCGCAGCTTTCGTGATCATCTCCTCCCTGGCTGCTGATAAAACCGGGAGAGGGTTTGATGTCTCCCCTCTGTCGTCTTCAATGATTATTGGGGATCTTTGGCTGGAGGGTCCGGCTGGATCATCATCCCCACCATATCTTGGAACAGGAGCGCCATTTGTTTTATATTAGCCGCTTGTTCCGCGGCTTCTTTATCTTTCTTTTCAAGCATTCTTCGGAGGAACTCAGCATCGGTTTCCTGTTCCTGGCGTTGATCCGACGATATTTCCGGACTTTCTTTCTGCCCAATAAGTGCAGCCATCTTCGTCAGTATCTCCTGGAGCTTCTGTTGTTGCTCCTGAGCCTTTGTTACGGACCGCGTAAGTGGTCGATGGCCCCCATAAGTACAGCTTTCCTCTTTTTCGGAAGCCATGTAAATGGTGTGCACTACCATGCCCCCAGACTTGGGGCGTTTGGATTCAGTGCCCTTGAGATTTGTCGCAAACATGTGGATCTTCTCCGGCCTTCTCCTTTTATGGGCGCTCGAAGTTGAGGGGGCTGTCGCAGACGATACTTTCCGTGGTACGACGGCGGGATGGTTCTCCACTTGCCGGACCTTCATTTTCTTCGATTTGCGGGAGTAGTCTTTGTCGATTATAGAATCTTGGACTCTTCGCCAGACCCTGTGGATTTTAGAGGACTGCCGCTGAGGGGGCTGCTCCGGCTTCGCCTCTGTGATGTTTTCAGCAGGCGGAGGAGACCTTTTTAGCACGTCAATTGGAGAATTCTTGCGCACCCTCCTGAGAGGCTCAAAGATGTTCCCAGTTGGAACAACAGTATCAACTTTCACCATTGGAGCTGGTGGGGTCAGTCCAGAAGGGGAATTGCCCCCAGCTTTCCTCACTCGGTGCCAATGGCGACGTCGAGCATGTCATGTAGCCAAGATCACCTCTATCGTCGAAGTAGCTTCGTCATGCCCCCTGCTTTGAGGGGAAGCTGTTATTGGCGCCAGCCTGTCAAAAACGGACATCCGCTGGGATGGAATGGTCAACCTGTCGAAGGCCGACTTTCGAGTAGGGGAAGTAATTTGGACGACTTCACCCGAAGCAGGAATTGGGATGGAAAGTCTTGCAAAGACCGACCCCTTAGCAGGAGAAGCCCCTCCGATGACTTCGTTTACCGGAGCTGGAATGGCTATCCGCTTCAGGATAACTCCTTCGGGTATTGCAGGCTTCTTCACGAGCCCGCTTGAGCTTTGGCCTAGTCTGTTAAAGACCGAGATGTTGGACATGGACGACCCATTGAGAGGGGCTATGGTAGTGGTAAGCCGATCAAAGATCACTTCTTTGGAGCTTCCTGTGACGGCACAGGAGCGTTGAAGCTCATTGGCAGGAGCATGGTCCCGAAGAATAATCCAGTGGTGGCATGTGTCACCTGTTCCAACGGCATTACGAAGATAGAGGCTGCTTGGGGCCCGTAAGTTACTCCTCCAGACGAGGCGGAGCGGGAGGTGTTGTTGCAGTTGGTGCAGTTGGAAGCCATTGACGCCATCTTCTCTTTTGCACGGAGCAAGACACCAAATCTTAGTATCTCGAATCTAGGGGCAACTATATTAAACCATGATTCGTTCGCGAACACGACACAAGAGGTGTGGAGTGGAAAGAGGAAAAGATCCCACCGGGCGTGCCAGAATCTGTTCACCGCCGAAAGACGCGACCGGAACGTTGGGACGTCTGGCTTGAATTTTGGGGGCAGATGCTATTTGGGTTTATCCGTCCATCTCTCCAAAGATACTAAGTTGATTTATGGCACCATGTATCGGAGGTTTAAACAGATGCGGCCGCTGTAGCAGACTTCGTCAGATCCCCCTCATTTGAGGGGGGTTTTATTGTGGGGACGCTCTTCCCTGCAGGCGCAAACCCCTGCAGTTAATTACGTTACCGCGTAGCGATAACCACTTTCTCCTTCTCCAGATGTTCACTTCGTGTCGTGTGTGTTTGTTTTGTTTTTTGGTTGCCCGTGGATTGTATACGGACATTAATTTATATTGTCGCCCGTAGGGCGGGAATTAGTCCAAATCCGTATTTTCTTAAATTTGGGTTTGGTTAATTTAAGGATCGTTAACTTCATTCGAGATTAAGATCAAGTTAAATGTTTGTTAAAGATACGTTAGTCTAATTTTAGACTAAGATCCACTTAACAAGGTTTTAGGATCATTTAGATCCAACTAAAGAGCATTTGGGCTCTACTGTTTTAGTTTAGGGACGTTACGGTCCATTGGGTTTAAGGATATCATAATCCGTGGAGTTTAAGGACATCATAGTCCATAGAGTTTAGTTTAAGAACGTTGCAGTCCAAAAGGTTTAAGGACACCATAGTCCGTGGAGTTTAGTTTAGGGACGTTGCGGTCCATTGGGTTTAAGGACATCATAGTCCGTGTTTAAGGACGTCATAATCCATAGAGTTTAGTTTAGGGACGTTGTGGTCTATTGGGTTTAAAGACATCATAATCCGTGGTCTAAGGACGTCATAGTCCGTGGTTTAAGGACATCATAGTCCATAGAGTTTAAAGACATCATAGTCTATAGAGTTTAGTTTAGGGACATTGTGGTCCATTGGGTTTAGTTTAAAGACGTTACGGTCATGGAATTTAGTTTAGGGACATTACGGTCCATAGAATTTAGTTTTTAGGGACGTTGAGGTCCGCAATTTAGTTTTTAAGGACGTTGTGGTCCATTGGGTTTATGGTTTGTTGGTTTGGGGGTATAGCAAGAGTTATTGGTTATTGGGACCCTCCACCTCTCTGAAGACGTTGAAAAATTACAACGACATGTATCGGAGGTATGGAGAGATGTACCCTTGAAACAATGGATATTCGTCAAAAGATCAGTGGTCTTGTTTGGGACTAAGACCGGTTTGGAAAAATAAAGAGCACATGGGCTCAGTTGATTAGGAATTTGGCTAACTTGGGCTTAGCCCACTAAGTCTCTGTCATTTCCTATTTCAATAAAGTGTTAGACACTTACTAGGACACAGTCCTTTCTCTGTGCACATAATGCTAAACATTTATGTGAGTATTGACACTCACACTTTGCTTTGCCTTTCCCACTTTTTTTGGTTTTTCTTTGTTATGAGTGTTGAACACTCTTTATGGCGCTAGGCTCTTCTTGAGGAGTGCAGAGCGCTCTATGTTAAGTAGCGCCCATGTGAGGGGCACATGGGGCGCTTGGCGCTGAGCGCCGGCATTTGAGTGTTAAGCTCTCTTTATTAAGCAGCGCCCACGTCAGGGGCACGTGCAGCGCTTGGCACTGTGTGTCAGCATTTGAATGCTGAGCGCTCTTTATTGAGCAATGCCCATGTGAGGGGCACGTGAGACGTTTGGCGCTGAGCGCCAACATTTGAGTGCTGAGCGCTCTTTATTAAGCAGCACCCACGTGAGGGGCACGTGAGGCGCTTGGCACTGAACACCAACATTTGAGTGCTGAGCGCTCTTTATTAAGCAGTGTCCACGTGAGGGACACGTAAGGCGCCTGGCGCTGAACGCCAATATTTGAGCGCTCTTTATTGAGTAGCGCCCGCGTGAGGGGCATGTGAGGCGCTTGGCGCTGAGCGCCAACCACTGAGTGCTAAGCACTCTTTATTTTGCAGCGCTTGACGCTAGGTTCTTCTTTCTGTGTTATATTCTGCAAAGTTCAATTCTTTGTTCTTCCCCGGATCTTCGATCTCTAAGAACAAATTCATTCCCGCAAGAATTAAATTCTCATTTGTGGGAGACTTGTCTCATGGATCTCAGATCCGAGGAAAGAACTATGTTCTTTTTATGAGGGTTAAACCCTTGCAGATGAGATGTTCTGATCTCTATTACCTTTTTGTTTTTCCTCGAAGAGAATTCTTCTTCTTAAAGCTTGCTCTTCTTTTTTCTTCTGAGAACTTCAAGTTTATGGAGGGGTTTCTCTCTACAAGACTTGATGTCTTGGGTCCTTTATATAGTGAAGGACGATCTATTGATTGAGTTAAAGAAATCTCTCATTGAGAGATTTCTGAATTGATTTGAGGAATTTATCCACCGTCGAATTTTTGATCCAAGGACTTCTGTTTTACAGGAGAAATTTTTTTGTTTTTTAACAAGATTGGGAAAATATTTTTTTATACAGAGCTTATTTTGTATCTTGGTAATTTTTAATCACCATTGGATTTTTGATCCAACGGTGCTCTGATTTACAGAGTACAATTTTTCTTATTTAGAAGGATTTGAGGAGTATTTTCTCAATCAGAATTTAATTCTGTATCTTGGTGATTTTGAATCGCCATTGGATCTTTGATCCAACGGTGCTCTGGTTTACAGAGCACAATCTTTCTTATTTAGAAAGATTGAAGGAGTATTTCCTCAATAAGAATTTAATTCTGTATTTTGGTGAATTTTAATCACCATTGGATTTTTGATCCAACGGCTGAGAACTTTTAGTTCTGGCGCCAGCACTCTCGTGCTTTGCACGTGAGGCGCTGCCTCAGAGATTTTAACTCTTGGCGCTGCCTTAGAGTTTTTTTAACTCTAGACGCTGGCGCTCTCGTGCTTTGCACGTGAGGCGCTGTCTCAGTTCAAATTTTGAACAGAGCTATACTCTTTTATTGGGGGGAAACATCCATGAATATAAAGATGTGCCGGTTCAGGTTCAAGATGTAATCATGTATTCAGGTATTCATGTCAAGTTATATTCATGGTGCGGTCAGGTCAGGTCAAATGTTCAAGTTCAAGTTTGGATATTCAAGTTCAAGTTCAGACATTTAAGTTCAAGATCAAGTGTATAAGTTTGGGTTGGAGTTGGATTCGAGTTTGAATCTACAACAAGTTCGAGTGTGTATTCAAGTTATAGTCAATATCTTATGAATTTATTTAGCTTTAGAAATTCTTAAGTTCGAGAACAATCGGACAACCGCTACATATGAACGGCAGGATTTGTGTCTTTTTCCAAAACGATTGCCATTGATAACCATGTTAATTTGCAGTATTGTTTAACCTGAATATGCAAGCACTCACTTTCTCCGACTTTCCAGGGCTCAAGAAAAATGATACTGTCGGGACCCGGTTCTTGCTCATGGAACAAATTGCTACACGGAACAAAGTGCCACACCAATTGACATGCCAAGGGGGCGGAGGCCACCTCTTGAGTCCATGAGACCCACTATAGAATAATGGAGAATTTTCGGAACACATTCCGAAAGAGGACCAAACTGCATTATAAATGTAATGATACCACCCTCAATTACAGAGGCGTCTTTTAAGTGAACCGGAACTACAGGAGCTTGAGAACTCCGTAGTTATGCGTGCTCGGTCCAGAGAAGTCTTGGGATGGGTGACCTCCTGGGAAGTGGCCCCTGGTCGGGTCCAGTCCGCTCCAAAGGCCAAAACCGTGCGGTTTTGGCCATACTGGGACGTAACGCGTAACAAAATATTTGAGGGTAATTTTAGATAGGCATCAAATCATCGATTGCTTGCTCTGAAACCCTCGTAGAGTTTGGCCGCTCGAGGAGAAAGCAAAGGGAAGATCGGCGCCTGGAATTCTTTCATTCGCTGACGCTCTTCTTTGGCGAGAAAACGAATGGGAGATTTGGAAGAAAGAAGGATTTTTATATTAAAATAACGATAATTTTTTTTTAATTGAGAAATGAAATTTGTTGGGATATGACGGACCAAAATTTCCATCAGTTAATACATAAATAAATTTATGTATTTATATAACTATGGAACTTATATTTAAGCAATACATAAATAAATCTAATTTAAACCAATAGTCTCAACTAACTAATTTTTGGTTCAAACCGTGCGGTTTCGGCCAGAGCCGACAATACCGTCTGTACTGGGGCATGGGGTGTTACAAAATATTTGAGGGTAATTTTAGATAGGCATCAAATCATCGATTGCTTACTCTGAAACCCTCGTTGAGTTTGGCCGCTCGAGGAGAAAACAAAAGGAAGATCGCCGCCTGGAATTCTTTCATTCGCTGACGCTCTTTTTTGTCAAGAAAACGAATGGGAGATTTGGATGAGGGAAGGACTTTTATATTAAAATAACGATAATTTTTTTTAATTGATAAATGAAATTAGTTGGGATATGACGGACCAAAAATTTCATCAGTTTGCTTATAAGCAATACATAAATAAATCTATGTATTTATATAACGATATGAACTTTTATTTAAGCAATACATAAATAAATCTAATTTAAACCAACAGTCTCAACTAACTAATTTTTGGTTAAAACCGTGCGGTTTCGGCCAGAGCATACAATATCTTCTGTACTGGGGCGTGGGGCGTTACAAAATATTTGAGGGTAATTTTAGATAAGCATCAAATCATCGATTGCTTGCTCTGAAACCCTCATAGAGTTTGGCCACTCGAGGAGAAAGCAAAGGGAAGATCGCCGCTTGTAATTCTTTCATTTGCCGACGCTCTTCTTTGTCGAGAAAACGAATGGAAGATTTGGAAGAGAGAAGGACTTTTATATTAAAATAATGATAATATTTTTTAATTGAGAAATGAAATTAGTTGGGATATGACGAACCAAAATTTTTATCAGTTTGCTTATAAGCAATACATAAATAAATCTATGTATTTATATAACTATATGAACTTTTATTTAAGCAATACATAAATAAATCTAATTTAAACCAGCAGTCTCAGCTAACTAATTTTTCATTTAAATTTTATCTATAAATAAAATCAAGAGAGTTTTTTGACAATAGATGCTCAATTTATAAAATAGATATAATATACTGGATTTGAGTGTGCTAGGAGGATTAGGATTTGATGGTATGAATAATTAGATGTTATGATAAATTAGTTGGTATGAATAATTAGTTGGTATGAAGAAACAACGAAAAATCTCTTCAATTTGATTTTAGGAGCACCATAGATATAGATATATATATAATGAATGTTAAAACAAAATATACTCAATAAAGCCAAAAATTGTGGCTTTTGGTATTGATACGGATAGGAAGCATATAGGTGTTACCGTATCCGAATCTGCTGGCTATTGATAGACGATACTCATTAGAAATGGAAATAATTATCTGTGTGTTTGATAAAATTCAGATAGGGATATGGAGTTAGCTGGGGTTATTATCTATTAACATCTCTACTTTCAGGAATCATAAGAAGAACAATGAGTTTAAAAAAGTCTCCTTTCGGGTTGTTTTACTTATGCTTACCTAGAAGGGGACCTTGGGTGATCACGAAGGCCCAGCCTAGTGGCTACATTGTGCCGTTTGCGCTGAGCCACCATCTCTAATAGTTAACTAAAGGTAAAAGTAAAATGGTAAAAATTACATGGGCTAGTTTTATGTCCCATCAGAAAGAAAATAAATTAAATAATAAAAGTTCTTACTCGGGCATGACTTCTCCCGATTCCAAGCGTTTTTTAATAAATTACTTTTCAACTAAACGATAAACTCATTTACCTTTCGGATTCACATTAAAGCTTGACAAGTTGGACCAAAGTTTGGCAACAAAACAAGCCAATAGCCACATGTTTTTTTTAAAGCAATTTTCTTTGTTCTTTGCTCTTTTTTCCCTCTATTTTTTCCTCTTCGAAGGGACATTGGGCTAGGTGTAAACTAGAGAGGATCCCAGCAAGGTCGGCCTGTTGGGGCAATTTCAGGTAATTATCTTATTTACTTCTCAGCTAGCTAAGACCATTAAAGTTTGTTATTTTAAAAAAATAAAACAAAATAATAGCTGGAGGAAGTTTGCTGTGTAAAAAAAATCTAGAATATGTTTAGTGAAAAACAATGATAGTGTGAAATCAAAGGCTTCATAAAACAATGATAGTGTTAAGGGTAGTTTAGTGAAATCCAAGCCTTCATAAAACACCGTGTGAAATCAAAGGCCCAGCCTCCGAGATAGCGGGCCCAAACTCAAGTATCAACTTTGTCAAAGAGCAAGGGCCGTTTGGTTTATGTTATAAGCATCACTTACAAGACATGGGCTCTATAAATGACTTATAATTTTACAATAATAAGTGAGCAAAGTGTTTGATAAAACTTAACTTATAAGTAATTGAAATGTTTGGTAAACTTAATTTATAATTACGTGGTGTGTCAAAACAACAAAAAAGAACATGTTATTGATTAGTATATAAAATGCTATTTTAAAATTTACATAGAATTCTCGGTCGCAAACTATAATTGGACACTGATCATACCTTAAAGTTGCCTTTAAAACTCCATTTCCCGAACTGACGTTCCAACTTGAAATGAACGGCTTGATGGGAATCGCGTGTGTTCTCACAAACCGTTGTGACATGAAGCAATGTGAACCTCCAGTGTCGAAAAGTGCAAGTGCAGGAAGGATGGCTGCTAGTATAGTACTTAAGTCGTGTGCGATTGCGTTTAGGTATAGAAAAAAATAACGATGTAGTAGTATCGGAAGGTTGAAAGGATGGGAAGAATTTACTGGTGATGACTTGTCCTGTGGCTTCGGCCATTTCGACCATCATTGTGAAACCCTGACGTCTTGGCACATTCCTCTGTCCTTGAGGCACGTTTCTCTATGCTTGATGAAACTGACGCTGAGGTTGTGGAGGTGTTCCGTATTGAGCTGGTGCATGGAGAGCTAAGCGGGGTGCACGTGCCTGAATAGCTGGCTTCTACGAAGCCGGCATTGTGGGTCTAGGTGATGTTGCTGTATTACCTCGATATAGGCATACTCCTATAGCGTGAGTAGATACTCCACAAATCAAACACAAGCCATTTGCATGCCTGCAGTTCTTTACCAAGTGTCCGGTTCTCTTGCAGTAGAAACAGAAATCTAGACTGGATTGGTTAAACGATCTTCCTGGCCTCTTGGGTGCAAAAGTTAGCCTAGAAGAGTCTCCTCCTGCCATTTGGATAGCAGGGCGTTTGATTCCGGCTGCTTGAGGTTTACCCTTCTTCTTGACCATGGTTTCAAAACGGCGGGCTGCCTTCAAAGAGAGTTCATGAGTCGGATAATCGCCTGTTGCTAAAGCCGCTTGAATTTCCGGATCTAAGCCTTGCTGGAATCGTCTAACCAGAATCTCATTGGTAGGGATCAACTATGCCGCGAACTTGATATGATATTGGTGTCAAGATAGTTACGTGTTTTACAGAGCAGAATTTGAGACGAATTCTTTACCTATTAAGCATAATGAATTCGGCATCATATCCATCCACTGATTTTATCTATATAGAGCCTTGTTGCAGGTAGATGAACTGTTTTTCCATCTCAAAATGGGCGGTCTCGGGGAAAACTTCACATCGAATAGATCGCGGAACGTCTTCCACTCTATTGGTTATTCAAGATGGCTTTCCTCGGCTTTCCGCCAGACTCTTGCGTTGTCCGTGAGCTGGAGTTTTGCCACACAACCCCAAACTATGTCGGGTACATATAATGTTCCAAGATCGTCCTATAAAGGCGAGCAGTCCTTATAGCAGTAGCAAACCAAACGATCTAGCAGCAGCCAGAGAAGATGAAAGTGATGAAGACTGGGCGATAAGACAGTGCAAATAGTAGTGGGTTTCACAACGGGGCCGAGGGTCCTCAATATTTTGGGCCCATTCTTCAGCCTCAAGAGAACTCTCTTTCTGAAAGAAGTTGTTTAGACGCAACACCCGAAATTGTTTTACTCCAGGTGCTTCGATTTCGGAGCGGTTCATAAAAATATCAGTCTGCCGCTGCTGACCCTCCTAAAGGCTATTGATGGCCTCCAGAAGCACCGTCTATTCGTTGATTGGTGCCGCAATGGTAGGGGAATGTGGTAGAGTAGGCGGTGGTGTGTTACCATTCACGTTGGTACCGGTGTTGTTTGGAGAATCCATCACCTTGATAGAAATGACAGGTAGGTATATATTCAAGAAATTTGAAATGCAAGGAATGAACAGCTGCTAATTCTTATAATTCTTGTGATATATTGCTTAAGACTTCATGCAGAACCGACCTGCATGGGCCACCAATAAAACATGTCGCGCCCCGCTTCCCAGTAGACAGAAACGGTGACGTGGCAAGCCCGCCGTATTTATTACGAGAAGGTCGTTTCCCTTAATAAATATATTAAGCATAAGTAAGCAATATAACAATGTGAAAGAATAACAAGAGTAATAAAATTAAACGGCAACTTTATTTACATTCAAATTTCAAATACAACTGTCGGAAATAAAAAGATACAATGATTTAAACAAATGCCTAAACATTGGCATACAGAAAGTAAATGCAGAAAGGAGCTAGTAATCAGGCTGGGTAGCAAACTGGTCCAAATCCTCCTGACTCGGCTCTATCTCTTCAGAGCCCAGTCCCCCCGACGAACATTCCAAGAAAAATAAATAGAGAGGAATGTTGTCGGTGAACTAACGCTCTGTAAGCCCCCAAAAGAAGTAAATAAAAATGACTGAAAGATATATAAAATGAATAGAAATCAAGTAAAAGTGAACAGGTAAAGTTGTATATGAGAGTATCTAAGCATGATCATTTACAGGTATAAGATAGCTATTCTAACGTGATTGTCTGTAGTTTGATAAAGAAGGTATTCATTTATATGAGAGGAGTCCAACTTACCCCGTGGACAATGATAACATGTAGTATAAGGCCCCGTCGTAACCCACGTGACAACGGCACGTGAATTCATATAGGTGTCATTTAAAGTGACCTCTTGTGCCACGATATACGTTCCGTACCAATTTACCCCTTATCCCCGCGTATTGTAGTGTATAGTTCAAGTTTTCAGGTCTTGGCCGAAACCATGAATATAAAGATGTGCCAGTTCAGGTTCAAGATGTAATCATGTATTCAGGTATTCATGTCAAATTATATTCATGGTGCGGTCAGGTCAGGTCAAGTGTTCAAGTTCAAGTTTGGATATTCAAGTTCAAGTTCAGACATTTAAGTTCAAGATTAAGTGTTCAAGTTTGGGTTGGAGTTTGATTCGAGTTTGAATTTACAACAAGTTAGAGTGTGTATTCAAGTTAAAGTTAATGTCTTATGAATTGATTTAGCTCTAGAAATTCTTAAGTTCGGGAATAATCGGACAACCGCTACATATGAACGGCAGGATTTGTGTCTTTTTCCAAAACGATTGCCATTGATAACCCCGTTAATTTGCAGTGTTGTTTAACCTGAATAAGCAAGCACTCACTTTCTCCGACTTCCCAGGGCTCAAGAAAAATGATACTGTCGAGACCCGGTTCTTGCTCACGAAACAAAGTGCCACGCCAATTGACATGTCAAGGGGCCGGAGGCCACCTCTTGAATCCGTGGGGGCCACCTTTTGAGTCTATGGGACCCACTATAGAATAATGGAGAATCTTCGGAACACGTTCCGAAAGAGGACCGAACTGTATTATAAATGTAATGATACCACCCTCAATTATAAAGACGCCTTGTAAATGAACCGGAACTACATGAGCTTGAGAACTCCATAGTTAAGCGTACTCGGACCAGAGAAGTCTTGGGATGGGTGACATCCAGGGAAGTCTTGGGATGGGTGACCTCCTGGGAAGTGGCCCTTGGTCGGGTCCGGTTCGCTCCAAAAGACAAAACCGTATGGTTTTGGCCAGAGCGGACAATACCGTCTGTACTGAGGCATGGGCGTTACATTTATGGCGGTCCATGCAGGTCCCTCAGTAGCAGATCTGTGGTCCGAGGACGAACCATTGTTCAAAAGTGGGGAGAATATCGGGACCCGGTTCTTGCTCATGGAACAAAACGTCACACAGAACAAAGTGCCATGCCAATTGACATGTCAAGGAGTGGGGGCCACCTCTTGAATCCGTGGGGGCCACCTCTTAAGTCCGTGGGACCCAATGTAGAACAATAGAGAATTTTCGAAACACATTCCGAAAGAGAACCGAACTGCATTATAAATGTAATGATACCACCATCAATTACAGATGCGTCTTTTAAGTGAACTAGAACTACATGAGCTTGAGAACTCCGTAGTTAAGCGTACTCCGGCTAGAGAAGTCTTGGGATGGGTGACCTCTTGGGAAGTGCCCCATGGTCGGGTCCGGTTCGCTCCAAAGGATAAAACCGTGCGGTTTTGGTCAGAGCGGACAATACCGTCTGTACTGAGACGTGGGGCGTTACAGAACATTTGAGGGTAATTTTAGATAGGCATCAAATCATCGATTGCTTGCTCTGAAACCCTCGGAGAGTATGGCGGCTCGAGGAGAAAGCAAAGGGAAGATTGCCGCCTGGAACTCTTTCAGTCGCTAACGCTCTTCTTTGTTGAGAAAACGAATGGGAGATTTAGAAGAGAGAAGGACTTTTATATTGAAATAACGATAATCTTTTTTAATTGAGAAAAGAAATTAGTTGAGATATGACGGACAAAAAATTTCATCAGTTTGCTATAAGTAATACATAAATAAATCTATGTATTTGTATAACCATAAGAACTTTTATTTAAGCAATACATAAATAAATCTAATTTAAACCAATAATCTCAACTAACTAATTTTTCATTTAAATTTTATCTATAAATAAAATCAAGAGAGTATTTTAACAATAGATGCTAAATTTATAAAATAGATATAATACACTGATTTAATGGATTTGAATGTGCCGGGGGACCATGATTTAATGATATGAATAATTAGTTGTTATGAAAAAATAGTTGGTATGAAGAAACAGCGGAAAAAATCTCTCCAATACCAATTTAGGAGTACCATAGATATCGATATATATAAAATGAATGTTAAAACAAAATATACTCAATAAATTAAAAAATTGTGGCTTTTGGTATTGATACAGATAGGGAGCAGATAGGTGTTGCTGTATCCGAATCTGCTGGCTATTGATAGACGATGCTCATTAGAAATGGAAATAACAATCTGTGTATTTGATAAAATTCAAATAGGGATATAGAGTTAGTTGGGATTATTATCTGTTAACATCTCTACTCTCAGGGATCATAAGAAGAACAGGGAGTTTAAAAAAGTCTTCTTTTGGGTTGTTTTACTCATGCTTATCTTGAAGGGGACCTTGGGTGATCACGAAGGTCCAGACCAGTGGCTACATTGTGCCGTTTGCGCCGAGCCACCATCTCCAATAGTAAACCAAAGGTAAAAATGAAATGGTAAAATTACATGGGCTAGTTTTATGTCCCTTCAGAAAAAAATAAATTAAATAATAAAAGTTCTTACTCGTGCATGAATTCTCCCGATTCCAAGCGTTTTTTAATAAATTACTTCAACTAAACGATGCTCTCATTTACCTTTGGGATTCACATTAAAGTTTGGCAACCAAACAAGCCAATAGCCACATTTTTTTTTTTAATGTAATTTTCTTAGTTCTTTGCTCTTTTTTCCCTCTATTTTTTCCACTTCAAAGGGATATTGGGCTAGGTGTAAACTAGAGAGGATCCCAGCAAGGTCGGCCTGTTGGGGCAATTTCAGGTAATTATCTTATTTACTTCTCAGCTAGCTAAGATCAATAAAGTTTGTTATTTTAAAAAAATAAAACAAAATAATAGCCGGAGGAAGTTTGCTGTATAAAAAAAATCTAGAATATGTTTAGTGAAAAACAATGATAGTTAAGGGTAGTTTAGTGAAATCCAAGCCTTCATAAAACACCGTGTGAAATCAAAGGCCCAGCCTCCCAGATAGCGGGCCCAAACTCAAGCATCAACTTTGTGGTTTATGTTATCAGTTATTAAGACATGTGGTCTTCTATAAATGACTTATAATTTTACGATAACAAGTGAGCAAAGTGTTTAATAAAACTTGACTTATAAGTAATTGAAGTGTTTGGTAAACTTGATTTATAATTATGTGGTGTGTCAAAACAACAAAAAAAAGAACATGTTATTGATTTGTATATAAAATGCTATTTTAATTGCATTGTTTACCTTCGAATCAAATATGGGGAGAAGAGAGAGGGGCGGTCGTCGACAAAGTCCTGACGGTCTCCGGTGAATCTTTGGCGGCGACAAAACCCCAAGCGGCGGCGGCGGCGAAACCCTAGACAGTAGCATCGAAACAATTTGGGTGCTATTTTTTTTCCTTTGAAATGAGAAGCAGCTAACATATCTCACTCATGTGGTAATTTTTAATAAAATAAGAAGTAAATTTGTCTTTTACTTGGTCAAACTTGTTTAACTTATAAATGCTAAAAAATATATGCACATGTTTGATACTAGGTTTTTTGGCACTTATAAGTCATTTATAAGTTAAATTGCCAAATATCAATTTAACTTATAAATGGCTTATAAGTGGGGTATGACCGCTTATAAAATAAGCCAAACAAGCCCTAAGAAAGGATGGGTATTTGATTGTTGCTGAATCGAAATATCAAATCTTATCCGAAAAAATATTAAACAGATAAATTTCCTGTTGTCTATTGTTTGAATTTATTAGTTTACCCCAAAAATTTTTTATGTGCTTTCCAAATTTATAACAACCTTCTACTGTTACATTCTTTTTCTTCAACCAAAAGGCAAACATCCAGCATTTGCAATCGGGATTTTTTTTGCACCGGCCCGTAAGTCCTAACCCAAGCACACATCACACACAACACATCCACGCATACCACACACAAACACACGCATCCAGGAAACCCACAAATTTATCCCGAAAACGTTAATTTGTGGCCACGTCCCCTCTTTGCAGTTGGAATTTAAATAAACTGAATAATGCATACACGAATATCATCCTTTCTATTGCTCGTATGTACGTACTCTGTCATGACAAAGAAAGAGAACACCATAAGGCATATACATGCCACATAACTACCCAGAAGAACCCCAAAAATTGCAATCTTTTTCTCTCTCCTATCCGGATACAGTGCATCTAGCGTATTGCATAGCATATGAAATGAATGAGAGCTGGCAGAGTAATACTTTTCCTTCCAACCCGCTAGATTTCATATAAGCTACCGGGTTGGTAATTAGATATATAGATATGATAGTTTAGGCCTTTTAGGACTTGAAATCTCGTGCCACCTAAGTACCCGGCTACCAATCCGATGGCTTGTTGGAATCTACTCTATTAGGTTAAGCAATTTTTATTTTTAATTTAATGTTTACTATTATAACCAAAAATAGCTAGATGATATCATTAATCAACAAAATAAAAGATAGAAAAAATGACATAATTCCAATAGCCAAAATCAAGCATTGGAGATGTCCATCACAAAAGACAAAAATAAGGAAATGAAAAGTCAACAACCCCTCTCAATCATTACACATTCTCTTTTATGCTCAAAATCCCCACAAAAGATATCACTTACAAATTTATTCATAAGCACTTATATCTTTGTTATTTCGTATAGTTTATAAATTTCTCAATTCTAATATCATCACCAAGTCGCCGACTGTATTTATTTAATTTAAATTTAGAAAAATTATAGAGATAAAGAAAAAAAATTCTGCTCATGCTTAATAAAACTTAACTGTCCTTTCCAAGCTCCAACTCTAACACAGGCGTTCAGTAATAAGTGGAGAACAAGATTGCTAATGAAGAAGGAAATTAAATTATTTAGAATATTGTAATGCACTCACGCGTGTATATAATTTTTATTAAGATTATATATTAAAAAATCGAGAAGAAAATTAAAGAGAACATACCTCAATCGATATAGATATAAATCAATATTTAAGAACAGAGATCATCATCCTTGTATCATCATGATTTCTCATACAAAATACTCCGACAAGAAATATTTAAATTTGAATTGAAATCAAAGTTATCATCTAAACGTAGAATCCTGAAAAATATAAATTAGAAAAAAGAAGCCGTCGTAATAAAAATTATATGGGAAAAAGAAAAAAAAACATTTATTTCGCACATCATCTACTCTTCTTTCTTTTTCTTCTTCTTATTTTTTTTTTACTGTAAATAATAACATTAGTTTAGCGATAGGTGAATGTTGTTTTAACCCTTGATCTAAAATTAGTTTTAATTCATGAACTAAAGGTAGTTTATATTAGACAAGTGGTTATTATTATCAAATTATTTTATATATTTTTCGTGATTTTGGCTTATATTTCTTCTTCTTTTTTGTTTTGATTGATATTTTCAATTTTTTACCCTGTAAAAATGATCAAAATTTAAATTGGGGACCAAAAACTTTTAGTTATAATAGTTAGAGCTAGAGATAGGGATTAGACATAGAGATGAACTAATACTGGGGACCCCAAAGAATTGTAGCTATAATAGTTAGAGATTAGATGTAGCCATGAACTAAAAATTAGTTTGTATTAGATAACTAATTATTATTATCAAATCATTTTATATCTTTTTGTAATTTTGGTTTATATTTCTTCTTTTTTCTGGTGATTTTTATTTTCAATTTCTTTTTCTATAAGAGTGACATGTTGCATTCAACAAACGTTTATTGGTCCAAATAAAAATTTAAATTGGGGACCTCCAAAAAAATGTAGTTATGATAGTTAGAGAGAGATAGAGATGAGCTAAAAATTAGTTTTTATTATATAAGCAGTTATTATTATCAAATCATTTTATATCTTTTTGTGTGTTTATATATCTTCTTCTTCCTTTTGTGTTGATTTATATTTTCAATTTTTTTTTCTGTAAGATATTCTGTAAGAATGACATGTGTAGTCCAAATCAAAAATTAAATTGGGGATCCCCGAAGAATTGCAGAAGAAATTAAAACCAACCAATCCAACCTATTTATTTCAATATGATCTAATAGCGTGCATCTCAAATGAAATGCAGCATCATAGTTTCAAGACATTACATGGATTCAATTTCTCCATTTCAATGCGAAAAAATAAACTGAATAAAGAGTTATATGAAGCTATGGTAAAAAACAGACTAAAACGGAGGAGGGTCCTCCAGGATTAAGTAGCACCTTAGTTTATGTTATGGCGATCGTACTGCGGTCGATTGCAACAACATTAAATTCTTGAATAAAACTGTTTGAGATATAAATTGAGACATTCCATGCATTCAATTTCTCCATTTCAAGGCCCAAAAAAAAAATTGAATAAAGAGTTATATGTTGCTATATATGGTCGAGAACAAACTAAAAAGGAGGAGGGTCCTCCAGGATTAAGTGGCATCCTAGTTTACGTTGTGGCGATCGTACTGCGGTCGATTGCAACAACATTAAATTCTTGAATAAAATTGTTTGAGATATAATACGGTATTCACCGAGAAGTAAGTAAATAATTAATATGTGCTTATTCACTATCACTTGCTTAGCCCAGTAAAGAAAACCAGTATTTTTTCTAAGTACGCAATCGCACTTCCGTGTACACAATCAAAATATTGAGTACTGTGTAACATAACCGTCTAATTCATGGCAATTCAGCTCGTAACCGCTCGTAGAATGGAGAAGACGCCTTTCCGGACAGCATAATGATCCTATATAGTGTTATCGGTCACGGATGAAAACTCGTATCATGAACGAACTGCATCCCCTTGCAACCCAAACTAACAGGAGTACCATGGCTTCGTACACGGATGTGAACATCACATACGATCATGACATGCTCTCCTCGTGATGCGATTGGAGATCCCCATTTGGCACTTGAGCAAGTACAAGATTCTCTTCATGTTTTTTTCTCATTGGCTGCATGCTCTCATGCTGACCCTCTCCCTCCCTCTCTCCCTCTCTCCTCTCTCTCTCTCTCATTTTTTAATGATCTCTCAAAAGCCTACATATCTACATTCATGTAGGACAAAAGAAAAGGAAAGAAGATTTCAACAAAAGCAAATTGCATATAATTAATTTATCGACACAAAAACTTAAAGAAGCAAACTGCGTTATTTTATTATCCGGATCAGGTTGTACCAAGGTATTAATTGCAGCAACACATATGACTTGCATATCAGATGCAAATTAAGCTTCACTTCGTCGTCATGCTACCGTTAAAACCCAAAAATTCAACTTGTTTAATCGCTTATTCAACCGATATGATATTGAAAGAATGACTAAATCTACACTTAAAACTTATTATACAACCAAAAATGAAAGGTAATGCAATGTATTGTTCTTTTAAAGGACAACATTTTTTTAAACGCCCGGTTTTTCTTTTCCGGACTGAAACAATTTTATCGAGTTCGTATCTTACCATACGATAGCCTTCCAAGCAATATGGAGCTCTGTACCGAATATAAGGGTTCTGGAGTTAGCAGAAGGGGAAATAGGATGGGTAAGGAAATTGCGATTATTCTCATGATCCTGTTCAATAAAAAAGGCAATACTATGAATACCGAATTGACCCCCGACAGACCATAACTATTCCGCAGATCTAGTAGGTGATCTCAGCCGCTAGAGAGATACTTCGGTTTTTTTGTAGACGGTGACGAGAAGGCTTGCGTCACGTGATGATGACCCTACTAGTTATCAGCAGACCATAGGAAGTGGTGACTTTCGATTAATGGCTGGATGCCAAGTTGGACTTCATGCACTATAACAAATTATAGATTTTGTCGTGTGCTTCTGAAAAGGGTAAAACCCATAAGGAGCAAGTAAATCTTTCGAGATCAGTGCAAATGAAAATGTATTAACCTAATAAAGAAGAGAGCAAGAGAGTTCACACCATTATTCTATCTCTCTCTCATCTCATCTCTAGGAAAGATTAGATGAGAGCTACTTCAAATTGTTGAAGTTGAAGCCAGAACCGGTAGATTTCGCGTGGATCGTTTTCGACGGAGCCGATCAGAGATAAAGCACGATCCGAAGCATTTGGAGCTTAGCCGGAGTCCGGAGTACAACCGTTGGAGCAAATAAAAACGCTTCAAAGATTGTATCTTCTTCTTGTTCTATTCTCTTGATTACAAATTTTAGTCTATGGTTGATTCTAGATTAGAAAAGTCTTTATTTTTTTTCCAACTACAAAACTTGATTAGTGCCATATATATATATATATATATATATATATATATATATATATATATATAATGGAGAAAAGAGACCATAGGAGGGAATTTCCTCCTATGGCGTCAAAAAAATACACCCTCCATCGTGTTTTCCGACGATCGGACTCCATCATCTTCATCGTTATCATTTAAGATGTGAGTACACCAAATTTCATGTGATTCTTCAACATATTCACCATTGATTTAGCAATGTAAAAAGTTCTATTGTCGGTAAACCGTTAATTTTGAACCCACTAATTAAACGGTGAAAATGTTGTAGAATCAAATGAAATTTGGTGTACCCATATCTTAGATAATAACGATGAAGATGATGGATGCCAATCCTCAGAAAAAACGATGGAGATTGTATTTTTTCGATGTCATAGAAGAAAATTCTCTCGTATGGCATTTTTTCTCCGTTATTCTCTCTCTTTATATATATAAATAAAGGCAGAAGGGTACATCACGTGTTTGTTGAAGACAAGGGGATATTTCCAAGTTCTCAAACGTGTCATGTCTCCATCGTTTTGGGTTTTAATAGTTTGTTGTCTTGCGTGGCAGCGGGTTCATCACAAGAAATATAAGAAATATTATTTGCAAGTAAAAATGCAATGAAAATTCGCATCCTATGAAAATGAATATATATAATTCATATACATATTACCAGCATCCCATCCCTTTCTACTTCGATCAGATCGCACCTCTCAATTAGGTCTTTATGAATTTCCTCTCCAAAATGAGAGGTAATATTTTCGATTGTCAAAGAAGATCAGTGAATAAAAAAAGAATGATAAAAAATACTGAAAGTTGGGATGAACCGGATCTTTTTTCCTTCTTTTTTTCAATATATGTTCATCCGGCCTTTTTTTATTTGAATATCTACATGATTTCACTAATATATTTCCAAGTAAGAAGTTGAGTACATGATTCATGCATGATAATCATCCTTTTTAATTGGAGCATTCTTCTGATTTATTTGGGAAGAAACTGTAGATTCAAAGAACATTATGTCGCAGTATTATGATAGTTTTATGATGATTCACAATTATAGCTAAGCTTGTTTACAGTTCGTCCATTTTGTATCCGTTTTGGCCGTTCTCAAATGAAATGGTATATTCTTTAACAATGTATTAATGATAATCATATACACGCTAGACGACCAATTGAATAGTTGTCACTTAAATAAATTAAAAAGGACATAATCTAAAATAAATTGACAGCGTGTGCATTCATGAAATTATAAATATTCAAAATTCTGAAAATGTAGCAACAACATCGACATAAACTTTTTTTTTTAAATATAGCTGAGAATATTAAAAATATAAATATGTGGGTCATCAAAATGAGAAATATTTCACCGACACATATTTGATAAAGAGCCTCATTTAAATATGAGAGTTAACTAGTCTGTATACTCCATTCCACTAGTACAATATTCCAGATGAGTTATATTCCCAAAAAAACATGACAAATTAAACTTTAAAAATAATGATAGAGTTTGATTAGGAAAGATTGAAAACAATCATTCATTTCAATTATATACCAATTATCAATTTAACCTATTATTAACTTTAATTATATTTTATTAGCACAACTAGGACATGGCTGGAAAAAGTTAGCTATCCAAATAAATCAAAACAAAATATAATCATAAAATATACTTTACAATATTTGACATGGAAATATGAATGAGAGTAAGTGATTATATATGGATCCTTAATTATAGGCGGATAACAAATAGGAACAGTATTAACAAGATCATCCCTTAAATGTAGGGATATGGATGCATGAGCACAAATACGAGCAATTACAAACAAATTAATATGAGTGGAGAAATTTGTTAAACTTGCGGAGCCTTCGGGACATGAGAAATTATTCAGTATACCAGATGTAATACATCCTGACAAGAGGTGAGAGTGAGGAGGGAATTTTGGACATCCTTGAATAACGTATGGGGACTACACTATTTCTTCTCTCTCTTGTTCGGATGTAATACACCGCCACCGTCCCGTCTCCACCTTTCTAGATGCTTTCTATGTTTTTGGGACCCGCCAAGAAATTTTATAAAAGTTTTGCAGGTCAAAAGAAGTTGTTTGTTGCATGATATAATATCTAATTTAAATATTTTACTTGCATAGCAACTCCAAACAAACCTTAGTAGCTCTCTTCCCATAATAAACTAGAAGCTCAACACGTGAACTCCTAGGACTGGGTGTTGTTAATAAAGCGCGCTGATTTTCATGCAGATGGACGAAGATGCCCCTGTCTAAGCTAGGCATTAATGAAACCAGTCGCTATCGTAGCAGGTGCATTTTCGTCAAAAGAATGAATAATTAGTGGGATTTGGAAACTATCATGCTTCGTAAAAGACAAGCACCCTCGTTACAACCAACAAGTTTAATATTGTTTTTTAAGGCATTTTTTATTCCCATATTGCCCTTGCATTTTTATGGGTTTTTTTTGGATATAACCCAAAACTTAGCTAATTATAAAAAAGCCCATTTTTTCAATTTAATTATAAAAACGCCCCCTAAAACTCCACTGTTAATGATTTAAGCCCTTATGTTAGGTCACCTCGAGTTTTACTCGCGTTAACTTAACCGGGGGCATTTATTCTCTCCATCGAGACCCAATCCCACCATGGCAAACAACTCGTCTTCCTCTCTCTCTCTCTCTCTCTCTCTCTCTCTCTATATATATATATATATATATATATATTCTCGTCGGATCCTCTCTTCTCAGATGACGATGAAATGAATCGAAGTCAGATCTCAAAGGAAGAAGCGCCATTCCTGCAAGCGCGAAGTTTAGCAAGAATATCACATAAGCAAAATACCTGTTGCAAGGACGAAGAACTATTGTAACGCATGCTTGCAGGAAAAAGACGAGTACTTGAAGCTGCTGTTGGTGCTCAAGAATAGCCTCGAAAGATTGCAGGAATGAAGCTGCTCCAAAACAAGCAAGAAAATCTCCTAAGTTTTAGCCATGGTGACTGAAATGGGGTGTGTTTGGGTTTTTAAAGGACATTACCAGTTGTTAGGAGGGCCGAATATCAATTTTAAACCCCCCTTAACAGTTACATTTGATTGTGTTAGTGTCGAAAGTAACCAAGGGGACTTTTTAGCGCAGTTAACAGTTTTAGGGGGCGTTTTTATAATTAAATCGAAAAGGTGCTTTTTTATAATTAGGAAAAAAAACTTTTTTAGATTTAGGTGCTAACTAGTTTTTTTTTTATAATTATGATTGAGATCTGATCCAATCTAAGTTAAAGATAGATAGATGAAAAATTATATCCTTGTCTCCAACTGCAAGCTACCTTTTTTTTTGGGATTTGTTATTTCAAAGAGAAAAAAAGGGTAAAATAAGTTAAAAGCAGTTCTGTTTCCTTTTTTTTTGAAAATTTGATCTTGGTGTGGGACCTTGAAGCTTTCACTAGATTACGACATTCCCTCTCTCATGGGATACATCATTTAGAATTGGTAATAGTTGTTGGTGTCATGTTGAATTCATTTCCCAAAATGGTTAGTTGATCAATTTTAGGGCTGTTTATTGGGTCAGGTTTGATCTGAATCTAATCTTAAAAAATGAATATGAGAGGCGTTTGAAACCATGAACAATTTTAGAAGAATATCAAGATTTTTTGAGTAGTTTACGGTACTTCATCAAAGAAACAGGTTATGTATAAAATTTTAGGGGCATGTTAGTCAATTGAGACTTTTCGATAAAAATAGAACTTTTGAAACTAGAACATTTTCGAAGGACTTTTTTTAATAAGATTCAAGAACTAAATTAAAATTGAAAATTGAAACTATATTAGATTATTTTATTTTCATTGGTGAAAGTCCAAATTATACATATAAACTCAAGTAGAAAATATCTAGTTGTTTCTAAATGGTTTTGTAAGATAAAAAATTAATTTACTGTTTTAATTATAGAAAATGAGATTTTTGTATACTGATAAAATATAATTAAACCTATATTTCTTTTAGTTTGATCAAATTAGAGTTACATACATATTTAATAATTTTTATATTTTCTGATTGGTTTTGTATGTCCTTAAATTAGATTGATTTAAAAGAGATAGAAAAGTTTTGTGTTGAATCAATTGGATTTGGTCGATAAAAAAGAGGAATAAAAAAGATTTGAAACCTTACAGGAAAAAGATGGAGTAGGAGAGAGAGAAAGGGGAAGGGAGAGGGAAGGCTAGGGTTTGGCAGTTATGATTTTTATTTTTTGTACCATCCAAGCAGGTGGGATAATTGTTTAGGGTAGAACACTCATTTTGTATGTGCAAAAGTTCTAGTTGAAACATTTTTCTTCCAGTTCCAGTTCCAGACTAACACCAAATTTGGAATTTTAAGTTTCAGTTCTAATTGACTAACAATACCTAATATATTGTCCCAGTATATTCCAGTTCTAACTGTTTGTTCCAATTGATTTACCTCCACTAGTTGACCAAACAAAAATATCGAGATATCTGACATGTGAAGTCCAACCATAGCATGCAGACTAGCGCATGCTATCTTTTTCCTCTCTTTTTTGTAATGTTTTCAGATATTCTCTAGAAATTGTAATAAGCTCTTAATCGTTTTTAATGCAATATAAATTGTATCTTATGTGGCTAAACCATATCTTAGATATTATGAAACCGCTTACTAATAGTTTGAAAAGGAACACGAATATGATTTTACCGAAAATTCATGTGACATCGAAGTACCATTATATATAGATTTTGCCTCGACGGTTCCATACTTTGTACTACTCATAGTACCGAGGGGCCATTTGCCAGAACAAAAAACTCCATTTTTCTGCATGACATTCTTAGGTATTCTTGCACTCTATAGTAAATTATGAATGGGATTAAGATTTTTATTTCTCCCGCACATGATCATCCAATGTTTATCTTTCTCTTGCACACTGATGGGGACGTAGATCTCCGTCAGATATTGTCTTCCGTTGATCTGCTGATGGCGGCGATAGATGGCTGAGATTGGATCTGGAGGCTGTCGCTCCTGAAGCGTGTGGATCTCAATGGGTTTGAGGTTGTGGTTGCTGAGCTACCTGCAAGGAAGTCCCGGGGTGGTTGTACCACCGAGGACCCTCCGACGGTCAAGTTAGACTAGAGATCCGAGCAGAGTAACGGTTTAGTGGAGTCAAAATGGCTTACTTTGACCGTCTGAAATGGGGGTTTATATAGCGGTGGTAGCAGGCAGGACAGGCGCGAGAATCACGCCGGCCGTTACGCTCCCGACGTCACGCTCGCGTAATGAGCGGGATCTCCCATTAATGGCGAGACAGGCTCGTTAATGGGGGATCGTGATGGCGCGGAACGTGGGATGTGGCCGGCGGATATCTCGCGCATGGCGGGATTCGTGGGATGGCGGTTGCGCCTGTGAGCGGTGCCGTCGGTCGGTCGACGAGACCGAGAAAGATGACCTCGGCGGGAGAGCTCGCGGACGAGCGGGAGGGCTGAGGTATCTTGGTTCTGCGGTAGCTCGGAGATGAGCTGGGAGGGCCGAAGAGGCTCGGGCTTGTGATAGTTCGGAGTAGAGCAAAGGGACACTTGGCTTGGCTACTGAGGTGCTCGGGGGCAAAGAGTGGGGTGCAACCTCGGAGACAGGGTTTGAGAGAAGCCCCCACTGTAGCACACTGGTTCCCCCTCCGTGGCCCTCAGGGGCCTAACTGGCTTACGCATGTGACACGTCATCCGCCACGTGTCACGATCTAAGAATTACCGTCATTGAGCATTATCATTAGCCCCCCACTCTCGTTCCAATCTATTTTGTGGGTCGGGTCGAGAGTGGACTGCTTGGTTCTCTCTGTGCGGCTTGGCGCTGCTAATTCCTTGTGGTGGATTGTCCGGGGACGACACGGCGTTCTTGTTGTCGCGCATCGAGTATGAGTCGAACGAAGGACGAGTGTGGGAAGGTCGGTATCCTCCCTTTACCGGAGTTGAGGCGCTGATCACGCGTTGAGTAAGAGTTATTCGGCGGGTCTTGGATCCGTGCCTTTGTAAGGTAGGAAGCTACCCGCTGGGGATGCACCGAGCAGGAAGAAACTCGGCGGCCTCGCGAAGAGGGCTTCAGATCCTCAGCGTCTGATGGGCAAGAAGCTGCCCGCTGGGGATGCGCCGAGCAGGAAGAAACTCGGCGGCCTCGCGAAGAGGGCTTCAAATCCTCAGCGTCTGATGGGCAGGAGGCTGCTTGCTGGGGATGCGCCGAGCAGGAAGAAACTCGGCGGCCTCGCGAAGAGGGTTTCGGATCCTCAGCGTCTGATGGGCAGGAGGCTGCCCGCTGGGGATGCGCTGAGCAGGAAGAAACTCGACGACCTCGCGAAGAGGGCTTCGGATCCTCAGCATCTGATGGGCAGGAGGCTGCCCGCTGGGGATGCGCCGGGCAGGAAGAAACTCGGCGGCCTCGCGAAGAGAGCTTCGGATCCTCAGCGTATGATGGGCAGAATGATACCCGCTGGGGATGCGCTGTCACGCCCCGCTTCCCAGAGTACGCTAAAAAGGGCGCGTGACATAGCCAACAATGCTACCTGTGGGTAGGAAGTATCCATCCACAATCACATTACGGCCGTAGAGATATCAAGAACAAAATAAAACTATCTAAAATATGTCCATAATCCAAGATAAATCATGAGTCAAGAATAAATAAATGCGGAAGCGAAAGATCCAATACAAATAACTGGAATGTATGTCCCATAATGCGGGCTCATATCAGGAAAAAAAATGCAGGAAAGAAAAACTAACTACTGCTGACACTCACAGCTCAGCTTGCTGGCTGAAGTACTCCTGCTCGGACTGCAGCAAAGGTACGGAATCTGGGCCATGCAAAACCCAGACGTCAGCGTGTCATGTCATCAAGTAATAAAATATAAACAGGGTAGCAGGCAATGGAATATAAACATGAATAAAGCAAGGGTAATAATAATATAAGTCAGAGCAGTGCAGTGGGTAAACTAAACTGTTCTATCAGGTTCTAAAGTCTTTGAAACCAAATAATGTAATCCTCATCGTAACTCGTCGGTAGTTATTCCGTAACGCCCGGAAAGACGGCAAACAATAGGTATTCCGTAACGCCCGGAAAAACGGCAAACAATGGGTATTCCGTAACGCCCGGAAAAACGGCAAACAATAGGATGGCCCTTAGAGTTACGTTCGGTTACAATACTGATTTCCCCATACCCCCAAGTTATGTGTAAGTCAAGTCAGGTATCCCGTAATCAAGAAACTAATGCCAACGCAGGATCAGGTAAATATGTTTGTCTGGATAGACAACAGGAACGGTCCGTGAGGACTACATGTCAGGTTTGTTGGCATTAGACACAAGATCAGGTAACGGGTCAGGTCATGGTACATCAGGTCAAGTCAAGCAGTATACGGTACCATGTCGGGTCAATCAATATGTATGCAGCAAGTCGGGTCAAGATGTAAACAATATCTTAGGTGTGCTCATACTCAGTCACATAATCAAGCTTGGTTATCAACAGCATGATCTAAGCAATGAATTAAGCGATAGGCAGATTCATTCAACTAGCAGTACAGTTATCAGTTGTGTCATAGAGATGATTTCAACATTATAAGAATACAGTAAGACAATTATAACCATTTAATCATGTTAACAAGTTTAAGACTTCATGGATGCAATGATATATATCTATAAGTTCCATAGATGAAATCACAGTTTAAGCAGGTTAAATGTACGCGAGTGTCCGAATGGAGTAAAACGATAAATAAAGTACCATAGGCTACGTCATTAGTGAAAATGTAATTAAAACATGTAACTGTGGTTATTAGGTTCCAAACAGTAATTGCAAATAGTAGGTTTCACGCTTGGAAGTTTAAATGACATATAACAATATTGACATGAAAATGGGAAATTATAATACTGAAGTTAAATAGCAGGTTTAGGGTGACATTAATGAATATGTAAATATTATTTAGCATGTAGCAAGGGGTACTTGCCTCGACGGGTCGCGAATCGGGAAAACGGAACGTAAAACGTCGGCTGGGAAACTCGCGACGGGCGCACGGTTCACGGAACGAACCCAAACGACGAACAGTGGAACCACACGGGTCGTGGTACCTCGCTGGAACGTCGGGACGCGTCGCCGGCACGGCCGGATTCCGGCAAGATGCAAAACAACGACGATCAAGAATTGCAATCAAGAAAAGAAAAGAAAACAAAGAAGAAGGGAAGAAGATCTTACTGGTAGGGTGTTCTGAGATTTCAGGGGAATCGGCACGGGGCGACGACGATGAGGGTCGCCGGCGTGGTGATATTCCGGCGAAGGCAGTGGGTTGCTGGTGTGCAGTCGTGGCCGTGGGGTTTGTAGAGGGAGGTGGCAGCGGTTTGGAAGGCCGGGACGTGGAGAGGGATGCGAGGAGGAGACGAGGGCGATGACGGCGATTCACCGGCGAGGTTGGGCTCGCGGGGGTTTGCACTGGTGGCCTCGTCGGGGGTGTGCAGGCGCTCGGGAACGTGGGGAAAGGAGGAAGGAGGTGGGTGTGGCTGCGACGAGGGCGAGGAGGCGAGAAGTCCGGTGATGATGGCAACAGCGTTGGGCTGCGGCGGCGAGGGGCACGGCGGCTAAGGTTGTATGGGGTTGGGTTCTCGTTCTGAAGAAAAGAAGAGGAGGGAAAGATATATAGAGGAGAGAAAGAAGGATGGGGGGAGAGAGAGAGAGAGAGAGAGAGAGAGAGAGGAGAGAGTAGTGGGGCCTACGGGATTTAAATGGATTGCGATTGGCTAGGAGATGTGGGATCGGAAAAATTGATGAAGATTTAAGAAACGGAAAAAGATTTAAATGAAAGATTTAAATGAAACGAAAAATATTATGTGGTTGGATAAATTATATATGATGTTTTATAATATATTAGAAAATGGGATTTTGGCGCAAAGTAAAACATTTCCAAATTGCGCCCGGATCGGGTCCAAAAATTCGAAATCGAAATAAGAAAATTTTAGGCGGGATCCAAAATTTAAAATGAAATGTTTTACAATCAAAAAGCATACCCCCAAAACGGACACACGTACGTGCGCGTAGCCATCCAAACTCCCCCGTTTCACTGAACGGGACAAGAACACGATGCACGGACACTACAGCAGGGTTAGGGGTATCAAGCATGCCATGATGAATATTTTTGATTTTATTTTAGATGCCCTAAACTGTTATATGCAGAAATGAACTGACGGGGTAAAACTACAATAAGTAACAATCAAGCAAGATAAATGAAATAAGTGCCACCCTACACTCAACCGGTAACTGAAATTAGTAGCCTTGGGCTCGGGTGTTACATTATACCCAACTACAAAAGAATTTCGTCCTCGAAATTCCAAGAATACAAAGATAGACGACCAAATAACTATAAGAAAAGATGAGAAAACTTCTGCCGGATTTTATCTTCTCGTTCCCAAGTGGACTCTCCATGCGAGCGATTACCCCAAGAAACAAGCACAAGAGGGATCACCTTGTTCTTAAGAATCTTTTCCCTTCGATCCGCGATTTCAATCGGTCGCTCCTCAAAGTCAAGTCTTCTCGTACCGTTAGCTCCGAATGATCCAATACATGCGTTTCATCACGAACATACCTTCGTAGTTGAGATACGTGAAATACATCGTGCACATTCGCCAAGGATTGCGGTAACGCCAATTGATATGCTACTTCTCCAACACGCTCCAAAATCTCAAAAGGTCCAACGAATCGAGGACTAAGCTTTCCTCGACTTCCGAAATGAATCACTCCTCTAGTCGGTGATATCTTCAAGAATACCAAATCACCAACGGCGAACTCTAGAGGTCTTCTCGATGTATCTGCCCAACTCTTTTGTCGGTCTTGTGCTGCTTTCATATGATTCCGGATAGTGTTAACCTTCTCAACTGTTTGCACGATCAAATCCGGTCCCAACAATTTTCGTTCTCTAACATCGTCCAGCAAACAGGTGAACGACATTTACGACCATACAAAGCTTCAGATGGAGCCATCTGGATAGTTGCCTGAAAACTGTTGTTGTAAGAAAACCCCACCAAATGCAGATGATCCTCCCATGACCCTTGAAGTCCAACATGCATGCTCTCAACATATCCTCAAGAGTTTGGATCGTTCTCTCGGACTGACATCAGTTTGAGGATGATAAGCTGTGCTAAACTTCAAACGAGTCCCCAAACTTTCCTGTAAACTCCTCCAGAAGTGTGATAAGAACCGAGTGTCCCGATCGGACACGATGTTCACCGGCACTCCATGCAATCTTACAATCTCCTGCATGTACCGCTCCGCCAAAGTCTCTGTTGATTGACCAACCCGGAAAGGAATAAAGTGAGCTGCCTTGGTCAATCGATCACAATCACCCATACTGCATTGTTGCCTCATATTAAGCTCCTTCTGCGTGAACACATACTTCAAGCTCTTATGATCAGTAAAACTTCGACCCTTTCGCCTAAAAGGGTAGTGTCTCCAAATCTTCAACGCGAAAATCACTGCCGCAAGCTCCAAGTCATGCGTTGGGTAATTCTTCTCATGGGTCTTCAATTGTTTCGATGCGTACGCTACAACCTTCTCATGCTGTATCAAAACACATCCCAATCCTTTCCCAGATGCGTTGCTGTGAATCACCAATCCTCCGGAATTGTCTGGCACGGTCAAAATAGGGGCGGTTATCAATTTCTGCTTCAACGTCTCAAAAGCTAACGCACATTTGTCCGTCCATACAAAAGGCACCTCCTTGCGCGTAAGCTTGGTTAACGGCTCCGCCAGACAAGCAAAGTTCTCCACAAATCTTCTGTAATACCCGGCGAGTCCAAAAAGACTTCTTATCTCCGCAACACTCTTTGGAATCGGTCAATCTCGTACTGCCACAATCTTTTCTGGATCGACGGCAATTCCATCGCCAGACACAGCATGCCCCAAAAACTTTTACTTCCTCCAGCCAAAGCTCACACTTACTCCTCTTCGCATACAACTTCTCCTGTCTCAACGTCTGTAGTGCGATCTTCAAATGCTCAGCATGCTCTTTAAAACTCTTCGAGTAAACCAGAATATCGTCAATGAACACCACAATAAACTGATCCAAGAATGGTGAAAAGATTTGGTTCATCAAGTCCACGAATACTGCCGGCGCATTCGTTACTCCGAAGGGCATCACTAAGTATTCTTAATGTCCATACCGAGTTCGGAACACCGTCTTGCAAATATCTTCTGCTTTCACTCGGACCTGATGATATCCGGATCGCAAATCCAGCTTCGAGAATACCCTCGCGCCACTAAGCTGCTCAAAAGTTCTCCAATACGAGGGATAGGGTACTTGTTCTTAATAGTCACCCGGTTTAATTCTCGATAGTCGATGCACATCCTTCTTATGTCATCTTTCTTCTTTACTAGAAGAACTGGAGCTTCCCAATGCGAATTACTACTTCGAATCCAGCCCTTCACAAGTGATTCCGTAACCCGTCTCTTAACTTCTTCCAACTCCACTGGTACCACTGGGTAATACGCTTTGGATACTGGTGCTGTACCAGGAATAAGATCAATTGCGAACTCCACGTCTCGTCTTAGCGGTAAATACCTGAGATGTCCTCGAACTCGTCCATGAACTCTCAAACTACAGCTGGTGCTTCGTCTTTAACAATCCTTGCCGATGGAAGAACATTAGTTGTCGGCCTAGCCCCAAACTCGACTGGCCTGACAGAACTGCTTCCTCAAAACAAACCTTTGGATGTCCGAAAATCTGGAAATTCTCTTTCTTTACTCTACGCTCAATGTGAGTGTGGAAAAAGCCGAGAAATACATTCCCAAGACGATTTCACAACTGCCGGTAACAAACACCAAGGAATCTGCAATTAACTCCCATCCGCCAACAACAACAGAACAATCCTTACATCTTCTATTAGTTAAGATTTTCCCTTTCCCAGTGTGTATGTCCCAAAACTAAACAGGGTCGTGCAATTCTTCGAGTGTATAGTAATAAACTTGGACGATATAAAACAATGGGATGCACTAGAATTGAATAACGCTAATGCGAGAAAGCGAAGATCCAGTAGGGTACCTGAAACGACTTCCTCTGGAGCTTTAACCTCTTCAGCCGTCAGGGTAAAGGTTCGAGCTTGATTGGGTCCTCGAGTTATCAGCTTCTGCTCCTAAAACTGTATCTGCGGTGGCTTCTGAGTATCTTCCTTTAACCGTAGCTTCGACGGGCAAGTATCAATGGTGTGATCCGCTGATCCGCAAATAAGACAAAGTCCAAGCCTCTTACAACAATCTCTGCGATAATGACCCGGTCGCTGGCAGTAATCGCACACCACCCTTCCCTTTTGCTCAGGCAAAACTGGCCTCTTCATTGGTACAACGCCACGCCTGTCCACCGGAATACCCTCGCGTCCATGTGCTCGGTTTGGTGCAAATGTTGGCTTCCGTGCTGTAACTGCTGGCTGCGATGTACCCCCGGTCTTCATAGTTAGCCTCTGCTGCTCTCGGGCTGCTGTAAGTACTTGTGAGAAAGTGGTCAAACCCAGGGAGACAATCTGCCTCTGGATGTCCACATCCAAACTGCGCATGAACCTTCTTGCCCTATCAGTATTGTTGGCAACCAAAGGTCTAGCGAATCTACTGAGCCGCGTCCACTCAGCTGCATTCACATCTACAGGTGCGCCGTTCTGCTTCAAGCTGACGAATTTTTCCTCCATTTCCTCCCGTGCAGTCCGCAGGAAGAACTTCTCCAAGAAACTCTTCGAGAAATCCGCCCAACTGATCGGCTTGGGCAAGCGGGTCTCTTCCACAAGCCACCATTCCCGGGCGTAGTCTACCAACTGGATGCGTACCACATCCACCCTCTTATCCTCTGGGATCTGCGCCGCAACAAGTAAATTCTCCGTATCAACCAGCCAATGTTCCGCTGGCAAAGGTTCCTCCAGGCCAGTGAAGACAGACGGACCCAGTCTCCTGAAATCCGCCACGGTACCCACACGATACACTGGTCTGGCCACAACACTGCTCATGGACTGCTGAACGGTCCACAAACCATCCTAGAATGATTCCGCTTGCTGTTGGATCAGCTCGGTCTGTCTCTTTTGATTCTCCAACATTCCCCTTATCACTCCAAGTATGGCGGCTTCGTCCACACGCATCTGGTACGTCTTCAAATTCTTACCTGCCATATTCCTGAAATCAAAACGCCCAACATTAGCATGATGATAGATTCAAAATATAGATCAAGACTAGAACTCTAAGTTACTTAAATAGAGTACCGCATTGTAACTATGCCGCGGTATCATAGCCACAATTACATAACTCCACCCAAGTCGTCTAAGTCCTAGAGATAACAAGGAATCAGGTTTTCGAGTCGATATGTAAAGGAAGTTTGCACATCGTAAAAGATATAACCAGGAAGAATGTGATTTAAGAACGGTAAACGGCAAGGTGGTAGGACATGTTTCCTAAACACGGGTTTCCTGATTCGTGTATTAGGTACAATACCCAACTACAAAAGAATCAACCCGACTAACCTATGGCTCTGATACCAAAAGAACCATGTCTCGCCCCGCTTCCCAGAGTACGCTAAAAAGGGCGCGTGACATAGCCAACAATGCTACCTATGGGTAGGAAGTATCCATCCACAGTCACATTACGGCTGTAGAGATATCAAGAACAAAATAAAACTATCTAAAACATGTCCATAATCTAAGATAAATCATGAGTCAAGAATAAATAAATGCGGAAGCGAAAGATCCAATACAAATAACTGGAATGTATGTCCCATAATGCGGGCTCACATCAGGAAAAAAAATGCAGGAAAGAAAAACTAACTACTGCTGACACTCACAGCTCAGCCTGCCGGCTGAAGTACTCCTGCTCGGACTGCAGCAAAGGTACGGAATCTCGGCCATGCAAAACCCAGACGTCAGCGCGTCATGTCATCAAGTAATAAAATATAAACATGGTAGCAGGCAATGCAATATAAACATGAATAAAACAAGGGTAACAATAATATAAGTCAGAGCAGTGCAGTGGGTAAACTAAACTGTTCTATCAGGTTCTAAAGTCTTTGAAACCAAATAATGTAATCCTCATCGTAACTCGTCGGTAGTTATTCCGTAACGCCCGGAAAGACGGCAAACACAATAGGATGGCCCTTGGAGTTACGTTCGGTTATAATAATGATTTCCCCATACCCCCAAGTTATGTGTAAGTCAAGTCAGGTATCCCGTAATCAAGAAACTAATACCAACGCTGGATCAGGTAAACAGGTTTGTTTGGATAGACAACAGGAACGGTCCGTGAGGACTACATGTCAGGTTTGTTGGCATTAGACACAAGATCAGGTAACGGGTCAGGTCATGGTACATCAGGTCAAGTCAAGCAGTATACGGTACCATGTCGGGTCAATCAATATGTATGTAGCAAGTCAGGTCAAGATGTAAACAATATCTTAGGTGTGCTCATACTCAGTCACATAATCAAGCCTGGTTATCAACAGCATGATCTAAGCAATGAATTAAGTGATAGGCAGATTCATTCAACTAGCAGTACAGTTATCAGTTGTGTCACAGAAATGATTTCAACATTATAAGAATGCAGTAAGACAATTATAGCCATTTAATCATGTTAACAAGTTTAAGACTTCATGGATGCAATGATATATATCTATAAGTTCCATGGATGAAATCACAGTTTAAGCAGGTTAAATGTACGCGAGTGTCCGAATGGAGTAAAACGATAAATAAAGTACTATAGGCTACGTCATTAGTGAAAATGTAATTAAAACATGTAACTGTGGTTATTAGGTTCCAAACAATAATTGCAAATAGTAGGTTTCACGCTTGGAAGTTAAAATGACATAACAATATTGACATGAAAATGGAAATTATAATACTGAAGTTAAATAGCAGGTTTAGGGTGACATTAAGGAATATGTAAATATTATTTAGCATGTAGCAAGGGGTACTTGCCTCGACGGGTCGCGAATCGGGAAAACGGAACGTAAAACGTCGGCCGGGAAACTCGCGACGGGCGCACGGTTCACGGAACGAACCCAAACGACGAACAGTGGAACCACACGGGTCGTGGTACCTCGCTGGAACGTCGGGACGCATCGCCGGCACGGCCGGATTCCGGCAAGATGCAAAACAGCGACGATCAAGAATTGCAATCAAGAAAAGAAAAGAAAACAAAGAAGAAGGGAAGAAGATCTTACTGGTAGGGTGTTCTGAGATTTCAGGGGAGTCGGCACGGGGCGACGACGATGAGGGTCGCCGGCGTGGTGATATTCCGGCGAAGGCAGTGGGTTGCTGGTGTGCAGTCGTGGCCGTGGGGTTTGTAGAGGGAGGTGGCAGCGGTTTGGAAGGCCGGGACGTGGAGAGGGATGCGAGGAGGAGACGAGGGCGATGACGGCGATTCACCGGCGAGGTTGGGCTCGCGGGGGTTTGCACTGGTGGCCTCGTCGGGGGTGTGCAGGCGCTCAGGAACGTGGGGAAAGGAGGAAGGAGGTAGGTGTGGCTGCGACGAAGGCGAGGAGGCGAGAAGTCCGGTGATGGTGGCGACGGCGTTGGGCTGCGGCGGCGAGGGGCACGGTGGCTAGGGTAGTGTGGGGTTGGGTTTTCGTTCTGAAGAAAAGAAGAGGAGGGAAAGATATATAGAGGAGAGAGAGAAGGATGGGGAGGGAGAGAGAGAGAGAGGAGAGAGAGAAGTGGGGCCCACGGGATTTAAATGGATTGCGATTGGCTGGAAGATGTGGGATGGGAAAAATTGATGAAGATTTAAGAAACGGAAAAAGATTTAAATGAAAGATTTAAATGAAACGAAAAATATTATGTGGTTGGATAAATTATATATGACGTTTTATAATATATTAGAAAATGGGATTTTGGCGTAAAGTAAAACATTTCCAAATTGCGTCCGGGTCGGGTCCAAAAATTCGAAATTGAAATAAGAAAATTTTAGGCGGGATCCAAAATTTAAAATAAAGTGTTTTACAATCAAAAAGCATACCCCCAAAACGGACACACGTACGTGCGCGTAGCCATCCAAACTCGCCCGTTTCACTGAACGGGACAAGAACACGATGCACGGATGCTACAGCAGGGTTAGGGGTATCAAGCATGCCATGATGAATATTTTTGATTTTATTTTAGATGCCCTAAACTGTTATATGCAGAAATGAACTGACGGGGTAAAACTACAATAAGTAACAATCAAGCAAGATAAATGAAATAAGTGCCACCCTACAATCAACCGGTAACTGAAATTAGTAGCTTTGGGCTCGGGTGTTACATGCGCCGAGCAGGAAGGAACTCGGCAGCCTTACGATGAGGGCTTGAGATCCTCAGTGTCTGATGGGCAGGAGGATGCCCGCTGGGGATAGCCGAGCAGGGTAGCCGCTCGGTTGCCTCTTGGTAAGGGCTTTGATCCCTGGCGTTGGGGTAGGGAGCTATCAGCCAGGGATAACCGAGCAAGGGCGGGCTCGGTTGCCTCTTGCGAGGGCTTTTGATCCTTAGCGCGGGAGGGGCCATAAGTGGCCTACTAAGGATGGCCGAGCAGGGTAGCTGCTCGGTGCCTCTTGGCAAGAGCTTTGATCCTTAAGGACGGGCCGAGCAGGGTTACTGCCTGGTGCCTCTTGGCGAGGGCTTTGATCCCTGGTTTGGTAGGGAGCTACCAACCAGGGATAACCGAGAAAGAGCGGGCCCGGTTGCCTCTTGGCGAAGGCTTTGATCTCTGGTTTGATGGGGTAGGGATCTACCAGCCAGGGATAACCGAGCAAAGGCGGGCCCTGTAACAACCGAGTCCAGTTCTACTAATTTCAGTTATCATATGTTGATGTGTGGTATTTATTTCATTTATATTAATTGACTGTTGCTAGTTATACATTTTACCCCGCCAATTCAATTCTGCATATAACAATTTAAGGCATCTAAAATAAAATTAAAAATATTCGTCATGGCATGCTTGACACCCCTAACCCTGTTGTAGCGTCCGTGCATCGTGTTCTCGTCCCGTTCAGTGAAACGGGCGAGTTTGGACGGCTACGTGCATGTACGTGTGTCCGTCTTGGGGATATGCTTTTTGATTGTAAAATAGTTCATTTTAAATTTTGGATCCCGCCTAAAATTTTCTTATTTCAATTTCAAAATTTTGGACCCGACCCGGACGCAATTTGGAAATGTTTTATTTTGCGCCAAAATCCCAATTTCTAATTTATTTAAAACTGCCGAATATATTTATAACCCATAATATTTTCCTATCTTTAAAAATCTTTTATCAAAAATTTTTCCTCACACCCCACAATCTTCAGCCAATCAAATTCCTTTTAAATCCCGTGGGCCCCACTCCTCTCTCTCTCTCCCCGTCGCTCTCTATCTTTCTCCTCTCTCTCTCCCGTCTCTCTCTCTCTCTCCTCTCTCTCTCCCTCTCTCTCTCTTCTATATATAAATTTCTTTCCTCCCTCCTTTTTCTATTTCTTTCCTTCAGCCGAAGAACCCACCTCGACGCACCCCTAGCCGCCGTGTCCCTCGCCGCCGCAGCCCCAACGCCGACACCACCATCACCAGACTCCTCGCCCTCGTCGCCTCCACATCCATCTCTTCTCCCTCCTTCATCAATTTCCCGTGCCCCTGCACCAGCACCGCGGCCACCTGCACACCCCTGCACACGTCTGCGCCGCCGGAGTCGCCACCGGTGACCTCGTCCCCGTGTCCCCGGCCTTCGTGCACACCTAGTAAGCCTACCTTTCCCTCCTCTCCTTCTTTCCTTCTTCTTCCTTTTCCCGTTCTGTTCCCCGTTCTTGATTGGCCGTGGTTCCGTGCAGGCAAGTCACCGGAGCTCCGTCGACGTGGTCGGCAATCACAACCCCTCCACGGATCATCGTGAGCAACCTCTCTCAGATCCTCTTTTCCCTTCTTCTTTATTTTTTTCTTTTCTTTTTACGTTCTTGATCGTTCGCTGTTTTGCATCTCGCCGGAATCCGGCTTTGCCGGCGACGTGTCCCGACATTCCAGCGTGGTACCCCGACCCGTGTGGTTCCACTGTTCGTCGTTTGGGTTCATTCCGTGAACCGTGCGCCCGTCGCCAGTTTCCCCGCCGACGTTCTACGTTCCGTCTTCCCGATTCGCGACCCGTCGAGGCAAGTACCCCTTTATACATGCTAAACAATATTTACATATACTTGATGACACCCTAAAATCTGCAATTTAACTTTGGTATTATAATTTCCTCATTTTCGTGTTCAATATCGATATATATCATTTTATCTTTCAAACTTGGAACCTACCTGTTGCAATTACTGTTTTGAACCTAATAACCATATTTACATGTTTTAATCTCACTTTCACTAATGACGTAGCCTATGGCACTTTATCTATCGTTTTACTTCACTCGGACACTCGTGTACATTTAACCTGCATAAACTGTGATTTCATCCATGGAACCTATACACACACACACACACACACACACACACACACACACATATATATATATATATATATATCTCATTGCATCCATGAAGTCTTAAACTTGTTAACATGATTAAATGACTATAATTGTCTTACTGCATTCTTATAATGTTGAAATCATCTCCGTGACACAACTGATAACTGTACTGCAAATTGAGTGAATCTGCCTATTGTTTAATTCGTTGCTTAAAATTTATGCTGTTGATAACCATGCTTGATTATGAAATTGAGTATGAGCACACCCATGATATTGTTTACATCTTGACCGGACCCGCTACATACATATTGATTTACCCGACATGGTACCGTATACTGCTTGACTTGACCTGATGTACTATGACCTGACCCGTTACCTGATCTAGTGTCTAATGCCAACAAACCTGACATGTAGTCCTCATGGACTGTTCCTGTTGTCTATCCAGACAAACCTGTTTACCTGATCCTGTGTTGGCATCAGTTCTTGATTTCGGAATACCTGACTTGACTTACACATATAGCTTGGGGGTATGGGGAAATCAAAGGTGATACCTGACTTGTAACTCAACAGTTCGCTACCTGTTCTGACCAGTTTTTAGGCTAGGCCAGCCTTGGAATGATGATGCTGATATCATTCATCTGTACACATTTCCTGTTTGGTGCCTAGCGGCATGTCTCGGTTTCAACCCGAGAATCTGGAGCCGTGGTCCCGGGTATGTACGGGATACTATTGAGTTACATCGATGATTCATCAATTTGGTTTCAAAGACTTTAGAACGGAAAACCTGATGGAACAGTTTAGTTTACCCACTGCACACTACCCTGCACTGCTCTGATTTATATTATTGTTACCCTTACTTTATTCATGTTTATATTCGCATTGCCTGTTTATTATGTTGTTACTTGATGACTTGACGCGCTGACGTCTAGGTTTTGCATGGCCCAGATTCTGTACCGCTGTCACAGTCCGAGCAGGAGTACTTCAGCCGACAGGCTGAGCAGTGAGTGTCAGCAGTAGTTAGTTTTCTTTCCTGCATTTATTTCCTGATGTGAGCCCGCATTATGGGACATACATTCCGGTTATTTTGTATTGGATCTTTCGGTTCCGCATTTTATTATTCTTGACTCATGTTATCTTGGATTATGGACATGTTTTTAGATAGTTTTATTTTGTTCTTGATATCTCTACGGCCGTAATGTGACTGTGGATGGATACTTCCTACCCACAGGTAGCATGGCTGGCTATGTCACGTGCCCATTTTAGCGTACTCTGGGAAGCGGGGCGTGACAGGCCCGGTTGCCTCTTGCGAGGGCTTTTGATCCTTAGCACGGGAGGGGCCGTAAATGGCCTACTAAGGATGGCCGAGCAGGGTTATTGCCCGGTGCCTCTTGGCGAGGGATTTTTGTTCTTAAGAATGGCCGAGCAGGGTTGCTGCCCGGTGCCTCTTGGTAAGGGATTTGATCCCTGGCGTTGTAGGGTAGGGAAGCTACCGGCCAGGGATAGCCGAGCAGGGTAGTTGCAGGGCTGCCTCTTCGTGAGGGCTTTGATCCTTGGCGCTGGAGGGCCGTGGGAGGCCTGCCAAGGATGAACGAGAAGGGTAGCTGCTCGGTGCCTCTTGGCGAGGGCTTTGATCCCTGACGTTGTGGGGTAGGTGTAACAACCCTAATTTTCATATACACTTTTCTGTACAAATTTTTAAATTTTTTTTAAAACCATAAAGAAGTATTTTAATCCGAGCACAAGATATATATAATTAATTATTTTGTTTTTAAATAATTTTATTTTTAGTGTACATTAAATTGTTTTTAAATTTAAAGTGTACTTTGATATTTAATGCTGCTGATATCATTTTAAGTAACTATTTTTCTACAATAATTACAAGAAAGAGCTTGTAGCTCATTGGTAATACCTTGCATTGCTGAACCAAGCCACCAGAGTTCGAATCCCATACCCCACATTATTTTTAATATGGATTTTTTTTTAAAAACCTTTAGAATACCAAGAGTTTACACGTGCATATCTCACAAAAACCCCACTACATCCAAAGATGTAACACTTGCAGAGGGTAGATGAACCGTTGGGGGAGATCCAGGTCACCGGAATCGGTCGGGAATCGGCCAACTCGGCCTTGACTCGGCCGACTCAATGATCCGACCGAGTCACGGCCGAGTCACCCCCGATTCGGCCGATTCCGGCGAGGGTCACAACATGAAAGTTGTGTCTTTTGGTATTACCTACGTACCTGCAAAGTTTCAGCCTCATACCACTTCCATAGCTCTTTAAAACCCCCAATTACTCCACTTTTAATACATTTTTATTACATTTTATCACATTTTTATTTTTTAACTTTTCATCTACCCTAACCCTAGCCTAACCCTATAAATACCAACCCTACACACTACCCTCTCACCCCCCAAAATCTTGAGCCACTCTCTCAAAAGTTTCCACAAGAAGTGTGCTTCGAAATCGAGTTCCCGGCGAAGCTCTGACGGAATTCCGACGACGCGTTTTGGAGCAACCGGCGACGTAATCACCCCTCGGCCTTCCTCCCTAGTTCTCTTTACTCTTTAGAAGAGTTTAAACCTGTAAGTCCCACCTCTTCTACCTTCCTTTTCTTTAATGTAAAAATACGAATTTCTGGAACCCGACGGAAATCGGACAAACCGATTTCCGATTCGATTTTTCTTTAAAATTCCACTTGTCACCTAATACATATTATCTACCCATATGCATGTTGACTATTAATCACCCTTAAACCAATTTAATCACACTTTTCTACATGAAATGATAAGTTCTTTACAAAACCGTATTTCTTTCATTAAAATACCATGAAGTTCATTTTTCTTAATGTAATCAAGTACATCACTCCTAAACATGTTTATTGTGATAACTAAACTTGTTTCAATCAATTTGAATGAAATTTCACACATGAAATGATAACGTTTACGAATACCGTATTCTTGCACTTTAATACCTTTAGGTTTAACATAGCTTATTTCACCTTTAAACTTCACCAAAACCTAATATAAGTCACGGGGTAATGACCTACCCTTACACACACTCAATATAACCCTAAATGATAAATATAAAAAATACAGAATACGAAATTACAGGACTTTTCACTAAAATACCATAACCTTTATAACCTTTAGTTAAATCTTTAAATTGTAAACTTTTCTAAATAAAATCTTATATAAAATGAAAGCACGATTGGTCATGGACATCGATCGTTTATCTAAACTGTCTTGTGGTGTCTAGGCAAGTGGTTACTTAATTAGGGCCACTACTTGTAGTGGAGAGCCTCCCACTTACCTGGCACTTACCTGGCCGCAATTGACGGTGAAGAGGCGATTTGAGGCTTCTAATGACTCATCGTTTAGACCCTAGTAATAGGCTAGTTGGCTTAGGAAACCCTAATAACTAAAATACGGAAACTATACTCTTTTGCAAATAAACACCCTATATTTATAAAACCGTTTTCCTAAATAAAAAGTATTTATAAAACCTAAGCAAAGTGCCGCTACAACCCATGTTTGGGGAACCTGTTAGGGATAGTACGGTTCATCGTGCACCCGCAGGCTAGTAGTGCGAGATTCAGACCTCCGCAAGGAGCATTCGGTCTCGAAAGGTTTAAAATACGATATTTAAGGAACGTGAGACTTTTTTGTAAATAAAATATTCATATAAAAGAAAATTATTTATGTGTTTAATTATATATAATTATCATTTAAACACCTATTTTATTATAATATAAAGTTTCCACTTTTTTCTAAAATTACAAGTTTAAAAGTTACATTAAAATACCCTGAAATTCAAATAAATCAATTAATACTTTTATTAGGATATATTCACTAGAATAAAATAAATAAAATTCACACTTATTATAACAATAAAGACGAATAATAAATACTTGAGGTATTTTGAAAAATATACAATAATACTTTTTACATAAAACTCCCTCAAGTTTTATAATTTACAATAAGGACCCTAACCAATTATAGAACTTCAAATTCTCTTTCTTTTAGTCTGACCCGGGTTAGCGTCTGACTATTTCTGACTTGAATATGATTCAAGTCAATCCATATTCTTTATATTTCAACTCAAGATGAATACATGAATCCCAGAATCCAGTTAACAATCTACTTGACTGAACCAAACCATGGATATTCCTTTTACATGTTTCCCAGTATTCCATTTACATGACTCTACGGTTATAACCGTTTCCTGATATCATGGTTCGGTCAGTCAATCAAGTCAATCATGCAATCATTACAAGTTTTACAAGATAACAATACAAACAAGACATCGCGGAGTTTAAGGGGTAGATTGGTACGGAAGGTGTTAAAGGTGGCACGAGATGGTAAGATTAAGACACCTAACCTGAATCCAATTGCCGTTGTTTCGGGTTGTATAACGGAGCCTTGTACTTCCATTTGCCCTGATCTCTAGCATATAGAGATCCCTCTCGTATACACTGGTATCCTTCTGTACCAAGCTACAACAACAGCGTTAGCACCATACTACTATAATATGACAATATAATACAACATTAAAAGCTACTCTCTCTCTCTCTTTTACTCTCTGTCTATTTCTCCATTATCTTTGGGACTTACCGAGCGACCTGTTTGCTGACGACATTCTATTTCCTTCTTCTTTGAATGTCGTCAGGTGCGTCGGACCAAGCTGAGATCGAGCCCACCAGTGAAGACTTGTAGCGGTTCCACGAAGAGCTCGAGCTCTAGATATTGTATCTTGTTCTTTCCAGTATTTTTTTCATTTTCATGTTATGCCACTGTTTAGGCATCGCTTTTCATTTCAGTTGTATTTTCCTTTTCATGCATTGTACAAAGAATGTTATTAATAAAAGTTGCTGTTCTTTTATACTCTTGTCTCTTGCGTATTTATATTGCTTAGTTACGCTTAGCGTATGTACTTCTGAGTATATACGTAGCGGGCCTCGTCGCGTCTCCTTCGCCGTATACTGGGAAGCGGGGCGTGACGGTAGGGAAGCTACCAGCCAGGGATAGCCGAGCAGGGCAGCTGCAGGGCCGCCTCTTCGTGAGGGCTTTGATCCTTGGCGCTGGAGGGGCCGTGGAAGGCCTGCCAAGAATGAACGAGCAGGGTAGCTGCTCGGTGCCTTTTGGCGAGGGCTTTGATCCCTGGTTTGTGGGGTAGAGAACTACCGGCCAGGGATAGCCGAGCAGGGTAGCCGCTCGACTGCCTCTTGGTGAGGGCTTAGATCCCTGGCTTTGCGGGGTAGAAAACTACCGGCCAGGGATAGCTAAGCAGGGTAGCCGCTCGGCTGCCTCTTGGTGAGGGCTTAGATCCCTGGCGTTGCGGGGTAGAGAACTACCGGCCAGGGATAGCCGAGCAGGGCAGCCGCTCATCTGCCTCTTGGTGATGGCTTTGATCCCTGGCGTTGTGGGTAGGGAGATACCGACCAGGATAGCCGCTCGGCTGCTTCTTGGTGAGGGCTTCGATCCTTAGAGCTGGAGGGGCCGTGCAAGGCCTGCTAAAGATGGACCGAGCATTGAAGCTGCTCAGTTGCCTCTTGGCTAGGCCATTTTTGAGTTGTTGTGGCGAGTCTCGTGTGCACGATCCCGTCGAGGGAGGGGGTGCCGTTCATGCCTGGGAGCAGGCGAGCTGATCGTCACCGCCTCGGGGGGAACATGGGTGTGACGAGACTCGGGGCGAAGCTCTTTGGCGTAAGACCCCGGAGTCAAGATTTGCGGTGCCCACCGGGTCATCGAATATGTCGGCCGGGGGACCTGCGGCTGTGGGGGCAGCCAGGCGGTGGTCGGCAGCGCCGATGCGAGCAGAGTCTTCTTTCCCTCTGTAGGGGTCCCGGTCCCGAGGCGGGGGAGTGGCGGCTTGGTGATCTTGCCCCGCCGTTTGGACGTGGATCGGCGCCTCCACAATGGACGCGAGTCGGTCTATCCGGCCGACGAGGGCGTTGATGGCGTTCGGCGAAGGAGGTTCGTCCGTGCCTCCGTTGAGGGAGAGGCGGCGGCTGATGCTTAGATCATCGTGATGATCGCTCGCCATTAGGTTGAGATCGGAAGGCGAACTTTTGTTTTTGTGGAAGTTCCCACAGACGGCGCCAGCCGATGGGGATGAAGATCTCCTTCAGATGTTGTCTTCCATTGATCTGCTGATGGCGGCGATGGGTGGCTGAGATTGGATCTGGAGGCTGTCGCTCCTAAAACGTGTGGATCTTAATGGGTTTGAGGTTGTGGTTGCCGAGCTACCTGCAAGGAAGTCCCGGGGTGGTTGTACCACCGAGGACCCTCCGACGGTCAAGTTAGACCAGAGATCCGAGCAGAGTAACGGCTTAGTGGAGTCAAAATGGCTTACCTTGACCGTCTGAAAGGGGGGTTTATATAGCGGTGGCAGCAGGCAGGGCAGGCACGAGAATCACGCCGGCCGTTACACTCCTGACGTCACGCCCGCGTGATGAGCGGGATCTCCAATTAATGGCGAGACATGCTCGTTAATGGGGGATCGTGATGACGCGGAACGTGGGATGTGGCCGGCGGATATCTCGCGCATGGCGAGATTCGCGGGATGGCGGTTGCGCCTGTGAGCGGTGCCGTCGGTCGGTCGATGAGGCCGAGAAAGATGACCTCGGCGGGAGAGCTCGCGGACGAGCGGGGGGGGGAGGGGGCAAGGTATCTTGGTTCTGCGGTAGCCCGGAGACCAGCTGGGAGGGCCGAGGAGGCTCGGTCCTGTGATAGTTCGGAGTAGAGCAAAGGGACACTTGGCTTGGCTATTGAGGTGCTCCGGGGCAAGGAGTGGGGTGCAAGCTCGGAGATAGGGTTTGAGGGAAGCCCCCACTGTAGCATACTGGTTCCCCCTCCGTGGCCCTCAGAGGCCTAACTGGCTTACGTATGCGACACGTCATCCGCCAAGTGTCACGATCTAAGAATTACCGTTATTGAGCATCATCACACACTATAGTATATTATGAATCAGACTAAGATTTCTCTCTTTCTCTAAATTACAACTTCTGCAAAAACGATGACAATCATGAACTTTAAACTTTTTTTAGGACCAAATATATTTTCTCAATAGGACGCCGACAAAAAATTGGATTCCATAAGAATATGAGATGGAGAGATTGCTACAGCTTTGGACTATCTTGTTTATCTATATTAAAATACAGACATGTAATTGTTACAAATAGCATGACATTTTTGAATCGATGTTTTTCTTGGAACTGACCCGTAAACGTAATCCACGCGCAGATCTTGCACACACACATCTAGGGATCCCACGGATTTGCGCTGAACACATAAAATTGTGAGCACTTTCCCTTTTGGGGATTGATCCCTGCACACTCCCCTGAAAGGGAAGTGTTATGACTAACTGAGCTATGCTCGTGGTCAAGGGCTACAATCTTATGCTAAATCAAACGACTGATTTGCCCTTTCTCCTTCTTGCTCAATGCTCATAAATGTCATTATAATACCATTGATTTGGCATTTGGAGATGGCTCTTGTCAAAGATGAAATCAAATTGCGATTCATTTCACCAGTGCTTGCTTTTAGATAGGAAACAAGAATAAAACACAGCCGAAAATATGATGAGGGTATCATTTTGATTTTCTAAATATAGAGGAACTAGTCAATAAGCTCCCTAAAATTGGACCTAAATGTCAAGATTCCTTAGTAGAGATATGCATATGTCGTTTCAAAAATAAGTCCAGTAAGACAACGTAACACCCAATTACAAGACTGAAAAGCCGTTTCTGAATCAGCCCCTGCAATATATTTAATGCAAATAAGTCCCCATGAAACTATTTATTGCATTTGAAACTTTAAGCAGCAAACTTTAAGCAGCAAGAGTACAAAAAAGTTTTCACAGAACGATAACAATTTTTTTCCCTTTTTTATTGTGTGTAGAAAATGAGTATCTGCAATATAAGAGATTGCTAATGAGAGCACTGGTATGATCTTGCTGTGACGAACATGTCAATTATTAATTCATAAGTCCAAATATATGTTTCAATTGCGTTACTTGCTGCAAAAATAATATCCGTTGCTTGTAACAATTGTATTTACATAACACGATATCTATCCGGACGCCAAAAAGACCAGTGTTATTTTGCCAAAGTTTTACAAAAAGGTTAAAATTGCAAAAAGAGGAAATGGGAGGGGGTAAAAAGAGGAAGAGAGATATAATCAGCAGCTGGTTGCTTGCGCTCTCTCTCTCTCTCTCTCTTCACTAACTCCTCAACAGCTGCTGCAAAATTGCAGAAATAGAAAATTTTGAAAAACTGTATTTACAAAAACAACCCCCACCACCCTCTCAATTCAATTCATTCCCTCTTTTTTCCTCAAAATTCAACCCCTCCCATTTTTCGAGCTGATCGATGGCGGCCCATCGCCGGCGCCACCACGAGCTCCGCCGCCTCATCCCGGCCGCCTCCGCCGCCGCCTGCCTCTTCCTCTTCCTCATCATCGCCTTCCTCTCCTTCCTCGCGCCGCCGCTCGCCGATCAGCCCTCGTTCCCCAAACCCCCGCTTCATCGCCTCAGGCGATCTTCTCTTTCTGTAAAGTTTCTTACTTTGCTCGATTTGTTGTATGCAAAACAAAAAAAGAAGAAGATTTTTTTGATGATTTTTTAATTTTTGGTTTTTTTGTGTGTTTATCTCAAGAATCGTGTTGGGCTGCAGAAGAACGTCGTGTTGGCCGAGAGCTTTCGCGTTCCCGTACATTGATTAGTTGAATGAATATTTATTTTGATTAAATTGGTTGATTCTTTGTTTAAAAATTAAATCTTTTTGGGGTTTTTGATTTTTGGATTTTAGAGTGGAGGTGGGATTGGAGAGAGTGATCTTTGGGGTTCGACGATGGCGAAGTACTTTTATGGATGTAGCAATGCGAGCAGAGATTTTAAAAGTGCGTTCTTGATTTATTTGATCTTATTATTTTTGTTTATTTTTTTTTTCAAATTATTTTGTCTGAAATTGCTATATTTGGTGTTTGCAGAAGCTGAAGATATCACTCAGCCAGATAGATACCTGATGATCGCGACGAGTGGAGGATTGAATCAACAGAGAACAGGGGTGAGATGCCGTGCTTTGATTTAATCTAAAAAAAATTTCATGGATGCTTTAGCTTATATTATATCGTATATCAATCGATTGTATTTGTTCCGCGAGTTTGAGGCATCTTGCAAGCAACGAAATTTGCAAGTGTCGATAAAATGATTGGAATAATTCACTTGCCTCTGTTGCGTAGAAGAATTAGCGCAAACATGTTTCTTTTTGTTGGTTTCTTTCTCATTATTGAAGTTGCTCATGTCTTATTAGGGCAGCATAACTATTATTCATAATTGCAGGCTTCTGGTTACAGTAAAATTTACATCGCCCTTTTAGGCTACTCTTTTAACTCTGCATTCATGAGTTTTGGGCTTTGAGTTGAGTTCTTTCCTTTGCAATTTGATGATGAATATTTTTCTACCTGAGAAAAATGATATGACTATTTTGCCCTTTTCCAAAGCAAAAGAAAAAGGAATAAGAAGAACTGGTAGGGATGTAAATAGATCCGGATAATCCGATCCGGATCCATTTTCGAATCCGACAACTTGCGGATATGGATACTAAAAAAACATATCCGAACGGATTTTTTAGTATCCGGATTCGAATCCGGATCCGACTTGGATACAAATTTCCTATCCGAATTCGGATCCGGATATCCGAACTAAGGATACCCACAATCAAACTATTAATTACTACTCCGATCCGTATCCGATCTGTTTACATCCTTAAGAAGAAAGAAATAGGGTAGAGTTAGTTTCACTCCTACAAGTTTATGTTAGAAAATTTGCTGGGTTTATTGTAATGATAGTTTATGGCTAATGGTTGGATTCACTGTTTGAATTGAGGAATTATGATTTCTTCTTTCCTTGAGACAATATTTGCACCCTCTACTGCAAAGGATATTTGTAACCTCGCCTCCCAAGATAATCCAAGCCAAAATTTTCATGCTTGTAAGAAGTAAATTGAGAATTTTCACTACTTCGGTCCTCACTTAACAAGCATTTGATCAGTCGGCAGCTTAACTAGCTTAAGTTGTCTCTTTTATTTTGTAGCACTTGAGTTTTTCCTTGGTTTCCAGTCCAAATGTTGCAGCTGCTAAGGCCTTGATTGTTCTTTTTATAGGAAATTTTTTGAATGCATCATTTGATTATAGCCTACTTATTATTCGTGTCAGGAATTTTTCTGTTAAAGCTTTGTATCAGCTACTGACACAGTACTTGTTGCTTCAGATAACAGATGCTGTTGTTGTAGCTCGCATTTTAAACGTGACCTTAGTTGTTCCGAAACTTGATCAGAAGTCTTTCTGGAAAGATGCCAGGTTAGCTTAAATTATATCAAAATGTTAACAGGTTTGATGATTTAAATTTACACACGGTAACTTTTCTTTTTGCTGATTTTTGATACTATGTTGCAGCAACTTCACTGAAATCTTCGATGTCGATTGGTTCATATCATCTCTGTTAAAGGATGTTAGGATCATAAAACAGCTTCCTGAAATTGGAGGAAAAGTTGTTGAAAATCCTTATAAGATGCGTGTCCCAAGGAAGTGTACTGCGAAATGCTACCGGAACCGAGTCCTACCTGCTCTTTTGAAGAAACATGTAAGTGATGCCGCTATTGAAACATGAAATATATTATTACTTTAGGGTCTTATTGATCATATCCATTTTATCAAAAATAAAAAGTAAATAAAATGAAGCTATTGAAATACTTATTCTGATATTTTTGACGGTTTCTTGATAATATATTAATGTTTTTGGTTATGCATGTGTCGCTTTCCTATCACCTCCTCTACAGAGGGATGAGTTTGGTTTTATTGACTGCTTATTAACCTTCTAATGGCGCTCCTTCGAATCATTCAAGGGAAATATTTTCAAATACAAGGTCGCTGCACATCATAAAAATGTTCAAAGAAAATCCTAGGGATGACTAAATACTTTGGGGGTGAAGATTGGTAGTCTTACAAATCTTTTACAATATAAAAATAGTTATATTAGAAAATATAAGTAAACAGCGGAACCTGCCACTTAGCTTTTCATTCAAGGCACTCAACAAAGGAGGACCTTGTTAATATTAAATATAAAAAGGAATTCAAAACCTTTTTTTAGTTTGGTTTCCTTACATTAATATTTAATGGTGATTGTCAATTGGCTATATCACTTAATTTTAATGCTTTAAGGAACAAAGCAAAGAGTTTCAGGTTATATACTAGATAAAAATTTCTGTAATGTAGAATAAATAAGTCTATCTCTGATAATAACCTCACACCTGATATAAATGTTATTAATTTCAAAATACCGTAATAAGTCTATATCTAATTTCTTCCTGTTCTAAAAATGCAAATTTATGTTTAACGAAAAAGAAAGTGCTTATGTTGATTTTGTGCACGACATCGATCAATATTTGTATCTGAAAACTAGTGTCCCCTTCATGAAATTGCAGGTTGTTAAGCTCACTAAATTCGATTACAGGCTTTCAAACAAGTTGGCAACAAATCTTCAAAAGCTGAGATGTAGAGTTAATTATCACGCATTAAGATTTACTGATCAAATACTAGAGATGGGCGAAACGTTGATCCAGAGAATGAAAGCGAAAAGCGGACATTTCATTGCTCTTCACCTTAGGTAATAATTGCTTATCCTTGCAGATTGGTTGCTTTACGTCATTCTACTTTGAGAAGCCTACCCAATGTTCTTGCATCCGAACTGAGTATTCTCTGAAACTACTCCCGAAACAAATTTGCTTGCATATGCATCCAATTCCATTAAATTTCATCACTTTGCACACCCTCTTCATAATATTTTGACAACTAATAACTCTTTCTTATTCATTTCCTTGGAGTAGATTTGCCCACTCTCATTTAAGTGTTTGTTATTGTTGTTACTCAGTATATGTGTACTTATATTTCACACCGTGAAAAGTTGTAGTGTAATTCTGTAACATTATCGGCTATTACCCATTATCACAAAATTACACATTTGTTTCCTTTTCCCTTTCCTCGTTAGTTTCTTTGATTAAGTTTGCTCAGATATAAACAACAACGAAATTGTAATGGCAGATTTGAACCTGATATGCTAGCCTTCTCTGGGTGTTACTATGGAGGAGGTGATGATGAAAGAAAAAATTTGGGTACAATTCGTAAGAGGTGGAAAAGCTTACACGTAAGCCCATAATCTCTCTTTATACAATGAAACAATAATTAACCATTTTTCTCACAAAATAATACATTTTCATAATTTTGTGTAGGCAAGCAACCCTGAAAAGATGCGAAGGCATGGAAAATGCCCTCTAACTCCCGAAGAGGTAGGCCTCATGTTGAGGGCACTAGGGTTTGGCAAAGAAGTTCACATTTATGTGGCATCAGGCGAAGTATATGGAGGTGAAGAGACATTAGCCCCTCTTAAAGCACTATTCCCTAACTTCCATTCGAAGGAAACTCTTGCAAGCAAGGAGAAGTTGGCTCCATTCTCTACATTTTCATCTCGAATGGCGGCTCTCGATTTCATTGTTTGTGATGGAAGTGATGTTTTTGTTACCAACAATAACGGTAACATGGCTAGAATGTTAGCTGGCCGAAGGTATGTCTCCATCACATGGTAAAATATAAATGCTACGACAAAAAAAAATATTTCCCTCAACCTCTACCAAAACTTTGAAGTTTTGGTGCTGTAGCTCGGACATTAAGATAGAATCAAAGTCATGCTATTTCAGATGGCAGACACTAAAAGGACGATCATCCTAAGTGGGCTATTATGTGATGTAAATATATCTCTCCACCCTCGCCATAGCTTCATATCGCCATGGACTTTAAGATTATATATCAAGTTACGATATTCTAATTACGCTTTGTTATTTTATTTCAGGAAGTATTTTGGCCACAAGAAAACAATCCGGCCTAACGCCAAAAAACTATATTCTCTATTTATGAACCGAACTCAGATGACATTCGATGCGTTTGCGTCCAAAGTAAGAACTTTTCAGAAAGGATTCATGGGGGAGCCAAATGAAGTTGCCCCAGGCAGAGGAGAATTTCACGAAAATCCATATAATTGCATTTGTGAAAAGTCTGGGATTTCGAACAAGATTGGAAATAGAGATGGTGACACTAATGTAACCAGCGATGGTGATGAAGAGCAAGATTGGCATGAGCTGGACTACGGTGAAAATGCGCCACTAGGAAAAGTTTTGCCCAACAGAACGGAATCAGAATTGGATATCTTCATCAAATCAGAGGATGCAGAGTTGGAAGAGACTCTTTTTTCAGACTAGCGAGACCTGCGTTTTTTCCGCACGCTGTGTAAATTAATACAAATTATATTGGGGAAAAAAGGAACGAAACATTGAATATATATGGAAAATGCAAAATGAGGGGAAAAAACTTTAAAAAAAGAAGAAAAGGAGAAGGATGAGTTGAGGATTGAATTTTGTATGTAAAAATCAGGCGACTTTCATGAAGAGGGAAAGGAAGAGCGAAATTTAAATTCCCATATTTTTTGAAAAAACAAGTGTTTGGTTTTTCTCTTCCAGTTTTATTTGATTGTGCGATTTTTTCATCAAGTGTTTATATTTCAGTTATGAAACAATATAGCATTTGTTTTTTTGTTTCTACTTCATTTCTGTGCAGAAGCAACTTACTCTATTCATTGCCTTTTTCTTTGGCATTTGTATGTTGATTTAATTGTTACCTTTTTTTTGGGGTAGCAATGAATTTTGTTGTGACTGCTGCAACATGAATGTAGAATATATTCATGCAATATATTCGCCTTGATCATGCATTAGACATGGCCAGCTTGTAATGGAGTAATTTTGCTTATACCCGGAGCTTTCAAAGTTTTTTCACTTAAATATCTTAATGTTTATAAATTGTTGAAAAAGGTGTCAACTTAGCAAATTGCAAATAAGACTTTAAGAGTTGTCAAATTTTTTAGCCGTACACCAAAGATAAAGAAATAGCAAAAAGATTTATCAAAATAAAAAGACAACAATGATAACAAGGCTTTATCCCAAACTTTTGCAGTGAAAACGAATAAACAAAACCAATCTCACCAAAAGTATGCAGGGAGTATGAAAATAGATACTGATACTTAGAACCTCTTTAACCAACTTTATCATTAGTTTGAGGGTAATATGAATGCAGCTAATTGCATTTACAGTTGTAGGTAGGGCTGTTAGAAAAGCTCAAAGCTCGAGCTCAGCTCGTTTGTTAACTAAATGGGCCGAGTTTGAACCCAAATTTAAACTCGAGGAATTAAACGAACGAACACGAACATGGACGAGCTCGAGCTCGGCTCGTTTAGCGCTTGGCTCAAGCTCGGCTTGTTTATAGCTCATATGGACTATGTAGGCTTAAGAAACATATTTAGCCTATAGCATTTAGATCGTCCATATTGAAATGGGCTTATCTTTGATTTGATTTTCATAAAAATTTAAATAACAAATAAAATAACTTTTTTATATACTAAAATATTTGTTTATCTAAAAGATTTTTACTTGTTAGGAACTTTAAGTTTGTACCAAAATTAGATTGATATTTATACCAAAATTTGATATGGTTTTCATAAAGTTTAAATAATATATGTAATGATTTATTTTTCTAAAAGAGATCTGATTTCATAATTTGCTAGATGATTTATATATCTAAGTGTTTTAAAATTATGAGATTGTTAGCTGGATGCTAAAGCTTTGTATATTATTATTTGGTGAGATCCGTAAGAAAATGGAATTTTATATTTAAGTATTAAGTTTAGATATAATTATGTTTTATGTATTGTTACATATCTAATTTTTTATCCGCTAAGATTTGATTATATCATGTACCATGAACTGGTTCAATTTTATTATAATTTTTTGAAACAATCTAAAAATTGAGCTTTAATTAATCTCGGTCCAGCCCAAAAGTAGTTAAGCGAGCCAAGCTTTTTGGGCCAAACGAACAAGCCAAGGTTTGGTGAGCTTGAGCTTAAACGAGCCCGAACCAAGCTCCAGCCCAATTACACTGAGATGAGCTGGAGCCAAGCTTGGCTCGATTAACAGCCTAGTTGTAGGATCTTTGCAATTTCACTTGTCAAATTAATACTAGTTTTCTTGCATCTAATATACACATGGCATATGGTATTATCAAAATTAAATAACAAAGAAAGAGATTATTTTTTAATAAAAACATAATACATAAAACCCGTGAGAATTCAAATTACAAAAGATCATAACAAATATGATCATTTATTTTTGAAAACATAGTACATTAAACTTTTTACGCATCTAACAACCATGTTCAAATAGCTGCCTTATTTTTTCTAAAACAGATAACTCACTTAATCTAATTCAAAATGCCTGTCTCCCATAAAAAAAACATCTTTCAAAACAGTTACAGGAACTATTCATTAAGAAAACTTTCACTATGAGAAAGAATTATAAGAGATTATACCAGTTTCTTACCCTCATTTACAAAGAAATACCCTCTCTTAAGTGCTGATTTGAGAGGCCTTCCTCTCCCACTTTAATCAAATCCTAAGTCATTAGAGAATTATGGATACTTTAATCTCTTGGGAAAGTCTCATATTTATAGTGTAAATAACTGTTAGGAGATAAATCCATATTTAAATTAGAGATAAATTTGCATTTAAACTAGAGATTAGATTTAAATATAAACTTAAGAGATTAGATTTAAATCCTAAGTAATCCCTAACAAATCCGAATTTAAATCAAGTTCAACGATCTTCACTTTGATTCAAATTCATCATAATAACTTCACTTTCTCAACACCTTAGAACCCCGTTCTCATCGTCTTGAGCCCGAAGGCACCTCAACAATTTACTAGGCAAAACTTGAACTTAGACCGGAACTATTTTAAAAACGCGTCTGCTGGATCCTCTAGAGAACTAATGGTGTAACCCCGATTTGGGATACTGCACATTTAGGCTGATTTGAGAGGAAATTGAAGGAATAGAAAGATAACAATAACTTTTTCGCCAAATTAGGGTTTTATTTAATCAAAAGTTGTCTCTTACAATTGCAAACGAGTCTTTTAATAGATCTACAATCGAAATCCCAACTAATCTGCTGATAAATTAAAAACTGCTAAAATTTGAAAACTGCTAAAAATTGAAAGTTGTTAAAACGAGAAACTAATTATTTTATGACATCCCAAATTGATTCCTGATGGTGTCTGTCAAATCTTAACTGGTTCGGGTGCTGATTTCATCCCTAATTCGAAAGTCAAAATTAAAAGTAAATCTTTGACTGCGATTTTGGAGCTCTAAACGATGGATTTTTGTGATTCCGAGAGATATCAACGGTTGCTTTTAGAAAATTTATTGACCTAGACGATTTTGCGACATCTTTGATTTGACTGATAGAACGTGCGAATCAGATAAGATTTGGCCGTTCGGGTTCCTTGGGTTGAACTAGACGCGGCGTGTTTTGGAATGGTCGAGCCGTTCCATGTAGGCTAGGGCTGCATCAACCAACCATCGTAAGTGACATCATATTCTTTTCGGTTTCCAAGAAGAACACTCATTTTCTCTGGAACTCCTAAACCTAACAATCTTCGCAAATCAATGGCCTCCCTGATCGCCTGCACGACGGCTATCAATCATGTCTCTATTGTTGAAACCGCGATACCGAACTGAAGCGTTGATCTTCCTGACACTGCATCCGTGGTCAACATGTATCCTGTCGTCGACCTCCATCTGCCCTTATTACCAGCGTAATGTAATACTTGATGATAATATCACCGAAAGCCTAAAGTATGCCTCTAAGTAAAAGGATACAGGTCGATTCTCCTCCATCCCTAGAGAAAGCCTCATATTTATAGGGTAAATAAATGTTAGGAGATAAATCCATATTTAAATTAGAGATAAATATGAATTTAAACTCGAAAACAGATTTAAATATAGACTAAAAAGATTATATTTAAATCCTAACTAATACCTAACTAATCCGAGTTTAAATCAAATTCATCACCATCTTTAGCTTCTTGTCTTTGATATCTCCAATCTGTGATCGAAATAGGAAAGTAGAGTCCGGTACGTGCAAAGGTCGACTGGTGCGAAGGTCATTATAGAGCTCACATTTTGATCAATGTGAAATCGACTTGTCGGAGCTGGTATAAGAAGGCGACGGCCTAACGTGTTACCCCACAAGCGTCGGGACAATTCTCCTCTTCCTATTAAAGTTGATTAGCAAATGCTTAGTATTAGAAGCTGAAAGAGACTGATCTGAATGGGAGTTCATCTTAAATACTGTTGTGTTCCATAATAGATCTAAAAGATGATAGAAAGAGATCAGCAATACATATAACTTAAAAAGAACAGGGAAAAAAGAAAAATTCAACAACCAAAAGATGCAAACAATTTATAGATAGCTACTCTCTATTTATATCAACCACCTTACCAAGAAACTAAACAAAGAAAGACGAGCACCTAAAAAAAAAAGGGTAAAGAATGAGGACAAGAAGGCAATGGCAAATGAGCGAAGACCCAAGTAGAATAAGTAGCTCACTTCCGCACAACTTTACACTCCATTACTACAATCGGCCAAAAATCGACTATACAAATGTTTTTCTTTCTAATTACTAAGTGCTTATTCACACAAAACATGATTATCAATTTTGTACACCCCATTCAACAAGGCAGTGATAACTTTTTTTAAGAAAACATAATTATATAATTAGTATTTCCCCCTGCCACATTTATATAGAATACAAATATCATCAGATATAGATATAGGCGTTACCGTTACCATTTCTGTGTCATACTTAGTAGATGTGAATACGAATAAGGATGATAAAAATTGGATACAGATACGAGATCGAATCTGATTCTTCGTATCCGTTTACATCCTTTGCGCTAGCTCAACTCTATCACTAATCCCTCTATCACATCTTTACAGCTTCATATATGTCGGTTTGATGACTTAGATACAAAGGTTCTTGGATGGTTTCCCCTTCACCAAGAGGGTAGAAACTTTCAAGGGGTTGTGATATTCATACTAATAAAAAAACTACATTAGCGAGGGAAAACGAGAGGCAACATTTGCGAGGGACGAACTTCCCTCGACAATGTGTACACTATCAAGCGAATTTTCCCTCTTGCTAATATTCTTTTAGCAATAATCTATTTTTAAAAGGGAAAGAAAACATTACCGGAGGAAAGTATAAAAAGCGTAAGTTTAATTGAGCCAAAACATAACGAGAGAAATATTGTCGAGGGACATATCCATTGGCAATAGTCGCATTAGCTACCAAAGAAATACCAAGAGAACATTGCCAAGGGACATATCAACCCCTCGGTAATGTTCTCTTGGCATTTATTTGGTAGCTAATGTGACTATTTTGCAAGGGATATATCACTCGGCAATGCTTTCCCGTTATGTTTAGGCCCAATTAAATTTACGCTTTTTATAATTTCTCTCGATCTTTATCTCTTAGAAATAGATCATTCCCGAGAGCATAATAGCAAATGGGAAAATTCGCTTGATGGTGTACACATTGCCGAGGGAGGTTTGTCTAATATAGTATTTTCTACTAGTGATCATCTCAGCTTCATATATCAAGCTTGTCTATGTTGAGTCTATCATTAATTAGTTAAATTTAGAAGATTAACATTGCATGTTGCAGGATATCAAACTCGAGAGAGAGACGGAATCGAAGGTTGTGGACATTGCTAACAAGGAGAAAGACAAGGTCTATGAGTACATTAAACAAGAAATGTGCATAAGTGACGGTGTAATCCCCTCCCGGAGTTGTTGCTTCTCAAGGAGGAACACAACACACATTGATCGGATTCTGCGAGATGTAACCGCATATCGTGCTCAACAGATTCGGAGAGTGCTACCAGACGACAGAGATGCGTGCTCTATAGATATTGGAAACGAACTAGAAGAAAACTTTGTGCACGGCGGCTATGAGGAGGCTGCGCCATATATAGAATATGGGAAATATTTTATGTTGAACAATACATCCCTATCTGAGACAGTGTGTGAATTTGAATACGAGTTCCGTTTGGTGAACGGCACTTGCGGAAGAATTCGATCTCTTAAAATGTGCATAGGGAGACATTTGCATCGGCAGTTGGCGGCGAGCAACTACGAGTTCCTTACTGCTCTTGCTGAAGATAAACTTGATCTCTACCGCAACATAGACAGGTTTCGTAAACAACTCAAAAGAGAAAGTGGATTGATTTTCCAAAACAATAAATGATGGGGAGGAATTAGAGCGGGCTATGGAAGTATATGAAAAGGAGAAGCTGGAGATTTCAGAAAATGTCTTGTGCTCGCTACGCAACACTTGCGGCCAAGGCAGAATGAATAACAATGACATTAAATCAAGCACAAGCAACTAATATGCCTATAAATCGTTCATACACTAAAAGAAGCAAAACAAGAGAGCTAAACTAGAGTTCAGGGCTAGCTACCTTTGTAGCATGTTTAGCTCCTGTAGAACACCCTAGCTAAGCCCCGAGGTCGTCGGGAACAAGCTTGCAAGTCGATTATCCTTACTGAAGATGATCCATGCGAAGAAACCCCAACCCAAGCTTTAGCTCCACTCAAGAATGAACTTTGATGAAGCAACTAGCTATCAAAACTTACTAGGTGATGAGAACTAGAGTTATACAAAGTTTTCACTATCTTTTTCTTTCTCTTCTTAATCTCAAGAGTGCTCAAGAGGATGAAGTAGGAGGAGAAGGAGAGGAGAGAGAATGATTATGAAAGAATAAGAGGATATTTTTTCTAACCATGCTAAAATAAATAAATTTTCAATAAAAGAAAATAAAAAGTCCATACCTCTCAAACCATACCTCAAGCCATTTCACCATACACCTCATTTCTTTTCTTTTCAAATAAAAGAAAATATAAATGAGACGTCCTCCTTCTAGATGTATAATTATATGATATACAAAAATACATCCCGTATATGTATCGCATATAAATACGCGCATTCGTATAGAATACGAATAGCTAAAGAGAGAGAGAGAAATAGAAAGTGAACATATATATATATATATAAATTAATACTTAATTTAATAATCCGGCTTAAACATAAACCGACTGGTACTATCAAACGTTCGATTAAAGTTTGTGTATCAAATACATGTATTTAATCGAACCCCTGCATGTATCAACATACGCACTCTATACCATTTCATCTGAACTGGGAAAATTTCTATGTAGTACTCTAAAAAATCAACAATACGCTGACAGTGAGTTACTAGATCAAATCCACAACTCACAAGTGCGTCAGCGGCACTAGCTGCATGTAACAACTACTCAGATATCCGTCGAAAAGAAAGTCGATAAGCAAACCCGTCCGTACCCTACAGAATCTATTAGTGACATTCACCGTACAGTCCGGTCTTTTCGTCAGAGAATGTCGCATACCAGGTCTGGAAGGTGGAAACCATCAGACCTCCAATAACCCGATAAGTCATACCGATATCAAGCTCATAACCAACTGAGATACCACTGATAACACTTATCAGTATATCTCATTCGCCCCGGCCACAGACTTATGGTTATAGCTAATTGGGTACAACATGACATCAACTCTCTATACCGGGAGAGACGAATCTCTTCGATCGCTCACTATCACCATGTGCTTCAGGACTGTACCCAACTAAAACCTATTTGCATGGCTCTTTAAAGCCGTGATAGGATAGTAATCAAAGTACAGTAGAAACACACACGACACTATGACGATTTCAGGTCTACAGACCACCCTGTACTCCTATATCTAGAGAACTGCTATCTGACGATATGTATAATGCCATCTAGGAGTTCTCGGCGAGCCCATTCAGTGTACTCATTCTCCAATAAGCACGTATATACAATCTTTGGTGTCAAACACCAATGGCCGTGGGACCAACTATTGCCCTGGTCGGGGTCAAGAAACGTATACCCTAGTTTACTTTGAAATATCGATACCCAGTCTCGATACTCTCATGACTAGGAATATTTAAGGATGTGTTTATGGACCAAGAAGGCCCCACTAGTATGATCCGTTAACCTATGAATCTCTTTATGTTTTGATTATTTTATAAAATCGTATTTCAAATATTCTACATGTTACTAATAATGTTAGATTAGTCAAAGTGCTACACAACCGGAGTTATTCAAGTATAAGAACAACCAATATTGCAACTGATATCTCAACAGTAGTATCGGCAAATATCGGCAAGACTCGGAAGAACTCAATGCATATTCAAAAGCTATAACGGAGAATCGCACATCAGAGAAATTCAAGACTTGCCTACTTTATTTGAGTCTAGGGTCGAGTCTTAGAATCAATTTTTCTATCCTATTTCAATTCTATTTTTATAAACCAAAATTTCATTTTAAATTTTATTTTCAAATCAAAGCGCTGTATCTGAAATATATCAATTATAGACGTCCTTGATAGACGTCCATAATAGACGTCTATTTCAGTTTCTCAATTTTCAAATTTTTAAGATTTGGCAGGATTTTCAAAATTCCAATGGCAAAAAACGGCTAATAACTGTCCTATCTTTTAGTGGCAGTTACAATAACTGTCCCAACTGTCCGTTTTCAACTTTATATATATATATAGAACTAATTTTTCTTAAGTTTCTTTTCCACCGAATCATTCATTATCGTTTTTATTTTCTGATTTCGTGAAAACTCTGTCTCTTTTCGCTCTCAAATTTTCATTATTCATTTTCTGAGAGAAAAGATCTTTCTTAGTGCTTTAGACTTTCCTATTTTATTTAGAAAAGAAAAATCTCTAAAAGTTTTGAAAAATTATTCGTTTTCAAAACTTGTTTAATCTTTGAAATAATTCTTCGATTTGGTTTTTAAACTTTTGTTAATCTCCAAAATATAATCTCTCATCTTATTGAATCGAAAATTTGATTTATCTATTTGAGATCGTTAGGATGGTTGAAGTTAGTTTATAAAGATTGTAAAATCTACGTTGTACGACCTAATGAAGAAAGGTCTAAGATCTTCACGTTGTAAATGATTGGACTTGAGCCTTGGAAAAAATCTAGATGTTCACTACCTGCAAGTGTAAAGTTTTTAAGATCTGAGCCTGATAAAAGATCTGGGTTTCTCTACCCATAAGGAATCACCGGATAGTGAAGTTGAATTCTGAGCAGGAATTCTCAGACATGGATTAACCACAGGGTTGGTGAATCTCGATAACAATCATCTGTGTCAATTTGTGCTATTTTACTTTTTGTTTTTTTGTGATTGTTGATAGTTTTAGTATCTCACACTTTGATTTTATATTCCACTGCATAATTTCTTAATTTGTCACAAAATTAATCTGTGTTTGCCATAAAGTCTTATTCATCCCCCTCTAAGGTTATTTTCAATTGGTATCAAGGCATGTTACTCTGTGTATAAGATTACCACTTGAGTTTCTTATCTCATGGCAAACCAAATGGAAGGATAAGCTATTAACCATTCTTCTCTATTCAATAGTATAAACTATCAGTTCTAAAAAGCTAAGATTAAAGTTTTCCTTCAATGTATAGACTAGAAATTCTAGAGATCATTGAAAAACCCTTCATTGCTCCTACCACAAATCCTTTACCTGATGCTGACAAGAGATTGTTGTCATTAAATGTCAAAACAATGAATGCACTTTATTGCTCTTTAAATTTAGAAGAATTTAATAGAATCTCAATATGTCAGACTGCCAACGAGATTTGGACTACTCTCCAGATTGCCCATGAAAGAACCGGTCAAGTTAAAGAAAATAAGATCAACCGTCTCATATATGAGTATGCGATATTCCAAATGAGAGATGATGAATCCATCGATTCTATGTATTCTAGATTTAACAATGCCATTACCGAACTTTTCAATTTAGGAAAGAAATTCGATGACAAACAAAAGTGTTACAAGTTGCTGAGATTTCAAACGATCTCATGGCAATCTAAAATCACTGCCATCGAAAAGATAAATGACATGAAAAAGGTAAAAGTAGACACCCTTATTGGGAAGTTAAAAACTTATGAGATGCAATTAGGGGATCTTAAGCAAAAACAGGAGAATGACATTTAAAGGAAAAAATATAACGCTAAAGGCAACTACCAAGTTGAAATCTAAGGAATCATCGTGTGATGATGAAAGCGATGATGAAGAAATGACTAACATTGCTAGACACTTTAGGAAGTATCCGAAGTCCGCGAAATTTCCCGAGAAAAAAGGTATGTATAAGTCAAATAAGAATTTTAATGCTAATAAAACCTTACATTGTTTTGAGTACAATAAGGAAAGTCATTTAAAGTCAGAATGTCTGACTCTCAATAAGGACAAGTGGAAGTTAAAGAAGAAATTAGAAAAATGTCAATTTCAAGCCATATGAGACGATACGGATTCCAGTGACTCGGAAGCCGAAGAAGTCGCCAACGTATACTCATAGTCATAAATTCGTCGTTCGGGTATAATTCGGCGAGGTTGAAAATTCGGATTCGGAGAACTATTCGGAAAAAATCGGCAGCTATTCGGGAAAGATTAGATAAGTGTTCGGGAAATGTTCGGGAAGGATTTCGAGCAAGAAATTAATATATGAGACGCTAGGTTTTGATTTTGTGAATTATTTACTGTTTTTTGAATTATTCGCTGTTTTCACATAATTCGGGAATAATTCGCGAATTATTCGGCCCGTCGATTAATTCGGCGAATAAGTCGTCTGATCAAAAATTCGCGAGTTATTCGCGAATTATGTGACTATGCGTATACTTCACGACACTAGATAATGAGGTAACTGACAATGATTTTGATATTGAATCTTTTAGCAAAATAGATTTGGTAAGTCTTTGCTATTATCTTAAAGAAAATTATGATAAAGTAAATTCTAAGTATAAGAATTTAAAGTCTAAATTATCTTTTAGGAATAATTTAGAAAAATCAACTAAAGAAGAATTGAAGGAAATCAAATTAGAAAATGAAAATTTAAACAATAAAATAAAATCCATAACGTTAATTGACGAAAAATTAAATGAAACTAACAATACTTTAAATTTTGAAATATTTGATCTTAAAAGAAAACACAAAATGCTTTTAAATTTTACCAAAAATAAAGATAACTTAGATATTATGTTAGAACAATTTATAAAATATTATAAGAAAGAAGGTATTGGTTACGACAAATATTCTTAGTTAGTCCCTAAAACCAAACCTTTTAGACATAAGTATTCTTAGTTAGTCCCTAAAGCCACATGTATCAGTATAGATTTCTATTTCATGTACTTTATTCGTCCCACTTTAATAGTTGTTTTGGCATTTCTTACGCTTATTAAGGTGTTAAATTATGACTGGTTCAATTTACCGTAATACCCCTAATTAAAGTAATCTCAATCACAAAACCTAAAGTGTAACAAGTTACATTCATGAGATTTTAATGAAGGGTAAATTCGGCAATCAATTGATAAAGTAACCTCAATTACATAAAATGACTATAATCGTGGGACCAAAAAAAGTCTAGTATTTTTTATTTACATTTTATTTTAATGAAATAAATAAATATGTCTTCTTCATTAAAATTACTTCTATCTGTCTATATTAGGACACACACACACTAACAATCAACTATAGACACCAACACAACCCTTCAAACCCAACTTTTCAACCAAACACCCCTTGCATTGTTTTTCAAAAAAAACATTTGCAGCGATGCTTAAATAGACGCCCCTAAAGGCGTTCATTTGGCCATAGATGTCTATATGTCTGAATTTGGACTGAACCGGCCTGACCCTATTTTGAAAATTCATGTCCGTTGGATGTGTCCCTTTGGATCTAGGATGTCTATTCCCACTATATTTATTCTTTTCTAATATTGCAAACCCTCGTAACATTAAAATCTCTCTTTCTTCTTCCAAGCATTCACCTTCAAACCCTAGTTCCTCCTTCAACCCAAATTCCTCAAAAATGGTTCGCACCAAAAATCCTGAATTTGGTGATTCATCTAGCGAATGTAGTCTCCGTACACCTTCTCCTCCACCACAACCAATGGAAGAAAAAGAAAGCAATGAAGAAAGTGAAGATCAAACTTACCAACAAGAAACCGAAAACACCTCTCAAGGTGAAGCCGACGAAGAAGAAGAAGTTGAAGAAGAAGATGTTTTGTTTGTCTTCACCAACACTAGGGGTTCCTCTCTCTACGATTGACTTGTGAAGAAAAAGATTGTCACGGGTACTTTTGTCCGCCTCAAATTGCCTATTTTCAACAAACTCCATTACTACAATTCCAAGGTTGGGTTCCCCTCCTTCAACTTGATTACAATACCCATGTCAATTTCGTCTATCTATTTTATTCTAATCTAGTTAGTACCCAAGATATCACATATGTTCTTCGAACACGGTTATAATGACATACTATCACTATTTCACCCGCATCTTTTGCTAGAATTCTTCAGATTCCTAATGAAGGTGTAGACATTTATCGTCAAACTCTTTCTATCTTTAAACATTTTCCACCAAATGTCACCAGAGAGGATGCCTCTCGACTGTTGGATATATATGCCCTAGAGGCCTTCATTGTATAGGATGCTAGGGATATGTATGTACATGACAATCTTGCTTGATATGATAGTACGCTATTTGGTTTGTTTTTATCTTAACATGTGATATATTTGTCACGTCCCGCTTCCCAAAATACGGAATACGAGGAGTTGACAAGGCCAGCCATGCTCCTACGGTCAAGGAAATGTCCTGCCGTAGTCACACTTCGGCTTCTAGTTTTTCATGGTAAACAGTAAATGATGCACAGGTAATGAGAAATGCAGTAATTGGAACAGAACAGTAATATAAACCGACCTGATGGGAAACAAATGAATATAACTCTGAATAGCAAGTCAATATGTCCGTGATGTGCGGCTAGTCTTGGTCCAGGCTAAATCTTCTCCTCACACTGAGCATGCATATTCAGGTCGTCAGAGCGACACAATAGCAATATAATATATATAAAATCATACGACAATTCCAACAGTGATAATAGATTTATATAACAGTAGATCAATGGCAGTATGGATATGAACATGCAGTAATCAATGCAGCGGAACAGTAAGAGCAGTAGAATGATATGCCACGTATGTCAACACAGTATGTAAGGTATATCAATGCCAGTGTCCCTATCAGTCTCTAAGTCTCACGGTACAGGTCACTAAGCCTATCGTCAGTCCAAGCATGAGAGTCAACCACTCGCGAGTGTCCTCCACCCAAGGGTAGAACCCAAGGGCAAGGGACCACGGGCCCAACATGTATATCACGGTGATAATCATATACCCTGTAAATCTCCATATATCTCCCTAAATATATAAGCCGGCATGGGACTCCCGAGATTCTGTTGAACTCACACTTAAACTACCCCACACCCCGTGGTCTACATCAAACGCTAACCATAACCCTAAATACCAATCGGTCTGTGACAAGTCTGTACGAGAACTGGAGGCAAGACCTCCATCAAGCACGTCCCGACTAATACCTAAGATAAATGGCAGTGTCTGGTGCCTTATCTGTGACACCCGTGCAAGAGCTTCCATAAGTGTCCCATACCACTTATAGTCACACGTACACACATCTCACAGACGTCGACAATGCAATAGAATAATATTGGTCACTGATTGTGTACAAGTACGTATCACTTTCACTTATTCACTGATACACGAACACTGACGTACTTGCCACAATCATCACTAATACCTAACACTGGGTAATGCACGTTATCACTAGGTTATCAATGCGATGATAAGAGTATGATATTATGCGTAAACAATATATAAAGCATGATTAGGGTGTCATGAATCAATAATCCATCACTTGCAATATTTATCATAAATCATACGGTTACAGTTTAGTGGAACGATAAACAGGTAATAATTTTTATGTTCAGTTATCTATCCATCGAATTTAATTTCATGCCAATCGGGTTCCAGGATCATTAATTATAGTCATTTCCTTTTAAGCGTTCACGGCTGGAAATCTGGTTTCAGAATCAGAAATCCGTTTTACAACGCATTTTAATCCCAATTGGGATCAGATTTTAGCGATGCTACAGTTAGATGAAATCTAGGGTTTTCAGTAAGGTTTTCAATGCAACAGACGGAGTCTCAATCGCGTCTGTACGTTAGGAGATATACACTGTTCAATACCAATATGTCAGTTCTGGTTCTGTTGGGACTGATATGCGTCCCGATCTTTTAAATTATAGAATAAATAACAAACGATAACGAAACAGAGTGAAACCACTTGTGTTATCTAGATAGCAGGTTCACCTACAATAAACAGTGGAGTTATGCAACCTAAGAGTTTAGAAAACAGAGTGGTGTTTATTACGGAACAGCAAGCAACAATTGGAGTCGCTCTGGACTGCAGTCCAGAGTCGCACTCCGATCCAAAAATCGTCACAGTTTAAGTACAGGAATATCTGGAAACTAGTCTAGGATTAAAGTTCGTCAAGTTGGCTTCGATTTGAGCCCTGGAACGCATCAATCCAGTATGTATATAATTTATGGTGATTTTTACGGTTTTCAGGTACAGAAAATATCTAGTTTTACAGGCAGACTTGGGGGTAGCCGTTTTAGTAGTTAACGGTTATATTTTCCAACGAAATTCACACATTAGATTCAAAGCCATTCGGGCCAGCATATACAATTGAGTTCCGTCAAATTAAATAATGATTTCCTATGAGAACAAGCATCGAACAGTTGTGTCGAATAATCTAACGGAAAAGTAAAAAATGAATTATATACGATGTTGATTTGTAATTAACAAAAGGTAGCATGTAGCAAGTAGGGAACTTGCCTGGACAAGCCTCGGGGAGGTACGGTGACGGCAATGTCACGAACGCGCGACGAACGGCGTGAATTGGTTTGCACGACTTTGGCTCGAGTTTCAGTTTCGTCGTCGGATTTGTCCGGGGAACGACTCGTGAATGTTGGAAGCGGGGAGGTGCTCTGTGGGTCTCCTGGGTGTGCTGGGATCGTCGACGGTCGGTGGCGCTCCAATGATGGCGGCAGTGGTTCGCAGTTTTTGGTGGTCGGGCTCGGCTGTGAAGCTTGGGCGTTGCGCTCCAATGGGTTCGACGGTGAGTGACGATGGTCATTGGTGTGGGGTTGCTCGCTATGGTGGCTGGTAGAGAGAGTGTTAGAGAGAGAGAGTACTGAGAAAGAGAGAGAGAGAGAGGGATGAGAGAGAGAGAGAGAGAACTGAGAGAGAGAGACGGGAGAGAGGGCACAGAGAGAGAGGGAGAGAGAACTGGGAGAGAGATGAGAGTGCAGAGGGAAGAGATGGTGAGAGGGACGACGACGACGACGATGTTGATGATGATGATGCTGCGGGGGGAGTCGACGAGACGTAGAGAGGGGCTCGCCGGCGAGGGGCGCAGGGGCTCGTGCTCGGGTGTGCAGGGAAGTGGGAGAGAGGAAGTGGGGTGCTCGTGATCGAGGGTGGTGGTGAGGGAGGTGAGGGTGACGACGTTGATGGTGGCATCGAGATCGAGGGTGGAGGTGAGGGAGGTGAGGGTGACGACGTTGATGGTGGAGGTGAAGAGAGAGGGGACCAGGGAGATTGAGCGAGGGGAGTGAGGAAGAGAGGAAGAGTGACGAGAAAGATGGAGGGCGCACGTCGTGGGGGTAACGGCTCGCGATCGTGGGCGGAGGAGGCGGCGTGGGCTGCGGCGGAGGAATGGGTCGCGAGCGGGAAATAAGGAGGTAGCCGTTGGGGGAGAAAGAGAAACGGGTCGGGTTGAAGCTGAAGCGGGTGAGAGGAAAGGTGGGCCGGGCCAGGCTGGGAAAGAAAATGGATTTTAAATGGGAAAATAAGGAGACGGCCCAAGAAAATAAAAGGGAAAGAAATAATTGGGGAAGAGAAACGGGCCAGGCCTGGGTTTAAAAGAAATATATTAAGCTTAAGGAACAAATAAGTGAGTGGCTGAGGAAATTTCTGGGCTCGGGAAAAAATCAACATAGAGGAGGGAAAAATTCTAAAGGCCGGGAAAAATTAGTAGAATAAATAAAGGGAAAAAGAAAATGGTCTGGGGTTCTAAGATGGGAAAAATTTGGATTTTAAGTTAAAATAAAATAAAATAAAATAATGAGAAAATTACAAAGGGCTGGGATTTTATAAAAAGAACTGATAGATTTGGTTTGGGTTTTGGTCTAATAAAAAGGGAATGAGCTTTAGGAGAAATAGAATTATAAATAAAATTATAAAGTGACCCAATACGGATTTTGGGAAAAAAAAAGGGTTGGGTATTACAATATTTTACTTTGTATTCATATACATGTTGATAAAGCCTATAGGGTGTTTTCCTGACTACCGGCGTTGTGATGGCAGTCATACTTGTGGGAGCTGGATGGTCAATAGGCACATCCTTAAATGTCCCTAGTCGCAGGAGTATCGAGACTGGGCATCGATACTCCAGAGTAGACTAGTGTATACATATCTAGACCCTGACGAGGGGCGATGGATTGGTCCCGCAGCCATTGGTAATGTGCACCTAAGATTGTATACAGATGCTCACTGGGTGTGAGTACACCGGTCAGGACTCACCGAGAACTGACTAGATGGTATTATACCTAGCGTCAGATAGCAGTTCTCAGGTGACATGTGTGCGGATAGTCTGTCGACTTGAGGTCGTCATTTGTCTCGTGTGAGTTCCCACTGTACTTTGATTACTACCCTATCACGGCTCAACGGAGTCGTGCAAACAGGTTTTAGTTGGGTACAGTCCCGAGCCACATGGAGGCAGTGAGCGACTGTTAGGGATTCGTCTCTCTCGGTATAGGGAGTCGATATCGCACTGTGATCGGTTGGTCATTACCATAAGTCCCTGGGCAGGGCTGATTGAGAATTACTGGTGGACTGACCAGTAGATTCTCGGATGGTCTTGAGCCACACCGGCACGATTTGTACGGTTGTTAGGGGTCTGACGTTCACCACCTCCCTAAACCATACATGCGATACTCTCAGACGAACAGACCGGACTGCACGGATATTGTCACGGACAGGCTCAGTAGGGGTTACAGACGAGTTCGCTCGTCGGCCTCCTTTTCGACAGGTACCTGGGTTTCCGTTACGTACAGCTAGTGCCACTGACGTACTTATGGTTAAACCCACTGCCAGCGTACTGTCGAGTCTTTAGAGTCCCACACAGAGGGTTTCCCTGGATCATGCGAGACGATGTAGACGCCGTATGGTCTTACGGCAGGGTTACGATCGCATTCGTGTACTGGCTGCTCGAATGACGTTCAGGCAGATAATACTAGTGGGTTTTGGTTTAAGCCGGTTCCTAGTATTGTTGTATTGGATTATACTGATCTCAGTGTATCCGTATTTTTCGGAATACGGATACGGGTATGAAAATACGGAAAAGGGCATTCTTGTAATTTCACAAGAATGAGCTTCTAGAAGGAGACACCTCATTATTGTTTTATTCTTTTTTCATAAAGGATTAATGAGGTGGAAATGATGTGATTTTTGAGGCATGGGTTGAAAGCATGGCTAAGCATTTGTTTATTCACTTTGGAGCTACTATTCAAGTAAGGTTGTAATTTGTGAGATTAAATAATTCCATGGTTGAATTATTAGCCAAATACTTAGCCATTCTCACAACTCACTCTCTACTCATTCTAAAAATTGCATTCTCTCTCCTAGGTTTTCTTCTCTCCTTCTTCCTCAAGCTCATATACTTGCATGTGTTGCAAAACAATGAGCTTTGAGATCAACAAGTCCAATACACATTCTCTCTACATCTACTTAGTCATCTTCCCTAGCAAGCAAGATCACAAAGTTATCTCATGGAGGTTGGAGCTTGACCATAGGCCCTCGGGTGGATCCATCTTCGACACAAAGGAGACCAGCAACCGAGTCCGTTCAAAAGCCAAGAAGAAGCCAAAGCAAGGAGATCAAGAAGAAGGAGCTTGAACCAAGGAGCAAGGAACCACTTGAAGAACTGAAAAACTAGACACGGGGGTATAACTTTTCAACCTAGTAGTTAACACTCTCTAGTAGTTTAGTTTTGTTAGCTAAGGTTTAATCAAGATCCAAAAGGTGGAACAAGTCTATGTTGCAAAGTAAAAACAAGTTTTTTTTCTTGTGATAAAACCATTTTTAAAGTATTCCGCCTCCCTGCGAGCCATGGGGTGTGCTACATAAACTTACACTGGTATCAGAGCCAGGTTAAACCTTAACTAACTTGTTAGCAAAGTGTTAGAAATTCGATCGCCGGAGAAATCCCGAAATCACATCCGAAAATGCATGTTTCTGTCGATTTTGAAATCTGGACTTAAAATTTTTTCAGAAGGCTTAAAAATACATGCAGGGTTTTTTAAGAACACAGAAGAAATTTGGGCTCATGAATCGGTCAGACCACCACGGAACCGTGGCAGAACCTAGCGTTCTGCCGCCGATCCGCGGCCGAGTCGACTCCGATTCGGTCCAAATTTTTTCTGATTTTCTGATTTTCTAGAATTGTAATTTTTGGGATATTTTGCTTCTGCCCAGATATTTTGTGTACTGTGTTAAACTTGGGGTAGATTCAAATTTGCTTAATCGATCGAAATTCTAATTGCTTTAGCTAATCGGTTCTTCTGTAATGTTATATGTGTTTTGAAACGTCTGCTAATCGCTATACGACGATTAGTGGGGGTTGTACATATCTGTGTTGATTAGTTTGTGTATATGAATCTTATTGGATCGTCGATGATGAATAGCCGGGGGGTGTGAGATGAGTGTTTTCTTTTCTTTCATTCAATGTAATTTGTAAAATTGATGTAATATTATTTTGCGGGGCACATCCGGATTGAGGTTGTAGCCACCGTTGTATTATTTCTTTTACTGTTTTTTCTCCTAGGATAGACCCAAGGTGGGGTGCACAAACTACCGGGTACTTTGAAGTGCTAAGTGGCCTACTCACGTTATTGAGGGAGACTGCTTCACTTCTGGTACTTGGCGGGTAGTTTGCCGCACCCGTAGGGGTCTAGGGTGGGGTTTTGGCTATTCATCACGACCGTGGAACCCATCCTTCATTATGGGATTAAACGAACTGCGGAATTCCTAGTATATCCAATATGTTCATCTGTGATCTGGAATGCCTATCATTGCGTGCGACGAATGGATATACCTATATATGATATTTATTTGGCGTTGCTTATTTTTTACACCCGCACTAGTCCAGCCCCCGCTCTGTTGTTAGTTAAGTAACCTAACGGGTGATGACGGGGCCCAGTGGCGAATGACATAAGCGTACGTTGTATTTTCGTTGTTTTCTGCAATGGTAGGATTAAATGATGGGACAACATTAATTCATTAATGCAAAGAAAATAAACCTAAACTAAATCGTTGGAACAATTTCAAAACCACTCGGTTTTCTTCAAAAAGCAAATTTTAAATGCGGAGCTTAAACCACTCCTTTTAAAAAGCTATCATGGTTCCTTCAATCATATCAAGTTCACTACGTTAATGGTTTCGCCAAAAACCAGCCGTAACCCTCTGTCGTTTCAAATAAACAACACATCGTATTCATGCTATGTTTGTTGGCCTACGTCAAGGCATAATGGATGGTAGCAATGTGTTGCTTATTTGTTGCATAGATAGATGCATTAGTTTAGGACAGTCGTACAGCCTTGTTGGCCTACATCAAGGGCGAGTACGGATGGATCTAAATTAATCAGGACAACGACGGGTAGAACTTGACTTGCATCTTATGATTTGTTGGCCTACGTCAAGGTCATAAGAGCTTGGGGTAAAAATCACATCGGGAGTTTCAAATATAAAGGAAACTTGTAGATTTAGCATACCTTCTGGAGTGTGGTGACTAGAGTGGCTTCCATCTAGGGCATCATACGATGATAGTTGGATCCCGATCCCACTGATGAGTAGGATTACTCTCGGAAGATTTTCTCACTTAACAACCAATGCTATAAACCAAATAGGTGTCTAGAAAGGTGTTAGTGGGGCTACGCCTCCAGGGAAAAGAGGTTATATAATTAAGGAACTTCGCGAAAGCGTTGGAAAACCTCCCTCGAAATACCAACACTAGTCTGGCTGAAAGGTTAAGCAAGTATTGTGACGTGCGATTAATCCTGACTAATTCTTCTTTTAGGGTTTGAAGAAGGATTTGAGGAAACAGTGGGAGCCATCCTATTTAGATAAACTAATAAACCAATCTAAACTTGCAAGAGTATATGCTGAGTGTTTCTTTTCTCTCTCTCTCTGGCAGCTACCATGACAGGACTAAAACTATTACTTGAAAAGAATACACTGACCGGGCCAAACTATAAAGATTGGCTAAGGAACGTCAACATTGCACTGACTTATGACAAAGTTGCATATGTTACCACCGCTGTTCCTCCCCCTATCCCAGGGCCAGATTCCTCAGTTGCGGATAAGGAGGTCCGCAAAACTTGGGATCTAGACTGCGAGAGAGCTAAGTGTATCGTGCTGGCGTCCATGAACAATGAACTCCAGAAACAGCACGAAAGTATGGATATTATATCCATCTTTCTCTATTGCAAGGAACTGTATGGAGAGCACTCCCGTATCGCAAGGTACGAGATCTACAGGAAACTATTCCAGATGAGCTTAGCTCCAGGATCACCTGTAGGAGAGCACGTTCTGAAAATGATCAGCCTCATTGAGGAACTCGCAAACCTGTGATGCGTGCTTGGGAATGAGTTATACATCGACTTGATTTTGCAGTCCCTTCCCTACACCTTCTCTCAATTCGTGCTGAACTTCAACATGCACGAAATGGAAGCTGATCTTCCAGAGCTCCTCAACATGTTGAGGGTAGCATAGACCTCCTTGAAAAAGGAGAAGACCCCCGTTCTGTATGTTGGCCAATCATCCTATTCTAAATCCAAAACGAAAGCTAAGGGGAAGAAGAAGATGAAAGCCACCAAACCGAAAGGCGGGGTCAAGAAGGTGCAGGGAACGAACAAGGCAGGAAGGGTGAAGGCGAATAAGAATGAATGCTATTATTGTCACAAGCAGGGGCACTGGAAGAAAGATTGCATGGCTTTCAAAGCCAAGGACACGAAGCAAGCTGCTGCTTCTGCTTCAGGTGTGTTTGTAATTGAAAATTGTCTTTCAGTAAACTCTACATCATGGGTACTTGATACCGGTTCTGGTTCTCACATTTGTAATTCTTTGCAGGCTCTGAGAAACCGTAGAGCACTGAGGACATGTGATATGACCCTCCGGATGGGCAATGGAATGAACGTAGATGCTGTTCCAATGGGGGAATATCACCTGGGGTTGACTAGTGGGCACATTTTGGTGTTGTACAACTGTTTTTGTATTCCCAGTATGCCGTGTAATATTATATCAGTATCTTTGTTATCTAATGAAGGATATAATTTTGCACTTGAAAGAAATGTCATGAACATTTTCCTAAATCAAGAAATGATTGGGCTTGGCACACTGAAAAATGGCATATACATACTTAATCAATCTCAAGTTTTCAATATTCAAAACACGCTTAAAAGGTAGGCTCCAGATTCAAACCAAGCCTTCCTATGGCATTGTAGACTTGGTCATATAAATGAAATAAGTCTGACTAAGTTACATAAAGATAGATATTTAGATCCGTTTGAATATTCATCATATGCAACATGTCAATCATGTATCAAAGGAAAGATGACCAAATCTCCGTTCACCGGACACGGAGAAAGAGCCACGGAACTCTTGGGATTTGTACACAGCGATGTATGTGGTCCGATGTCTACACATGCACGAAACGATCACTCCTACTTTATCACTTTTACTGATGATTTCTTGAGGTATGGACATGTTTTTTTAATGAAGCATAAATCCGAGGCCTTTGAGAAATTTAAGGAGTATAAAAATGAAGTGGAGAAACAGACTGGTAAAAGCATCAAGACACTTCGATCCGATCGAGGTGGAGAATACTTAAGTACCAGTTTCCTTGAATGCTTAAAAGAGAATGGAATTCTCTCTCAGCTTACTCCACCGTATACACCTCAGCATAATGGTGTATCAGAAAGGAGGAATCGCACGCTACTGGACATGGTGCGTTCAATGATGAGTAGTGCTGAGTTGCCACTTTCCTTCTGGGGTTTTGCGCTAGAATTAAGAGCATACCTATTGACTAGAGTTCCGACTAAGTCTGTGCCTACCACTTTATATGAAATGTGGAGCGGGAAGAGACCATGTCTCAAGTATATCAAGATATGGGGGTGTCCGGCATTTGTTAAAAAGCATAATCCGGACAAGCTCGAGGCACGATCGGTTTTGTGCAAGTTTGTGGGATACCCCAAGCATTCAAGGGGATCTATTGTCTACCACACTGAAGAACAAAAGGTGTTTGTCGCTCGCCACATTGTCTTCTTAGAGAGCGAATTTCTTGCAAAAGAAATTAGTGGGAGCGCGGTAGAGCTGGAAGAAATTCCAGAACCTCAAACTATTGCCGAGGACTTAGTAGAACCTCAGGTTTCAATAGAGCCCGACGAACCAACGCCGCTCCGCAGATCTGGTAGGCTTTCTCGTCCTCCTGAAAGATACTATGGGTTTATTATAGATGATGATCGAGAGGATTGCATCATCGATGATGATGAGCCTACTAATTTTCAGCTGGCTATCACGAGTAAAGACTCGGTGAAGTGGCTGGATGCTATGAGATCCGAAATAGAATCCATGTACACCAATAAAGTATGGACTTTAGATGTTGCTTGTTCAGTTGATAAAACTGCACATTTAATATGACATTTTTCCTACTATTCTATATATTAAAAGGTGTTTATTATAATATATGACACATATGAAGGTTTATCTATAAAAATACTATTTTCATGTGTTTATATATTATAATTAACATAATGTAGGAAAAAGTAAGCATAAATATCCATATGACATTTGGCCCATTTAAATATGCTTTTACCTTATTAAAAGCCTTTGACCAATTCTTAATGGTTAAGTTAATATCTCCATAAAACAAACTAATATTATTTGTTGAGTTATTGTGCAGAATTTTCAGGACTGAAATCAAGGAAATCAAAGTTGGCAAGATCAAATCTGCTGAAGATATTCAAGTAAATTGAAGAAACTAATTCTGGCAGAAATATAGAAAAGATTTTCAAAGTCTAGATACTCAAAAGATTACCAAGTGTTACAGATATGAAGCTACAAAAATTAGAGGCCATGATCTCACCAAAAGGGGGCGGATCCGCGACCAAACCTATCCAATGGTCGCGGTTCCGCCGCGGATTTGAGGAGTTGAGATATGGGATTTTGGTGGTTAGGATCTTAACAACTAGTTTCCATATTAGGAAACTAGGGTTCTGGCTCTGTGACTATAAATAAGGACCGAGAGCCTCTTGGAAAAATCATCAAGCTGAAGAGATCACGAAGTCCACGACAGGCTCACGCATCCAGGCTGATCATCAACGGTTCATCTACCTCCTTAGAAGAGATTGAGAAGCAAACTAGCATTTTGTAATCATTTTCTAAGGGAACAAAGTGTAAATGAATTTTGTTGATTAATAAAGGTAGTTCTTTTTCTTATTCTATTTCTCTGTAGTTTTAATATGATTTCCCTCTCCATCTCTTCTTCTCCCATCATGTGCGAGTAATTCTCCGCTTGTTAGGGTTCGTAGGATTAGGATAGATTAATGGATGATGAAGATCCTTAAACTCTTTTTAAGTCCTATAAAGTTTATAAATTTTACCAAAAGAATCATTAATATCCTAATCGGGCGCGCTACCAATTTATTGTTAGTCTCGACCGCGATTAGAGATTAGATTAATGATTGTTTTGGTAAAGGCTAGATATGAACGGAGTTCCATGTCGAGATAGGGGTTAAGAGTGGGAACCCTTTTCCCTCCAGAAACCCTAATCTACATGCATCACTGTCGTTATAGTTTTAAATGTATTAAAGGATAAAAAGAGTAATCTTTAATTAATCATCCATAACTACTAAATCCTAATGAACCCTACAAGCCCCCTTTTAATATTGAACTTACATCCATAGTTAATCTAGATCTATATTTTACATCCGTGTTTAACGTAGATCTAGAAACTATTTTCACATTTTTTTATTCTTCCCCTTTCTCAACACATCTAAAGTAAGATTGAAAGGTTCCACGTTTCCCTGAGGACGACCCGTACTCACCTCGGTCTAGCTACGCGCGACACCGTTCTGATTGCGGTTTTTCTACAAACAATTCTTTAAATACAGATCAATCAAATGGCGCCGTTGCCGGGGATACGTGCGTAATTTTTTATTCTTACTATTTGTGTTGAATTCTTATTCGATCTATATCATAAAACAAAACAAACTGCATCTTGCATATTTAACGATTAGTGTGCGATTTTTGCGAGGGAATCTGGAGTCACAGAATTGAGGAAACAGAGAGCCAGAGACATTTATCAAGATCCAGAGGAGCACAGGAGGCCACGTAGCAAAAATCATCACGAGATCCCTCCACTTCACGGCGGAACCGCGGCAAATATGCAAAAGTGCGGCGGAAGCGTGGCGGAATTGAAGGATTAGGGTTCCAAACTTCTCTGGTAAATTTTTCAGCTCCTTCTCTCTCTTCTGAAATCCAATAAAATATCTTTTCTGCAGGATTCTTTGCAAAATATCGCCGCTCAAAAATCTTTTTGCAAAGTTTTGTAATTGGTTTGTTTATTCATATTTTAATACGGATTTTTAAGGGGCAAAGACCAAATTCAGATTAGGTGGGGATTTTATCACCCTTCCTAAGCCCCACAAATCATAAACCGAGCATCTGCATCAACCCTACATTAATTTAAAAAATATCTAGACAAGACTTTAAGGACTGTCGCGCTCAATAAGGACAGAGGAAGGTCGTCGGTAATCTATCGCTTATCCGCATTACTTTTGTGGTGCCTAGGCAAGTGTGTCTAAGGCAAGTGGTTACTTAATTAGGCCCGCTATTTTCGGTGATTCGTATAGCGGATACCTCCTACTTACCTGGCACTTACCTAGCCACAAGAGTAATAAAGAGGTGGTAGAGGATTGATCCTACGGCTTGTCCTTTGGAAGTCTAGGAGCGGTCTAGATACTTGACCTAGGTAACCTTAGTTCTAGGGTTGTTTGTGCATTTTTATGTGATTTGTCTCAAGTCCGACACACTCTTCAAAACAGACCATTTTTAAAAGTACACACGTTGCCACTTGCGTTAAACCCGCTTAGTGCATGCTTGGCTGGACACGGGATTCTAGTGCCCGTCTTGTCCGCGTTCCTGCTATCGACTCCGAAGTCGGTACTTCTTCATCTTCTTTTTCCCCACCACACACCACATCAACCGAGATGGACGGTAGTCCATCAGATTATAACACCACGCTGCCATCGCCCTTAGGTCCGCAGAATCCACCGCGCATCTCTCTCTAAGAGAGATGCTATCCTATCCGTGGTCCACTTTCTACTTGTTTATCTATTCCACCACCCAACGGGGATAATTTTGAAATTAAACCCTACTACATCAATCTGTTGCCCAAATTTCACGGGCTTGAGTCTGAAGACGCGTACGTTTTCATCACTAAATTCGAAAACGTATGCGCAATGATGGGTACTTCACAACTGACTGTGGATGCTATGAGCTTGCGTCTTCTCCCATTCACTTTGTGCGACTTGGCAGAAAAATGGCTTTATAATACTGCCGCACACTCTATCACTAATTAGGATGAATTCGTAATAGCATTTCTTAAGAAGTTTTACCCAAACCATAAGACCGCCCGTGTTAGGAGCGAGATCAACCAGTTTACCCAGTTTCCCAATGAACCATTTTGGAAGTGCTTTGAACGTTTCAAAGATCTGCTTGTCCAATGTTCTCATCATGGAATCAATAGATAGGATTTATGCCGAATTATATATGAGGGCATTAATCCAGCGACAAAGCAGATGCTTGAAACAAATTGTCAATACAATTTCATGTCTAAAGATGATGGTGAAGCTTAGAAATATTTGGAAGATCTCGCTAAAAACACTTTGCAGTGGGAAAGCGTAAGACCACCTTCATCTAGGGGAGGTATTCATCAGCTCGATGTTTCCATCGTAGTAAAAGCCGAAATGGCAGCGATGCAGAAGAAACTCGACGCTATTGAGAACAAATTCTCATCAGTCTCCCTAAATCAGGTCACGCTTCACAAGACCGTGTGTGGTTGCTGTTCTGATCCTTCACACTTGACGGAAGAATGTCCTATGAATGCACCATTTCAAGGTCAAGAGTAAACTAATGCTGCTTTTCAGCAGCGACCTAGAAACGATCCTTATTCTTCCACGTACAATCAAGGATGGAGGAATCATCCTAACTTTGCTTGGAACCAAAACCAACCCCAAAATCAAAACCAGTTCCAAAGAAATTATCCAAGACCTCATCCACAGCAACAACAACCACAACCACAAAGTTAGCACCCCTTTCAGTCACAAAATTTTCAAAATCCGGCCAACACTTCTGCACTACAAGTGGCCGGTACTGATAACTCTTCACTCGCATAAACTTTGGATTTGTTTATGAAACATTCCATTCAAATATCGGCTGATATGAGGTCTTCTATTGATACCATAAAGAAAGATACCGCCTCCCACGGCGAGAGTATTAAATCAATAGAAAACCAAATTGCACAGTTGAACACCGCAATGAGTGCAAGAGAGAAAGGGAAACTACCATCTCAACCCCTACCGAATCCTGGCCACTCACAAAATCATAATGTGAGTGCGTTACTACGTTGAGATCGGGAAAAGTGGGAGTTGATGATGTTAGTGATACCAATGATACCCCGGTTTCTACTTCTTCTCCTAATTCGTCTAGTCTCCCACCTTCATTCGAGCCTATTCTCCATTTTCCCCAAGGCTCGAACACTTTCTCGAATCTATCTAAGACGATTCCCACTCCAATTTTGGGATTGAATCCGTCCCCACAATCTTCTCCACAAATGTTGGACCCAAAACTTATTGATCAAGCTCCATTTCCAAACAGATTAAGGGCCAACAGACCTAACCCACAAATGGAGAATATTGTGGAAATGTTTAAGCAACTTAACATAAACATTCCTCTCCTAGATGCTATTCAACAAGTACCGTCTTATGCGAAAATCCTTAAGAACTTGTGCACTAGGAAGATGAAGACTCAAGTGCCGAAAAAAGTTTTCATGTCGAGTAATGTAAGCACAGCTTTTATACAGAATTTACCCAAGAAACGTAAGGATCCTGGCTGTCCTATAATCTCTATTTCTATTGGGGGTAAAAATATCAATCGTGCTTTACTCGATCTTGGCGCTAGTGTTAACCTGCTTCCATATTCTGTGTATGAGCAATTGGGTATCGGAGAATTGAAACCATCGCAATGCACCATACAGATGGCAGATCGATCTATCACCTGCCCAAGGGGTATGCTTGAGGATGTGTTAATAAAAGTCGGGGAGTTTATCTTCCCCGTGGACTTTATTGTTCTAGATACACAGCCTGTAGCGAACCCACGAAACCAAATTCCGGTGATTTTAGGTCGACCTTTTCTTGTGACTTCCAACGCTGTAATCAATTGCCGTAACGGCTCTATGATGTTATCCTTCGGGAAAATGTCAATTGAGCTTAACATTTACAAGTTGGGAAGTGTACCCTCCGAACCTTCTGCTCAAGCATGTTTTGTCGAATTAATGGATGTCGACAGCAGCGAATTTGATCAGCTTCATGATACTGATCTAGACTCTTTTCATATGTTGTTTTTTGACCCAACTATGTATTATACATACACGCTGATGAGGAACTTTTTATAGAGTCTGACGATCACCCCATTTTTTCTGATGACATTATTCTTCGGGGTATCGATGAAAGCTTTAAGAAAATTTTCACTGATGAACTCGCAATTTTAAAAGATACGGGTGTTGAGATGAATCAACTCCAAGACGAAGAAATTGAACCTCCACCCCTTCTTCTTGACACGTGTCGCGCAGCGCAGCGCAACTGCGCTGACACGTGTCACGCAGCGCAGAGTGCTAGCGCAACTGCGCTGACACGTGTCGCACAGCGCAGAGCGCAGATCATCTGAAGCATTGCTTCCTTTATTTTTATTTTAAATAGAGCCTTACTCTAATTGGGTGCGCTGTCTTGGGCGCTGCGCTCCTTGTGCTGGCGTGTCTGATTTTGACACGTGGCGCGTTGCGCGCAGCGCAAGGAATCTGAAGCGTTGCTTCACCTTTATTATTATTTGAATTTTTAAAACGGAGCTTTGCTCTGATTGGAAGAAACAGAAGCGTTGCTTCTTCTCCCGCCTTGGAATTTGAACAGAGCTTTGCTCTGATTGGGGGAAATAAGGTTTTCGTCAAAGACCAGGATTGGACTATGATGAAACCTTTTCCCCAGTAGCTATGCTTAAATCCATTCGGATCCTGCTTGCCATTGTTGCCTTCCATGACTATGAAATCTGGCAGATGGACGTAAAAACAGCTTTTCTAAATGGATATTTAGAAGAAAGTGTTTACATGGATCAATCAGAAGGTTTCTTAGACAGTGGGAGCAGCGGAAAGGTGTGCAAGTTGCTTAAATCCATTTATGGATTAAAGCAAGTATCGCAGAGTTGGAACATCTGCTTTGATGAGACGGTCAAAGAATTTGACCTCATCAAAAATATAGATGAACCATGCATTTATAGGAATATTGTAGAAGGAGCAGTAGTCTTCCTCGTTTTGTACGTCGACGACATACTACTGATAGGGAATGATGTCCCTATACTACAATCAGTAAAGCTCTTCTTGTCACAGAAATTCTCCATGAAAGACTTGGGAGATGCATCCTACATTCTGGGCATTAAGATCTATCGTGATAGATCCAAAAGGATGTTGGGACTTTCACAGTCCGGATACATTGACACTATACTAAAGAGATTTAGTATGGAAGATTCCAAGCACGGTAATTTACCCGCTTGTCACGGGATCATCCTCTCCAAAGAGATGTCTCCAAAGACTGATGAAGAGTAGGCTCGCATGGGCATTATACCCTACGCTTCGGCAGTAGGATCTATAATGTATGCGATGTTATGTACCAGACCAGATGTAGCTTACGCACTTAGTGTGGTAAGTAGGTATCAGTCTGACCCAGGTGAGAAGCATTGGATAGCGGTAAAGAACATTCTCAAGTACCTCAGAAGGACTAAGGAGATGTTCTTGGTTTACGGTAATGGGGACCTCCAGGTCGAGGCTTTTACCGACACCAGCTTCCAAAGTGACAAAGATGACTCTAAATCCGTTTCGGATTTTGTGTTTACCCTTAATGGAGGGGCGGTATGTTGGTGGAGTTCCAAACAGGATACCGTCGCAGACTCAACTATGGAGGCTGAGTATATAGCTGCAAACGATGCCGCGAAAGAGGCTGTCTGGATGAAGAAGTTCATATCTGAACTTCAGGTAGTTCCGTCCATTGCCAATCCAATACCTTTATATTGTGATAACAATGGGGCTGTAGCATTAGCGAAGGAACTAAGGTCCCATCAGAAATCCAGGCATATCTTGAGGTGGCATTACATGATCAGGGAGATCATGGATCGCCGGGAGATCGAGGTACGGAGAGTGGACACAAAAGACAACACGGCAGATCCATTCACCAAGGCCATCTCTCAAGTCCAGTTCGAGAGGCTGTTTGAGATGTTGGGCATGCGGTACGCCAGCAACTGGATCTAGTGCAGACAGTGGGTACTTATTGCGCCAATTACAGGCCTTAGTGCAAGTGGGAGATTGTTGGATATATATGCCCTAGAGGCCTTCATTGTATAGGATGCTAGGGATATGTATGTACATGACAATCTTGCTTGATATGATAGTACGCTATTTGGTTTGTCTTTATCTTAACATGTGATATATTTTACTTTGTATTTCATATACATGTTGATAAAGCCCATAGGGTGTTTGCCTGACTTCCGGCGTTGTGATGGCAGTCATACTTGTGGGAGCTGGATGGTCAATAGGCACATCCTTAAATGTCCCTAGTCGCAGGAGTATTGAGACTGGGCATCGATTCTCCAGAGTAGACTAGTGTATACATATCTAGACCCTGACGAGGGGAGATGGATTGGTCCCGTAGCTATTGGTGATGTGCACCTAAGATTGTATACAGATGCTCACTGGGTGTGAGTACACCGGACAGGACTCGTCGAGAACTGACTAGATGGTATTATACCTAGCGTCAGATAGCAGTTCTCAGGTGACATGTGTGCGGATAGTCTGTCGACTTGAGGTCGTCATTTGTCTCGTGTGAGTTCCCACTGTACTTTGATTACTATCCTATCACGGCTCAAAGGAGTCGTGCAAACAGGTTTTAGTTAGGTACAGTCCCAAGCCACATGGAGGCAGTGAGCGACTGTTAGGGATTCGTCTCTCCCGGTATAGGGAGTCGATATCGCACTGTGATCGGTTGGTCATTACCATAAGTCCCTGGGCAGGGCTGATTGAGAATTACTGGTGGACTGACCAGTAGATTCTCGGATGGTCTTGAGCCATACCGGCACGACTTGTACGGTTGTTAGGGGTTTGATGTTCACCACCTCCCTAGACCATACATGCGATACTCTCAGACGAACAGACCGGACTGGACGGATATTGTCACGGATAGGCTCAGTAGGGGTTACGGATGAGTTCGCTCGTCGGCCTCCTTTTCGACAGGTACCTGGGTTGCCGTTACGTACAGCTAGTGCCACTGACGTACTTGTGGTTAAACCCACTGCCAGCATACTGTCGAGTCTTTAGAGTTCCACACAGAGGGTTTTCCTGGATCAGGCGAGACGATGTAGACGCCGTATGTTCTTACGGCAGGGTTTTGATCGCATTCGTGTACTGGCTGCTCGAATTGAAAGGTTCCTAGGCACTCTAGTAAGGTCTCACAAGTCATCGAACATGCCAATTTATAAAAAATGGTGCCGAGAAACCCTAGACTACGGATCTTAGACTAGATGTTTAGGCGAAACGGAAAACTAGTTAACTATTTAACTATAGGTTAGATGCTACAACCTTTGTAGATCCGGATTTCCACCTCCTTTGCTCCACGTGATCATGCCCTCGCTGTCCATCATGAATCCTCGACTCGTTCGTCGGCTTCATCGGAAAACGGGCGAGCAAGGTCGTCGGCTTCGTGTCAAAGACGATCTACGTCGAGGTTGCACTAGTTCAAGCTCCGACTTCACCAAGAAGTGAAACTTGTGAAGAAAACACCCAAAACCACTTGGCAAGAGGTAGAGGATGAAGAAATAGGAGGTGGGTTCACTTTAGATTTGGATTTCTCTCACTAAAACTCAAGTTGCCATTGATGTAGCAAGCTTGAAGAAGAAGAAGAAGATGAAGAAGATGATGATAATGTTATGATAAGTAATTGAAATAAAAAGGAAAATCAATCCTTATCATAAAGTAAACCATGGTTATGTGTAGAGAATTGACCAAGGTTAGATTAGTGGTTAGGGTTAAGGATGAAGACAAAAGGGATGACTTTGGTCAAAGTTTCATGAAGCTTCAATAAGCTTCATGAAGAAAAGAAACCCTTTTTGTTTTCTTTCACCTAATTAAATGGATAAATAATGGATAAATAATTAAGTGAATAATCAAAAACCCTAACCCTTTATCATAACCATGGTTCAATTCTTCACACAAAGCCAAGTTATTATGCATCATCAATCATGATACAAACAAGTGTACACAAAACATATCACATATACAATGTGCACACCAAGTGAGAAAAATCCGTTTAAAGTGAACCAATACTAGTTAATGCAAAGTAATATATCAAATATATAATTATACATTAAATCATTAAATCAACATTTGATTCAATGATCCGGTCATGTCGCACATAACCGACTAGTATTCAATGTATCGATTTATCGAATCAATGATTCGATAACTAGGTCATATCGAATATAACCAATCGAAACATATATCGCGAGAATGAAATGCGGTATCACATACACGCATTATTCTCGGTCCTGCACACATCTCATATGCGCTCCTATTTTGTTTCGCTTGAACCAGGAAACCTTTGTGTAGGACTCTAAAGACTCGTCAATACGCCGGTAGCAGATGATGATCATATCAAGCACCCACAAGCCGCAAGCGGTCTGCTAAACGTAACGGCCACCCGGGTATTGAGCGATCAGAAGATCGACGAGCTAGCCCGCTCACACTCCTGCGAATCCGACCAGTAACACTTACCATACAGTCCGGTCTCTCCGTCTGATATGTCGCATATCAAGTCTAGGGGTGGTAAACGTCAGACCCCAATAACCGATAAGTCGTGCTGATGTGAGGCTCATAACGGGTCGAGAAACTACTGGTAACACTTACCAGCAAATCTCTGATCAGCCCTGGCCAGGGACTTCCCTGTTACGGCCAATCGAGCACAGCGCAACATCAACCCCCAATACCGGGAGAGACGAAACCCCTCCTATCGCTCATTGCCTCCATGTGACTCGGGACTGTGCCCAAAGACCACCGTTTTGCACGCCCTCATGGACGTGGTAAGGTGGAGATCAAAGCACAGTGGGAATCATACAAGACTCTATGACGATCTCGGGTCTACAGACTAACCTGTACAAGTGTCACCTGAGAACTGCCATTTGACGTGAGGTATAATACCATCTGGGAGTTCTCGGCGAGTCCGTCCAGTGTACCCAGTCTCCACTGAGCACCCGTATACCATCTCTGATGTCAAACACCAATGGATATGGGATCATCCATCGCCCATCACATGGGTCGAGAAGCGTATACGCTAGTCTACACCGGTATATCGATGCCCCGTCTCGATACACCCACGACTAGGGACCTTGAAGGATGTACTTATGGACTACCATGTCCCCACTAGTATGATCTGCATCATAGTCCAGGTAGTCAAGTACACATCCTAAGGGCTTTACCAACATGTAACCAAAAGACAGTATAAAGAGACAAGTGTACATGTTAAGATAAAGAGCAACCAGATAGCATACTATCATGTCGAGCAAGAAAGTCATCTCTATATATGTCCAAGCATCCAATATAATATACATAATCTGTACAATACTGGCCTCTAGGGCATACATACAACTAACAATCTCCCACTTGCACTAGGGCCAGTTGCTGTAGTATCTCATACCGAGCATCCCGAAGAGTCTCTCAAACTGTATCTGGGGAATGGCCTTCGTGAGTGGATCCGCCTTGTTATTCTTCGTGTCAACCCTCCTGACCTCGATCTCCCGGCGATCAACTATCTCCCGGATCAGGTGATACCGCCTCAGAATATGCCTGGATCGCTGATGGGACCTGGGTTCCTTGGCCAAAGCCACCGCTCCATTGTTATCGCAATACAAAGGTATTGGACGCTCAATGGATGGAACCACTCCAAGTTCAGTAATGAACTTCTTGATCCAGACAGCTTCCTTAGCAGCATCGTTGGCAGCGATGTATTCAGCCTCCATCATCGAGTCTGCCACGGTTTCCTGCTTGGAACTCTTCCAGCTAACCGCCCCTCCGTAAAGGGTAAAGACAAAGCCCGACTGCGACTTAGAGTCGTCCTTATCACTCTGGAAGCTCGAATCGGTAAAGGACTCCACTTGGAGTTCTCCGTTACCATACACCAAGAACATATCTCTAGTCCTTCGCAAGTACTTGAGAATGCTCTTCACAGCTGTCCAGTGACTCTCTCCAGGATCAGCTTGATACCTGCTCACTATACTTAGTGAGTATGCTACATCGGGTCTGGTACATAGCATCGCATACATGATAGAGCCTACTGCCGAAGCATAGGGTATTCCTTGCATGCGAGCTCTCTCCAAATCAGTCTTGGGAGACATCTCTTTGGAGAGAGTGACTCCAGAGATCGTGGGCAAGTTCCCACGCTTGGACTCTTCCATACTAAACCTTTTTAGTATGGTGTCAATGTACCTGGATTGGGACAATCCCAAAATCCTTTTGGATCTATCTCTATAGATCCTAATTCCCAATATGCAGGAGGCATCACCAAGATCTTTCATTGAGAATCTTTGTGATAAGAAGAGCTTGACCGATTACAGCATAGGAATATCATTTCCTATCAAGAGTATGTCGTCCACGTACAATACGAGGAAGACAACCTTACTCTCTGCCACCTTCTTGTAGATACAAGGTTCATCTGGATTTTTGACGAAATCAAACTCTTTGATAACGACGTCAAAGCAGATGTTCCAACTCCGCGATGCTTGCTTTAATCCATAAATGGATTTAAGCAGCTTGCACACCTTCCCACTACTCCCACTGTCTACGAAGCCCTCTGGCTGAGTCATGTACACGCACTCTTCTAAATCACCATTTAGAAAGGCGGTCTTAACATCCATTTGCCAGATTTCGTAGTCATGAAAGGCAGCAATGGCAAGCATGATCCGGATGGATTTAAGCATAGCCACTGGAGAAAAGGTCTCGTCATAGTCCACACCCGGTCTTTGACGAAAACCCTTTGCTACAAGTCTAGCTTTGAAAGTCTCCACTTTCCCATCTACACCAAGTTTCTTCTTGAAGATCCACTTGCTCCCAATGGGTTTTACCCCTTCAGGAGCAACTTCCAAAGTCCATACTTTGTTGGTGTACATGGATTCCATCTCAGACCGCATAGCATCCAGCCATTTCACTGAGTCCCCACTCGTGATGGCCTGCTCGAAGCTAGTTGGGTCATCATCCTCCATGATGCAATCCTCGCACCCACCGTCCATGAGAAAACCGTAGTATCTCTCAGGTTGGCGAGGAACCCTACTAGATCGGCGGAGTGGCTGGGGTTCATCGGGAACTATGGAATCCTCTGGTTCCACCAGATCTTCTGTTGTAGCTTGTGCAGCTGGAACCTCTTCCAGTTCTACCTCATGACCACTAATCTCTTTTTCAAGAAATTCCTTTTCTAAAAAGGTGGCATGCCGAGAAACAAACACTCTTTGTTCCTCAGGGTGGTAGAAGATATACCCTCGCGAATGTTTGGGATATCCAATAAACTTACACAGAATGGACCTTGCCGCGAGTTTGTCCGGATTTTGCGTTTTTACATAGGCCGGACAACCCCATATCTTAACATAATTAAGATATGGTCTCTTTCCTTTCCATATCTCATATGGAGTGGTCGGCACGGTTTTGGTGGGAACCATATTCAATAGGTCTGCAGCTGTTTCCAGTGCATATCCCCAGAAGGAAATAGGTAACTCAGCTGTGCTCATCATAGAGCGCACCATATCTAATAGGGTGCGGTTCCTCCGTTCTGATACACCGTTGTGCTGTGGTGTATATGGAGGAGTCAGCTGAGAGAGAATCCCATTCTCTTTTAGGAAGTCCAGGAATTCATTGCTTAAGTATTCTCCTCCTCGATCAGATCGTAGGATTTTAATACTTTTTCCGGTTTGGTTCTCAACTTCTTGCTTATATTCCCTAAATTTCTCAAAAGCTTCTGATTTGTGTTTCATCAGGAACACATACCCGAAGCTAGAGAGATCGTCAGTGAATGTAATGAAGTATGAAGAACCATCCCTGGCATGTGTAGACATGGGACCGCATACATCACTATGTATCAGTCCCAAGAGTTCGGTAACTCTTTCTTCATGTCCCGTAAACGGAGTTTTGGTCATCTTGCCTTTGAGACATGACTGGCAAGTGTCATAAAATGAAAATTCAAACGGATTTAAATATCCATCTTTATGCAACTTAGCTAGTCGTGTCGCATTGATGTGACCCAGTCTACAATGCCACAAGAAGGATTCGTTCAGTTCTGAACTCTTCCTCTTGTGTGTGTTGGTTATGCTCAGAACTGTTGATTGATTTAGAACATAAATGCCATTGCATAACGTGCCTGATCCAACCAACTTTTGGTCACGGAAAATGTTCATAACATTGTCCTGCAATACAAAATTATATCCCTCTTTACTCAATAAAGAAACTGATATAATGTTGCATATCAGGTTCGGCATGTAATAGCATTCGTTCAGAACCAATGTATCACCAGTTGGTAATACAAGGTGATATTCCCCGACAGTCTTAGCTGCAACAATTGCACGATTTCCAACTCTAATGTCTTTATCACCTTCTCCAAGTTCTCTACCTTTCCTTAGCCCATGTAACTGATTACATATATGGGATCCTGACCCGGTATCTAATACCCAGGACGTAGAGCAAATGGAGAAACAGTTCTCAGTAACGAACATACCCGAAGAAAATGCATCAACATGTACTTTCTTCATTCGGGTGGCATGGGAATCCTGGCATTCCCCTATATCCTGTTCATTCCTATAACTCTTATAAGAAAGAACGGAACCAACGTTCCCCAGCACAGAAGAATACGTAGCGAGCTGTCATGTGATTTCCCAATCGTTCATGGACGATCAGGAGACTCCTTGCACTGGAAAGCTGGGGGCAGATCCTGAACCAAAAATTTTGGGGCCATCGGATGAAGTAATTGACTCATTCCTCAATGAAGCTCTCTTAAAAAGTAAAGCTGATCGGGAACGCGAGGCGGTCATATTCGAAAGGGCCAAACGCCAGCGACTTGACGAAACAGTTGGAATACTTCCGCTGGAGCAAAGTACGTCCACCGCAGATAAAAGTAAATTCAAGACGAGGAAAATGTTTGCTAAGGCCATATCAATGGGTATGAAGCTGCCATCCTCTGAAGGAAGCATTACTAGTGAAGTGGAAATGCACCACTCCTACTGCTTGTATCATCGGAAGATTTCACACCCCACCGAAGAGTGCGAAGCTTTCGATAGATGGTGGCAAGGATATGTTGCTCACCGACAACATTTTAAGCGGGAGAAACGCAAAACTCGTCGAGAGCGGAAAAATACGACCGAGAGGCTTAACAGAACTATCGGCAATTGTCGCATGGTTAACGCCGCGGGATCACAAGTGCTTACATTCGGGAGCGATTCCGATGAGGAGCTGGCTCTTAGCCCCCTCTTTAAAGAGTCCACCTTGGGAAAAGAAGAAGAGCCGAAGGTTTGCAAAAATATCCGGTTGCGTAATCGTACGCTGCCCGAAAAGAATCTCGGACCCTCATACAAGAAAGATAAAGGGAAAGAAAAGGTCTCTGAGGATATCGCCTTAGATGACCACGTCGTGGAAGAGCTAACTGCCAAGGACCCGCCGAAGAAAAATAAGGTGGATTACAATGTTCTTGCGCATCTGAGGAAGCTACCCTCGCAGCTCAGCATTCTTGACGCCCTTTTACTATCAAAGGAGGCGAGAGATTCGTTAATCAAGGCACTACAGGAGCCCGGGCAATTCCAAGCTTTTTTGGCCAAAGAAAAGATGAAGGATGAACTGGAGGAAGTGCACACGGCCGATGTCACTTTTGGCGATGAAGACCTTCTCCTTGGGACGTGCGAACACAATCGCCCCCTCTATGTCTCAGGATACTGCCACGATGTAAAGATAGGCAAAATCCTGATCGACAATGGATCCTCCGTTAATCTCCTCAATGTGCGGGTGTTAAAAGAAATCTGCATGAGCGTCCAGCACCTTGCTCGGGACAAGATCACCATCTCCGGGTTTGACTCCCAATCATCGAGAACTCTTGGGTCTGTGATACTGACGCTACGCTTTGGGCTACTCGTCACGGATATTAAGTTCCACGTCATAGACGCCAAGACATGTTACAATGCGCTGCTCGGCCGACCATGGTTACACGAGTACAACATCATCCCTTCTACACAATATCAGTGTATGAAGTATTTTAAGGATGGTCTCGAGTATACCGTGACGGGAGAACTAAACCCATTCTCTGTGAACGAGGTCCGCAAATATGAAGATGCCAAATACTTTTTACTGGATTTCGAAGACACAGAGAGGTGTCACAAGCCGAAGAACAAAGCTAACGCCACCATCCCTGTCTTCGGGAGTGATACCGAGGAGGAAGAGGAGATAGTTTATTCGGGTCCGCCCCAATACAACAAGCCAGGACCATCCGCTCCTACGTTGATTTTTGGTAGTGATTCGGAAGATGAGGTCCACGCGATATTCTCTGCTCGACCTTCAATACAAACGTCCGCTAACGAAGAGCAAAGTCTGCAAGTCGCCATGGTGCCGCTTAAACACCATAAAGAACTGGATGTGCTTGATATCCACAGTGTAGAGGAGCTGCGGACGTTCTATATCCCTCCCAGGCGAGAAGGCGAAAAAACAATTCTATTCTACCGCTCTGAAGAAAACAAAGTGGAGAAAGAAATCTGGTACGGTGCGGATCCAATGCTTGACAGGCTTCAGCCCATCCGTTTGCCTAGATATTATACAGAAGGCTTGAAGAGGTTGCTGAAGCGCCAGGGGATACCCTTTAAACAAACTGCTCGGAAAGCCAAATTCTATGACAGGGTCTGGAACGTCCCCGGAACTCAGCACAAGTTGCCTAGTGGGAGGATGGAAACAATCGGGTTTGGATACATTCGATCCAAGAAACGAGAGCTACTCCACGACTGCTACGTCGTACATGACTTCGATGAAGAAGCGGATGCTCAATCAGAGGACGTTAATACTGAACCAGTAAAAGTTCCTGACGCAAAGGTGGCCAGTCCGTCGTTCGAAGAGCAAATGGACAAGCTAATAAGGGAAGCCGGTCAAAAAGTCCGAGACGACCACAATCGCGAAATGGCAATCTATGAGAAAGCCAAAACGCAACGCCTCCTCCAACAGGCTGTGAAAGATGAAAATGCCGCTCCCTGTTAACCCGTTATAAAAAGGGCTCGACGCAGAAGCAGAAATAAGTCGAAAGGCAAAGAAGGTGTTCAACAGCAACAAAGCGGGGCCAAGAAGCCACGCAAATGGGAAACGAGCGGCTCCGACCTATCCCTTGTAAAGAAAATGAGTCGAGCGTACTCTTTTCCTCGGGACAAGACGAAGAGAATACTTGACCTCGCTCTGAAACATCAGATGCTTACGCTGCCGGAGTCCAAAAACCCCGAACAAGCAGGCGAATTCTCTCACCCGAACTATTGCTCTTACCATCGAGTAATAGGGCATCCGCTCGAGGATTGCTTCACCTTTAAGGATTGGGTCGAAGATCAGTATCAGCTCGGCAAGTTCGCTCTGTCTGACACGTGGAGGGTAACACCGCCACAGAAGCACGAGCCCAAAGCCACGAGAACAGAACCAACTCCACATTGGGCTTGGAAACGGATTCGCACTTGTCACATGATAACAATATTAAAAGAAGAGCCCGAGAACACGAATGACCTTCCCTGGTGCTTCGAAAACAACAACGATGAGGCGATCTCAGAATTTCCACCAGCGCCAAAAGAGTTGGAGGATGGGATACATACCACTGCAGATAACCTCAAGAAAATTGAGTTGGGGACGGCGAACGACCCGCGACCAACATTTGTCAGCGAGCTGCTATCTGAGGAAAAGGTGGCTGTGTTAAAAGACGTGCTTGTACATCATAGAGACTGCTTCGCATGGAACTATTCCGAAATGCCGGGAATAGATCCAGAAATTGCTGTACATAAATTGGCGATATCCCCGGACGTCAAGCCAGTCAAACAGGCGCCGAGGAGAATGCGGCTCGAACTTGAGATGAGTATCAATGCTGAGGTCAAGAAGCTAATCGACTCTGGCTTTATTCAGGAGGTTCAATATCCTGAATGGATCGCCAACATCGTCCCGGTGATGAAGAAAAATGGGATAGTGCGCATATGCGTGGACTTCCGGGATCTCAATAAAGCCTGCCCGAAGGACGATTTCCCAGTACTAGTCACCGAACTGATGATAGATAACACGTCCACTCACGAAGTTTTCTCCTTCATGGACGGCTCATCAGGATATAATCAGATCAAGATGCATCCGGAAGACCAGAAGCACACTGCTTTTCGGACTCCTTTGGGAATATTCTGTTATAAAGTGATGCCCTTCGGTCTAAAGAACGCTGGTGCTACCTATCAGAGGGCCATGACGAAGATCTTCGATGACCTTATACATGAAATCGTCGAATGCTATATCGACGACCTCGTGGTGAAAAGCAAATCGTACGAGGAACATCTCGAGCATCTCAAGATCGTATTTCAACGCCTTCGACGATATAACTTGAAGATGAATCCGCTCAAGTGCGCATTCGGAGTTTCCTCGGGCAAATTCCTGGGATTCGTCGTCTGACATCGAGATATTGAAATAGATCCGTCGAAGATTAAGGCGATCATGGAAATGCCTCCGCCGAGAACTCTCAAGCAATTGCGGTCTCTCCAAGGGAAGCTCGCGTATATACGGCGATTTATACCCAACCTTTCAGGCAAGTGCCGCCCCTACAGTCACTTAATGAAGAAGGGAACCCGTTCGTCTGGGATCAAAAATGCCAAAGCGCACTGGACGAAATCAAGCAGTACTTGCAAAACCCGCCAGTGCTGGCTGCTCCGGTCAAAGGAAAGCCCCTCATTCTCTATACTACCGCCCTCGAAGGTTCTTTAGGCGCATTATGGGCACAAGAGAACGACCAAGGGAAAGAAAGAGTACTCTACTATTTAAGTCGAGTCCTACTGGGGGCAGAAAGCAATTACTCCCCTATTGAAAAACACTGCTTGGCGTTGATCTTTGCGATAACAAAACTCAGGCACTATGCGTTGGCGCATGAAGTCCGGCTCATCTCGAAGGTGGACCCCCTTAAATATTTAATGTCGAAGGCCATCTTGACAGGAAGACTCGCTAAATGGGCCCTGCTCTTGATGGAGTTCTCAATAACCTATCAACCCCTCAAGGCAGTAAAAGGCCAGGCCATCGCCGACTTCCTCGCTGAGCATCCGATACCTGCTGATTCTCCTCTGAATTGCGATCTGCCAGACGAACATGCGTTTGACGTGATCGATGGGAGCGATACCCAATGAGAGCTTTATTTTGATGGAGCATCTTCCATGAAGAAGCGCAAACAAAGTACCCATATAATCAAATCAGGGGTAGGCCTTATCTTCGTGACTCCATAAGGAGGGATTATGCGCTTTGCTTTCTCCTTGACAGAGCCGAGGACGAACAATGAAGCCGAATATGAAGCTTTGATAGCAGGCCTCGAGATCGCCATCGACATGGGAATTGAAAACCTCCTCATAAATGGAGACTCCCAACTGGTCGTCAGTCAAGTAAACGGCGATTACCAAACGTGCAAACCAGAGTTGGTGAAGTATGGCGAAAAGGTGCAACAACTGTTGACCCAAATCCCTTCCTACACTTTGGAAAGCATACCACGTGCGGAAAACAGCAAAGCGGACACATTAGCCAAGCTCGCTAAAGAACTGGCTGATAAGGATCTCGATAACGTCAGAATTGTGGTGCAAAGCCGTTAGGTGCTTGCCCCAGCAGAAATATCTCTGGAATCATCCGAAGAAAAGGGAGCGACTGAGCGGACGACCCTGCAAATAAAAGAACGAGAAAAGACTGAGGATTGGAGGGAAGTCTTCATAGACTATTTTAAGTCCTATCGAATGCCCGAAGTTGCGTCCTCGAGACATCAGCTTATGAAACGAGCTATGTCTTTCGCCTTCGTTAATGATACTCTGTACAAGAGGTCGTTTGATTCTCTGTGGTTGAGATGTCTGGGACCTGACGAAGCGAAAAGAATCGTTCAGGAAGTTCACGACGGACTCTGCGGTTCTCACCAAGCAGGCCTAAGGATGAAGTTGAAGATCAAACGGATGGGCTACTATTGGCCCACGATGATTCAGGACTGCCTCGAATATGTGAAGCAATGCCACTCGTGCTAAATCCACGGGGACTTTATCTACCAACATCCAAATCCACTACATCCAACGGTGGCTAGCTGGCCGTTCGAAATGTGGGGAACTGACATAGTCGGCCCCATCGAACCAACATCATCCAGGGGACATCGTTTCATCCTGGCGACGACTGACTACTTCTCTAAATGGGAAGAAGCAGTACCATTAAGAGAAGTGAAGACGGAGAATATCCTCCATTTCTTCAAGACGCACGTCATATATCGGTTTGGAACTCCGCGACGGATCATCTCCGATAACGGACCAGCCTACAGAAGCCACAAGATCAGTCGCTTCGCGCAACAACACAATATAGACTGGAGATATTCCTCAGTTTATAACCCGCGAGCTAACGGTCTAGCTGAAGCCTTCAACAAGACCTTGACAAAGATCGTGAAGAAGACGGTGTCCCGAAATAAGAAGGACTGGCACGAGAGACTGCAGGAAGCTCTTTGGGCGTATCGAACTACGTTCAAGACAGCCACGAACACAACGCCATATGCGTTGGTATTCGGTACAGAAGCAGTACTCCCCCTCGAGATAGAGTTACCCTCTCTACGAGTGGCAGTCCATTACGAGCTGACGGACGAAGAAAATGCTCACCTTCGGCTTGAATAGCTTGATGCCCTTGATGAAACCCGGCTCATAGCGTAACAAAATCTGGAGGCTTATAAAGCAAAGATGACGCGCTCATATGTAAGATTGACTCGACCGAGGACATTCCGCCAAGGCGAACTCGTGTTAGTGGTCAAAAGGCCTATGATCCCCAATCACGTCAAGCGGGGGAAATTCGAGCCTAACTATGAAGGCCCGTACATCATAGACAGGGTCTACCAGGGTGGAGCCTATATACTCATGGATATGCACGGTGAAAGACCTTTCAGGCCAATAAATGGTCGCTTCCTAAAGAAATACTACGCTTAATGAGCCGCAACCTAGGTCAATGATAGATGACGACGACTATGTCCGCTCGCTATCTTCCTAAACTTAAACTCTATAAGCAGTAGCCGACCTTCTCCTGACCGGACCGAAACGTCCTTAAACTAATGCTGGACCGAAACGTCCTTAAACTAATGACGGACCGAAACGTCCTTAAACTAATGACGGATCGAAATGTCCTTAAACTAATGACGGACCACTACGTCCTAAAACTAGCTAATGACCGAAACGTCTTTAAACCACTACCGCAGCATCCTCAGGCTGACGAGATAAAAAAAACATATAAAAAAATAATAATAATAAAAAAGACGGTATGTCCATAAGCAAAATGGGCACGGATGAAAACCCGAAAGGGCTCCGTGAGTAAAAACAGCTGGGCTACGAGCGAGTGTTCGTGAAAACCCGAAAGGGCGCGACCTCGTTAGAAAAAAGAATAAAAAGAATAAAGAGAAAAGAGAAAAAAAACGGTATGTCCATAAGCAAAATGGGCACGGATGAAAACCCAAAAGGGCTCCGTGAGTAAAAACAGCAGGGCTACCGGCGAGTGTTTGTGAAAACTCGAAAAGGCGCAACCTCGTTAAAAGACACTTGCAGGGTCCTCTCGACCTTGTAAGGAGAAACCACCCGCGTGAGATCCTTACGACTCACAGGGGAGCAACACACTTAGGGATCCTCATGATTCCTAAGGAGAAAATACACTTGCGAGATCCTCACGACTCTAAGGAGAACTCTCTTATGGGACCCTCACGGCTCATAAGATTTGAAAGTCTTAAGTTATAGAGATCTAAACCTGTGCTTAAGCAACCCCCACAACCTTCGATATTTCCCTACAAGTGGCTCAATACTGACCCTTGTATACAATCCATGGGCGTGAATAAACATTTCCCTAACCAAGTCCCATCCGTGACTGGGGATATGTACTCATGACGAACAACCCTTATAAGTCCTCTCGACTTACAAGGAGAAAACTCTCTTGTAGGATCCTTACGACTTATAGAGGAACATACACTTAGGGTTCCTCATGATTCCTAAGGAGAAAATACACCTACAAGATCCCCACGACTTGTAGGGAGAAATATCTTTGTGAGACCCTTACGGCTCATGAAGTCAAAACCCTTAGTCGACAGGACCTTAACCCTGTTCGCTAAGCCACCTTTGCTCGACATCGACGGAGGAAAATGATGATTCGCTCCTGGCAATATCCCAGTTGTAGCGGTGCTGATGCCGAAATCGGTGTCTAATTTCAGGTTTACGACGAAAAGCCAGTAGGCCGCACATGCATACGAAATAGCCGAAATGATGGGGCAACTTGCAATAAAAAGCAGCAAGTAAAAACGTATATACACAAAATAGCCGGAATGATTGGGCAACTCGCAATAAAAAGCAGCGAGTAAAAGTAAAATAAATAGCTGAAATGATTGGGCACTGCGAAAAATAGCCGAAATGATTGGGCAATCGCGACCTTCGCGATATAAAAGCTGAAATGATAGAGCATCGCGGAAATAAAACAAAAAAAATATATATAACTTTTTCCCGACAGTTGAGATCACATCGATCCCTGTATACAATCCAAGGGCGCAAACAAAAAGGGAACCACACCCTCCCAGCAGGCTCCGCTAGAAAGCAAAGCCAAATCTCGACGGTTCACCAACAGCCTAGAGACAACCGCGACATTCGTCTCAATACAGCAGACGCAGTGCCGGCAAACGAAGCGAAGATCAAATTCCTAGCTTCACGGTCTTGACGGTAACTTATATAAAACCTGAAAGACCACCACAGATCAGTTCAACTCAGGGAAACTAGTGTCCTTGATGAGAGACTCCTGACTCGCGTCGGCTCACAGAGAAACCAGTGTCTCCGTGAGAAATTCCCGATTCGTCTCAACCCCGAAGAAACTAGTGTCTTCAGCAAAATCTTTCGACTCAGGGAAACAAGTGTCCTTGACGAAGAAAATCCTGATTCGCGTCGACCCGCAAAGAAACTAGCGTCTCCGCGAGAAATTCTCGATTCGTTTCAACACCAGGGAAACAAGTGTCCTTGGCAAACTCCTCAACTCAGGGAAACTAGAGTCCTTGATGAGAACCTCCTGATTCGCGTCGGCTCGCAGAGAAACCAGTGTCTCCGTGAGAAATTCCCGATTCGTCTCAACCCCGAAGAAACCGGTGTTTTCGGCAAAATCCTTCGACTCAGGGAAACAAGTGTCCTTGACGAAGAAAATCCTGATTCGCGTCGACTCGCAGAGAAACCGGTGTCTCCGCGGGAAATTCTCGATTCGTTTCAACACCAGGGAAACAAGTGTCCTTGGCAAATACCTCAATTCAGGGAAACTAGCGTCCTTGATGAGAGCCTCCTGACTCGCGTCGGCTCGCAGAGAAACCAGTGTCTCCGCGGGAAATTCCCGATTCGTCTCAACTCCGAAGAAACCAGTGTCTTCGGAAAAATCCTTCGACTCAGGGAACAAGTGTCCTTGATGAAGAAAATCCTGATTCGCGTCGACTCGCAGAGAAACCAGTGTCTCCGCGGGAAATTCTCGATTCGTTTCAACACCAGGGAAACAAGTGTCCTTGGCAAACTCCTCAACTCAGGGAAACTAGCGTCCTTGATGAGAGCCTCCTGATTCGCGTCGACTCATAGAGAAATCAGTGTCTCCGCGAGAAATTCCCGATTCGTCTCAACTTGCAAGATAAAGCCTCAGGCATCAGGGGTTAAAAAACTTGTTTCCTGAGCAATGGGACCCTGCAAGTCAGTCTAAAACGGTCTCTTGCATACTATTCACGGGTCTCACTCTCCAAAGTGGAATCTCAACAAGGAGGGAAACAACCGCTTACGGGTCCTCTCGACTCGTAAGAGGGAAAATTCTCTTATAGGATCCTTATGACTTATAAGAGAAAATGCACTTAGGAATCCTCATGATTCTTAAGGAGAAAATCCACCTATGAGATCCTTTCGATCCGTAGGGAGAAAAGTCTCTATAAGACCTTCACGGCTCATAGAGTTGAAAAGTCTTAGGCAGCAGATCTGAACCTGCGGCCTAAGCCATCGCTATCTCGTGAAGGAATTAAGATGCTTACTCTATTATCTGTCAATTATGTTCATCAAGACAACATGCTGATAATAAGAGAAAAGGAGAGAGCAAAAGAGCATACAAGACATTGCAAAGAAAAAATGTGTATCTTTATTTATTAATTCAATCAAGTACAAGGTGAAGTGTACAAAAGAATAAAGAATGGATACATCTTATTCGAAAAAGAATTTTTTTTACAAGTATATGGATACAAGGGGAACTACTAGGAAGGAAGCGTCTTGCATAGCTCTAGCAATTGTTCGCGCACCTCCTTCCACGCTTTCTCCTGATCGGCCACCACCGCCAGTTTTGCCTCCACTTGAGCCCGCTGCTGCAAGAAAGATGCAAGCTGTTCCCCAACGGCCTGATGAGCAGCTTCCCGGCCTGGGGTGTCACGCTCGGCGACATCAAGCTTTCGCTTCAAGTTTAGCCCATGAGAGATGCGTTCCAGGAGGCCATCAAAGATAGCCTTCACTTGGGCAGCATTCGCCTCAACCTCAGCACGCAGACGAGCCGCCTCGCTCGAGGTCTCTTGGTATTCCCTCAGCCTCAAAGCCGCTTCTTGTTCCAAGTGGTGGACGTAAGAGGCGCTTTGCTCAATCCATGCTGCTCTTTGATTGCTTGCGGCTAAGGTCTCGGGAGCGGGGCGCACAAACTCCAGTTGATGCAGGCGGGCCTCGATCTCCCTGCAGTGGTTAACCCAAGACGCGACGATGTCCTCGTTATGAAAGTTCACGAGTATCACCAGCATTGGGTTAACCGCCGTAGAAAAATCTACGGCAGACGTAGAAGTCTCGATGTCGAGCTCCTCAATGTAGTCGCTCACCATGCGCAGACTATTCGCGGCGCCTTTCGAGGATGGACGTCTCAAGAAAGGGCCTGCCGGCATCGTAACGCGAGATTCAAAAGGCGCCGAGATCGGAACGACAGCTGAAACGACAAAATGTGATTAGATGACGGTTCAAGAAATATGAAAAAGTCATTGATGAGATAGTCTACTATACCAGCTACAGCAGGTGGCAAGGCCAGGAGGGCCGGTGGCGCGGCCGATCTTTCATCCCCTCCTTCGATTTGTAGCACTGCAATCAGGACGAGAAAAAGTTAGAAATAATTCCATCACTGAAAATGGAAGATATCAGTCGGAAACTATACTTGTAAATGCACGGCGGCGCCCCGGCCGTCTTTCGGAGGCCAAAATGCGGAAGCGGTAATTTACTTTAACTTTTGAACCGGCACCACCGCGCACAAAATTCCCGGATCGGGCCATTAATCTAGTTCTAGCTATCTAAAGAACGGGTAGAGAGATATACCGAGTGATCCGTGTCCTTCGGTCTTCTCGCCGTCGTCCCGATCTCCTCGCGGAATCTCCGGTCTTCACCTCCTCGCCGGAAGGGCACCACATCGCCGGCTTCTTTTACGGGCTCCCACCTCTTGACCGAGGCAACTCGGGCACGAAGTTGGCGAGTCGACGTGCCCAAGGATGCTGTAGGTTAACTGTAGAACTCTATGTCTCTTTGGGGTTGTGGAAGTTGCTATTTGGTAGAGGAAATGAACTATGAACAATTTGTAGATGAACTTGGGAATTTTGAAGCATGAAAAGAACAAAATTCCCACATAGAAATTTTTGGACAGCCCCTCAAGGGCATGGCCGGCCTTGGCTTGTGAGGAAAAATGAGAGGGGAGAGTGAGGATCAAAAATGAGTGTGCGTCATAATGCAAGAGAGAGAAAAGGGTTATCATGAAAAGAAATGATCACCCACTAAAACCCACACTCCTCCAACCAATCATAACTACAAAGGTCAAGCAATGATGAGGAAAAGAAGTCAAATGAAAGTGCACCATCATGAAACCATCATGATGCAACAATATGCAAAGACCACCCTCCACAATGCTTATTTGCACAAATGCAAATAAGCCCTCCTCCATCAATTTTCAGCCAACGAAAGGAAGAAAGGAAAACTGGCTGAAACGGAAAGCAAACTGGCAACTTCATAAAACTGATCCTGTAATAAATTATAGGAAACCCCGCTACTGTATATACATACCCGCATTTGTATTCTGACCGAATACAAATGCAATGAGACAAAATCTACACTGTACAATACTAGGATCCGACTTAAACCAAAGTCCGCTAGTATTATCCGTCCGATCATGATCCGTGCAATACCGCACGCATATGATTGAACCCTGCCATATCTCCATACGGCCTCTACAGCGTTTCACACGAAACTTGAGAAAACGGTCTGTGGGGGACTCTAAAGACTCGTTAACACCTTGGTTGTGGATTTAACCACTAGCACGTCAGAGGTATTAGCCTATACGTAACGGGCTACCAGGTATTGACCAAAAGGGACGTCTGTGAGCGAACTCATCCTGACACCCTACTGAGCCTGTAGTGACAATATCCGCACAGTCCGGTCCGTTCGTCTATGAGCATCGCAAGACGGGCCTAGGGGGTTGGTAAAAGTCAGACCCCCAAAAACGGTATAACTCGTGTCGGAGTGTAGCCCAGAACACCCTGAGATACTATTGGAATACCTACCAGTAAATCTCCTGCCTTGGCCAAGGACTTCGTGTAAGGGCTCTTCTAGACACAGCGCGACCTCACCCCAATACCGGGAGAGACGAACCCCTGCAGATCCGCTCACTGCCTCCATGTGGCTCGGGACTGTACCCAACTAAAATCTGTTTGCAAGTCTCCTTTGAGCGTGGTAGGGTAGTAATCAAAGTACAGTGGGAACTCACACGAGACAAATGACGATCTGAGGTCGATGAACTAACCTGTACACATGTCACCTGGGAACTGCTATCTGACGTCAGGTATAAGACCAACTAGCATGTTCCCGGCGAGTCCTGTCCGGTGTACTCATAACCCAATGAGCACCTGTATACATCTTAGGTGAACCAACCGACACCAGTGGCTTGTGAGACCGGCCACCGCCCCTCGTCGGGGTCTCGACAGTATACACTAGTCTACTCTGAAGAATCGATGCCCTGTCTCGAAACTCCCACGACTAGGGACCTTTTAAGGATTTGCTTATAGACCACCAGCTCCCACGTATATGATCGCCCTCATACTGCTGGCAGTCAAGAAAGAATCCTAGGGGCTCTTTCAACTTGCAATAGTGACCTGTAAGGTCACCTAAAGCAGTACACGATGATAAAGATAAACCAGATAGCATACTATCATCTTGAGTAAGACTGTCCTACCGGAATAGGTCCTCCCTCAATCATTGCAATCACGTGCCTGTGATCCAATAATTGACTCTGAGGGCACTATCTCCAACAATACTCACCAGCGCCACTAGAGGAAGAAGCGAGTTCAGATGGGAAGGAGAAGTGTGGGAGCAACACTTTATAAAGATGATCAAAAAGCACTCCTGAAAAGACACAACAGTACGACTTTAGTACATAAATTATGCGGCTGAAAGACGAAACTAATAGGTCGCAAATACATACCTTCCAACATCTTCGATGGTACAAGAGAGGGCTGAGAGGTGACCACTGCCAAGGCAGTAGTTGACGGCGCTCCCTCGAGCAATAGAGCATCGGCACTGGCCGCACCTGCGTTAAAAACAAGGATAAACTTGTCAGAAACGATTGCAAGGTACAAAAAGGGGGACGGTAATCCGAAATTTACCTGATGAGCCTCCAGCCGAGACGGAGGCGTCTCCCTCCTCCATCGACATAAGTCCACCACCCGTGGCCTCATCCCCAGACTCTACGGGGGCCGTCGTCGTGCTCGCGAGGCCAGGAGACGGCGGAGGGCCGTAGGCGGGGAGAGCAATGATCGGAGCATTGCCGGACTCTTGAGAAAGAGCGGTCGGCTCGTCCTCAGGAATCATGTCCACCTCACCCGCTACTCCCTCAGGCTCAGCAGTCGCGGCTGTCTCGTCCACCGTCGCCACGGGGTCATCGGTCTCAGGTGCTCTGTCCGCTGCTACCTCGGGCTTGGCATCGGCCACCTGCTCAGGCATAGTAGACGTGACCATTTCGTCAGCCACTAGCTCGGGCCCGGCAATCCCGGTTGTGTCGTCCGCCATCGGCTCGGGTTCGACCAGTACCTCTTCCTCTGGCCCCTCAGGTTCGACGGTCTCCGCCTCCCCCTCGGTTGGACTTGGCCCTGCAGGACAGAATATATAAGAACCGACAGCTTTATAATTCTTACGACAAAATTTTGAAAGAAATATTACCTGAGGTAGACTTATCGTTAGCCTCCCTACTGGCGCGCACCGCCTGTCTGTGAGCAATAGACAAGACGACCGGGGGCTCTTCTGAGGGAGTGTCAGCACGAGAGACGGTGCTTGGGCTCGCTCCAATGGCCAAAGCAGCCCTGCGTGCCTTCGCTTCACGGCTTAACCGCTTCCTCTCCTCCCGGGCCGTCGCGATGGACCTCTTCGACGCTTCCTTCATCAAGGTGTCGTCGTCCTCGTTTAGAGTTGCCTCCAGAGCCTTCAAGGCATCTCTCATCGGCTCTTCAAGTCGGGTCTCTCGCGGTAGCCCCGAGGAGGTAGAAACATCAGCGGCTGGCCCGGGAAGAGTCTCCGCGTCACCTGGCGGGGCCGGTGATTAGTCGAAAATATTGCATCTTTTAACTGGCAATTTCCCTATTATTTGCATTCATATAGAAGTGTTCGGCATTCATATTTCACATATTAGCAAATCTGTCGCAAAATATCAGAGTACATGTGTTAGACCTTAAAACCGGCATTTCTAGGGAAATTTACTGCATTTCATAGCATGGCATCATTCCTATATATCGCAACCCGTGTTTCGAAGTCTGTGCAGGAAAATCAGAAGCTTGCTCAAATCTACACCGCTAAAAGATACGCCAACTCGTAGATTTGAGACCTGGTATTGTTCTAAGAGGCATTCAGAGATTTAACATATCAGAAAATACATCAAAATACAGCAGAAGCCAACACCAGAAAGATGAAACCCCAAGGAGCCAAAATGGCCGCGGTTCCGCGGCCTAAGCCAGCTAATGCGGCGGATCCGCGGCGGCTTGTCGACTTCACAATCTCAACTTTGCACCACAACTTCTATCTCAATGCCTACAGCTCAGAATGACACAACATTTTCCAGAAAGACCCAGAACCTTCTGCCAGATCAGCAACCTTTGGGATCTACACTAAACTAGCCTTGTATTCTAGAAACTTCTCCCTAAACCCTAAGCTAAGCCTAACTAACTACTTCTAGAAGTCTTTCAACAAACTTTTGGAGGGAACTTCTATTTCAAACTCAAGGCTTAGGGTTTGGGAAATCTATAAATAGGACCCTAGGCTCACTTGTAAAAGGAGGATTCAATTGAAGGGAATTCATATAGATATATCCCTCCATTAGTTCATTTTAGTAGCCATTCTACCTCATTCTTCATCTTCTTCCACAAGTCTAGTGAGAAGGCTTGTGTGAAACCCTAACCCTAATTTCAATCAAAAGCCAAGATCCCGAGTACCAAATCAAGCAAGAAGCCCGTCAACCTTTTATGAGCGGAACCGATCTTCAACAGAGCAAGTGGTCCAAGCCGATCCATGACTCGCGGAGAAAAGCGACGCCAGATCGACAATTTAGTTCTTCCTCTTGTAGTTCTTGAGCGACTTTAATCAAATTGTTGATATAAATAAAAGGTGATATTCTTTTATCTTGTTTTCTTTAAATTCTTGCATCATGATATCTTTTCAATTCTTGAATTCTTTCTGTGTGATGATGTGTGAATAAACTCCGCTCGTCGAGGAGTCGAGACGATCAATAGAATGATGATGTAAAATATCTGAAAACGATTCTTGATTCCTACGAGTTTTGTAAACCCTAACAAGTTCAAGAATCGACGACCCAATTTTGTTGCGATACTTTCTTGATTGATATCGCTCGAAATTGGGGAGTTACGATCGTTTCTTGAAATTGCTAGAGGCTAGAATGTGAATGATATCGACGAAAGAACAAGGGTTAAATGATGAAACCCTAGTTTCACGAGAAAGCCCTAACTCTCGTCGATCATCATCGATCTAGTATCAATTCTTCGAAGGACAAGAACACGATATCTTGATGATTACATCATGTCTATAGATCCGATCGATTCCTACAAGCCTCATTTAGATTCTTGACATTTGGTTGGAAATATCATCGAAACCCGATTCTTGATTGTTTATCATTTTCTTGATTCTTGAATAGAATAGTGACACTTGAAACAATTGATAAATCTTGAATCATGCTTTTTTTTTTCTTTTCGATTAACTTTTCAATTCAAACAAAACAAATATAAAAACGAATCGCACAATCCCTGTGGACGATCCGCACTCGCTTACGATCTACAACTGACACCGTAGTTGATTGCGGTCAAATATAATTCTTTGGTTGTGATTTCTTTACAATTTTCTCAGACGACACAAACAAGAATTTCATTCAATCAAATGGCACCGTTGCCAGGGATCGCGCGCTAATTCGTTTCATATTAAACTTGAATTGAAACATTTATTCCATTGTGATTTTTGAGATCAAAATTCGTGCAAACCCTAAACGATTTGTTGTGGTTCATTGCAAGGAGATCTGGAGATTGCTGGAAATTTGAAAAAAAATTTGGAATATACCAGAGAGCAGAGGGAGTCTACAGAAGCTCCCTGGTGAATTTTGGTGGAGTGATCGCATCATACAACCGCGGAACCGCGGTTTAAGTACCCATATGCGGCGGAACCGCGGCATTCTTGGGGGATCTCTGCAAAATTTTTGCTTCAGGTGATTTCTTACCTTCTCCTCTCTCCTCTTTTTAGCTCCAACTAATAATTTTCTGCAGGATTCTTTGCAAATAATCGCAGCTCGCAAATTGCAAAAGTAAATTTGTGCGTGATTTTGTTTCTTGGTTGTTTGCATTCTAAATACGGATATTAAGGGGCACGGCCAAATCCAAATTAGGTGGGGATTTCATTACCCTTCCTAGGCCCCAAAAATCGCAAAACTTGCATCCGCATTGACCCACATTAACTAAAAAAATATCTAGAGATGACTCTAAGGACCGTCGCGCTCACTTAGGACAGAAGAAGGCCGTGGGTAATTCATTGCTTATCCGCGTTTTCTTGTGGTATCTAAGGCAAGTGTGTCTAAGGCTAGTGGTTTTTAATTAGGCCCACTACTTACGTAGTGGAGTACCTTCCCACTTACCTGGCACTTATCCGGCCACAGGGGAACAAGGAGGCAGTGGAGGATTCTATCCTGCGACTTGTCTTTTGGCAGTTAGGAGCGGTCTAGAGCCGGACCTAGGTGACCACTAGATTCTAGGGTTTTTGTTGCTGCATTTGTTGTGTTGCATCATTTTTTCAAAAAAAAAAATCCGTCCCTTTTTCAAAGCAAACACCGCATTCATTCATACCCCTAATTATAAGTCAACGCTGCCACTTGTACTAACCCATTTTAGTGCAAGATAGGCTGGACACGGGATTCTAGTGCCCGTTTAGTCCGCGTACCCTTTATTGACTCCGAAGTCGATATTTCTCCATTTACCTTTCCTTTACCCACTACCACACCCACACCGATGGATCCGAATCCATCAAACTTCTTTAACCCTAATCTGCCGCCGTCCGTTGGTGCGCAGAATCCACCTCGCATCTCTCTCCAGGAGAGGTGCTACCCTATTCGAGGTCCTCTTTCGACCTGCTTATCCACACCACCAGCCAACGGGGATAACTTTGAGATTAAGCCCCAGTATATCAATCTTTTACCCAAATTCCACGGACTCGAGACTGAGGACGCTTACGTTTTCATTACCAAATTTGAAAACGTATGCGCAATGATGGGTACGTCACAACTTTCAGTGGATGCTATGCGTCTACGACTTCTTCCATTTACTTTGTGCGATATAGCTGAGAAGTGGCTATATAACACTACCGCACACTCTATTACGAATTGGGAAGAATTTGTCGCTGCATTCCTTAAGAAATTTTACCCAATACAAAAGACAGCTCGAATCCGTAGCGAAATGAATCAATTTGCCCAGCTCCCTACTGAACCATTTTCAAAATGCTTTGAACATTTCAAGGATCTATTGGTTCAGTGTCCTCATCACGGTATCCCGAGATGGGAGCTTTGCCGAATCATTTATGACGGCATTAACCCAAACACTAAACAGAGCCTTGAAAACATGTGTCAAGGTACTTTTATGACCAAAGTGATGGGAAAGCTTGGAAGTATTTAGAAGAGTTCGCTGAAAAATCACTACAGTAGGAGAGTGGAACCCAACCATTGAATAGGGGTGGCGTACACCAAATAGATGTGTCCATAGGTGTTCGAGCTGAGATGGCAGCAATACAAAAGAAGCTCGACGCTATGGAACACAAATTTGCAGCAGCCTCCCTAAACCCAGTATCATTCCCCAAAACTGTTTGTGGGTGCTGTTCTGATCCGTCTCATTTAACGGAAGAATGTCCATTAAACTCTGCGTTTCAAGGTCACGAGCATTCAAATGCCGCATTTCAAAGACCTAGAAACGATCCATATTCTTCCACGTACAATCAGGGTTGGAGGAATCACCCGAATTTCGCTTGGAACCAAAACCAATCGCGAAACACGGTTCCAAACACGAATCAATTTCAAAGGGCTCTTCCTCCACCACAGCAACCCCTTCAACTCACTCAGCACCCCTACCAGTCACCAAACTTCCAAAATCAGGTCAACACTCCTGCACAGTCTAATCCTATGACCTGTTCTGACGAGTTCTCTCAATTCACTCAAACCATGAAATCACTTTTGTCAAATTTCATAGAGGTTTCGGCTGAGGTTAGATCTTCCGTCGGTGAGATAAAGAAAAACTCAGCGTCCTAAGCTGAGAGTATCAGAACGATGGAAGCTGAAATCGCACGACTTAAAGCCGAAATGAGTGCGAGAGAAAAAGGGAAACTTCCCTCTCAACCCCTACAGAATCCTGGGCATTACAATGTAAATGACGTCACAACGTTGAGATCGGGAAGAGTGCTGAACAATCATGTCGGGGAAGGTATTGATGATACTGAAAATCATATCAACACCCCGGCTGAGACCTTTCCACACACACACACTTCTCCTTCTGATCCTTGTTCTTCTACCTCACCACCTTCTCGCGAGCCTATTCTCCATTTCCCACTAGGCTCGACACCTCAGTATAGCTCTTCTAGTTCTCCACAGACGGTCCCCACACCTCTTTTGGGATCTCGTCTACCCCCTCTTCCTTCTCCTATGATGGACCCGACGCTCATTGCGAAAGCACCTTACCCGAATCGGTTAAGGGGTAATAAAACGAGTTCACATATGGAGAAAATTATAGAAATGTTCAAACAGGTTAACATCAATATCCCTCTCCTAGATGCGATTCAGCAAGTCCCCGCTTATGCGAAAATTCTTAAGGACTTGTGCACTAGGAAGAGAAAGACTCAAGTGCCGAAGAAGGTCTTTATGTCTAATAATATCAGCACTGCTTTTATCCCCCAGCTACCAAAGAAACGTAAGGACCCAGGATGTCCTACGATATCGATTTCTATTGGGGGTAAAAACATAAATCGTGCTCTTTTAGAGCTTGGCGCAAGTGTTAACCTACTTCCATATTCTGTATATGAGCAATTAGGGATTGGAGAGTTGAAACCTGCTCACTGCACTCTCCAAATGGCAGACCGTTCAATCACCAAACCAAGGGGTGAACTAGAGGATGTGTTGATAAAGGTCGGGGAATTTGTTTTCCCTGTAGACTTCATTGTACTCGATACACAGCCTGTAGCAAACCCCCGGGGCCAAATTCCGGTGATTCTGGGTCGTCCTTTCCTTGCCACTTCCAACGCCGTTATAAACTGTAGAAATAGTTCAATGAACTTATCATTTGGAAATATGACCATTGAACTAAACATCTATAAAGTTGGAAGTCAGCCATCAGAACCCTCTGCTCATATTCTAGATGTGTGCTCTGTCCACGAGATCGCTCCCGATAGTTGTGGAGCTGAGGATCTTTGCTTTCTAGATCTCGACGACATTACCACATCTCTGCTTGATCTTACACATGATCTTAGTGAGGACATTTTTTCTACACTTTAGTCCTGCACTCCTGACTTTTCTCCACCCGAGTCTGTATCTTTCACAGGCTCTGAGCTTCTGTGTGACTCCGAGAATCACTCGATGATCCCTCCTTCTATCATTTCTCCGCCAGTTTTAGATCTCAAAATTTTACCTTCTCACCTTAAATATGCATATTTAGGTGAGAATGAGTCCTTACCGGTTATCATTTCCGCTTCTCTTGCATCAGAGCAAGAGAATGCACTTTTATCGGTATTGAGATCTAACAAAGAGGCGTTTGGTTGGACCATGGCGGACATCAAAGGGATTAGTCCCTTGATAGTTGAACATCATATACATGTGATGGATGATGCCAGACCAACCCGAGAACCACTGAGACGGTTAAATCCCGTCATGAAGGAAGCGGTGATGAAAGAGATCGTCAAATGCCTAGATAATGGTATTATATACCCCATCTCCGATAGCCAATGGGTGAGTCCTATACATGTCGTCCCTAAGAAATCCGGCATCACTGTTATTACCAATGAGGCAAATGAGTTGATTCAGACACGCACCCAAACTGGGTGGCGTGTATGTATTGATTATAGAAAACTCAATGCTGCCACGAGGAAAGACCACTTTCCTCTACCATTCATTGATCAAATGCTGGAACGCTTAGCGGGACGAGAGTATTATTGCTTTATGGACGGATACTCAGGCTATAATCAGGTCCCCATCGCCAAAAAGGATCAAGATAAAACCACTTTTACTTGTCCTTTTGGTACCTTTGCTTACAGTCGCATGCCCTTTGGGTTATGCAATGCTCCCGCTACCTTTCAGCGGTGTATGATGGGGATATTCTCTGATATGGTAGAGAATTTTCTGGAGATCTTTATGGACGATTTCTCGATTTTTGGAGACTCTTTTTCTGATTGCCTATCGAATCTTGACGCGGTTCTTACTCGTTGCAAAGAGAAGAACTTAACTTTGAACTGGGAAAAATGCCATTTCATGGTCCAAGAAGGAATTGTACTTGGACATGTTATTTCACAGAAAGGCATTGAGGTTGACAGAGCTAAGATAGATGTCATTCAAAACCTCCCTCATCCCAAAAGCGTCAAAGATATTCGATCTTTCCTTGGCCATGCGGGCTTTTATAGGAGATTCATTAAGGACTTTAGCAAAATTGCTAGACCTTTAACGCTTCTCCTGGCCAAGGATACGACCTTCCACTTTGACTCGGACTGTGAGACAGCTTTCGACTCACTTAAACACTCACTCACTTCAGCCCCCGTTCTATCGTCTCCAAATTGGGACTACCCTTTTGAGCTGATGTGTGACGCATCCGACTTTGCAGTAGGTGCAGTCTTAGGACAGCACATTGATAAGATGCCACACGTGATCTACTATGCAAGTAAGACCCTGAATGATGCACAAATCAACTATACAACCACCGAGAAAGAACTTTTAGTGGTTGTATTTGCATTAGAAAAATTCAGGCCTTACTTAATTGGCTCTCCTATAGTTGTGTACACTGACCATTCCGCCTTAAAACATTTTTGGGTGAAGAAAGATGCAAAAGGTCGACTAATACGTTGGATCCTTCTGTTACAAGAATTTGATCTTGTTATCAAAGATAAGAAAGGATGTGAAAACGTCGTAGCCGACCATCTTTCACGCATTATTTCTTCCTCTGTGACCCTGCCGATCAATGATTCGTTCCCTGATGAACAACTCTTGAACGTATCCGCTGAACCATGGTTCAGGGATATTGTGAACTATCTTGTCACGGGACTTATACCGAGCGATTGGTCAAAACAGGACAAATACCGTTTTCTATCCCAAGTAAAACACTTTTACTGGGATGATCCATATTTGTTTAAATATTGTCCTGATCAGATCATTCTCCGGTGTGTCCCGAAAGAAGAGTTCAAGAGTGTTCTTTCTTTTTGTCATGATCAAGCCTGTGGGGGTCACTTCGGTCCTAAAAAGACGGCGGAAAAGGTTTTGCAATGTGGATTTTATTGGCCGACCTTATTCAAGGATGCATTTGACTATTGCAAAACCTGTACACAGTGTCAGTACACGGGTAGAATCTCCCGGAGGAATGAAATGCCTCAGCAACCCATCTTGGTTGTTGAAATATTCGATGTTTGGGGCATTGATTTTATGGGTCCTTTTCCCAACTCCTTTGGGAATTTGTATATACTGCTGGCGGTTGATTACGTCTCCAAGTGGGTTGAAGCCATTCCATGTCGCATTAATGACAAGAAAGTTGTCATTAAGTTCTTCAAAGAAAATATTTTTTCGCGATTTGGACACCCACGCGCTATCATTAGCGATAATGGGACACATTTCTGCAACAGATCTTTCGAGACTCTGATTCGGAAATACACAATCAACCACCGACTTTCTACACCCTATCATCCCCAAACGAGCGGGCAGGCTGAGATCTCAAACAGATAAATCAAACTTATCCTGGAGAAGACTGTTGCTAAGAATAGAAAAGACTGGTCGACCAAACTGACGGATGCTCTTTGGGCATTCAGGACTGCATATAAAACCGACCTAGGGATGTCTCCATATAGGATAGTGTTTGGGAAAGTATGTCACTTACCCGTCGAGATAGAGCATAAAGCATTGTGGGCTATTAAGGAAATAAACTTTGATCTAAAAGAAGCCTGCAACTTTCGGAAGCTGCAACTAAATGAGCTAAGCGAACTCCGCGATGAAGCTTATGATAACGCTGTAATTGTAAAGAATATGACTAAAGTTTTTCACGATAAAAACATTTTGAGGAAAATATTTTCACCTGGTCAACAAGTCCTTCTTTATGATTCACGATTACACCTTCACGCGGGTAAGCTTCGATCTCGATGGAAGGGACTTTTTATCGTGCGGTCTGTATACCTCCACGGGGCAGTAGAAGTAGAAAATGTTTAAAACGGCACATTTTTCAAAGTGAATGGACATAGACTAAAGCCGTATTTTTCCACTGACCCCACGGAGGAGCTCTTGTTCTTACAAGAGCCAGTTTATTTGGATTAAAATTCCTCCGTCTCACCTTCATATCCTATATATCATTGCATCATCTTTTGGATGGAGGTGAGTAAAAAGAATAAGTTTGGGGGAAGTTCTTCACTTATATATTTTGCCCCCACTAATAATTCCCCCCAGGCTTACAGTTTTTATAGGTATAGCAATTGGCAACAGTGGGGACACTGTTGAAAACAAGTTTGGGGGAGGTTTGTGCTTATTTTTGCATCATTTGCATATCATCTGCATAAGCACAAAACATTTCTTTTAAAAAAATCTATAAAAATTTAAAAAATTTCAAAACCCACAAAAATTTAAATTTTTTTCAAATATAAAAATATTTTAATATTTAAACTTTTTTGTACAAAAATAAGATAATAAAAGTTTAGATAATGAACAATTACATCCATGAGATTAGAAAAATTTAAGAAAACTAAGAAAATTAGAAGTTTTCTTATACGAACTAGTAATAAGTAGTTATGAGCCGTTGTCCCAAGGGTTAGTCAGATGAAAGACGTCACTAATCTGAGGATAAAAATAAGTCTGAAAAATAGTTTCTATTCTGGAAGCCAAACATTTTGAACGTTGCTACCCTGCTATTCGCACTTACACACGTCTTGAAGCCTGGGATAGTAGAGGATACCTTGAAATGCTCTTGTCTTAAAGCCGATGTATGAAGAAAATAAAAAAAAAGTGAATAAAAAAATATATAAAGTGGTGAGAAAAATGGACACTGGTTTTGTTATCGCCGAGGGCAATAAAAATGTATAGCGAGGGTGCCTCTTCACCTAGTGCCCTAAGGCCAACTGGTCTGGGAGTCACTGCTATGCCTGAGGTGGTGCAAGACGAGGAAAATACACCAAGTAAGCAAGCACAGGAGTAATCGGTCGGTTAGTACCTCAAGAAGTATTAACGGTCGCATGAAAGTGTGTGAGCAATCTCATCTAAATATTCATTAATTAAAAAGTACTGAGGCTGATGGGCAAGAGTATGATAGCTTGAATTGAATTCTCCGGGTGTAGGGATGTCCTTTACACACACGCAGGGTTATATGATCGATGTTTTGGAAGAAAGATAGGAATGAAAAATAAGACGATGTTTTATTGAGGGAGGACGTGATTTCTGACATTTTTTCATGACCATTAAGATAGGGCTCATGACAACCGAAAAACTAGCTTAGTTGGAAATCCTAATTTTCAAGGCTTTTCTTTTATAATTCTTTTCTTTAAATGTAATATTCATGATCTTTCATTTATTATTTGGATTTTGTGGGTGCAATCCGCTGAAAACCCTCAGAAGACAACACTCCTCCTACTAGGGACACCTAGAGGTTTAAAGGCTTGTTGCACGTGCTCAGTGCAATCGTGTTGCCTACGAAAGTGTGCTAGTTAGTTTTTCTCTTTCTTTATTTTCTCCTTCTCTTTTTAATAAAAAGTTCGCTCGAGACGATCGAAATTAAGTTTGGGGGAATTTGATTAGTCGAAAATATTGCATCTTTTAACCGGCAATTTCCCTATTATTTGCATTCATATAGAAATGTTCGGCATTCATATTTCACATATTAGCAAATCTGTCGCAAAATATCAGAGTACATATGTTAGACCTTAAAACCGGCATTTCTAGGGAAATTTACTGCATTTCATAGCATGGCATCATTCCTATATATCGCAACCCGTGTTTTGAAGTCTGTGCAGGAAAATCAGAAGCTTGCTCAAATCTACACCGCTAAAAGATACGTCAACTCGTAGATTTGGGACCTGGTATTGTTCTAAGAGGCATTCAGAGATTTAACATATCAGAAAATACATCAAAATACAGCAGAAGCCAACACCAGAAAGATGAAACCCCAAGGAGCCAAAATGGCTGCGGTTCCGCGGCCTAAGCCAGCTAATGCGGCGGAACCGCGGCGGCTTGTCGACTTCACAACCTCAGCTTTGCACCACAACTTCTATCTCAATGCCTACAGCTCAGAATGACACAACATTTTCCAGAAAGACCCAGAACCTTCTGCCAGATCAGCAATCTTTGGGATCTACACTAAACTAGCCTTGTATTCTAGAAACTTCTCCCTAAACCCTAAGCTAAGCCTAACTAACTACTTCTAGAAGTCTTTCAACAAACTTTTGGAGGGTACTTCTATTTTAAACTCAAGGCTTAGGGTTTGGGAAATCTATAAATAGGACCCTAGGCTCACTTGTAAAAGGAGGATTCAATTGAAGGGAATTCATATAGATATATCCCTCCATTAGTTCATTTTAGTAGCCATTCTACCTCATTCTTCATCTTCTTCCACAAGTCTAGTGAGAAGGCTTGTGTGAAACCCTAACCCTAATTTCAATCAAAAGCCAAGATCCCGAGTACCAAATCAAGCAAGAAGCCCATCAACCTTTTATGAGTGGAACCGATCTTCAACAGAGCAAGTGGTCCAAGCCGATCCACGACTCACGGAGAAAAGCGACGCCAGATCGACAATTTAGTTCTTCCTCTTGTAGTTCTTGAGCGACTGTAATCAAATTGTTGATATAAATAAAAGGTAATATTCTTTTATCTTGTTTTCTTTAAATTCTTGCATCATGATATCTTTTCAATTCTTGAATTCTTTCTGTGTGATGATGTGTGAATAAACTCCGCTCGTCGAGGAGTCGAGACGATCAATAGAATGATGATGTAATATATCTGAAAACGATTCTTGATTCCTACGAGTTTTGTAAACCCTAGCAAGTTCAAGAATCGACGACCCAATTTTGTTGCGATGCTTTATTGATTGATATCGCTCGAAATTGGGGAGTTACGATCGTTTCTTGAAATTGCTAGAGGCTAGAATGTGAATGATATCGACGAAAGAACAAGGGTTAAATGATGAAACCCTAGTTTCACGAGAAAGCCCTAACTCTCGTCGATCATCATCGATCTAGTATCAATTCTTCGAAGGACAAGAACACGATATCTTGATGATTACATCACGTCTATAGATCCGATCGATTCCTACGAGCCTCATTTAGATTCTTGACATTTGGTTGGAAATATCATCGAAACCCGATTCTTGATTGTTTATCATTTTCTTGATTCTTGAATAGAATAGTGATACTTGAAACAATTGATAAATCTTGAATCATGCTTTCTTTTCTTTTCGATTAACTTTTCAATTCAAACAAAACAAATATAAAAACGAATCGCACAATCCCTGTGGACGATCCGCACTCGCTTACGATCTACAACTGACACCGTAGTTGATTGCGGTCAAATATAATTCTTTGGTTGTGATTTCTTTACAATTTTCTCAAACGACACAAACAAGAATTTCATTCAATCAGCCGGCATTATGGTTCCTGTGATAAAAAAGGGGGATTAGATCGACCATGATAAAAGGAGAATAAAGACTTGATGAATCAAAATGTACCAAGGCCTACGGACGCTCTAAGTCGTTCCTCCTCTTGGAAAGTCTTGAGGGAAGCAGCAATGGCTTCTTCAGTGGTGATGCCTGTTTGAAGAAAAGAGGGGGAAAAACGTTAGTCAAAGGCAAAAATAAAGTTATGATGCAATAAAAAATGCGACTAGTGATTACCCGATTGCGCAAGCTTAGCTAGCCATGCGTCGCGCCTCGCCAATCGCTCTGAAGCTGCGATGGCGGCCGCCATGTCCGTGTCATCCGGCGGCATGACTAATCCCCTGTTGGTCCCATACTCACCCAGGCCCTCGCTATAGGGAGCGTGGGGTTCCTGACCGAACGCAACGTCAGCTGCGAAGAGCGACTTCTTTTTCCTCTTCTGCCCACTAGCCTTAGGTGCACCCGGGATCGACTTGCGCTTTGCAGGCACCTTGGGGCGGCGGGTCCCGATGTCCGCGCCCACACCAGAATCCGACGAAGCCACAACTACTGTCTCCACTGGAGCACAGGGCGCTGGTGGTGCATTCGCAATATCGGGAAGCGGCAATCCGCGTGGAGGACTCTGCGCACGCGGTGGTCCGGCTCTAGCATCTTTCAGTGGGGGAACTACCGGTGTCCTTGGCACCAGAGGAGCTTTGCGGTCGCTACCGGGTGGCACACCCTTACGGTTGACCAGCAATCGCTTTTCTTCTTTTATAACGGCTCCCGTCGAATGATTGTACCATTCTTTATATACATTGAGGAGTCGTGGGGCGCAACCCGGCTCACTGATAAAAAAGTGAGAACCCGTATTTAGACGCATGAAGTGATGCAGCGCGTTCTCCATCCCTTCTTCAGTAGCAGCGGGTTCCAGTAGGAAAGCCTCCAATGGTACCCCTTGATCGTAGCTCAGTTTTTGGGCGAAACGATGCGGGTTGTATCTCATGAAAATCGCCGCACCGTTCTGCCTAAACACCAGGAAGCCTGGTCTGATGGAATATAGATGGAGGGTCTCTCGGGCCGTCAAAACAGAGGCTCCATCTTTGAAAGTGTCTTGCAATGGCCGCACTGTAGTGGTAGATGCCTTTCCAATAGTCAGCACTTTGTCAATGAAAGACACCCTGTCTCCAACGGTGTGGGGGCGAAGGAGCAAACCCCTGGCATTCCATGGCGATGGAGTCACAATTGAGGCGCCAATCAGCTGTATGATTCGAGGGAAGCTGCACCTGTCATAGAACGAGGGCCTTTTGTGCATACCAAAGACGCCCCGGGTATGTAGCTCAAGCCATGATACGAAGTAGTTCATCGGGAAGATCACGTGCAGTACCCCAGGCTAATTAGCATCCGCCTCTTGACTGAGGCCGTGATACAGGTGTGCCAAACCGGCGATCCCAACAGCCACTTTTACCCCAATGGTCATCCGGTGAGCTGGGTAAAAGACAGAAGGCCGCATATGGAGAGAATGCATCGGGAGTGCAAACCAACTCAGCCATAGCCCAAGAAATCCTAAGAAGAAGGCCTCCTCGTCCATCCCGGGGGCTGCAACTTCCGCAAAAGACGCAGTTGGAAAGTTAGGAAGGAAAAAGTCCTTATGATCTATTTCCTTCGCTGGCAGGTTATCCAAACCTAGACCGAAAGGGTCATCAAGTGTGGAAAACTTAGCAGCTTCTGCCGAGAGGACGTTTGGGTGAAGGAATCGAGCGATGAAATCCTCGAAGCTAACTCCGCGACTCCCACGTTCGATAAAAAGGGCCTCATAGATGTTCAACACTTTGATCAAACTTGGAAATTGATGTTGAACAACATTCTCCGGAGTGAGGCCCCTTACTGCCGGCTTAGCACCGAAGACATACTCGTCTGTAGGAAGCAACTCCTCATAGTGCTCCCCTATAACCGGTAAGCCGAAGACCTCTGTGAATTCCTCCAAAGAAATCGACACTTCTCGGTCCATTGCGAGGAAAGTGTGAGTAGGAATGTTCCACTGCTCCAGAAAGGCCTTAAACCACCAGGTAGGAAGCGCGGGATATTGGAAGAGGGAAACGTAAACTGCAGTGTACAACCCTAGCCTTATCAGCTGCGACTTCTTCGCCGACAGAATATAGCGAGCCCATGGCAGATAGCCGATCGGATGGCGGGGGATCAGACCTATGTTATATGATTGCCCCCAAGGTCGCGCCTCGTCTTGACAAATACGGCGTCCCAGGATATCCAAAACCATAGGACGCTGAACCGATATTGCATCTATAGCAGGATGGAGAAAGCCCTTTGAAGTCCAATCGACCATCTCCACGGCATACTGCACCGGGGGTGGGCCGGCATAGTGGATCGCCGTAATAGGCTCTGACGGTACTGCGCACGAAAAGCTCCGTCGACCCATGATAATTTGGTTGTACCACGACCCCCAAAGGTGAAGATTCTTATATTCCGGGTCGTGGTCCCTGATCATAGCTAGGACTTCGCGGTCCACAGGCGCTTCGGGAAATCCTTCCTCCGAATGAGCAAATGGGAATGAAGTATCGAAAGACATGTTCACTGCAAGGGAACAAAAATTAGCCGTCAGTGTTGTAATTCCAACGCTTAGCGTTTTTAAAAAGATTCTTACACCACATTGCAATGCAGTGGGTAGGGGACCAAATGGGGACCTACAAAATCTGGATGACAGTGCATCATTTAATAAGACAACCCCATCATTGGGTGAGACTGTCAATTAATGAAAAGATCCCCAAGAGAATATCCTCATTGATGGGAAATCCCTAGAGACATGGAGAAAATCTCCTCTTTTAGAGCAAAACTCTGTCACAGAGTGACATTTGTCAAACTCTGGTCTCAAGGGAATAAAATTTCCTTAAAAAGAGCCTAGCTCTATAATAATGATGGAAAAATCCATCAAAAAGAAAACTTTAACTCCTAAAGATTAAAAATTTGGCATCTTAAAGATCCATGAAAACTTTTAGGAGTTCTCCATTTTCAGATCAAAAAAGATCTACATTTGATCCATGAGCAAAGCTCTGTTTATGGGTTGAAACCCATAAACAAGATCTCTGTAGATCTATGAACTTTTGAGAGCAAGGCTCTGTTGGTGAAACCCCAAAAGGCTTTTCTTTAGATCAAAGACCTATGAGAGCAAGGCTCTGTTAATTAAAATTTAATTTAATTTAATTTAATTTAATTTTACTTAAAAAGATTCTAAGTTCTGAACTTTGAAGTTCTTGGGAAGAAACGAGAGCAAGGCTCTAAAATTCTTAAACAAGAGCAAGGCTCTAAAATTCAAGTTCTTTAAAATGGTAAAGAATTACCAAAGACCAAGGGTCCTATTTATAGGCGCCTGCGCCCCTTCAACTTACTCATTGATCTAACAGCCAGGATTTTGCCACCGCTGCACTCAGGTGTGCGCCACGTGAGCGCAACGGTGGGGGGGCATTTGTTTCCCCCAATCAGAGCAAGGCTCTGTTTGAATTTCAAAAATTCAAATTTAGAAGCAACGCTTCAAATTCCTTGCGCTGCGCGCAACGCGCCATGTGTTAAAAGCTGATACGTCAGCGCAGCGCCCAAGGCAGCGCGCCCAATCAGAGCAAGGCTCTATTTAAAACAAAAATTAAAGAAAGCAACGTTTCAGTTGCGCAAGCGCTGCGCTGCACGACACGTGTCGGCGCAGTTGCGCAAGCGCTGCGCTGTGCGACACGTGTGGAGGGTACGAAAGAACTCTCCAACTGCTACATTGAAAAGATCTCCTCCACCTGCGGAGAGAGTTCCGGAAACGAAGCTGGAGCAGCCCCCTCAACGACTGTCCTCCAGGATTTATAAGGTCTGGCGGAGAGTTCAGGACTCGGTAATCGACTAAAATCACTTTCGCCAACAGAAAAGGGCAGAAGTGCAAGAAGAAAAGAACCGTCCGAACAAACAGCAAAGGACGACCACCACCAGGGTGCCTGCTGCAACGGCCCCCTCAACTTCAACGGCCCATAAGAGAAGGAGGCCAGAGAAAATCCCCACGCCCGTGGCAAATGCCAAGGACAGCGAGCCCAAACGCCCTAGGTCTGGGGGCATGGTGGTTCATACCGTGTACATGGCGTCTGGTAAAGAGGACAGCCGTGCATCTACAGGTTATCGGCCGCTTACACGGTCAGTGACCAAAACTCAGGAGCAACAGCAAAAGCTCCAGGAGATGATGAACGCGATGGCCGCACTCACTGGGGATAAAGATGCTGCTGAACAAGTGGCCAACATAAAGCGTATAGCCCTCCTGTTCCAAGATATGGTAGGGATGATGATCCAACAAGATCCTCCAGCTGAAGATCCCCCAATCGTCCTTGAAGACGACAAGGGAGAAACGTCAAATCCTCCACTGGCTCTGTCAACAGCCAAGGAGGATATAATCTCCAAAGCTGACTTGGACGAGTATATAGCCCAACAAATACGGGTTCATCATGCGACTGAGGCAGCCGGTCAGGTCGTAAAAACAGGACGACCATATCCGAGCTGGTATGATCAGATTAAGTACCCGCCAGGCTATACAATACTCAAATTCCACATCTATAAGGGGACGGGCAATCCCCACCAGCATGTTGCCCAGTTCAGGACGCTCTGCGGCAACACCGGCGGTGATGATAAGTTGTTGCTTCGCCAGTTCGTTGGCGGCTTGTCAGATACAGCGTTCGAGTGGTACTCTGAGCTCCCAAACGACTCTATCAAGACCTTTGCCGAGATGGAGCTGTTGTTTACCCAGCGTTTTGCAAGCGCCAGTGAACGCACCCCGATGACAGCATTGATTAACGCCAGGGTGAAGCCAGGCGAGACATGGGTCCAATATGCTATACGGTGGCGGAACTTATGGTCAAAATGCGAGCAACGCATTGAAGAAGCTCCTGCAGTGGGTATGTTTGTGGGAACCCTTGATCCGCAAGCAACCATCTCGCAATTTATGATGTTCTTCAAGCCGACTACCTTCCAGGCCCTGATCGACAAGCTAGCGTAAATGGATCAGATAGGCCATAGACCTCCTCTTCCAAAGCCGGACTCTCGAAATGAAAAGGGGAAGGGGAAAGCGATCGTTGTCGCTAATGCTCAACAACAGCCGAGCAACTCGAAGCCGGTCGTTCGTCAAAATAATATGCGTCCACACGTACCCCTTGAAGAGAGGCTAGGACGTCCTTACTCATTTTCCCGAGATAAGACGAGAAGATTATTCGAGCTGGCGTTGCGCAACAGTTGCGCAAGCGCTGCGCTGCGCGACACGTGTCAGAGCAGTTGCGCAAGCGCTGCGCGACATGTGTCAGCGCAAAAGCAGTTGCGCTGTGCTGTGCGCTGCGCGACACGTGTCAGCGCAGCTGCGCAAGCGCAGCTGCGCTGCGCTGTGCGTTGCGCGACACGTGTCAAGCGCTGGGTCGCTTGCGCCAAACAGAATTAAAATTCTAGTAAGATCTTTCTGTTCTTGTTAAAACAAGAAGATTGTCTTCTGTAAAACAGAAGCCCTTGGATAAAAAATCCAACGGTTGGGAAAATTCCCCAAATCACTCAGAGAATGATCTCTTTAACAAATTTAACAAACTTATGGACACTATATAAAGACCCCTAGACCCCAATTCAAAGGGGATGAACATTGTGAGAGATCAAGAACTTCAAAAACAGAGAGAACTCTGAAGAAAATTCAAGAAAAAGGTAAAAAACCTTTATAAAATAGAAAAATTTCTTCTGAATAGATCATTGATCTAAGAACAAGATCAATGATCTTCAATGAAAAACAAATAATAATTGTGCCTTGCACTTTTTATGAACCATTGGTTCTGGAATCTTAAACATTCTTTTCTTGAATCCAAAATTGGATCAAGTTATTGAAACAGTGCCTTGCACTTGCAAAACTGCACTGTTGCGCCCCTGGGTTGGCGCAAGTCACCAGAGAGCACCACGTGTCAGCATCAGAACCACTTGCACTATGCGCTTTTAAAATAGAGCATTGCTCTCTGAAATTGGCGCAACTCACCAGAGCGCGCCACATGTCAGCATCGCATGCGCAGCGTACTGGCGCAGCGCACTGAGCTTGCGTGACACGTGTCACTACCACAAGCGCTTGCGCTTAATGATTGGCGCAAAGCGCCTGACAAATGCACTGCATTGTTTACTGAAGGGCCAGGCCCAAATCAAAAAGGCCTAGCAGGCCAAAATAAAATGCAATGCATTAAAAGGGCATAGCCGAAACAAAATAAAAATGCAATGCATTAAAAGGGTAGAGCCCAAACAAAAATAAAAATGCAATGCATTAAAAGGGCAGAGCCCAAACAAGATAGATGCTCTGCATCATTTATACAAAGGGCAGAGCCCAAACAAAATAGATGCTCTGCATCATTTATAAAAGGGCGGAGCCCAAACAAAACAAAAGGTGCAGTGCATTATTAAAAAGGGGCAAAGCCTTAGCACAGGCCTAATAGGTCAAAGACAAATAAAAATGTTGAACATTTTTCAACTGGACTTAGCCCAATCATGGCCGTAAGTTCTCAAACTAAATTGACTGAGCACGGCTACTCTCCTAAATCAATTTACATCCGGTTCGAGGGTACATCTCCGAACTCCTCTGACACCTATCGTTGTAATCCTTCAACGACGTCAGAGAGATGACGGGTCCCGACAACCACACATCAACACGTATTGTGGGGTCCTTAAACTCAAGGATTTATGCGTCCTTAAACCAAGATACGGACTGTGGGGTCCTTAAACCCACGGACTTATGCGTCCTTAAACTACTATGGACCACCACGTCCCTAAACTGGAACATGGACCTCAATGTCCTTAAACTACCTATGGACCACTACGTCCCTAAACTGGAACAATAGAGCCCTCAAATGCTCTTTTGCCAGATCTAAAAGATCTCGTTTGAGTCGATCTTAGCCTCAAATCTGGCTAACGTATCCTTAAACATTCAATCGGATTACATATTCCCTAATCAACTTTGGTTCAAGGGTACATCTCTGAACTCCTCTGACACCTATCATTGTAATCCTTCAACGACGTCAGAGAGATGACGGGTCCCGACAGCCATATATTAAATGAATCACCACGTTAGGTTGATCTTAGTCTCAAACAGGACTAACGTATCCTTAACGAACGTTTAAGTTGATCTTAGCCTCAATACGGCTAATGTATCCTTAAACTAAAACACCAAACCCAAATCTAAGTAATTACGGATTTGGACTAATCCACGTCCTACGGGCGACGGCATAACTTAGTCTCCGTATACAATCCACAGGCATCCACAAACAAAACAAACACACGACACGAAGTGAAATTCTGGAGAAGGAGAAAGTTGTTACCGCGATACGGTAGCGTAATTAACTGCAGGGGCTTGCGCCTGCAGGGAAGAGCGTCCCCACAATCAAAACCCCCTCAAATGAGGGGGAATCTGACAAAGTCTGCTACATCGGCCGCATCCGTCTAAACCTCCGATACACGGTGCCATAAATCAACTTGGCATTTTCGGAGAGGTGGACGGGTAAAACCAAATAGCATCTGCCCCGAACCTCAGGCAAGACGCCCAGTCGTCGCGCCGTCTTTCGGAGGGGAACAGATTCTGGCACGCCCGGTGGGACTTTCCCCACTTCCAAATCCAATTTATACTACGGCAAAGTGATCACTAAGATCATTGAAGATGCCAATATTGATCCCAATATCGATTCAAACATTCAAGCTCTTGATAAAAATTTCGGTATGTTAAATGTCCGTCTTATGGGTTTAGATGATTATGACATGTATATACCATCTCATCCACATCATTCTCCACCACAAGAACATGAACCACAACCACAACAACCACCTCCTTACAATTTCTAAGAATTTGAGAATCGTTTCTTCCAACATTTCGACGACTTGAATCTTAATATCAACACTTGTTTCGATAATCTCAACACTTGACTTGATAAAACACAAGCCTATCACAATTATCATTTCGACTGCCAGTACACTCACTCATCATATACTCCACCGCCACCATTTCGCTATTTCCCTCTGACAAACTTTGCTCCGCCGCCGTCACTGTTTCAGGATGACGAGTTATTCGTTTGATATATTAGTGGTTATCACATAATTTGTTTATGTATTATGTTTATGAATTTGCTTGTACTCGAACTTATTTAGTTTATGTGTGGTTTGTATTATGTATTTATGAAGTTTGAACCTATCTAGTTTGTTTAATTTATGTCATGTTTGCATCTTTAATTTCCATGCCTATATTATTATCATCTTTTATAAATCCCTGTTCCTATACTTTCTTATTTTTCGTAATTTTCCTCCGTGCTTAAACTGTTTGATATTTCCAAAAAGGGAGAGAAATAATATGTATATATTAGGAAGGGGGAATATGAATATATTTTCAAATTATTTTTAAGTGTTTTGTAAAATATCAAAAAGGGGAGATTGTTAAACTTATGCATCTTTTTATATTTTGATTATTTTACAAAACTGTATTTCAAATATATTATATGTTACTAATAATGTCAGATTAGTCAAAGTGCTATACAACCGGAGTTATTCAAGTATAAGGACAATCAATATTGCAACTGACATCTCAACAGTAGCATTGACAAATTTCGGCAAGACTCGGAAGAATTCAATGCACATTCAAAAGCTATAACGGGGAATTCACATATCGGAGATATTCAAGACTTGTCTACTTTATTTGCGTCTAGAGTCGAGTCGATTTCAAATGGTTAGAATCAATTTTTCTATCATACTTCAATTCTATTTTCAAAAACCAAAATTTCATTTTAAAATCAAACTGCTGTATCTGAAATATATCAATTATAGACGTCCCATAATAGACATCTGTTGCAGTGTCTCAATTTTCAAATTTTTGAGATTTGGCTGGATTTTCAAAATTCCAACGGCAAAAAACGGCCATTAATTGTCCTATCTTTTAGAGGGAGTTACACTAACCGTCCCAACCGTTCATTTTCAATTTTCTATATATAAGACTCATTTTTCTCAAGTTTTTTTTTCCACCGAATCATTCATTATCGTTTTTATTTTCTGATTTCGTGAAAACTGTCTCTCTTCACTCTCAAGTTTTCATTATTCATTTTCTGCGAAAAGAGATATTTCTTAGTGGTTTAGAATTTTCTATTTCATTTACAAAAGAAAGATCTCTAAAACTTTCGAAGAAGTAGTCGTTTTCAAAACTTATTTAAATTTTGAAAAACTTCTTCGATTTGGTTTTAAACTTTTGTTAATCTCCAAAATACAATCTCTCATTTTCTTGAATCGAAAATTTGATTTATCTATTTGAGATCGTTAAGATTGTTGGAATTGGTTGTAAAGATTGTAAAATCTTACATTGTATCATCTAGTGAAGAAAGGTCTAAGATATTCACGTTGTAAAGGTTTGGACTTGAGCCTTGGAAAAATTCTAGGTGTTCACCACCTGTGTAAAGGTTTTAAGATCTGAGCTTGGTAAAAAATATGGATTTCTCTATCTGTAAAAAGTCAATGGATAGTGAAGTTGACTCCTGAGTTGGAGTTCTCAGACGTGGATTAGCGATAGGGTTGATGAATCTCGATAACAATCATCTGTGTCAATTTATGCTATTTTACTTTTTGTTTCTCTGTGATTGTTGATAGTTTTAGTATCTTACACTCTGATTTTATATTCCACTGCATAATTTCTTAATTTGTCACAAAATTAATCTGTGTTTGCCATAAAGCCTTATTCACCCCCTCTAAGGCTATTTTCATGATCCACATCATAATCCTGGTAGTCAAGCAAATATCCTACGAGCTTTATCAATATGTATTGGCGATACGCAATAACAAGTAAAATATATACACATGTTAAGATAAAAACAAACCAGATAGTATACTATCATATCGAGCAAGACCGTCCTGTACATATATATGTCCAAGCATCCACTACAATAATGGCCTCCAGGGCATACATATCCAACGATTTCTGGTAAAGAGGAAAAAAATACCAACGAAATTATAGGAATAATGCTAAGCCGATATGAAGACACTACTTCAGGATGCAAAGAAGCTACCATGTTCATTTTGCCTCTCAAGAAGAAACATTATGCAAGAATCGCAGAAATTGTGCTTTAGTTGGAATCAAGACGGGAATTAATAGAAGTCCATTGTAAGAATTATAGGTGAAGATGCCCACATCCGGTTAAAAAAGAGAAGAAAAGGCAACGAGCGATGATTGTGAAGAAGAAACGTCTGGTTGGAAAGCGGTTGTAAACCGCAGAAAGAAAAAGGGCACTAAGTTAGTATAGCATGCTTTTGTTCCGCTTGTAATTTTTTTCCATTTCAAATATGATCCCTTGGAAGCATCGAACCAGTGATCTCTCATTTTAGAAAGGAAAGGGTTACCATAAAAGCTACGCTCTTTGGGTTCTGCTTGTGAATCTAGCTCGCAATAAGTCTTTCTTATGTTCACATATGAAATAAGTGCAAATTTGCCCTACTAATGTTATTTTCAATAGATTGCTATCAATTGTTTGGAGCATATATACAGCACCATGCATCTATTTGTTTGGCGGTTAGATGCGCGAAAGAAGAAGATGTTCAAGTATGCTGACGGGAGCTTTCCCGTGAAGACGATGAGGACAATCCCTGCATTTAGTTATGCTAGACGATGATTATTTACTTCTCGAGCTTTTTTGGTTTTTTATTGTAGCATGCCGTATTATGCTTTTAGCTCTTTGTATAGTGTATACAAAGATGAAGCAAGTTCTTAGGTTTGCGGTGCATGAGTATACACACAAAGTACTATTGTATCCTTAATAAATGGACCGTTTTTTTTATACGGATGAATTCGAAAAATTTATGCGTAAGAACAGCGAATCGCAAATACTCGATTGAGATTGATAAACTAAAGAGCAGAGAAAGGTTTGATCTCAATGGAAAAGGATAAATTGAATGCACACAGTTACACACCATTTCTACACTACAAGTTAGTGATTCTTTTTTCGAAGTTGTCATCATCATTTTTCTTTTTTTCAGGTTGTAGATAAAATAGGATCAATAAGTTCAATTGATTTCATGATTCGAAATATAGATAAAGTCATATGATGGGTTTCAACATTTATGACTCAAGAAAAAGACGTACATATCTCATTAAAAAAAAAGGAAGCAAAGAAAATGACAATTACCATCCCATAATTGAATTCTCGTTTTAGAAGCTGCAAGTCAAACAAACCACTAAAAATGTAACAAGTAATAATGATACTAATAATTGCAAGTGTAAATATAGGTTCTTTTTTTCTTCTTAAATTTACCTTGGAATATATTAAGATTTTAAAACATGGCTAATTTTTAACCATTTCAACGGTGCGGGTATTTTTTGAAGGTGTGTATTAAATTAAAGGTTAAATATTGAAATCTTCGCAATCTTAACTAAAAACCTTTGAAACCTTACTAGCTTAACTAAACTTCTTCAGCAATATTCTTTTTAATCTTTTATCAACATGCTAATATATATCCACATGTATTATACTGCAAAAAGTTGGTGTGAACTTCAAGGATTTTTCAAGAGTTTTTTGAATATTTTATTTCAATTAATTTTGAGAGTGACCCATGCCCCTCTCTTCTATTGTTTATGATAGAAGAGGACATTATATTTTGCAAATAAATACCATAATCATATCTGTCACGCTCCGGTTCCAAATTACGGAATACGAGGATGACTTGGCCAGCCATGCTCTTACGGTCAGGAAATAATCCCGTCGTAATCACACTTCGGCTTCTAGCATTAGATGGTAGTCAATAAACAGTATTTGAGTAACGGAAAATCACAGTTCACAACTTTATTACATTGCAAATAAAAGAGTTCGAGATACATTTATTTTGCAGAATAAAATAAACTAACCAACAAAACAAGTGCTGAATCAAAGGAAATAACGCTGGTGACGCAGTTTAGACCTCCGCGATCTCAAATGGTAGGTCCTACTCTTAGGCTGGGTCTGCGTCGTTCTCTGAGCATGCATACTCAGGTCGTCAGGGCGACACATATAGCAATAATTATACAATGGGTGTGCAATATTATTAAACATGAAAAGTGCAACAGAATGCAGAAATGAGTATGCTAAATATCAATTGAATATGAATAGTGCAATATAGGTATCATGTCAGTAAACTAGGCAATGTATATGTCACTATTTATCGGTCACTAAGTCAATGAAATCAATTGGTGGAAAGGATGCTCGTGTTTAACAAGGGTCTCATGGATACCCGAGACTACGGTCTGCTGTGCCCGGAACATAACCCTGTCAGCCGTGCCGCTAGGCCTACGACCTAAAGTGTGTGTGTGTGTGTGTGTGTGTGTGTGTGTGTGTATCACTAATAGTGAATGATCATCCTCTAAATCACTGTATCTTGCTAAATACGAGTTCAATTCCACCTTGATTTCCGCATTCCCCAGGTTATAGTATGCATTCAGGTAGTAAATAGGTTGTGAACAAATACGTATTGTTGTCACTTTCAATCACTTTTCCACTTATCAATATCACTGTCGTATTTGCCACAACACAATCTCTAACACTAATATATATCGACAATGCAAAACAGTCGCTAGGTCTCAATATGAACGATCACTATGCAGCAGGTATAAATCAAGCATGAAAATATGCAGAAATGCACTGAACATGTATTCACCATTTTATGATGATCAATGCCACACAACTTGCAAAATTTACGATAAATCACACGTATAGAATCGACCAAAATAATATAAAGGACGTACGAATCACACTTGATTATATAAACAGTAAAATTTAATTCATGTCAGACGGGATTCAGGAATTATCATCATCTTAAGGTAGTGACCGATTGCTGGAATTCCAGTTTCAGAACTGTAAGCCCAACTTCACGCGCGTTTTAACAGTGATTTTGTTCAGATTCAGGTGTTTCCCCAGTTGAATGAAATATAGTTCTATCTGTTAAGTTTCCAACGCATCAAACGTATTATCATTAGCATTTCTATATTAGAAGTTATGTTCTGTTTAATGTGACGGTGTAAGGAACATTACTGCAGAAACTGCAGAACACAGCGACACTCTAAAATATAAATTTAATATCAAACGACGGTGAAACAGCACGGGATCAGATTCATGTGTTAGCTAACTAAATTATCTACGCGACCATATGGGGTTCTGCGCATTTTCAGTTTAAAACAGGGGCGAACATGTGTTCAAAGTCAGGCATCCAAGCAAAATACTGCCCCGGACTGCAGTCCAGTTCCGCATTCACAGTCAATTATCGTTATAGAAATATATAAACGTCGAGAATTAAACTATAGGGGTTTTTAGGTTATCGATTCTTTTTCGATGTGAGCCGTAGAGCATTACATTCTAAGCTATATTGAATTTACAACGATTTTATTGAGGTAGCCTGCGCGGTAAAATTCAGTTTTAGTGTCGCCTTTAGGGGCGACCTTTAGAGGTCTAGCCTAAATATTTTCTTTTTCTTCCTCAAATTCCTACACGACCTCCACTAACAAAAAAAAAGGGTTTGACGATCATAAATTTCGGCAATTTAAGATAGGGTTTTCATTCATGTATCGTGTCCAACACATAAGATATATACGGGTACCAATCGGAACATCAGTTTGCAGTAATCGATCCAACTAGATGTTATTCGGTTAAACTAGAAATGGTGTTGACACGGGATGATAAAGCCTAGTCAGGTTCCCTTCAATATAATCGAACCATGAGGGTTCGTTACAGAACTAATTGAATTATAATATATATATATATATATATAGACACATACTCCATATTATGTAACATCAGTTTCCCGATTAAATAATATATTAATTAGCATGAGTAAGCAAGTAATTAACGTTCACTTTCCTCAGACAATCGCTACGATGATAATACCGGCAGCGACAACGGCGAGAGGAAGCAACGGTGACGGCGAAGGCACGCGCATGGGCACGGCACAAGCAGCGGCGACGACAGCGAGCTCTGGCAGTTCTGGGGCTTGGAGTTGGTGAATCGGGGAGCTCCGACTCGGGTGCAAGGGCCTGGGCTCGGGGTTGGTGCTCGGAGATGGTGAGCAGGGGAGGAGCTCGGAGATGGTCGGCGAGGTGGAGCGGGAGGTGGATGCTGTCGGTGGCGTCACGACTTTGGAGGGAGTGAGGCTTGGTGACGGGAGGTAGCGGCTGCGGTGTCAAAGCGGGGGGCTCATCGAAAGTTTTGGGTTGAGAGGGGAGAAAGGAGGAGACGAAGTGATGGGGATGGGGTTGCCGTTGATGAGGTGGTCGGGGCTCATCGGCGAGGTGCAGGGGTGCAGTGGGTAGTGGGTTGTGGGTTCGGGTGCAGTGGCTTGGGGGATCCGGTGTTGTGGAGGAGATGATGGGCTTGTCGGCGAGATGTTGCCTGAGGTGAGGTGCTCGGTGGCGGATCAGAGCGAGAGCGAGAGAGAGTGAAGCAGAGAAAGGAACGAGGGAGAGAGGGTGAAGTAGAGAGAGTGACGAGATCGAAGTCGTCGTGGGTTTTGGGCGAGGAGTCGTGGCCGTTGCGGCATGGGTGCGAGTCTTGCGGGCGTGGACGCGAGGAGCGAGGAGACGTGGGGGAGAGCCGTTGGGGCCTTAGAGCAGTTGGGGGTGACACGAGATGCGCGGTCGTCGTGTGCGAGCACGAGTCTCGCGGGCAAGCGGGGGAGCTGTTGAGAGAAAGGGGCGGGAAAAAGAACAAGGGGGAAAGAAGAAGTGGGAAGCGGGTGCGGGTGTTGGGTCCGGTCGGGTCGGGTGAGCCGGGTCGGGTAGGGGGTAGAGTTAGGATTTGGGCTTAGGGGTTTTTTTTGGTTAGGAATTTTAAATAAGGAAAAATTATATAAAATATATAAAAATATATACAAAATAGAAAAATTCAAGGAAAAATCCGGAAAAATATACGGAAGATATAAACGGGAAATGGGGATTTATATCATACCCTCCTTACAAAAATTTCATCGTCGAAATTAAAAACGAAAACAACGGAACAACAACACTACACAAACAGATGCGGAAAATGTGTACGGATGTCCTCCTCGCGTTCCCAGGTAGACTCTCCTGGAGAACGACCACCCCAAGAAACTTGAACCAGGGGAATGACTTTGTTCTTCAACACTTTTTCCCGATGATCGAGAATGTGGTAGGCTGCTCCTCGTAGGACAGATCAGTGCCCAATGTCAACTCCGAATGGTCCAGAATATGGCTGTCATCCCGAACATAGCGCCTCAACTGAGATACGTGAAAAGTATTGTGCACACCAGCTAGCGATGGAGGTAAGGCAAGTCGATAGGCCACCTCTTCTACTTGCTCTAGCACCTCAAAAGATCCGATGAATCGGGGACTAAGTTTCCCACGACCTCCAAACCTGATAACACCGTGGGTAGGAGAAATCTTCAGAAACACATGATCTCCAATCTCGAATTCTAGCGCTCTCCTGCTGGCATCCGCCCAACTCTTCTGTCTGTCCTGAGCCGTCTTAATGCGCTGTCTGCTCATTTGGACCTTGTCTACCGTCTGAACAATAAATTCGGGGCCCAGTAATCTCCGCTCTTCCACGTCATCCCAACAAACAGGGGATCGACATTTCCGTCCATAAAGTGCTTCAAATAGAGTTATCTGGATGCTAGCTTGGAAACTGTTGTTATAAGAAAACTCCACCAGATGAAGGTGATTCTCCCAAGAACCGTGGAAGTTTAGCATGCAAGCCCTCAACATGTTTTCGAGTGTCTGAATAGTACGCTCGGACCGTCCGTCTGTCTGTGGATGGTAAGCCGTGCTGAACTTGAGACGTGTACCCAGACTCTCCTGTAAGCTCTTGCAAAAGTGTGAAACAAATCTGGTGTCTCGATATGACACTATACTGACCGGAACTCCGTGAAGTCGCACTACCTCTTGCATGTATTTCTCTTCAAGCGATTCTGTCGACTGTCCCACACGGAAGGGTATAAAGTGTGCAGCTTTCGTAAGACGGTCGGCGATAACCCAGACGGTGTTGTTGCCTCTTGGGCTCCGTGGTAAGGCAGTCACAAAATCCATAGTGATGTGCTCCCACTTTCACTCGGGTATCGGAAGCGGTTGCAACAGTCCAGCTGTTCTCTGGTGTTCTGCCTTTACTTGCTGGAATACTAAACACTTGGATACAAACCGTGCAATCTCTTGCTTCATCCCGTTCCACCAATAGTGTCGCTTCAGATCTCGATACATTTTCGTGCCTCCCGGATGCACAGAATAAGCCGAACCATGAGCCTCCACTAGTACCTCTTCTCGAACATCCCCCTTAGGGACGCAGAGTCTGCTACCGAATCTCAGAGAACCGTCTCGATGTATGAGTAAGTCTGTCCTCAGCCCGGTTTCCACCTGCTCTATGAACTTCTGCAATCGAGGATCATGAGCTTGCGCAACCTTAATGCGATCTACAAGAGAAGACTGCACCTGTAATTGCCAGAACTGCCTGATTGCACTCGATATAACAACCTCTAGTTCGAGCTTCTGAAAATTCTCAATGATACTCTTCTGACTGGTCAACATTATGACCACTGGCTTGCGACTGAGAGCGTCGGATACGACATTTACCTTTCCCGGATGATACTGTAAGTCCAAGTCATAGTCCGCCATTAATTCTAGCCATCGGCGTTGCCTCATATTCAGTTCTCTCTGAGTGAACATGTATTTCAGACTCTTATGATCCGTGTACACTTCCACATTTTCGCCTAACAAGTAATGTCTCCAGATCTTCAATGCGAAAACCACTGCGGCTAACTCCAAGTCGTATGTTGGGTTGTTCCTCTTGTGATTCTTCAGCTGTCGTGAGGCGTAAGCAACTATCCGACCGTGCTGCATCAGGACACAGCCTAAGCCTTTCCCTGAAGCATCGCTGTGTATCACCAAACCACCTGAATTATCTGGCACTATAAGAATAGGTGCCGTGGTCAATTTCTGCTTCAGTACCTCAAAAGCCCGAGCACACTCCTCCGTCCGTACGTACGGTACTTCCTTCCGTGTCAGCTTTGTCAAAGGTTCAGCGACTTGTGCAAAGTCTTGAACGAACCGCCGATAATATTATGCCAATCCCAGGAAGGTTCTGATCTCGGCCACTGACTTCGGTGTCGGCCAATCTCTAACAGATTTTATCTTCGCTGGGTCCACTGAGATGCCTTCGCCCGAAACAACGTGTCCCAAGAACTGCACTTCGTCGAGCCAGAACTCGCCCTTGCTCAATTTTGCGTATAACTTCTCTTCCCGAAGAATTTGTAATACCGTTCGCAAGTATTCGACATGCTCCTCTCGGGTCTTAGAGTAGATTAGTATGTCGTCGATGAATACAATGACAAACCTGTCCAAGTATTTCGCAAATACTCTATTCATCAGATCCATAAATATAGCTGGAGCATTGGTAACATCGAACGACATCACAAGAAACTCATAATTCCTGTATCGGGTCCTGAAACCCGTCTTGCATATATCTTCAGCCGTTACTCTGATTTGGTGATAGCTCGAATGAAGATCCAGCTTCGAAAATACCTTGGCCCCACCCAACTAATCAAATAAGTATTCGATATGGGAAATGGGGGTATTTGTTCTTTATCGTAACCCTGTTCAGCTCCCTGTAGTCTATGCACATCCGTAGCGATCCGTCCTTTTTCTTCACCAACAAGACTGGTGCACCTCATGGCGAAGCGCTTGAGCGAATAATTCCTTTCTCCAGAACTTCTCCAATTTGTTTCTTCAATTCTGCCAACTTAACTGACGTCATCCCATAAGGAGCTTTGGAAACTGGCGCCGTCCCTGGAATCAAGTCAATAGAGAATCCTAAGACGTGGGGAGGTAGTAGACCTGGCAAATCTTCAGGGAACACATCAAGAAAATCCCGAACGATCTCTGGGGCTGGACCCTCATCAATCTCCATAGCCGTCAACGCTTTTGGCTTGGCTCTAAACTTGGCTGGCTCCAAAGACTCGCTTCCGCTTTCAAAAACAAACTCAGGGTGATTGGGAATGCAGAAGGTCACTTTCCTAGCTCGGCAATCGATGATCGCATGGAAGGTGCTCATCCAATCCATTTCGAGAATCGTGTCATAGCTGCCTGTCCCGATTAAAAGGAAATTCACATAGAATTCCTTGCCACACACTATAACCGGACATGATCTACATTCTCGACTAGATACTATAACACCATTACCCGTATGTATTTCCCAATCCTTGGTCAATGGTTCATGTGGTATGGAGTGCGCATCAACGAAATGTGCAGATATGAAACAGTGTGATGCTCCAGAATCAAACAGTACTCTAGCTGGCATAGAATGAACGAGTAGAACACCTATAACAACTACACTTGAGGCCTCTGCCTGCTCGGCGGTCAAGGTGAAAGCCTGTCCTTGATTCCGACCTATACCAGTCTGCCTTTGGTCGAAAGATCGCTGCTGGGACACCCGAGGTGGACCCTTCTAAGCTGAAGTGCCATACGACGATTGTTGTTGCTAGAACCCTCCCTGTAACTCAGATCTTTGGGGACATCCGCTGACCCTGTGCTCGCTGGATCCGCAAATCAGATATTTCCCCTTAGCTCAACGGAAATCTCTCTGCATGTGTCCCGGCCTCTAGCAATAATCGCAAAACAGGGCCCTCCGCTGCGGCTGCTGAGGTGAGAAGGTGTGCTTCATTTGTGTGACACCCGGCCTGTGAACTGGGATCGCTCCACGGGGAGAGATGATAGGCCGTGCCCGAACTACGTGGGGACTCCTGTTCATCGATCGTTGGCCCTTGGCCTTCTCCGCCAATCTTTCCTGTACTCGGGCAGCATTCAAAACTTGGGTAAAGGTTGGTAGGTCGAGAGATGCGATAAGTTGTTGTAGTTCAATATCGATCCCTTGTTGGAATCGTCTTGCCCTGGCGGCTTCGGTGTCTACCATGTACGGTGCGAAGCGACTCAGCCGATTGAACTCTGCGGCGTAGACATCCATTGAGCGCCCATTCTGCTTCAACATAATGAATTTCTCCTCCATCTCGGCCTTAGCAGTAGCCGGAAAGTAGTGATCCAGGAAGCATGCGGAGAACGTGTCCCATCCAATAGGTTTCTCTAGCCAGCTCTTCTCTACGGACCACCATGTGCGGGCCTCGTCTTTTAGCTGAATCTTCACCACATTCACTCTGTCGTCGTCAGGAATTCGAGCGGTTGTCAGGAGGTTCTCTGCGTTGATGAGCCATTGCTCAGCCTCAAGTGGACTTGCTTATCCCGTGAACACTGCTGGATGAAACCTCCTGAAGTCTGAAACGATACCAACTCTAGCCTGTGTAGTCAGTACGAGCGCGCCCTCGGGTGCGGCGGGAACATCCGTAGATCTCTCCAGGACGGTAATTGCGGTCTCCTGTACCGCCTTCAATCCGTCGGCCAGGAGATCGATCTTTCTTTCTTGAGCTTGGGCCAGGGTCGTCAGTGTGCTAAGGATCTTCTCGGTACAATCGTGGGGCCCGACACCGGAGGGGTTGCATGAGGAGTCCATATTCCTGAAAAGATCAAAAGAAATCAGATTCAAGCAAGGCTACACAATGATTCAACGATGATTAGAAAGTGAGGAAGAATGTAATAAGGCATACGCTAAGGGTGTAACTCAATCTAGAGGTCCCTCGACGGAACTGTAATTTCATCCAAAAACCCGGCGCTTTGATACCAACAAAACCATATCACGCCCCACTTACCAAAATATGGAATACGAGAGGTGATTAGGCCAGCCATGCTCCCACGGTCAGGAAATAATCCCGCCGTAGTCACACTTCGGCTTCTAGCATTACATGGTAGTTAGTAAACAGTACTTGAGTAACGGAAAATCACAGTTCACAACTTTATTACATTACAAATAAAAGAGTTCGAGATACATTTATTTTGCAGAATAAAATAAACTAACCAACAAAACAAGTGCTTAAATCAAAGGAAATAGCGCTGTTGATGCAGTCTAGACCTCCGTGATCTCGAATGGTAGGTCCTGCTCCTGGGCTGGGTCCGCTTCGTTCTCTGAGCATGCACACTCAGGACGTCAGGGCGACACATATAGCAATAATTATACAGTGGGTGTGCAATATTATTAAATATGAAAAGTGCAACAGAATGCATAACATGAGTATGCTAAACATCAATTGAATATGAATAGTGCAATATAGATATCATGTCAGTAAACTAGGTAATATGTATGCCACTATTTATCGGTCACTAAATCAATGAAATCAATTGGTGGAAAGGATACTCGTCTTTAATAAGGGTCTCGTGCATGCTGGAGACTACGGTCCGCTGTGCCCGGGACATAACCCTGTCAGCCGTGCCGTTAGGCCCATGACTTAAAGTGTGTGTGTGTGTGTGTGTGTGTGTGTGTGTGTATCAATCATTAATAGCGAATGATCATCCTCTGAATCACTGTACCTCGCTAAACACGGGTTCAATTCCACCTTGATTTCCCCATTTCCCAGGTTATAGTATGCATTCAGGTATTAGATAGGTTGTGAACAAATACGTATCGCTGTCACTTTCAATCACTTTTCCACTTATCAATATCACTGTCGTATTTGCCACAACACAATCACTGACACTAATATATATCGACAATGCAAAACAGTCGCTAGGTCTCAATGTGAACGATCACTATGCAGCAGGTATAAATCAAGCACAAAAATATACAGAAATGCACTAAACAGGTATTCATTATTTTATGACGACCAATGCCATATAACTTGAAAAATTTACGATGAATCACACGTATAGAATCGACCAAAATAATATAAAGTACGTACGAAGAACACTTGATTATCTAAACATTAAAATTTATTTTATGTCAGATGGGATTCAGGTTAGAGAATTATCATCATTTTAAGGTAGCGACCGATTGCTGGAATTCCAGTTTCAGAACTGGAAGCCCAACTTCACGCGCGTATTATCAGTGATTGTGTTCAGATTCAGGTGTTGCCCCAGTTGAATGAAATATAGTTCTATCTGTTAAGTTTCCAATGCATCAAACGGATTATCATTATCATTTCTGTATAGAAGTTATGTTCTATTTAATATGACGGTGTAAGGAACATTACTGCAGAAACTGCAGAACACAGCGACACTCTAAAATATAAATTTAATATCAAACGACGGTAAAACAGCACGGGACCAGATTCATGTGTTATCTAACTAAATTATCTACGCAACCATATGGGGCTCCGTGCATTTTCAGTTTAAAACAGGGGCGTACATGTGTTCAAAGTCAGGCATCTAAGAGAAATGCTGCCCCAGACTGCAGTCCAGTGCTGCATTCCCAGCCAATTATTATTACAGAAATCTATAAACGTTGAGAATTAAACTATAAGGGGTTTTAGGTTATCGAGTTTTCTTCGATATGAGCCGTAGAACGTTACGTTCCAACCTATATAGAATTTACAATGATTTTATTGAGATAACCTGTGCGGTAAAATTCAGTTTTAGTGTTGCCTTTAGCAGCGACCTTTATAGGTGTAACCTAGATATTTTCTTTTTCTTCCTCAAATTCCTACACAACCTACACTAACAGAAAAAGGGGTTTGACGATCATAAATTTCGGCAATTTAAGATAGGGTTTTTATTCATGTATCGTGTCCAACACATAAGATATGTACGGATACCAATCGGAACATCGGTTTGCAGTAATCGATCCAATTAGATGTTATTCGGTTAAACTAGAAATGGTGTTGACACGGGATGATAAAGCCTAGTCAGGCTCCCTTCAATATAATCGAACCATGAAGGTTCGTTACAGAACTAATTGAATTATAATTTATCGATACACACACACACACTCCATATTATGTAACATCTTTTTTCCTGATTAAATAATATATTAATTAGCATGAGTAAGCAAGTGATTAACGTTCACTTGCTTCAGACAATCGTGAAGACGATAATCCCGGCAGCAACAACGGTGAGAGGCAGTAACGGTGACGGTGAAGGCACGCGTATGGGCACGGCACAAGCAGCGGCGACAACAGCGAGCTCGGGCAGTTCTGGGGCTTGAAGTTGATGAATCGGGGAGCTCCAACTCGGGTGCAGGGGCCTGGGCTCCGGGTTGGTGCTCGGAGATGGTGAGCAGGGGAGGAGCTCGGAGATGATTGGCAAGGTGGAGCGGGAGGTGGCTGCTGTCGGTGGTGTCGCGACTTTGGAGGGAGTGGGGCTTGGTGACGGGAGGTAGTGGCTGCGGTGTCGAAGCGGGGGGCTCGTCGGAAGTTTTGGGTTGAGAGGGAAGAAAGGAGGAGACAGAGTGATGGGGATGGGGTCGCCGGTGATGAGGTGGCCGGGGCTCGTCGGCGAGGTGCAGGGGTGCAGTGGGTAGTGGGTTGTGGGTTCGGGTGCAGTGGCTTGAGGGATCCGGTGTTGTAGAGGAGAGGAGGGGCTTGTCGGCGAGATGTCGCCTGAGGTGAGGTGCTCGGTGGCGGAGCAGAGCGAGAGCGAGAGATAGTGAAGCAGAGAAAGAAACGAGGGGGAGAGGGTGAAGTAGAGAGAGTGACGAGATCGAAGTCGTCGTGTGTTTTGGGCGAGGAGTCGTGGCCGTTGCGCCGTGGGTGCGAGTCTCGCAGGCGTGGACGCAAGGAGCGGGGAGACGTGGAGGAGAGCCGTTGGGGGTGACGCGAGGGGCGCGGTTGTCGTGGGCGAGCGCGAGTCTCGCGGGCGTGCGGGGGAGCCGTTGCGAGAGAAAGAGGCGGGAAAAAGAACGAGGGGGAAAGAAGTGGGAAGCAGGTGCGGGTGTGTCGGGTCGGGTCGGGTGAGCCTAGTCGGGTTGGGGGTAGAGTTAGGATTTGGGCTTAGAGTTTTTTTTGGTTAGGAATTTTAAATAAGGAAAAATTATATAAAATATATAAAAATATATACAAAATAGAAAAATTCAAAGAAAAGTTGGAAAAATATATGGAAGATATAAATGGGAACTGGGGATTTACAATATCATTTATTTTAAATAAATACCATGATGTTTAGACTTCTTCGATTTAACACATTATGCGCTTTTTTAAACAAAAATCTTTCGACCGTCCAATCTCAACCCTCTTTAGAATATCAAGAGGGTCGATCCCTGGAATACAGGTTGGGTGGTACTCATCTTAGAGCCGCGGTTGACCACAGTCCCATTTAACTCTTTATGGCTATATGGCGCTTCAGTCAACCACATTTATCATCAGGAAAACAAAAGACCATGGTATTTTAGTGAAACCCAAGCCCAGCAACAAACACACAAATATCACGGATAGATACACAAGCCACGTGGAACCCTCAACCCAAGCAGAACTCGCCAAACTACACACAAAATAACTAAAACACCCTCAAGTAGTTAGAGCTGCATTGTGCTCCGCTCCATAGTGGTTACCCTGCCCACCACCAAATCTTCCTACGCACACAAAAAACAGATTTCATTTTCATCTTTCTCCCCAAAAAAAAAAAAAAAATTTATTCCCCTAAATATAAAACCCTATTTCTTGAAAACCCTATAAGGAAAATCAAAACACAATGACGACTCCTTCAAGATCCAAGCATCATCATGCAACAATGACTACACAAACCTCCACCCTCGTCATCTCTTTCTCTCTCTTCATCATCCTTTTCTCTCTCTTCTATCTCAATGCACACCCACATCCCTCCATCTTCTTCAAATTAAACCCTAGCCTTGATCCAAAGGAACTGCATAACTCTAAGATCGCCGTTTGTCTCGTCGGCGGAGCCCGGAGGTTCGAGCTCACGGGGCCTTCGATTGTGAAGAATATATTGAAAGAGTATCCGAATGCGGATTTGTTTTTAAATAGTTGGCTTGATGAGGATTCTTACAAGTTTTCGGTTCTCGCGGACGCTCCGAGAATCGCTTCGGTTCGGATAAGGAAACCGGAGAGGGTCGAGGAGTCGGAGGCGGAGAGACGGGTTCTTAGTTCCTGGAATTCGCCGAATGGGATTCAGGTTTGTGTGATGATCTTTTTTTGATCAAATTATATATTTGACATTTTTTGCTGTTAATTTTCTGCATGTGTAAATTTTGTTAGATTGGGATTGTTCTTCTTTTTTTGTTAGGATTAATGATGATACGATTATTAGAAAAACAATCCTTTTTTGTTAGGATTAATGATGATATGCTTATTTGAAATTTAATGAAGTTATGCAATTAAAGATACATTGGCTTCAAGCTTGATTATTGGAGAGTGGAGCATACATGATCGGATATGAGTCTAGCTTAGTATTAAAGGAATTATAAAGTTTTACAAACCCCTGTCAACCCCCAATCAAAAAGTCAACATTGCCTTTTACTAACCATAAACAATATCAATATTTTACTGCAGGAACCAAATATCGGTCATTCCGGCCGATATATCGTTTTAAGACTCCTAACAATACGATAAAACTGTTATAATATCGTCTGATATATTTATGACGACGATATCTGAAGCATCTCTCCGATAAATTCCGATATCCGAAATATTACGATATTTAAAACCTTGATTTTAGATATGCATAAATGGACAATTGGTGTGCTCCAAATCTTGTACGCCCAACGCCCAATTGTCGTAGAAAATTATGTTCAATTTTAAGTAAGAAATCATCGTAGTTCTCTTGACTTTTCCCTTCTTAGTTTAGCTAGTAAACAAATGATGATTATGTCTTATTATGTGTATATGTGCTCATGTTATTTTGACCATTACTTTCTATGAAATGATTGATAATGCCAAGAAACACCTATTAAACAAATTGTACCTAAGAATAATTTGAGGAATATCCCAAATGATTTTGAATGAAGGTTTCTATTATAACACTATTCAATTTTAAAGCATTGGATCCTAATGTGCATGGATAACAAAAGCATGTAAAAAAAATACAAATTAATGGCATCAAATTTTCAATATATAGTCAATAGGCACACTATATACATATACATATATATTGAACACTCTTGCCTCTACAAAAAAATTTAAATAACTTGGAAGCACCTTGGATCCTTGTTTTTTTATGAAATATAAACTCGGTCGTATACATATATTTTTATTTTTAATAACATTTATAAATCTTGAATGCTGGATTTTGCAGGGACTGCTCCAATACTTCACCCTGGTGGAAGGGTGCCTAGACCTAATTCACACCCACTCCCTTCTTACCAACACTACCTACTCCTGGATCCTCCGCACCCGCGTCGACGGCTACTGGTCCTCCCCACTCCCTCCCTCCGCCTTCTCTGTCTCCTCCTACTCCGTCCCCCTCGGGTCCCGCTTCGGCGGCCTCAACGACCGGTTCGGCCTCGGTACCTTTTCCGCCTCCTATCCCGCCCTCTCGCGTCTCTTCCTCATCCCTAAACTCGATACTCTTGGTCTCAAAAACCTCAACTCAGAGTCCGCGTTCAAGGCCCAGCTCGATAGCACCGGTATTGTCAAGAACCACTTCACCTAAAAGCTAAACATATTTAGTTTTGTGCCGACAATGCATATCATCGAGCTAAATAATTTCTGCTCTCTTCATGTTGCATGCGTTTTGGGCCATGTGGAAAGGCCTCCCCAGCGAAAACATTCATTAATAACAAGTAGAATAAACGAGATTAAATAACTATAATTTAATGGATTCGGATACAGTACCTTTTGCAACATGGTTAATAACTTAATTGCAGTGTATTTTAAGAACTACGGTACTATTGTGCTCAAATACTAATTAAGTTGCCAGCTTGTGGGATAACAATGTATATCAACATAATCTTTAACAGGTACCAAGTTCAGAGAGGTGAGCGTTCCTTTCTGTGTCGTTAGCAACAGGCAGTATGGGTATCCACCGGCATGGAATGGGGTGCCGGTGATGTCGATGGGGAGCAAGGGGGAGTTGAGTGGGGCCAAGTGTCGGCCGTGTAGGGCGGTGTGTAAGGGGGAGTGTGTGGGGGTGGTGGTGGGTGGGTTGGGTAAGGAGTGGGGGTGGGTGGATGGGAAGAAGGAGAGGGTGGAGGTGTGTGATGGGAGTGGGGAGTGGGAGAAGGGGTGGGAGAGCTTGTTTGATGAGGTAGCGGGGACGGAGGCGGCGGAGGCGAGGAGGAGGGTGGAGGGAATGGGATGGGAAGGGTGTGTGGAAGGGTGGGAAGGGTTGAGGGGGAGCGTGAGAGGATCGTGGGAGGGGCCTAGTGGGGAAGAGGCTTGTAGGTTGGGGGGATTTGTGAAGGGCTAGTTTCAAGGGGTTTTATTATTTTGTTTGAAGAGTATAGAACAATTGATTGTAGTAATTAATTAGTCGGTTTTTTGTTATTTTGAAAGCGACTATTTTGTAGAGATTAAGAAATTTTGTAAAAGGAAGAAGATTACAGAAAGAATATAAAAAATTTCTCATTTTTTTTTGGTTTGTGGATGTTAGATATGCCATGTATCCAATTCTTGAGTCTAGAGCATAGGCATTCTATTATATAATCCACATTGATAGAATGAATGGAGTCATGCGACATTTATGGACTAAGCATACGCTACAATAACTACCCCCGCTGAAATAAAAGTGTATCCAACGAAATAAACTTATTCCGTCGGCTGATGTCCGACGAAATAAACTTTATTTTGTCGGGTACTTTATTTCATCGGAATATACCCGACGGAATAAGGTCGAAAAAACTGGAACACTTTTCCTGTTTACAGCTTATTCCGTCGGGTACATTCCGATGAAATAACTTATTTCTTCGGAATATACCTGAAGAAATAAGCTGTATACAGTGAAAAAAATAGAGTAGGTTTTGTGTAGTTTTCGAGCATTCGATACAATCAATTCAATACAAACAACCATAACCCAATCTAATTCAATTACTGATATACACAAACAAAACGAATTCAATTCAATTAAGATAAATTTAATAACAATTTCAATTCAATTACAAACTCAATTCATTTATTGTAATCGCATTTTACAGCTTCTTAAAACGTAAAAACGTGTGAAGTGGAGTGATTCGTCAATGCGTGCACGCTTTGTGCTTTTCAACCCCATCTCGAGCTCACTCGGGGCCGTCGTCGTCCGGAAATTCAGTGAAATCGAGCAGGTATTATAGTGTTAACAATAGACAAGTATTAGCATACAATATTCTCGATAACTATATGAAAATTGTATTGAAACCAAGAATTGTCAAACTTTCATCCGGTATTTTCTTTTCTTGAGACCTCAAGCTCCGGATAATCTCTATCCTCGTCTCAAGAGCGCCGTAGACTTCTTCTTCTGACATCTACTTTCGCAAGTTGGATTCTTCTTCCAAAAAAGATAATGACATTGAGGTGAAAATTCAATGGATTCCTTCAAATGATAGAAACTTTAAGCCTTTGGGAAAGAGAGTTCCTTCATTGCATGATTTATGCATGAAATTTTAGTGGATTCTATCTCGAGCTCACTCGGGGCCGTCGTCGTGATTTAGAAAAAAATTCGATTTAGATCACGTTTACGAAATAGACAAATTCAGAATAATTGATTTGATCTTATATAAGCAAATCTATACTGGGAGGAGTTCATTCCTCCGCCTAACCAATGATCACTATTATGGTTCTACACCGCTGATCACCGTTCGCTCCTCGCCTGTCATTTAGATATGATATAATATTTCAAACTAATAAAAGATTAATGTCTAATATTTTTACAGTTTAAGCAATATACGTACCTTAAATTCATCAAAACTGAGGTGTAGGATCATGGCGGTCCAGTACTCGTCTGTCAAAGTCACAGGTTTCGCCGTCCATTTCGCCTCATCGGTGGAAACGTCCTTCCATTTCTTGTGGACCGCGTGTTTGTTCCATCAACATATCATATCAGCTGTTGAGGGTAAGACTTCTATCGCATTAAGAATTTATAACGCATACATCCCTGCATTTGTGCCTTCATTTGTTTCGAGAAAATTTTCGGCAGCACCTTCTCGCAGTTCTCCCAGTACATCGCAATAGAAAGAATAATAATCATTTAAATACTAAATATCAACACTAAAATAATCATCCCCTCTATATTTATACACGGAGACCAGCAAAAAGGAGCCGACGAAAATACTCTCGAACCGAATGAAAGCACAAATGCATGATGTGTTTGCGTTATAAATTCTTAACTTGTCCATACTTGACAAATCTATCGGTTATACTACGATCAGTTTTCTCGTTGCATACACTACATGACGGTTGTCAGAAACAAATGATTAAACGCTTAATTTTGACAGACATTAAATAGTTTTATAATACGATAGAAACTTTCGTGTATGTGACCGATAGACAGGATTTAAGGCGCATTTTGTTTTTTGAATGTGAAATCCACAATGATAACATGTAAATTTCATGTTATTATCGAGTTCCGTACACTTGGTATAAAATTTTCATATTATTTTGAAGTTCAAGGTTCAATTCATATATTTCTAAAAGTTTTTCATTACAACTTATGGTTTTGTTTTCAAGTTATTGTTTTGGTTTCACATCAAATTTGAGATCCAATTTCACCATTTTGTTGAATCAAGTTTGAGATTCAAGTTCAAGTTTCAATTTCACATAAACACACTGGACTTCGACGAGGCAATGTTGCCATAATAAGGCTTTCAAGTTGGATGATGATTAAAGAATCGAGGCATAAAAGTAAATTCCCTCAAGCTTGCATCTTAGAAAGAAAAATTAATAAAACCTTCGGCATCGAGTTAGAATGAATCATGAGTGGGGAATATACATACAGAGAAATTGATTAGTTTAAATTTGATAAATACCATGAAATCAAATACGGTGAATAATATAGTTAAGGATCAAGTGAGAACAAGTATTGGAATGCAACTACATGAAAATCCTAAAATATAAGATAAGGTAACTAACATAACACAATGAATAGTTAACATATGATATTTGGTAACATACAATATCTGAGTTTTTCAATATAACACACACAAAATGAAAAATATATTTCAAAACTATATCCTATTTTTCAACAATCCTAAATTCCGAAATCCTAAAACCGAGTTAAAACTCGTCAGGCCAACCCCATATTCATTAATGACCACTTCATCATCATCACCGTCGCCAATACTATCACCAAAATCAAACCCAATTCTCACATCATCACCAAATCATCATCTTTTCCAAATTCAACCCAACTCATCCAAAATCAAAAATCCTTCACAAAATCCCAAGTTTCGATCTCAATCAATTCCTATCAATCCTATGCAATTAAAACCCCCTTACACAACCCACATCAACCATAAACGACAAGGATTGCATACAAAATCGAGAGAAATCGTAAATTTTGAAGTTTGGCGAAATTGGGGGAAATTACCTAAACCGACGAAATCCGGCGATAATCGATGATCCTTGCACTCCCAAACCTTGCTGCAGAGAGATATGGTGTGAGTGGGTGAGAGAGAGAGAGACAGTGAAGAGGGCGACGACGGCCGCGGACAGTGATGAGTGAGAGGGAGAGAGAAAGGTTTACCTGCACTTAGAGCAGGTTGCGACGACATGCGCTTGGAGTCGATGGCGGCGACGGTTTGGAGGAGGAGGAGGAGGAAGAGGAGAGGGTTGGCGGCTTGGAAGGGGATGAGGAAGGGGCTGCGCCACGAGGAAGAGGAGAAAGACAAGGTCGGGGGGCTGCGCCGCAACTGATCGTCGCCGGCGATGGGAGAAGGATGAGGAGGTCGGAGATCTGCGGCCGAAGAGGAGTGATTTTGGGGAACGAGGTTTTTTTTTGTTTGGGAAATGGAGGATCAAATCTCAATCTGAGCCTATATATTTTATTGGGGTTTTTTTTTAAAATAATATTAATTTAAAATAATATTATTAAAATAGGGGGGGATAAATTTTAATTAGCGAAATATGGTGGTTTCGAACCACCCCACCTGGCCCACCCCACCCCTCAGTATAGGGGGCGGGTTCTGGGAACCCGCCCCCTTTTTTTAATTTTAAAAAATTAATTTAATTATTAATTATAATTATTAACGATATAATTATAATTATAATTATAATTATAATTATAATATTATTAAAAATAAAATTAAATTAAATAGACAAAAAAAACATTTAAATTAAATAATAAAATTTCACTATATCAAATTTTTTTTTACAGAATGAATCCGTCAAAATTTACAATGCCAAAAAATCCTATCTATTTGTAAAATGTAAATGCTATTTTTTTCCTTTCCCTTTTCCTTTATGAAATCCGAGAAGGCTTGACATAAGCCTATGCCTCCTGGGATGACTGGAGGAACCACCTGTTTCTTGGATAGATGGCGGCGTCGGCGTCGGCGTCTGCTCTGCTGCTTCGGGTTCGGCTTCTGTTTCAGCTTCGTCTTCAGCAACGTCTTGGACAGGCTGTTGATCCACAAATCCTGAACCTGAATGTGGGATAGGTGTCGGATATGTGTTGCTTCCCAACAAATTTGCGTAGGACGATAAATCCGAAGCCCAACTGGGCAGTTGTAGCGAAGAACTTGTCCCGGTTTCATGCGGCTGATTTTGCACAAAACCTTGGCCCCATGGCTGCGCAAATCCCGACCCCCAAGGGTGCTGTTGTTGCGCTGAACCTAACCCCCAAGACGGCTGTTCTGCAAAACCTGATCCCCAAGACTGTTGTTGTTGCGCCTGTCCGGTATGCCAGGGTTGCTGTTGACGGTATGGTGATCCAAACCACGGATCCTGCTGCGCTGGATCTCCTTGATGCTGCGGCTCTGGTGCCGGGTCATACTGCGGATGCGGTGCCGGGTCATACTGCGGCTGCGGTGCCGGTTCATACTGCGGCTCCGGTGCCGGCTGATACTGCGGCTCCGGTGCCGGCGATAAATGTTGAGAAATACCATATGAACCAAGTACACCACCAATAAATTGGTCGAGATTTGAAAATTGAGCCTGAGATGCCGGACCAGCATCAGTCGGGTATGGTTCCTGCACCATTGTTTGTACGAGATGCAACCCACGAGCCTGTCGTTACATTAGAAATAAGAAATAAGTATTGACTCATACCGCCGGATGTTAAAAAGTAATATGATATAAAGAGGGCGGCTTACCAAATCTCGTTCCATGTGGCCTCTAGGCTCGTACCGCTAGATGTTTGGGAAGTTTTTGGGAGGAGCAGAAAGATATCTTATGGTGACACGTTTATACCACTGTAGATATACTTTGGTAGCGTCGGTAGCTGTGTGGTCACCTATTTGCTGTAAGGCAATACTATGCTGCCTATCCTCCCATCTCAGCAAATACTGATGATGATGCTCCCTCCAATCACGCTCCGTATTTCCTCCTCGCATGTCTCCCTCTACTGTCATAGGCGAAGGCGGCGGGACAGGAATATGTTGCAATCTATCAAACTGCCGCAATACCCTATCTGGGAGGTGCATAACGACGACATTGATGCAGAGGAGTGGGCATCGAGCCCGCCAAACCGGCTCTCCTTCGAGACAGATGCCGGGTAAGTTTTCTAGACGATCTGCTGTATAAGGCGTCCATAGAAACTGCGCAAATAACATAATAAAAAAATTGTGATTTAGGTATTTTCAAAATTATAAAACAAATTAAATTACCCAAATTATGATTACCTGAGCCGCCTCCATGCGATCCAACTCATCTCTATAGTACCTAAGCACTCGACGAGGAGCCTTATACGCTTTCTTCCCATTCCACCAGCAGCCGAGCGGCTTTCCGGGGTTATCCAAGCCAATTATTTTAATACTCTCTGGTCTTCCTATATACATATGCTCCCACGACCAGATCTAGAAATAAAGTTTTAGATTATTTGAGAGAGAACTAATATTGAAAAATTCTATCTGTGAAAAATAAAGAATTTACCTGAAGTAATGTACTGCATCCACAAATTTTATTCTTCGTAGGAGCACATGCTTTATCGAGTTCCTTATAAAGAAAGGCCAGGACCCCTGCTCCCCAAGCATATTGGCCACAAACATCAAAATCCGCTAGGAAGCCAAGGTATAACGGATGGACATGCGTTGCTGATTGGTCCGGCATCAACCAAGAACCGATCATGTACAGAATGTAGGCACGTGCATGTCTATCCAAAACTTCATCGGTGGCTTCATCAGGGATATTACTGAATGTATCTCTTAACCAGTTCAAATTGATTTTATACCCCTTACTGTGGCCTCCTGGTGCCTGATATTAGTATTTTTTTAAATGTTAAAGCTAGAAATAATGTAAAATATAAAATAGGTACACTAAATAGGGAAATCAGAATGAAATTGTTTACCTGTCCGAGAGCAGACTCGGCATATGTATCCCAGTATGGCTGGTCGGTATCTGGACCAACAATTTTTCCTCCGACCAACCCAAGCCCATTAACCCGTAAACCGAGTAAGAGGCCAATATCCTGGAGTGTGATTGTGGCCTCACCCCATCTTAGATGAAAGGTGTGGGTCTCTTTTCTCCAACGTTCGACCAGAGAGGTGACGAGAGCGTGGTCGATTTGGATATGTCGAATCAACGACGCTTCATAAAATCCGGCCCGTCTAAGCCGTTGGTTTATTCTTTGGTTGCTAACTACCCATTTGTCGGAGCTATGCGTGACGACGGTGAGATTATCTCCATCCTGCAAAATTAAATAATGTTATTTTCAACTACAAAAATTAAATGAAAGGTGTAATTAAAACAAATTAACTAAGTTTAGAATATTTCCTCCCCGTGTAATATATTGAACGATCTGTGTTCATTTTGATGCACAAGCAGAGATTTGTCGAGTGGTTGATTCTCCATTGAAATGTACTGAAGCAGAGATTTGTCGAGAGTTTTATCAAGAGATTAGAAGCACAGATTAGAAATTGTGTTGTTGATGAAAGTGTGGAGGCTCGGTATTTATAGAGGTGAACGGGTTCCAGGAACCCGCTACAGTCTTTCTTGTCAAGAGGGCGGGTTCCAGGAACCCGCCCTCTTCATTAATTAGTCAAATCAATTACTAATTAATGAAGAGGGCGGGTTCCAGGAACCCGCCCTCTTCAAAAATTACAGAGATCGGTATTATTCACAAAGAAGAGGGCGGGTTCCAGGAACCCGCCCTCTTCATTAATTAATGAGATGTCAAATCAGTACTATTTAAGTACTATTTGTCCTTTCTACTTTATATAGTCAAATCAATAATTTTTAAGCAACGTGTAATATTTGTCTTTGTCCATTCACATCAATACTGTTGTTTTCAGAAATTAAGAGGGCGGGTTCCTGGAACCCGCCCTCTTCATTAAATTTATTTTTTTATATTGTGTTGTCAAATCAATTTAATGTATGCAGAATATGATGCAGAAGATCATATTGAAGAGGGCGGGTTCTTGGAACCCGCCCTCTTCATTAATTTTGTCACTTTCTTCAATAATTATTTGTACGACTCTGGTGAACGACTCTGGTGAATACTAGGGTACGACTCTGGTGAATAATAGGGCGGGTTGTTAGAACCCGCTCTCTTCAATATCTTGCCGCTATAAATATGTCTCCGCACTACCTATTTCATTTCATCTCTGTCAAATTTGCATCCTACACCGCTCACTATCCATTTACTTCGATCAGTTCTTCTCCGCTATCAATTTTGTGTAAGTGTGGAGTTTTAGAAGAAGGTGAAGTTCAGTACCATAGTCTGCGAGTAAGCAATCTTCGAGCAGTAGAACAGTTCATAAAGTATTGGAAGTAAGCAACCTTCGAGTTTGAAATTTTTTTGCAATTTCAACACAACATAAAAAATATAACTGTTTTTTGTGCAGGATTATGGCCTCCCCAAGTATATTTGTTGTATGTAAATACGATGGCCAGGTTATCATAAGTGCACAAGGTCTCGAGTATATGGGCGGGTCTGCACGAATCATGCGATTGGAAGCATCAACGACATATGATGAACTAGAGGCTAAAGTGTACAAAATTACGAAATACGATCCCCGTGAAAGTAGGGTTAAGTTAAGTTGTATCTGGCTTATGTTCAGTGGAAATGCATTGGTTGAAATTACAGACGATGTATCAATATCTTCGATGATAGATTTCGGTCTCTCAAGCACCCAGCATTCTTTTGAACTTTTGGTTCAGAAGGAGCAATTGGAAGTATCAGATGTCCCTCCAACGGATAATTTTGATGGTAATGCTGGAGATAGTTCCTGGGGGTACGGTCACATGGTCAACGATGATGCCGTCAGTGCCGGTGGATATGACTATACACAACATTATTCAAATCTTCAAGCACATGGGTAAACATTTTATAAACCCATATTTAAGCATTTTAGTAATACCTGTATACTAATATTCAAACATTTAATAAAATGCATAAATCCAGGTTCTTCCAGTCGACTGCTGCAGTTACATGCACCCCAGAAGAACAGCAAGAATTACCATACACAGCCTTCCACAGGTAAATAAATTTGAAACAAGTGATGATTTAGTTACGAAAAAATTAGGGACTAATATTATAATAACAATTTATATACTAAACGCAGATTTCCCCACACCTCCGCATCATTCCAACACGATCCAAGCAGCGCATTCCAAGCATGTCCGTCAACATCTTTCCGGTCTTCTCACCCTGAACCATCCATATTACACCGACCACAACCATCGTATATTGCACCCGAGCCTTATGTTGCTACGGGTGATATTGATATGTGTGGCAGTGATGATGATGAAATCGGTGAAGGTGATCAGGGGGAGGATAGCGTGGAATATGCTGCTGGATTGAATGAGGTAGCATTCTTTGATGGTATGGTTGCGAATAACGATTTTGTCGAACTAGAAGATCCCGGCCTCGATCCGCTAGAAGATGATGGTTGGGTAGACTTAGCCGTTGCAGAAGTAAATACGGCACCCTATTTGGATGCGACAGCAGCAAGCGAAGACTGCATCAGCGTCGGGGATTTGTTTCAGGAAAAAGGAGATCTTATTTGTAAGCTGAAGTCGTGGTCCATTCAGCAAAACGTTACATTTAAAACCGAAGAGTCAAATAAGACGTACTATACTGTGGTATGTACGAAATCTCCTGAATGTCAGTGGAGATTGCATGCATGTTGTTCCAAAAGAGCCAGGGCTTGGAAGGTCACGAAATACAACCAAGAACACACTTGCATCAATTCTATTATGTCACAGGATCACCGGAATTGCACTTCATCTTACATTTGCTCGCTAATCATGCCCCTGATCCGTACAGATGTGGCGATGACTCCCCGAGAGATACGGCTCTTGGTTAGCGGAGAGCATAAAATTCAGATTTCGTATGTGAAGGCATGGGATGCTCGTAGAAAGACTTTGTGCAAGATATTCGGGGACTGGGAAAGCTCGTACAACTCACTAGTCCTTTTTATGGAAGCCATGAAAGCATCAAATCCGGGGACCGTATACCGGTTGAAAACCACAGAAACAGACGTCGAGGGCTCTGTCAGGTTTCAAAGAATTTTCTGGTGCTTTGGTCCATGTGCGGCTGGTTTCACACACTGTCGGCCGGTATTGTGCGTTGATAGTATGTATCTATACGGTAAGTACAGAGGCTGCATGTTAATTGCTACAGGTGTTGATGCTAATAACGGTATATTTCCGTTGGGATTTGCTATTGTCGAGGGTGAAAATACATCATCCTGGTCATGGTTTTTCCGTAACCTCAAAAATATCCCATCTGTTCTTCATAGAACGGATTTATGCATCATATCTGATAGACATCTGGGAATACTGGCTGGAATGAGATCTGTATTTCCGACGACCCCACATAGGTTTTGCCTACGACACTTCAGGCAAAATTTTGATCGAAAATTTAAAAATTCGGATCTACATAAACTTATGTACAGAGCCGGTGAAACGCCTGACCCTAATGTTCACGACATATACATAACGAAAATTGGGGAGATGAGTCAAGCCGTGAAAGCGTGGTTAGATGAGTATCCAGTACGCATGTGGTCACAAGCACATGATGATGGGTGCAGATATCTCCTAATGACGACTAATATGTCTGAAAGCTTCAACGGGGTCCTTAAAGGGGTTAGAGGCTTACCGATACAGGGGTTGATTGTTCGAACATTTTTCCGGATGAATACTTATTTTATGCACAGAAGAGAAAAGTCCTTGGCGATGGACACTCCGCTCACCGCGTATTACGAAGATATCTTTCGGAAAAGAGAGCGCAGAGCACAATACTACAGATCCGAAAGGTTTGACACGGCGGAGTTTCAGGTGACGGGCGGTAATGGGAATCAATATACCGTGAACTTTAGAGATGAAGGGCTCTCTTCGTGTACATGCGGTCTTTTTCAGCAACAACATTTACCTTGTGCCCACGCAATTGCTGCTGCGAGCAGTATGCATACCCCACATTACAATTTTGCTTCCAATTACTATACAGTTTCTAATTACCAAGGTGCATACGATCCAAAATTTCATCCTATACCGGACAATCGCTATTGGCACTATTATACTGCCAACAGACAAACACCGACTGTATTACCGCCGGAAAAAAATATAAGGCCCGGAAGACCTAAGGTACGTCGAGATCGAATGACAATGGATGCTGATTCTCAGCAAAGGCAATCCAGATGTAGCCTATGCAAACAACCAGGCCATTATAGGACCAGATGTCCAGGATATGCATCAGGGGCGGGACCTTCAGGATCGTGACAAGTGCACTCAGATTTTTTTGTATTATAAATTTGACGGATTCATTTTGTTATTATAAATTTGACCGTCGATATAGCATTTACATTTTACAAATAGATAGGATTTTTTGGAATTGTAAATTTTGACGGATTCATTCTGTAAAAAACATTGATATAGTGAAATTTTATTATTTAATTTTAATGTTTTTTTCGTCTATTTACTTTTATTCTATTTTTATGAATTATAATTATAATTATAATTATAATAATAATAATATTATAATTATATAATTAAGAATTATAATTATAATAATAATAATAATAATATGATAATTATATAATTAAGAATTATAATTATAATAATATTATGATAATAATTATATCGTTAATAATTATAATTAATAATTAAATTAATTTTTTAAAATAAAATAAAGGGGGCGGGTTCTGGGAACCCGCCCTCTATACAAAGTATAGAGGGCGGGTTCCCAGAACCCGCCCCCTATACTGAGGGGTGGGGTGGGCCAGGTGGGGTGGTTCGAAACCACCCTATTTCGCTAATTAAAATTTGTCCCCCCCTATTTTAATAATATTATTTTAAATTAATATTATTTTAAAAAAAACCCATATTTTATTGGGTTATTCCGTGGAATAACCCAACACAATTAATAAAGCATTTCGGTGGCACATTTGTTTTAGCAGGGGTTTATTTTGTCGGATCATAACCGACGAACCTCCGACGAAATAACTGTAATTTTCTTATAGTGATAACATGTGAAAACATATCTATACATTTAGAACATGAGATGGAATTATATTTGCCAGTTAATTATATTCCTTTTACGCTAATGTTTTCTTCCTTATACGAGTTGCTATTTCATCATTTTTCAATGTGCATATATTTTAACCTTTTGTTTTGTTGGTTTTTTTTTCTTTCCAATTTGTAATATTTCTCGTACCCTCTGGTTAGAGAAATTATTCAATGTGGAGAGAGAAAGAGGCTGAAAATTTTTGGACACTTTTGATGGACACGTGTTCTCCTATTTTAGAAAACAATTTCCCAACACAAGAGGAGTCGCACTCTTGTCTTGAGTCCTTGTGGTTGACTCAAAGTCAATCTAATTGACTCTATAGATGAAGTTATTGAAAGAGAAAAGGTGAAGATGAAAGACTCTACTGTCCTTGTTACATTACAAACCATAATAAGATTCTAGTCAAGTGGAATCTTGCTATGGTTGAGAATTCAGAGTATCCACGGTTAAAAAGCTAACCATCCATCGAGATCTTTAGATCCGAAAGTACGGATGTACACCCATATCATGAATCTGGGATACATTTTGCCCATTCATTCAGTGTTGTGAAATGTTCTATTGTCGCAAAATCCTTAATTTCGTAATAATCTGATGCATGGACAAACTGTATCCAAATCATATGAAATTTGAAATACATATATTTAAAAGCATGAAAGATCAAGATGGGCCAATGATGAGCATCCAAAACATCACGGATGGTTGATTTTTAGAGCCGTCAAATATTTTCTTATAGATCTTCGAGAAGGTAAAATATCAAAATATGACAGTAACAATGCTGGCAAGCAAGGAAGCAATGATGACATAATGATGACATGAGGAAACACATTCAGATTTACCAAAAGAAATTAACAGTCTTACTGATTGAATCTATCCTTTATTTAATTTCATCTGTATATATGTAAACCACATTTTGAATGATGAATAACCCGTTTTTATATTCTAGTTTGAAAAAAGACTTCTACTATTGTTCATCATGTTTAGAACTATGGCAAGCCTTAATCAAATCTTCAGAAAAATACTATCTGTTATATAAGTGCCATATATAAATTTGTTTTTGACTTGGAACCGAAAGCTTTAAAAGCCTCCATTTCATTAAAGGAGTTGTATCGAAACAACAAACAAAGATAAAACAAAGAAAAGAGCAAAAGTACAGAATATGGGGAACAAACCCAGTACATACTGACCAAGTTAATATAATTAATTTCATGTCTTCTTTTAATTCAAGCATCATAACAAACACGGGTTTAGTTTCTCTGTTCAAGTATCAGCATTAACCCTCAACTTATTCTTCTCAAGATCTTGACAAATTCAGAAATTTCCATTGCACTGCTGCTGCTCCTAATTCTCTGCAGCATTTCCACTTGTCTTCTTGGTGTTAAAATTGATTGCAAATTCGGTCCAATATAAAGAGCCCAAGAGTGAATATGTACAGTGCACGTAGCGGGATTTACATTAGTCATTAATTTAAATTCTAAACTTATCTTTATAAGCCTCTAGTTTAGATTGAGACTTCTCTCTTATATCTAAGATATCTCTATATATTACTTCAATAATATGCTTAGGAATCTGTGGCCTCAGTCAATTAAAATCCAAATAGAGATTTTACTATTAAAGAGCAACAGAGCCTACCATTTATGATATGTGGCAGCCAATGAAAAAAAGTTGTTGACTAATTTGATTAATCAACGGGGGACAACATCAGGCCAGAGAGGGCTGCGGGCAATATCAGAAGCTCTGGGCGAGAGATTTATAGAGATTGAGATTTTATTGTATTTGGACGGTGATCGGAGAGAGCTCTCGTGTAATACTTTCTTAATAGTGGAAGTTTTCGTCGTTGGTAAATCTTGTGTTTGTGCTGTTTGGTGTGCGTTTTATAACTTGCGTTGTTTTTGGTATATTGTCCGGTTAATTTTTTTCAAGTAGTTTGATTGCATGCGATTCTGATATTTTTCCGCTGCGACTCTTGGTATGTTTTATGACTTCTTGGAGAATTACGGATATAGGAAAATTCACAACAAGTGGTATCAGAGCATCAAATTTGGCTTTTTTGGATTATTTGGGGAGATAAAATCTACGCATTACAAAGTGGTCAAGTTTGATGAGCGGAACAACTTTAGCTTTTGGAGGTTGAAGATGAAAGCTATTCTCAAATATCAAGGGGTTCATAAGATCGTCTTTGTAAAAGACAGTATTCCGGAGACAACCACAGATGATAAAAAAGAAGAGATGAAGAATAAGGCCTTCAGTTCGATACAGCTTCAGTTGACTGACGAGTTTCTATGTGAGATTGCACAAAAGACAACGGTAGCTGATTTATGGAGCAAGTTAGAGTCACTATACACGAAAAAATCCTTTATAAATTGTAACAATCTTAAATTTTATGTACGAAATTTTTCAAAATACAGAAATGAACACCTACGTCTGAACACAAGTTATAAATTTAATTTGCTTTTAAACAGTAAGAAATAACCTATAGCTCATTGGTAAAGTTTTGCACTACTGTGATGTAGCCCTGTGATCGAATTCCCACAATCACATTATCTCTTTATTAAATTATTTTTAATCTTTTAGAAGTCTGAAGGTTTGCACGTGTACAACACGTAAAACGAAGAGATACAGAATAAACAAACACGTGCACTGGAGTATATGAAGCGACAAAGACACGTGGCGAGAATCCCAGCTCCGACCCCACCAATCCAACCGGCGAGATTGTCCCTTTCCCCCGCAACGCCGACCCCCCTCCGCAGGTAATGCTCCATTTTTCTAACCCTAGTCCCTTGGCTTTCCCCCTTAACCCCTGTAGTGTTTGTTTTATTTAAAAATAAACAGAGAATTAAAAAAGAGTATTAAACCAAAATTTTAATGCATTTTTAATTCAATCTTCATTATCCCAAAACCCTAATTTTCCCTATAAATAGCACACTCCATTTCACCTCTCCTCACTCAGAATTTCATTACAAAAACTCTCAAAAATTCTTAAGTCCTTATAGTGTGCAAGTGGAGTTAGCAAAGGGCAAAATTCCGATGACGTTTCGAGGTGATTCCAACGACGAAACGATGCCCCGACGCTTCCCTAGTCTTCCCCTATCTCTCTTCTTTCTCAATAGCCAGCAAGTCCCTTTTTTCCCTCTCTTATTCTATTCTAAAACTTTCAATTTTCAAAACCTGACGGAAGCGGAGTTAATCCGACTTCCGATTCGTTTTTTTTTTAAATTCTATTTTTCTTAAGCAATAAAATACCATACTCTCATATAGTGTTTAACAAATATTAAAAAACACATTAAAACAAGTTTCATCTCAAAAAAATCTTTTATGCAACTTTTATCGTATTTTTACGGTAAAATACCACATACTTTATTTTTGACACAAATCAACATAATACTTGTATTATCTTTAGATAATGTAGGGTTGCTAGGCATACGCATAAGGGTCTACGAGGTATCAACCATGCCCGATTAAAAATTTAGCCGTGCCGAACAACCCAAAGCCGGATCTTTAAACTAGGGTTTAGGCGAAAACTAGCATGTTAAACACTTTAACACTAAGTGAGAGGGATTACAATATTTGTAGATCCGGTCCTTCACTTCTTAAGATCCGTGTTAGGTCCCTTCGCTGCGATCATCGTGTCCCGGACTCTCGAGAGGCTCCACGAATAGAAAGATACAAGCTTGCTTCCGATCTTCGATAACAAAGATGATCTACCTTGAAGTTTCATTAACACAAACTAACACTCACTAAATGAAGTGAACACCCTCATCTAAATGGCAAGGGTAGATGAGAATGATGAAGTAAAATTTTTGCTCTCATTTATAATCTTTTTCTCACTCATTTTCATCACAAAAGCAAAACTAGAAAGCTTTTTCAAGAAGGAACTCAAGGAAGAAGAAGAATATCATAATCCTTTTGTGATGAATAATGAATTATTGTAGTGGTTACAAATCTAACCAAGGGTTAAGCATGAAAGAGTTAACCCTTGTAGAGAATTAACTAGAGTTAATGGTTTGGATTGGGTTAACATAATATCTTCACAAAATATCAAGCAAACCACAAAGTCAAAGCTTCATGAAGCTTCATGGAAGCTTCATGCAAAAGCTAACCCTAATCCAAACCCTAACCAAGTTTAAACCCTAAACCATTGTTAAATTTATAACCCTAATATGTTACAATATTATATATCACATATATAATATTTATCGTAACAATATAAAATAATACAATTAACATATATCGCATATATATCAATGTATTACCCGAGTGAGAAAAAGAATCTTTTAGTGAGCTAATATTAGTTAATGTAATTTAATATATCATATATATTATTATACATTAAATTATCGAATCAACACTTGATCCGACAATCCGTCTATATCGCATATAACCGACTAATACGATGACCCGGCTATATCACATATACCCGGCCGATATCTTATATCATGAGAATCCAATACGGTATCACATACCGCATTATCCTCGGTCCCGCACATATCGCATATGTGCTCCTACTCCGTTTTGCCTGAGTTAAGAAACCTCTGTGTAGGACTCTAAAGAATCGTCAATACGCCGGCAGTAGGTGATGATCATATCAAACACCCACAAGCTGCAAGCGGTCAGCTAAACGTAACAGCCACCCAGGTATTGAGCGCTCAGAAGATCAACAAGCAAGCCTGTACATTCTCCTGTGAATCCAATCAGTAACACTCCCGTACAGTCCGGTCTCGTCGTCTGATATGTTGCATATCTCGCCTAGGAGTGGTAAACGTCAGACCCCAGTAGCTCGATAAGTCGTGTCGATATGAGCTCTATAACAGTTCGAGAAACTACTGATAACACTTACCAGTAAATCTCAGCAATCCTGGCCAGGGATTTCCGGCTATAGCCAATCGAACACAGCGCAATATCAACTCCCTATACCGGGAGAGACGAATCCCCTCCTATCGCTCATTGCCTCTATGTGATTCGGGACTGTAACCATAAGCCACCTTTTTGCACGCCCTCTTGGACGTGGTATGATGGAAATCAAAGCACAGTGGGAATCACACAAGACTCTATGACGATCTCGGGTCAACAGACTACTCTGTACCAGTGTCACCGGAGAACTGCCATCTGACGTGAGGTATAATACCATCTGGGAGTTCTCGGCGAGCCCGTCCAGTATAACCAGTCTCGACTGAGCACCCGTACACCATCCTTGATGTCAAACACCGATGGATATGGGATCATCCATCGCCCATCATATGGGTCAAGATGCGTATACGCTAGTCTACTCTGGTGCATCGATGCACTGTCTCGATACACCCTCGACTAGGAACAGTTATAGGATGTACTCGTCGACTACCGTGGCCCCACTAGTATGATCTCATCATAGTCCCAGTAGTCGAGTACATATCCTAAGGGCTTTATCAACATGTAACATAGAGACAATCAGAGTACATGTTAAGATAAAGTGCAACCAGATAGCATACTATCATGTCGAGCAAGAAAGTCCTCCCTCTATATGTATTAGCATCCACTACAATATACATCGTATGTACAGTAATGGCCTCTAGGGCATACATATAACTAACAATCTCCCACTTGCACTAGGGCCATCTGTTGTGGTATCACATACCCAACAATTAGCTGCGGTTGAAGTATCTCATACTCAACCATCCCATAAAGTCTCTACTGGGAAAAAGGCCTTTGTGAGTGGATCCGCGCTGTTGTCCTCTGTGTCTACTCTCCTAACCTCGATCTCCCTGGAGATCAACTATCTCCATGATCAGGTGATACTGCCTAAGAATTCTATCTAGATATCTGATGGGATGGTAGTTCCTTGGCTAAAGCCACAACTCCATTGTCACACAATGGTAGGAACGAAGTTCATCTCATGAAATTATATATATCCAGACTGCCTCTTTGGTAGCATCTTTGGTAACGATGTATCTTGCCTTTAATCGTCTAGTATGTCACGGTATCTAGCTTGGAACTCTTCCAACATACCGTCCCTCCATTGAGGGTAAAGACAATGCCTGCGACTGACATTCAGTCGTCCTTATCACCCTGGAGCCTTTCCAGTGATTCTCCCCAGGATCGATTGATACCATCTCACTACAACAAGTGAGAATCCTAACATCCAATTAGATCTATCTCATAGATCCAAAATCGAGGATTTAGGATGTATCACTTTGATCCTATATGGAGAATCCTTGTGATAAGCGGAGATTGACCGAGCGTAGCATAGGAAACTCCTTCCCTATCAAGAGTATGTCATCCACGTATTCTACGAGGATCACCACCATACTCTCTACTATCTTTTTGTATATACAAGGTTCATCTACCATTTTGATGAAGTCAAACTCTTTGACTACCACATCAAAACAGATGTTCCAACTCCGCGATGCCTGCTTTATCATATAAAATATCTTGCACACGTTTCCGCTGCTCCCACTGTCTACGAAGCCCTTTGGTTGTGTACTTATAGATGCTCTCTTCCAAATCATCATTTAGAAAAGCAGTCATGACACCCAACCGCCAGATATCGTAGTCATGGTATGGAGCCGTGGCAAGTAGGATTTGGATGGACTTAAGCATAGCTTTGAAAGTCTCAACTTTTCCATGTACACCAAGTAATCTTCTCAAGATATACTTGCTCCTGATGGGGATTTTAACCCTTCAGATAAAGCAACCAAAGTCCATACTTTGTTGGTGTATAAGGATTCCATCTCAGATCGATAAGCATCCAGCCATTCTTACAGAGTCCCACTCCTGATGGCCAGCTCGAAACTAGTTGGGTCATCATCTCATGATGCAATCCTCGCTCCCACTGTCATAGAGAAACCAAAGTATCTCTCAGGTGGGTGAGGAACCCTACTAGATCGGCGGAGAGGCTGAGGTTCGTTGGAAACTATTGAATCCTTTGGTTCTACCAAATCATCAGCTGCAGTTGTATAGCTGGAACTCCTTCCAGTTCTACTTCATGACTACTAATTTCTTCACAAGAAATTCCTTTTCACAAAGGTGGCATGCTGAGAAACAAAACACTTTTGTTCCTCGGTTTGGTAGAAGATATTCCCTTGCGAATGCTTGGGATATCCAACAAACTTCCATAGAACCGACTTTGCCTCGAGCTTTTCTGGATTATGCTTTTAGACATAGGCTGGACAACCCCAAATCTTAACAAACTTAAGATATGGGCTCTTCCCATTCCATATCACATATGAAGTGGTAGGTAACTGATTTGATTTGAACCCTATTCAATAGGTATGCAGCTTCTCAAGCGCATAACACCCAAAAGGAAATAAGAAACTCAGTAGTACTCATCATAGAGCACACCATATCACATAGGGTGCTATTGCTCCGCCCCGATACACCGACGTGCTGTGGTGTATACGGAGGAATAATGCTGAGAGAGAATCTCATTCTCCTTTAGAATAGTCCAGGAATTCCGTGCTCAAGTATTCTCCTCCTTGATCACATCAAAGGACATAATATTTATACCCGCTGTTGGTTCTCTACTTCTAACTTATATTCTGTGAATATCTCAAAAGGTTCGGACTTGTGTTTCAACAGGAATATATGTCTGAATCTTGAGAGATCATCAGAGAATGTAATGAAGTACAAAGAACCGGTCTTGGCATGTGTAGACAGGGGACCTTCATACATCAGCATGTATCAATCCCAAGAGTTTACTAACTCTTTCTCTGTTTCCAATAAATAGAGCTATGGTCATCTTATCTTTGTGACATGACCGGTAAGTTTCACAAGATGTAAATTCAAACAAAATTAAATATGCATCTTAATGTAACTTCAGCTAGCCGGGTCGCATTGATATGACCTAGTCTACAATGCCTCAAGAAGGATTTGTTCATTTATGAACCATTCCTCTTGTGTGTGTTCTATACGTTTAAGAACTGTGGTTTGATTTAGAACGTCTATGATTTTAGATAACGTGCCTGAACCGATCAACTCTTGATATAGGAAATGTTCAAAACATTATCCAACAATACAAAATTATATCCTTCCTTTACTAATAAAGAGACTGATATGATGTTGTATATCAGGTTCGGTATCTAATAACATTCGTTTAGAATCAATGTATTCTGGTAATACAGGGTGATAGTGACTAACAGACTTGGCTGCAACACTTGCACCGTTTCTATCTCATGAAACTTATCACCCGTTCTCAGTTCTATACCTATCTGTAGCCCATGTAACTTATTACATATGCGGGATCCTGATCCGGTATCTCATACCCAGGACGTAAAGGATACTGAGAAACAGTTCTCTGTAATGAACACACCTGAAGAAGATGCATCGGCATGCACTTTCTTCTTTTGGGCGGCACGGGAAATCTGGTATTCCCTAATTTCTTGATCTGTCTTATAATAATTATAAGTTGGAGCGGGACCAACGTTCCCCAGTTTAGTATAACAAGCTGGTTCGGTCAATACATCCGTATTATTATCTTGATTAAGGCGTGATATGGTCGCTACCTGGAGAGAGAGAGAGAAGAAAACACTCAGCGTATGCTCTTGCAAGATTAGATTGGTTATCTAATATATCTAATCAGGATGTCTCCCACTGTTTTAGTCAAATCTTCCTTCAAACCCTAAAAGGAAAGACTAGCCGGGATTAAATACACGGTACAAGTTCGCCAATCTTTCAGCCAGGCCAGTGTCGGTACTTTGAGGGAGGTCCCCCGTGCTTTCGCACGGACCTAATTAAAGTAAACCTCGTTTTTCCAGGGGCGTAACCCCGTTAACACCTTTCTAGACACCTACTTAATCGGCTAATTGTAATGTGTAAAACTCTCGCAGGAGTAACTATTACTCGCAGCGGGTATCGGGATCCAACTATCTCATAGAACGTATGCAATCTCATTGCAAATTTCAACACTTGAAATTCCCAATAATATTTTGTCCCAAGCGATTTATGACCTTGACAAGGTCAACAAACCATAGACCGCAAGTCAAGTTCAGCCCATACATTTCTTGATTGAATTAAACCCACCCGCACGACCCTTGACGCATGCCAAACAACGTCGTACGAATACCCTAATCCAATCGCATCGTATGCTAGCAGATAAGCACTAGTTAGCTACCGTACACTACGCCTTGACGCATGCCAAACTACCGCAGCACGAATACTAAGTAGTACTTATCTGAAATGACGGAGGGCTACGCAGGTTTTTGAGAAAACCATGAGCGTAATGAACTTGATATCGTTGTAGAATCGAGTGATTTTAAATGGAATGTTTTTTAGGTCTTTTCTAGTTTTGCTAAAGGGTCACTCCTGGTGAAGGGATCGCCGGCCCTTTCCTCATCGAATAAGGTGCAGGAAATTTCACAAATATCACTATGCAAAGCAAGAACTATAGAAGCAATCAAAAGACAAACCGAGTTTGTAGCATATGCTAGTTTCACTAAAGAGGTCACTCTCGGTGAAGGGATCTCGGCTCTTTCCTTATCGAATAAGGTGCTGGATGTTCTACAAGGAACACTGCTATGCAAAGCAAGAACTAGAGCTACCAGTTTTTAAACAAGTTTCTACAACATCTTAGGTTTCTTTTATTTCATTAATCTCATTAATGAAGTCCCATTTTAATATGCTTCACAAGCATCTCTTTTGAAACGAAATCTGCAATATAACATATATCTCATATATATAATATAAACATTCGTCTCAGGCAGTAATATGATCTCATTACAGAACATTGCAGTAGAAGAACATATATGAAATATTGGATATACTAGGACGTCCGTGTTTTCAATACGAGCCTGTATAAAACACGGATTCCACGGTCGTGATGAATAGCCAAACCCACATCCCTAGACCCCTACGAGAGCGGCAAGCAACACTGCCAATTCTAGGGTTAGGAGACCCGGTCTCGACTCCTTGAGATGGTCTCCCACTGGACCCTAGAACCCGGTTACTTATGCTCCCCGCCTTGGGTCTACCTAATGCGGAAAAGTAAATAATATACAATGGTGATATCATCCTCAGCCCGGAAGTGCTCTAATAAAAGAATATTACATACAAATGAATTTTACATGAATGAAAAAGAAAAACTCTCATCTCACATAAAACCCCCGGCTATTCAAAACGCGACGATCCAATATAACATATCACAGCAACACATAATATCTCATATCATCAACGTAAGCAAGTATGCGTATCCCGATTGTCGTTGATGTATAGCAACGAAGCCGGCGATACACCACATACTACGCTTACGGTCACAGAAAAGAAAGTGTAAAACTACAACAGTTTGAATCCGCAACCTCTTTAGACATCGCATTGCTAACCAAATGAATTCCTTAGACATCGCATGCCTAACAATTATAAACCCCGCATTTTAGTCTCATTATCGAAAACTCTTTTCAATATCAAGTCGGGTAATTCAACAAGATTTCCGACATCCTGATCGAATGCTCGTCGCAAACTTTAGTAGACGGCCGCACCCCCGGATGCCGTCGACGAAGTGCACTAAGGCGGAACACCGCTGCCGCAAGCACCCGAACGGATGCTTTTGGCAACGGGGTTCTCCTACAGTCACTTGGTCGGGGCTATGGGGCGTGGCTGTCTATTAAGTTTACCCGGCAAGTATCCGCGTACGCTACGTGATTGCGACGGACTTTTGATCACATCAAAATTCCGTGGCAACCGATCAATTGAGACTGAACCGCTAGATTTATAACATTCAAATTAGTTATCTCATAACTACATGTGGATTCCAAATATTGTATCACATTCCAGATAAAAAGACAGTGTTAAACTTTCCGATCGAATAATCAAACACCCAAGATTTCCCAAATAGCTCAACACTTGAGCGGAGTTCAAAAATATCCATCACATGCCACAGTACCGATGGTCCAGCCGTAGAAGGGTCAAGCCAACGCCTCACATGTGGCAACGCCGTACTGTCACAAACCCTAAGGTTCAGAGGTAGTTCAAGACGGTCACATAATCGAGTTAAGGTTTGTTGTCTTTTAGAAGGTCCACCGCGTTACTTGCACGACTTAGAACGTTCTTAAACTCGAGAAAAAATCCAACTTTTGAAAAATTTTCCGACAGGGGAAAAAGTGAGTTATTGATATTCGTTCGAACTTTTTAACAGTTTCTAAAAATTACCCGGACAAACTAAACAAAGTTAAATTATCCGATCGAATCAACGAGTCCCCAATACAACCCTAGAAAACTCAACACTTGAGTGGAATTAAAAAATTCCCAGAAAAAAATGACAAGAAAGGACCTAAGAATAAATATATGAAGTTACAGGGACTCATTCACAATTTTGGCCGCGGAACCGCCGCCAAACCCTTGGTTTGGCTGTGGTTCCGCGGTCATATGAGCAAATTAGTGGGCCGTACTTCACAGTAATTCTTAGTTTTTCCTGCTTGTTTTTCTGAGTATTTTTAATACTGAAAAAATCACATTTTTAGAAAATGTACAGAGAGGGGTATAAATCGGGTATTCGGAGTTCGATCGGACTTTAGACTTCGCCTAAAGCTCTAGCTTGGCTCTGATACTACTGTAGGATTGCTAGGCACACGCACAAGGGTCTACGAGGCATCAACCATGCCTGATTAAAAATTTAGCCGTGCCGAACAACCCAAAGCCGGATCTTTAAACTAGGGTTTAGGCGAAAACTAGCATGTTAAACACTTTAACACTAAGTGAGAGGGATTACAACCTTTGTAGATCCATTCCTTCACTTCTTAATCTCCGTGTTGAGGTCCCTTCGCTGCGATCATCGTGTCCCGGACTCTCGAGAGGCTCCACGAAGAGAAAGATGCAAGCTTGCTTCCGATCTTCGATAATAAAGATGATCTACCTTGAAGTTTCATTAACACAAGATAACACTCACTAAATGAAGTGGACACCCTCATCTAAATGGCAAGGGTAGATGAGGATGATGAAGTAGGATTTTTGCTCTCATTTATAATCTTTTTCTCACTCACTTTCATCACAAAAGCAAAACTAAAAAGCTTTTTCAAGAAGGAACTTAAGGAAGAAGAAGAATATCATAATCCTTTTGTGATGAATAATGAATTATTGTAGTGGTTACAAATCTAACCAAGGGTTAAGCATGAAGGAGTTAACCCTTGTAGAGAATTAACTAGAGTTAATGGTTTGGATTGGGTTAACATAATATCAAGCAAACCACAAAGTCAAAGCTTCATGAAGCTTCATGGAAGCTTCATGGAAAAGCTAACCCTAATCCAAACCCTAACCAGTTTAAACCCTAAACCATTGTTAAATTTGTAACCCTAACATGTTACAATATTATATATCACATATATAATATTTATCGTAACAATATAAAATAATACAATTAACATATATCGCAAATATATTAATGTATTACCCGAGTGAGAAAAAGAATCTTTTAGTGAGCTAATATTAGTTAATGTAATTTAATATATCATATATATTATTATACATTAAATTATCGAATCAACACTTGATCCGACAATCCGGTTATATCGCATATAACCGACTAATACGATGACCCGGCTATATCACATATACCCGGCCGATATCTTATATCGCGAGAATCCAATACGGTATCACATACCGCATTATCCTCGGTCCCGCACATATCGCATATGTGCTCCTACTCCGTTTTGCCTGAGTTAAGAAACCTCTGTGTAGGACTCTAAAGAATCGTCAATACGCCGGCAGTAGGTGATGATCATATCAAACACCCACAAGCTGCAAGCGGTCAGCTAAACGTAACAACCACCCAGATATTGAGTGCTCAGAAGATCAACAAGCAAGCCTGTACATTCTCCTGTGAATCCAATCAGTAACACTCCCGTACAGTCCGGTCTCGTCGTCTGATATGTCGCATATCTCGCCTAGGTGTGGTAAACGTCAGACCCCAGGCGCTCGATAAGTCGTGTCGATATGAGGTCTATAACAGTTCAAGAAACTACTGATAACACATACCAGTAAATCTCAGCAACCCTGGCCAGGGATTTCCGGTTATAGCCAATCGAACACAGCGCAACGTCAACTCCCTATACCGGGAGAGACGAATCCCCTCCTATCGCTCATTGCCTCAATGTAATTCGGGACTGTACCCAAAAGCCACCTTTTTGCACGCCCTCTTGGACATGGTATGATGGAAATCAAAGCACAGTGGGAATCATACAAGACTCTATGACGATCTCGGGTCAACAGACTACTCTGTACCAGTGTCACCGGAGAACTGCCATCTGACGTGAGGTATAATACCATCTGGGAGTTCTCGGCGAGTCCGTCCAGTGTACCCAGTCTCCACTGAGCACCCGTACGCTATCCTTGATGTCAAACACCGATGGATATGGGATCATCCATCGCCCATCATATGGGTCAAGATGCGTATACGCTAGTCTACTCTGGTGCATCGATGCCCTGTCTCGATACACCCTCGACTAAGAACAGTTATAGGATGTACTCGTCGACTACCGTGGCCCCACTAGTATGATCTCATCATAGTTCCAGTAGTCGAGTACATATCCTAAGGGCTTTATTAACATGTAATATAGAGACAATCAGAGTACATGTTAAGATAAAGTGCAACCAGATAGCATACTATCATGTCGAGCAAGAAAGTCCTCCCTATATATGTCCTAGCATCCACTACAATATACATCGTATGTACAGTAATGGCTCTCGGGCATACATATAACTAACAGATAACTCACGAGGTAATGACCTACCTCATCACCACACATATTTTTGATATAGCTCGATGAAATTTTGGGAATATAGTTATGGGATAATACGACATTACAAATAAATACCATCAAACTTGCAAAACCATTTCTTTAAAAAGCGTGTTAATCGATTCCTTGCAATTGCGACTCTACAACCCACTTTTGGGGACCCTGTTCGGGATGATTCAGATTATCACACATCCTCGGACCAAGTAGAGCAAGATGCAGACCTCTAAAAGGAGCATTCGATCTCGATGGAATTTTAATGTATTTTTCTTTAGAAAATGAGATTTCTCTAAAAACGAATAAAATTTATTTTTATTATATATATATATATAACTATTATCAAAATATCTATTTTAATTATAATTCCAAGTTTTCTAAATCAAAAGAATCACCATTACATGAAAATACCATTACACTTCAATGCAAAATACCGATATTTCAATAAAATACCATATACTATGAAAACTAGGTTTTACTCACTAGAAATTTCACTTTTATAAAATATACATCTATGAAAACCCTAAAGACGATAATTAAATGCTTGAGGTGTATTTTGAAATTATATCAAAATTATTTTTATATAAAACCCCCCTCAAGTTATATTAAATTACAATAAGGATCATAGTAAATATAGGTTTAAGCGGAACCAGTTCTCTTGAGCCTCAGGGAGCCGGAGAATGTGGGTGCTTGCCTATCTAAGATAGAAAATTTAACAAACGGCGTTATCAATACGGTAATTGTCTTGGAAAAAGACACAAATCCTGCCGTCCATGTGCAACAGTTACCGATAACACCAAAACAATCAGGACTTCAATTTTGTTTAAAAGTCTGACTGAATTCGAGTCATAATCAAATCTGAATATAATCTATCTTGAATCCAATTCAAGTATAACTGTAATACAATATGAATCTATGAATTCGTCTATTCAATCTATATCAATCTACATGACTGAACCAAACCATGGATATATTCCGTACATGACTATCCATTTACATCCATTCTGTTTACTGATATCATGGTTTCGGCAAGTCTTCCATTTACTATAAGACAATACAATACAACTAGTACAATCATTACAATCAATACAAAAAAACATTACGGGGTTTATAAAGGGGTAGACTGGTACGGAACATGTTGAAGGTGGCATGAGGTGGTCACTTAAGACGTAATTACATGCATGCCGTTGTTTCGTGGTATTTTCGACGGAGCCTTATACTACGGGTTACCAAAGTCCACGGTGTAAGTTAGACTCCTCTCGTATACACTGGCATATTCTATACCAAGCTACAAACAACCGCGTTAAGATTATAATCAAACATTACTAGTTATGCTCTCTTTCCGTCTATTCTATCTCTACCAATCTTTGGGACTTACCGAGCGATTGTTCGCCGACGACATTCCTATTTCTCTTCTTCTTTGGAATGTTGTCAGAAGGACCCAACTCTGAGGAGCTCCAGACCAGTCAGAAGCACTTGGAGCAGTACACTGAAGACCCCGAGTTATAGTCACTTATACATATTTTCTTTTCAGTTATGCCGTTGTTTAGGCATTGCATTTCAGACCTGTTTACATTTCTAGTTGTACCTGTAAAAGAATGTTTAATAAATAAAAGCTGTTGTTCATTATATTCCTGTCTCTTGTATACATTTACTTTAAATTGCTTAGATACGCTTAGCGTGTTTACTTTTGAGTAAATACGTCGCGTGACCCGTCGCGTCTCCTTGTCATACACCGGGAAGCGGGGCGTGACACAAATCGTCTCTATCTCAAGTAACGATTGTACACGTTAAAGATGAAGGAGGGGACATCCGTCAAAGATTACATGGACGAACTCAACCAGATCGTGATGGACATGCGGAACGTGGAGGTGCAGATAGAGGATAAGGATCAGACGATGATTCTACTCTGTTCGTTGACCTCAAAGTACGGGTTTGTCAAGTCGATGGTGTATGGCCGGGATAAGTTTTTTTAGAAGATATCAAAGCAGGTCTGCTGTAACACCCCACGTCCCAGTACAGATAGTATTGTCTTCTATGGCCGAAACCCCACGGTTTTGTTTTTTGGAGCGAACCGGACCCGGCCAGGGGCCACTTCTCAAGAGGCCACCCATCCCAGAATTTCCTTGGCGCGAGCTCGCTTAACTACGGAGTTTTCAGGCTCCTATAGTGCCGGTTCACTTAAAAAGCGCCTCTGTAATTGATAGTAGTATCATTACATTTATAATGCAGTTCGGTCCTCTTTCGAAATGCGATTCAGGGACCCGGTCCCATTATTCTAGAGTAGGTCCAAGAGATTCAAGAGGTGGCCTCCCGCTCCTTGGCGTGACACTTTGTTCCGTATGGTACTTTGTGCAGTAAGCAAGGATCGGGGCCCGACATCCTCCCCACCTAAGAACAATGGTTCGTTCTCAAACCACAGACCTACTACTGAGCGACCTGTATGGGCCACCAATAAAACCTGTAATGCCCTACTTCCCAGTAGACGGAAACAGTGATGTGGCAAGCCCGCGACATATTTATTTAGAGAAGGTCATTCTCTAAATAAATATATTAAGCATATTGAAACAATAATACACAATGCAAAAATAAATGGAGACTGTAAAATTTTTCAGCAAACATCTTTCTTTACATTCAAACTTGAAATATTAACAAATATAAGAGTTCAACTGAAAAGTAAATACAAAAACAGAAATGCCTAAACAGGTGGCATATATAAACTGAAAGAACGGGATGACTACTCTAAGTCTAAGCCGCAATCTGGTCGTACTCCTCCTCTGTTGCGTTCGCCTCCTCCGTCTCCACAGTATCTGACGGACGTTCCAAGAAAATAAAGGTGTGTGGAATGCCCATTGTTCATATCATAATTTTGCATTATTATATTCCCCATTCTTATTCATTTTACAAATAAATAGGTGCTTTTGATCTATGTCTGCTACATACTTGCAGGTTACAGGTTCTCGGAACAAAACAGTGAAAATGATGAAAAAGACACTACAAAAGTGAGACTACGACCAACAAATAGAGAATCTTTATCATGCCTACAGTTTGAAGAACAAACGAAGATCAATGAACAATTTCACAAAGTACCAAGGCAGCACAAAGATTCAAGACTTCAACGCGAAGCAAACGGTAAAAGTCCACAACATTCTGCACTGTGGAAATCTGAAAGAAACTAGAAAACATTCTGAGAAACCAAGTAAAGAAACCAGAAGCCAAATGCAACATGAAGTACACCTGAGAAAATGAGCCAGCCAGCAATCAAGATGGCCACGGATCTGCGGCCAAACAAGGCATATGGCCGCGGATCCGTGGCCATACAGTACACGTGTCGGTGCAAAAAGTCGGTGGTGGCGGTGCGTTGACTAGGCTTCTCAGGGTAGTTTTGTAAATATAGATAGGGATCAGATGTAAACCCTAGGGTTTCTATAATCTATAAATAGGAACCCTAATGCTCTTTTTGGAGCATGCCTCTTTTTAATTCCTAATTTCAGAATTTTATTCGCTGTAAATGTTTGAAGAGTGCATCAAATAAAAAGTAAGTTTTTCTTTTCTATGCCGTAGTTTAATTTCTTTTCTGCCCTAATATAAATTTTAATTATCTGCCATAGTTATAAATTTTATTTATCTGCCATAATTTAGTTAATTAGGTTATTGAATTAAAATCATAAAAATGAAATCTTTTATCAATTTCCTAATGAGTGAGTAGTTCCTTACTTGTTAGGGTTAGGAATGAGAAAGGTTTGAGAGATGACAATCTCTCACCCCTTTCTTGCCCGTCATACATTTTAATAGGACTCTATGCATACATACACACACCGCTCATTATGGTATCCTATCCCACGAGGTAGCGGTGATACCATAGTTAAAGACCGGTTGCGTATGTTTTCCATAGAGGTTAGGGTAAGAGTTAAGAAAGGACGGACAAGGACCTAGAGGAAAAAACCTAGTTTCTTCCCGATCGTGCTAATCCCCTTTGTTAATTATTACCTTAACACCTAAATAGTTTTTAATTAGGGCACAGAAAACGGTGAGGAATATTGACTTTCCAAACTTAACCTAAACCTAACTCTAGCAAGCTTTTAATCCTAATCTAAATCAACTTTAGTTTTTATTGATAATCAAACCGACCACAATTGGAATTAACTCGTTAGAACAACTAGAAAATACACAAAATTCCTGTGGACCGACCCGTACTCAACCGGCTAGCTACCAAGCGACACCGTTCTTGATTGCGGTATATTCTTTGATTCAAAAAATGCACGTACGCAAAACATCTCTACCAATCAAATGGCGCCGTTGCCGGGAATGTCGTAGTTATTTTCTTTTTGTAATTCGGGTTGATTAAAAATTAAAAAATCATAAAAACTGAAAAATAAAAAATATAAAAATTTATCATCTTGTTATTTTTTGAAGGGTTTTTGTTTGAATTGTGCAGGATCGAAGAGACGAACGGATTCAGATCTGGAAAATTCCAGTGAGCAAAACAGCAAACATCAGATCTGAACAGACAGAGGAAAATCAGAACAGAGAAACAGAAGAATTTTTGGAACTGAACCGCCAAGTCAACCGCGGAACCGCCGCGGTCTGCTGACGTCAGCAGACTGAATCTCCTCTGTAAGCTTTCTTTTCTTCTTCTGAACCCCCTGATCTCCTCTGAAAAATTTTCCTGCAGGGTTCTTTGCGCAAAAACATCTCTCCCTTCTCCAATAACTTGATCTTGTGCAGGATTCTTTACGCCGCAATGAAAAAAATTTAGGCAAGTGTTTGTGTGTTTACTGCTTTGCATTCTTTAAAACTGACTTTAAGGGGTTTTAACACCAATCCAGATTGGGTGGGGATTTCATTACCCTTCCTAGGACCCCAAAAATCACAAAAAACATATTTCATTGACCATCGAGTTAATTAAAAAAGATTAGATTCAGCCTATAAGGACTGTCGTGCTCGATAGGACAAAGGAATAGTTGTAGGTATCGATCGTTTATCTAAACCAGACTTGGTGGTGCCTAGGCTAAACAAGTGGGGAAAGGTAATTTTAAAAGGCCTGTCTCATGGTGATTCGTGAGCGGATCCTTCCTTTCTTTACTTGTGCTTACCTGACCACAATTGGCGGTGAAGAGGCGATTTGAGGATCTCACAACTTGCCCTTTGGAACAGTTAGGAGCAGTCTAGTTGACCTAGGAGACCCTAGATCTAGGCTTGATTGTGCATATTGTGATTGCTTGAACGTGTGTCTAAGCTTCTTATTAAAAATCTTTTTGCAAAAGCTCCTTATAAAAAAAGCACAAAATAGAAAATTTTACAAAAAGACTTGCCAATTTTTGTCGCTAGAAATCCACTTGCACCACTTCCTTCCATTGATGTTTTCTTACCCCTACCTTCTGTTTTTACTTTTTGACTACACTATACCTCTTTAGTGTATGTCCGGTTGGACTAGGGACACTAGTGCCCGTTTAGTCCATATCTCGTTAGTGCCGACTAACGACGCTTTCGACTCCGAAGTCGAAATTCCATCCACTTCTTTACCTTCACCTTCATATTCTTCGTCTTCTAAGGAGATGTCGGGATTCAATCCTAACAACCCTTACCCGCGAGACTGATTCCATCTCCACTAGGTGTGAATAACCCACCATACCCTCCTGTCGAAGCGCCCCAACGAATCGCGCTCCAGGATCTTTTCTACCCTATCCGCACCGCACTTCCCACTTTTCTTTCACTTCCACCGGCCAATGAGGATAACTTTGAGATTAAACATCACTTCATCAATATGTTGCCCAAATTTCACGGGCTGGAATCCGAAGATGCCTACATCTTCATTAACAAATTCCAGAATGTTTGTGTAATGATTAAGACAATACAACTTTCTGATGATGCTATAAGGTTACGTGTCATTCCATTCACCTTATGTGACCTAGATGAAAAATGGTTATATAGCACAGCATCACACTCAATTAAAAATTGGGAAGAGTTTGTTAAGGCTTTTCTAAAAAAGTTTTACCCACACCACAAGACCGCGAGAATTCGCAACGAAATTATTCAATTTTCCCAGCTTCCTTCCGAACCCTTTTGGAAGTGTTTCGAAAGATTTAAGTTTTATGTGTTATGTTTGTGAAATTTTAGGATCGCGAGCAGGGACTTCGGATGCTGCGAAGAAAGGGAAGCAGGTGGTCGGATTTACTTAGCTCGAGGTCATCGGTGAGTAGATTTAACATCTACAGGGGAATCGCCCGCATGGCGTTATGCGTCTGGGCTAGATTCAGTGACATGATTATTAGTTATAAGTATATGGACATTGATTGTGCATGTGTACCATTGTTGCATACCTCATTTTCCTATTGCATATGGACATAGTATTAATAGGACACAACACTATTATTGACGGTTCATATTGCACAAGCACTAATTGTATGCTACACCCACACCGTTGGTAATTGCCATGACACACACAAAACATATACCTGTATGGTATTGCATCATTATTGATAGGTATATACCCATATCTTGCTGTAGCTACAGGTACATCGTGCATACATATTTACATGTACACCCACATAGTTTGCTATAGCTACATATACATACGTGATATTGTATTTGTTAGGGACAGTTGAGACATTGGTTCTTATTCCATTATGCATATGAGATATAGCTACATATACATACGTAATATTGTATTGGTTAGGGACAATTGAGACATTGATTTTTATTCCATTATGCATATGAGATATAGCTAACACATATACATACGTGATATTGTATTGGTTAGGGACAATTGAGACGTTGATTCTTATTCCATTACGCATATGAAAGGTAGTATACTTGCATACCTACATGCTTATACATGTGCCTTGCTATGCCTATATACTTACACATATGCCTTGCATACCTACATGCTTACACATATATCTTGCTATAGCTATATGTTCGCCTTTATATGATGTTGCATGGACTTTGGAGAAATTAGGAACCACATGATATATTTAATAACTTGATGCATTTAAATAGCGAGTTTTTCCTTTATATGTTCATATTAATATTTTATGTTTCATATATTATATTTCATGAATTAACGTATTGAGATACGGATTTCATGTGATTTTCTGGATTTGAGGACGGTGGTATTTCATGAAATTATGCATTGTTTGAAAAACCCGGTTTCTCTTGATATGATATTTCGATGCGTCCATCATGAGTTTTCTCGGTTCTAAGACTTGTGTAAGAAACCTGATGCGAGGAGTTGGATGAGGCCGTGTGCGGGTATATGGTGGGGCCCGGAGGTACTCCAGGGCAAGAAGATCGCAGATGATGGCGTTGAGCCTGAGGCAGGGGAGTACTACCTTACCGGTGATAGTATTTGGACTCGGCGGTTATCTGGGGTATACCGACCGGAGTTATGTACGGACATGATATGTGTATTGCGAGTGTCGATGTGGACACTCAGGTTCTATGAGATATACGGACATGAGGGCCGGTCCTGGTGACGGCACCTCAGAGATGAGTATTTACGTGTCGATACTGGACACTAGTTTTCATGACATTTCGGGTGTCGATGTTGGACACTCAGGTTCCATGAGACTTACAGGATATGAGGGTTGATCTGAGAATGCAGTGCCTGAGCTATTGGGATTTGGATGTGTCGTTGATGGATACTAGTTTCTCCACGGTGAGGATTCCGTGTTGATGATATGTTTTATCCCATATTCAGCATTTATTGATATGCATTGTTTCATGTTTTAGTAGTACCTGATAGAGCACCTTTCATGATTATTGCATATACATGTTGCCATATTATACTATCAGTTGCATGTGATAGATTATCGCAGTATGTACATACCTGCGATTACCTGCATGATATTATTTACTATTCATGAGTTGGCAACTCACCCCCGTTGTGCCACAGTGTTTTGCAGGTTGTCCCTCAGAGCAGTCGCGGCAGGGCTTCTTCTTATCGTATCATCTTTTGCAGCGGATACCGTTACGGTTGACTGTGAGCAGTTTTTCTATAGGTGGGTTTTGCGGTTATCCGATGATGCTCATTATATATCTTATTGTATCTAGTACTCTCCATCTACTACTTTCATGTATTGACTTAGAGACGAGATGTGTGGACGATATTGTATATTTTTTTGTGACTCTGGGTGTCGTGCTCGTGTGAGCCGGCCATTTTGTCCAGCTTTATTCCTTTATGCTGATTTCACTTTATATCGTCCATTTTCTTCGCTACGGCGCCGTATATCTTCTTGTGGTGGTTGTTTCCGCTTTTGGGCGAGATTTGCTCCCGTTTGGGGATGCTTTACTTATATCTTATATTTGTACCCGTTTCGGGGCTAGTTTTTACAAAGGAGGTGTTGCCAAAATTTTAAAGAAAGTAAATTGGACTTTAAAGAAGTTTTACTTGAGAATCCCATAAGTTTTTAACAATGTTCTTATCACTTACTACTTTTGATGGTTTAGATTTCTGGGTTTTCAGCTTACTTGAATTGCGTTATGCCTGTAGACGTTACGTGGTTTAAGTGCCGTCACGTGCCAAATTTCGGGTCGTGACAAAGTTGGTATCAGAGCGCTAGGTTTTACCTTTCGGAGTGTAGGATGACCTTGGTATGATGGAGTAGGTAGCTTAAGCAGAGTGATGTAGCGTGTGTATGTCCGCGGTATACTTATGACACGGTACTCTGCCTAAGTGACCTTAGTACTTATTGCTTGAAATTCCTTCCATGATGATATACATCCTTGTGATTAGATTTCCGTGTTCTTATCGAATCCTATTTCCATTTCTAGCCATTATGCCCATGAAGACTATGAAGGCTCAGAGAGAGGCAGCGAGAGCCGAGGTCAGAGTTGACTCGTTTGAGACGAGGACTGACCAGGACGGTACGCTCGCTGTACAGGAGCATATTGATCCACCTTCGATAGATCGTATCGCTAGGCCAGAGACAGATATGCAGGATTTGCGCTAGATGATGGAATCGTTGGTTGAGTCCAGTCGAGCGCTGCAACAGGAGGTTGCCACCCTTGTTACCCAGTTATTTCTCGCTATCAGCACAAAGCATTGTGTCACGTATACAGCAGCAGTGGACGCAGCCCTACTAGATGAGGAGCGTCTTTCCGAGACTTTGGAAGTTCCGGAACCGAGAAGGACTCGTACAGGTGTATCAGCCCAGAGACAGATGTTTATACGCCGCGACAGATTTCGTTTAGGTCGCGAGAGTAGCAGAGGCTTGGGACGAGGTCAGTTGTTTAGCTCTTATCTCCAGGAGGGTCAGCAGCCATCGTATGGATGTTTCCGTTGCGGGAGTTTCCATCACCTCGTCAGGAATTGTTCCATGGTATGCCAGAGGAGGGCAGCCGTACCATATGTTACCTTACTACCTTCACCTCAGGGAGAGTCACCTTTTGCGCCTGTTGTTGATCCACGTCAGACTTATGTTCAGAGAGGTCGTGGTCGCAGAGGGTTTGTTCAGAGAGAACATAATGGCAGAGAAGGAGGACAGCCAGTCGCAGGTAGAGGGCAGGCACGGGCATTTTCTTCTGCTCATCGGGACGTGCAGGCGTCCAATGCAGAGTTTTCAGGTACTCTTTTCGTATGTTCTTTTGATGCACGCGTTTTGTTTAATCCGGGATCTATGCACTAGTATGTTTCTACACACTTCATGCCGAGGTTGGGCAAAGAGTTGTGTTTGCTAGACTAGCCATTTGTTGTGGTTACTCCTATTGGAGATTCTTTTGTTGCGCGACACGTGTTTCGGTCGAGTGCCAATCGGATAGGAGATAGAGATTCGTCCGTCGATTTGATCCTTCTAGGTATGTTGGACCTTGACGTTCTCCTGGGCACGGACTGGTTAGCTATGTGCTATGCGTCTGTGGACTGCCGCGAGAAGACAGTCAATTTTTGTTTTCCCGTCGAGTCAGTTCTTGTTGTGCAGGGGGACCGTTGTGCCGCCTCTCACCGCTTGATTTCAGCCTTTTTCGCTAGTCGGCTTTTGAGGAGAGGATGTCGAGAATTCTTAGCTTTCATTCGTGATACTGGAGCCACAGTAGATTCATTGGACCAGGTTCCTATTATGCGAGAGTTTTCCGACGTTGTTCCAGATGAGCCGGCGGAGCTTAGGGAGCTTAAGGATCAGCTACAAGAGTTGCTTGTTGGGGGACTTGTATGTCCAAGTGTTTCGCTTTGGGGACCTCCTATTCTGTTCGTCAAGAAGAAGGACGGCAGTTTGAGGTTGTGTTTGGATTTTCGTTAATTGAACCGAGTTACGGTGCAGAATAGGTATCCTATATCTCGCATTGATGATTTGTTTGATTAGCTCCAGGGTGCGGGACATTTTTCTAAGTTTGATTTGTGATCAGGCCATCATCAGTTGCGGGATCGGAATGATGACATTCCAAAGACTGCTTTTCGTACGCGTTATGGGTATTATGAGTTTTTAGTGGTGTCGTTTAGACTCACCAATGCCTCAGCAGCGTTCATGAATTTGATGAACCAGATTTTTCAGGCCGTTCCTCGACCAGTTTATTATTTTGTTATTGATGACATTCTGGTTTATTCCAAGAGTCGAGAGGAACATGAGCAGCACTTGAGGATGGCTTTGCAGACATTGAGAGAGCACCAGCTGTTTGCTAAATTCTCGAAGTGTTTCTTTTGGCTTGATTGTGTTGACTTCCTTGGTCATGTGGTTACGGGAGATGGCATTCGTATGGACCCAAGGAAGATCGAGGCCGTATAGCTTTGGCCCAGACCTGTATCAGTGACAGAGGTCCGCATCTTTTGGGCTTAGCCGGTTTTTACCACCGTTTTGTGCAGGATTTCTCGAGTATCGCTGCACCACTGACCGGACTGACCAGGAAGGGGGGTTCCTTTTCTTTGGACTGAGGCATGCGAGCTGATTTTTCAGTAGTTGAAGACTCAGTTGACGACTGCACCATTTTTATATTTGCCTTCTGGATCGGGCAACTTTGTCGTTTACTGTGATGTTTTACGAGTGGTGCTCGATTGTGTATTGATGCAGCATGATAGAGTTATCGCCTATGCTTTCCGGCAGTTGAAGGAGCATGAGCAGAATTATCCCACTCATGATCTTGAGATGGCTGCGGTAGTCTTGCACTGAAAATTTGGAGACACTACTTGTACGGAGAGTCGTGTCAGATTTTCATGGACCACCAGAGCTTAATGTACATCTTCCTGCAGCGGGATCTGATTTTGAGACAGCGCCGTTGGATGGAGCTTGTGAAGGATTATGATTGTGAGATCCTTTATTTCTCGGGGCAAGGCGATTGCGGTAGCTGATGCTTTGAGTCGTAGGTCCGGGGGTTAGCTTGTCCCAGTTAAGCGCAGTTCAGAAACAGTCTTCTGCAGATTTGCATTTCTTGTGCGAAAGCTGAGTACAGTTAAGTTCACCTCCACTGGGGGATAGCTTGTTCACGTCCGCGCCCGTCCACTTCTACTTAATCATTTTCGTGAGGCACAACCCGCCGATGCCTATTTGTCTGAAATTCTTGAGCATGTTCAGCAGTGTAGAGATTCGAAGTTCTTGATTGGTGACCAGGGTGTGCTACGTTTAGGGACTCGCTTGTGTGTACCAGATACTGATTGGTAGAGACGCGAGATCCTACGGCAGGCATATCATTCAGCTTTTAATGTTCACCTAAGTTCCACAAAGATGTAACGTGACTTGAGAGATAGTTACGGGTGGGCAGGGATGGAGAATGTTGTTTCAGATTTCGTTTCGAGGTGTCTGACTTGTCAGCGAGTTAAAGTTGAGCATTTGAGACTGGCAGGAGAGTTGCAACCTTTAACCATTCCAAAATGGGAATGAGAGAAAATCTCCATAGATTTCGTTGTGGATCTACCTAGGTCTTGTCAAGGGTATGACTCCATTTGGGTGATTGTTGTCCGGTAAACGAAAGCGGCTCACTTTCTTCCAGTGAAGACCCCTGTCGGTTATGCTCAGTATGCTCGGTTTGCCCAGTTGTTTGTCGATAAGTTTGTGCGTTTGCACGGAGTTCCTTCATGCATTGTATCCAATAGAAGCACCCAGTTCACTAGCCGTCTTTGGCAGAAGCTTCAAGAAGCCTTGGGTACCTGGTTGAGTTTTAGCTCCTCTTTCTATCCATAGACCGATGGTCAGTTAGAGTGGACTATACAAACTCGGGAGGGTATGCTTTATGTGTGCGTGCTTAATGTTGTTGGCAGTTGGGATCGTCACTTGCCATTGATAAAGTTCTCCTAAAATAACAGTTATTAGGAGACGATTCAGATGGCACCTTTTTAGGCTTTGTATGGTAGATTGTGTCGATCGCCAGTCTGTTTGATCGACACTGCGAGAGCAGGATTTTTGGACCCCAGCTAGTCAAGAGACTTCGGAGAAGATCCAGTTAATTCAGGACAGGATGAGAGCAGCCCAGTGCAGACAGTAGTCATATGCCGACCGTCTTTGTCGCAGACTTGAGTTCGCAGTGGGAGATCATGTATTCCTATGGATTTTTCCGATGAATGGCATGTTGAGTTTTGGGAAGTTTAGTCCCAGATTGTAGGCCCTTTTAAGATCCTTGAGCGAGTTAGTACCGTTTCCTATCGTTTGGCACTTTTACCCAGATTTCCAGATGTTCACCCCGTATTCATTGTGTCGATATTTAGCAATTACCATTATGACCCTTCTCACATGATTCAGCACCAGACCATTCAACTAGGACGCGATCTTTCATTCACCAAGCGGCCGATAGTTATTGGATTGGCAGGTGGAGAAACTTCAGTCAAAGGTCTTGCCATCTGTGAAGGTTTTTTAGCGTAGCCCGTCTAGTGAGGAGATCACTTGGGAGGCTGCGAGCGAGATGCGGAAGAATTTTCCCTCATCTCTTCAAAGGTACGCGTAGATAAAATTTTAAATTCGGGAACCGAATTTCTTTAAGGGAGGAAGATTGTAACGTTTTAGAAATCGTTTATGTGAATTTTTCGTTAATAGGTAAAATAAACTATGTTTTCCGTAAAAAACCTAGAAGTGATCATTTGTCAGTATAGAATTTACTGCACCTTGTTTAACTAGGAAATTGCTAGTTGCGGTTTTTAGTTCGTCGCTTGTAAATTTTAGTTCACTTAAATATTTTTCCTTAGTTAAAATATTATTATAAGCTTTTAATTATGCACTTAATTAGTGATAATTACAAATTTGATTGGGTTAATTATGCTAATTTGAATCCATGCCTACTTAATCACAAGATTAAGCATCTTTGACTTCTTGCAAAATATCTTGGAACATATCTAAATATTTTGAAGGTTAATGGAAATTTTAATTAAAGGGATTTGAGGTGGCATAAAGTAATGGTTGTTATTAAGCTTTAATGGTGTTTTTAACTTAGATATTTCCACACACTTCCACACATTTCCATTTTCTTTCAGAGTGGCCGACCCCCCTGGCTGCCCTTTTATTTTCCCACTCCATTTTCACTCCTTCAAACTTCTAAAATTCATCAAAAATCATCAAATAATCCCACAAACTCAAAAACAAATCCATACCCATTATTTTTTAGCCTTAATCTTGCATGGATTTTCATGAAAGTTAGCATTTTAGAGGTTATTTTGATGATCTAGCTGCAAATTTGTGAATCAAGTTTGAGGTATAAAATCCTAACCCTAAGTTTTAGTTGTTGTTCAAATACTTTAATCTGGTTATTAGATATTTAAATAAAGCTTTAACTAGCATGTTTTGGAATTCAAGAAAAGGTTTTTGAAGATAAAGTTAAGGTTTTGATTATTTATAATGGTTAAGTGAGTTGTTTAGACAAGGAAAACTTGACCTAATTATGAGATTGTGAATTTGTTATTTTCCTAATTGTTTAATTAAACTTAAGTGCAAACTAACTTTTACTAAATCTTATATGGGTGAGATTAAAATTGCACTAAAGGTTTGTGTGGCTTAATCAAGCTATTATGTGATGATTGTGATCGCTAGAATTGTTTAAACTTCTAAATTTGAGCTAAAATGATTAAAATATACTTACTAGTTTTTTGGTTAAATTAGGCGTGGGTTTCAATTGACGTTAGGATATTATATATATTATCTTCCTCGATATATATTGTGTTGTGAATGCGCAATCGGTACGATCAGGGTCTAGGTTTAGTGGTTGTGTCGTTTAGCGTTCCTAGCTGAGGTTGTGCCGATATCGTACGTGTTTTGTGCACTAAGTGCATAGTGTGTATGTCTTGTGGACGTTATCCTTGCGTTTCGTTGTCTTGTGTCGGCGCAGGATATTTATTCTTATGTATTATGTTTGTGAAATTTTAGGATCGCGAGCAGGAACTTCGGATGTTGCGAAGAAAGGGAAGCAGGTGGTCAGATTTACTTAGCTCGAGGTCATCGATGAGTATATTTAACATCTACAGGGGAATCGCCCGCATGGCGTTATGCGTCTGGGCTAGATTCAGTGACATGATTATTAGTTATAAGTATATGGATATTGATTGTGCATGTGTACCATTGTTGCATACCTCATTTTCCTATTGCATATGGACATAGTATTAATGAGACACAACACTATTATTGACGGTTCATGTTGCACGTGCACTAATTGTATGCTACACCCACACCATTGGTAATTGCCATGACACGCACAAAACATATACCTATATGGTATTGCATCATTATTGATAGGTATATACCCATATCTTGCTATAGCTATAGGTACATCGTGCATACATACTTACATGTACACTCACATACTTTGCTATAGCTACATATATATACGTGATATTGTATTTGTTAGGGACAATTGAGACATTGGTTCTTATTCCATTGTGCATATAAGATATAGCTACATATACATACGTAATATTGTATTGGTTAGGGACAATTGAGACATTGATTTTTATTCCATTATGCATATGAGATATAGCTAACATATATACATACGTGATATTGTATTGGTTAGGGACAATTGAGACGTTGATTCTTATTCCATTGTGCATATGAAAGGTAGTATACTTGCATACCTACATGCTTACACATGTGCCTTGCTATGCCTATATACTTACACATATGCCTTGCATACCTACATGCTTACACATATACCTTGCTATAGCTATATGTTCACATTTATATGATGTTGCATGGACTTTGGAGAAATTAGGAACCACATGATATATTTAATAACTTGATGCATTTAAATAGTGAGTTTTTCCTTTATATGCTCATATTACTATTTTATGTTTCATATATTATATTTCATGGATTAACGCATTGAGATACGGATTTCATGTGATTTTCTGGATTTGAGGACGGTGGTATTTCATGAAATTATGCATTGTTTGAAAAACCCGGTTTCTCTTGATACGATATTTCGATGCGTCCACCATGAGTTTTCTCGGTTCTAGGACTTGTGTTAGAAACCTGATGCGAGGAGTTGGATGAGGCCGTGTGCGGGTATATGGTGGGGCCCGGAGGTACCCTGGGGCAAGAAGATCGCAGATGATGGCATTGAGCCCGAGGCAGGGGAGTACTACCTTACCGGTGATAGTATTTGGACTCGGCGGTTATCTGGGGGATACCTACCAGAGTTATGTACGGACATATATGTAGATTGTCAATGTTCACACTCAGGTTCCATGAGATGTACGGACATGAGGGCCGGTCTTGGTGACGGCGCCTCAGAGATGAGTATTTACGTGTCGAAGCTGGACACTAGTTTTCATGATGTTTTCGAGTGTCGTTGTTGGACACTTAGGTTCTATGAGTCTTATAGGATATGTGGACCGATATGAGGATGCGGTGCCTGAGGTATTGGGATTTGGATGTGTCGTTGATGGACACTAGCTTCTCCACGATGAGGATTCCGTGTTGATGATATGTTTTATCCCATATTCAGTATTTGTTGATATGCATTGCTTCATGTTTTAGTAGTACCTGATAGAGTACCTTTCATGATTATTGCATATACATATTGCTATATTATACTATCAGTTGCATATGATAGATTATTGCAGTACGTGCATACCTGCGATTACCCGCATGATGTGATTTTCTATTCACGAGTTGGAATCTCACCCCCGTTGTGCCACAGTGTTTTGCAGGTTGTCCCTCAGAGCAGCCGCGGTAGGGCTTCTTCTTATTGTATCATCTTTTGCAGCGGATACCGCTACGGCTGCCTGTGAGAAGTTTTGCTATAGGTGGGTTTTGCGGTTATCCGATGATGCTCATTGTATATCTTTTTGTATCTAGTACTCTCCATCTACTAATTTCATGTATTGATTTAGAGACGAGATGTGAAGACGATATTATATATTTTTTTGTGATTCTGGGTGTCGTGCTCGTGTGAGCCGGCCATTTTGTGCAGCTTTATTCCTTTATGCTGATTTCACTTTATATCGTCCATTTTCTTCGCTACAGCGTCGTATATCTTCTTTTAGTGGTTGTTTCCGCCTTTGGGCGAGATTTGCTCCCGTTTCGGGATACTTTACTTATATCTTATGTTTGTACCCGTTTTGGGGCTAGTTTTTACAAAGGAGGTGTTGCCAAAATTTTAAAGAAAGTAAATTGGACTTTAAAGAAGTTTTACTTGAGATTCCCAAAAGTTTTTAACAATGTTCTTATCACTTACTAATTTTGATGGTTTAGATTTCTGGGTTTTTGGCTTACTTGAATTGCGTTACGCCTGTAGACGTTATGTGGTTTAAGTGCCGTTACGTGCCAAATTTTGGGCCGTGACACAAAACTCCGTCGCAATTGCGTATTGTACGCGATCACTATGGTGAGAATTTTGTTAAATTATCCGACAACCAATTGAAAAGAGTTTTCAATTTGTGACTAAAATGCAAGTTTTATAAGTTAGGCATGAAATCCGGAATATGAGATATTCCGTGTTTATGATATCTAAGGATATTGCAGTGTCTAATTATTGTAGATTTCTGTTTCTTTTTCTGCGATTGTAAGTGTAATATGTGGGGTATCCCAATCTTGTTGCTATATATCAACAAGTTTTAGGGATATGCATATTTGCTTACGTTGATGATATATGATATCATGTGTTGTTGTTGATATGATTTATTGGATCGTCGTGAAAGAATAGCCGGGGGGTTTTATGTGAGATGAGAGTTTTTATTTTCATTCATGTAAAATCTGCTTGTAATATTCTTTTATTGGGGCACTTTCGGGTTGAGGATGATGTCACCACTGTTGTATATTATTTACTTTTCCGCATTAGGATAGACCCAAGACGGGGAGCACAAGTAACCGGGTTCTAGAGTCCAGTAGGAGACCATCTCAAGGAGTTGAGACCGGGTCTCCTAACTCTAGAATTGGCAAGGTTACTTGCCGCTCTTGTAGGGGTCTCGGGATGTGGGTTTGGCTATTCATCACGACTGTGAAATCCGTATTTTAAATTATTGGCTAAATTTAAAACACGGACATCCTAGTATATCTAATATTTTATATGTTTCTTCTGCTGCTTGATTCTGTGATGTTGATCATATAACTGCATGAGACGAATATAATATTATATATATGATATATAATAAATGTTGCTTATGTTTTGCACCCGCGCTAGTCCAGCCCCCGCTCTGCCGCTAGTAAAGTAACCTAACGGTGCATGACGGGGCCCCGTGGCAAATGCGGATGGTATAAGCGTACGTTCTATTTTCGTTTCATTTTTCTGTAATGTTTATAAAACATTAATTGATGGGACTTCATTAATGTGATTAATGAAAAGAAAGAAACCAAAAGATGTTGTAGAATCAAATTTTCAAAAAGGGTAGCTCTAGTTCTTGTTTTGCATAGTGATATTCCTTGATGAATATCCAACACCTCATTCGATGAGGAAAGAGCCGAGATCTCTTCACCGGGAGTGATCTCTTTAGCAAAACTAGTAAATGCTACAACCCACTCGGTTTTTTCTTTTGATTGCGTCTCTAGTTCTTGCTTTGCATAGTGGTATTCATGAATATCCAGCACTTCATTCGATGAGGAAAGAGCCGAGATCTCTTCACCGGGAGTGACCTCTTTAGCAAAACTAGCAAAAGTCTAAAAAACACTCCTTTTCTAAATCACTAGATTCTACAACGATATCAAGTTCATTACGCTCATGGTTTTCTTAAAAACCTGCGTAGCCTTCCGTCATTTCAGATAAACACTATTTTAGTATTCGTGCTATGGCTGTTTGGCTTGCGTCAAGGCGTAGCGTGCGGTTGCTGAATTAGTGTTTATTTGCAGCATGTGATGCGATTGGATTAGGATAGTCGTACGGTGTTGTTTGGCCTGCGTCAAGGGTCGTACGGGTGGTTTTAATTCAATTAAGAAATGAACGGGTTGAACTTGACTAGCGCCCTATGGGTTGTTTAGCCTGCGTCAAGGTCATGGGACGCTAGGGGTAAAAACCACTATCGGGAATTTCAAGTGTTGAAATTTTCAATGAGATTGCATACCTTCTATGTGATAGTTGGATCCTGATACCCACTGCGAGTAAGAGTTACTCCTGGGAGAAGTTTTCAATTTACAATTAGCTAATCCAGCAGGTGTCCAGAAAGGTGTCAATGGGGTTATGCCTATACGAAAACGAGGTTTATTTTAATTAGGTCCGTGCGAAAGCACGGAGAACCTCCCTCGGAATACCAATACCTGCATGGCCGAACGATTAGCGAACCTGTAGGGTGTAATTAATCCCGGCTAATATTACCTTTTAAGGTTTGAAAGAATATTTGATAAAAAACAGTGGGAGCCATCCTAATTAGATAAGATAATAATCAATCTAATCTTGCAAAAAGCACACGCTAACGTGTTTCTTTCTCTTTCTCCCAGGCAATAACCAATATCACGCCTTAATCAAGATAATAATATAGATGCATTGACCGAACGCTCATTTTATACAGGGCTAGGGAACGTTGTTGTCACGCCCCGCTTCCCAGAGTACGCTCATTTTATACAGGGCTATGTCACGTGCCTATTTGAGCGTACTCTGGGAAGCGGGGCGTGACAGTTGTTCCCGCTCTATCTTATGAGTCTCATAAGTCTGAGCAAGAGATAGTGGAATATCAGGATTCCCGCGCCACCCGTATGAAGAAATGGCATGTTGATGCATCTTCTTCGGGTGTGTTCGTTACCGAGAACTGTTTCTCAGTTTGTTCTACACCTGGGTATTGGATACCGGATCAGGATCCCACGTATGTAATTTGTTATTTGGGCTAAAGAAAGGTAGAGAACTGGGAAAGGGTGATAAATCCCTAACAATAGGGAATGGTGCAATTGTTGCAGCCAATGCAGTTGGCGATTATCACCTTGTATTACCAACTGGTAATACATTGATTCTGAACGACTGTTACTACGTACCAAAATTGCTGTGCAACATTATATCGGTTTCTTTGCTAACTAAAGAAGGATATAATCTCACATTAGAGGATAATGTTATGAACATTTTCCAGAATCAAGTGTTGATTGGATCTGGTACGTTATGTAACGGTATACATGTTCTTAATCAAAGTACAATTCTTAACCTACAGAACACAAACAAGAGGAAAACTTTAGAAATGAACGAAGCCTTCTTGTGGCACTGTAGAATAGGTCATATCAATGCGACAAGACTGGCTAAGTTACATAAAGATGGATATTTGAATCCGTTCGAATTTTCATCTTATGAAACTTTACAGTCATGTCTCAAAGACAAGATGACCAAAACTCCGTTAACTGGACACGGAGAAAGAGCTTCAGAACTCTTAGGAATGATACATAGTGATGTATGCGGTCCTATGTCTACACATGCCAGGAATGATTATTCGTATTTTATTACATTCACCGATGATCTCTCAACGTTCGAACATGTGTTCTTGTTGAAACACAAGTCTGAAGCTTTTGAGAAATTCAAGGAATATAAGTGCAAAGTGGAAAACTAGACGGGAAAAAGTATTAAAATCCTACGATCTGATCGGGGAGGAGAATACTTGAGCGGGGAATTCTGTGATTATCTAAAAGAGAATGGGATTCTCTCTCAGCTTACCCCTCCGTATACGCCACAACACAACGGTGTATTGGAGTGGAGGAATCGCACCCTATTAGATATGGTGCGCTCTATGATGAGTACTGCTGTGTTGCCTATTTCTTTTTAGGGTTATGCACTTGAAACAGCTGTAGACCTATTGAATATAGTTACCACCAAATCCGTGTCTACCACTCCATATGAGATATGGAAAGGAAAGCGACCAGTCTGCTCGTTGATCGGAGCAGGGACGACAGGTGTATGTGGTAGTGGTGGAGGTGTATTGTTGACATTGGTGTTGGTGTTGTTCGGGGAATCCATAAGCTTGAATGAAAAATTTGGGTTAGGACAGATTCAAAGTATATGAAATTGTAAGATTCAATGAATATAAATTATAAAGAATGTTTTCAGTTGCTGGTTCTTGTGTTATATTGCTTAGGTTGTCCACATAGAACTGAACTGCATGATAGGGTTCCATACAGCTCGGACCTGCATGGGCCACCAACAAAACCTGTCACGCCCCGCTTCCCAGTATACAGGCAGAGAACACGACTGGCCGCTACGTATTTACTCTGAAGTAAATACGCTAAGCGTATCTAAGCAATATAAATAAAATGCACAAGAGATAAAGACAATAGATATAATAGAACAACAACTTTATTTATTCACATTCTTTTTACAATATATCTGAAAAGTAAATTCATGGAATGAAAAGCAATGCCTAAATAGTAGCATAACAGATATGGAAAATACTGAAATGAATTGTATAAGCATCTAGAGCTCCGGGTCGAAAGCTAGTTGGTCCAAATCCTCGCTGGTGGGCTCGATCTCCAGTGAGTCCGAAACACCTGACGACATTCCAAAGAAGAAGAAAGAGAATGTCGTCAGCGAACAAATCGCTCGGTAAGTTCCAAAGATAAGAAAGAAGTAGAATAGACAGAGAGAGTGTAACTTTTAAAGTTGTATTATATCGTTATAATATTGTATTTAGTGTTAACGTTGTTGTTTGTAACTTGGTACAGAAGATGCCAGTGTATACAAGAGGAGTCTCAGTAGACCAGTGACTAAGGTGAACGGAATGTACAAGGCTCCGTCAAAATACCCGAAACAACGGCGATTGAATTCAGGTTAGGTGTCTTAATGGTTGCAGTCTCGTGCCACTTCTAACACCTTCCGTACCAATCTACCCCTTAAACCCCGTGATGTCTTATTTGTATTGTATTGTAAATTGTAATGTCTTGTGTTATATATTGTATAGATGGATGACTTGCCGAAACCATGATATCAGTAAATGGATGTAACTGGAGGATCATATAGATGGATGCATATCCATGGTTCGGTTCAGTCAATATAAATTGAATAGATTGAACAGATTGAATATATGGATTCATATTGTATTGTAGTTTGTACTTGAATCATATTCAAGTCAGATTGATTATATTGAGACTCGGTCTGAGTCAGACAATTAGAAAAGAAATTGAAGTCCTGAATTAGGTTTTGGTGTTATCGGTAACCGCTGTACATGGACGGCAGGATTTATGTCTTTTTCAAAGACGATTACCATGTTGATAACACCTTTTGTTAAGTTGTCTACCTTAAATAGGTAAGCACCCATATCTCCGGCTCCCTGAGGCTTAAGAGACTGGTCCCGCTTAAACCTATATTTACTAGGGTCCTTATTGTAATTTATAAAACTTGAGGGGGTTTTATGTAAAAATAATTTTGTATAATTTTCAAAATACACGTTGAGTATTTTATTATCGTTTTTAAAGTTTTCATTGATGTATATTTTATCATTGTGACATTTCTAGTGAATAAAACCTATTTTTCATAATATATGGTATTTATTTGTAAAGTATTGAACTTGTATAGAATTGCATGGTATTTTCATGTAAAGTGATTCTTTTTTATTTAGAAAAATTGGAATATTTATACTATATGAAAAATAGATATTTTGGTGATACATATATATATTTATAAAATAATTTAATTTATTATTCTTCTAGAAATCTCATTTTCTTAAGATATTTGTATTTTTAAATCTTTCGAGACCGTATGCTCCTTGTAGAGGTCTGCATCACGCACTACTAAGCTCGAGGATGTACGATAATCCGCACCATCCCGAACGGGTTCCCCAAATGGGTTGTAGCGACGCTTTGTAAAGATTTGTTTTAAAATACATAATCTTGTAGAAAATGGTTTTTTTATAAGTTTGAGGTAGTTGTGTGTAAAATCGTATTTTTCCAAAATTATTTTTCCAAAGATTATCGTGCTATGTTACATATGAGTGTTGTTAGGAGGTAGGTCATTACCTCATGAACTATCTAAAGGTATAGCAAGGGTAATGATGCTTTATGTCGAAACTAAACTATATGGTATTTTTCTATAAAAGTGCTATAAAAATTGAATATGAATTCTTTTGATTTTAAACTTGTCAAGATGTTTTGTTAATGGTTAATGATCATGATGTAAGAGTTTGGTATTATTATTCTTAAGAAAAATATGATTTTTAAGGAAAAACCGAAGCAGAAGTCGAATTAACTCCACTTCTGTCGAGTTTTAGAATTCTAAGTTTTTAGAATAATAAAAATAAGGGGGAGAAGGAACTTACAGGTTTGTAGTGTAGAGAAGAGGAAAAGGAAGAAGTAGGGGGTGCCGGTGCGTCATTTCGTCGCCGGAATCTCCTCAGATCACCGCCGAAACTTCGTCGGAGCTTCGTCCTTTGCTAACTCCACTTGCACACAAAAGTCTAGAGATTTTTCTTGAGAGTTTCGACAGAGTTTTGGAAGTGAGGAGGGGTGAGTTTAGGTGTGGTATTTATAGGAAAAATTAGGGTTTAGGGTAGATGAAAGGGTGTGAGAAAAATGTATTAATTTTGCATTAAAAATATTTAAAAGAGAGTGTTTTAATTCTCTGTTTAAATTCAGAGGTTTCAAACAGTGCAGGGGGAGTGGGGTAGACCAAAGGTCTCAGAGGAGTGAAGAAAATCGGCAATCCGACTCACCCGAACCGGCGCCGCCGGCCGATTCGGCCGAGTCACCGGCCCGAGTCGGCCGAGTTGGGCCGGGACTCGTCTCCACGTGTCCACCGTCGATTGGTCTACCAGCTGGGCTAGTTTGTTTTACATGTGATTTTTGGTTTTTACGAGTTATGTACGTGTAGACTCTTGGGATTCTAAAAATTTAAAAGAAAACTAATAAAAAATTAATGTTGCTGATGGGATTTGAGCTTTGATGCTTTGGTTCAGCAGTGCAAGGTCTTACCAATGAGCTACAAGCTCCTTCTTGCTGTTAAAAAGTGAATCAAATACATATAGTACTCACAGAAAATGTAAATACTCCAAGTATACATTAATTTAAATCAATTTTTATGTACACAAGAATTGGAGTTGTTACAGTCTACCCTCCTTACAAAAATTTCGTTCTCAAAATTTACAATTTATTTTAAGGACTTGTTTACAAATAGGTGATGATATCTTTCACGCATCTCATCTTCCCTTTCCCATGTCGATTCACCTGGAGTGTCTTTTTTCCACATCACTCGAACCAAGTTGACTTCCTTGTTCCGAAGTGACTTCACTTTCCTGTCCAGGATCTCAATAGGTTGTTGCTCACAAGATAAGTCGGGCTGTACAATGAGCTCGGAATGATCGAGAATATGGCTAGGGTCACTCACATACCTCCTGAGTTTGGATATTGTAACACTCTAGTTCATTTATACCAATTCCAGTTCCCGTATTTCCTTATTTGTGGTATTTTCTTGATATATCGTGTTTTGGGTGCGAATAGTATTTTATATTTTACTTTGCATTCGACCCGACCCGCTTGCTTGGAACCTGTTTGATTCATATTTATGAATTACCCCGATTTGTTACGTAGACCGTGCATTTTCATGTTTAGTGTTTACTGGCATTTTATCTGACATTGCGTCTTTTACCATATAAATTTTTTTTAAGTCATATAAAATAATTTAAAAATACTTAACATGGCCTGCATGATACCCCTAACCCCGTGGTAGCATCCGCGCATCTTGTTCTCGTCCCGTTCAGAGAAACGGACGTGTTTGGATGGCTACACGCACGTACGTGCATCTGTTCTTGGGGATATGCATTTTCGTTATTCGAGCATTCATTTTGAAATTTGGACATCGCATATATTTTTCATATTTTTAAAATTGAAATTTTAGACCCAACCCGGGGATGTTTTGAAATATTTTGTATCCTGCCAAAATTCAAATTTTAATTAATATAATATTTATTTTTGACAGTTTAAAATTTCCATAAACTTATAAATCTTTAAACTAAATAATCCTAACTCTAAAAAAACTAACTAAAATATTTTTTTTATTATTACTATCCTAACAACCTCAGCTCACTCTCTCTTTCTCTTTCTTCTCTCTTTCCTCTCTCTTCTTCTCTCTCTCTTTCTCTCTCCCTCACTAACGACAATTTTCTTTCTCCTCTCTCTCTATCTCTCTCCACTCGCAACCCTCTCTCTCTCCTCTCGATCTCATTCTCTCTCTCTTCTCTCCTCTCTCTCCTTATCTCTCTCTCTCCCTCCCTCCCCTATTTATAATACACGTCTCTCTCCCTCCTCACATTTTTCTTTCCTCGCGAACCCACGCCCGCCATCCCTCGCCGGAACTCGTCGCCGTCTCCAACCTCACTGGCACCCTCGCTCCTTCTCCTCTCTCATCTCCTTCCTTCCTCCTCTCCTCCTCGTCATCACCCCGACGTTTAACCGTGAACCCATATCCTTCTTCACCTGCACCCTCCACCGCCGACGACCCCACCTCGTCGTCACCTCTGACCTCCACCTCCTCTTCTCCTTTTCTGAGCTCTCTTCCCTGCACAAACACCCTCACCCTACCAACCCTACACACGCCTGTGCAGACCCCGCTGCAAAACCCAGAACCGACCCTGTACACCATCACCTCCCATCGCCGGCGACAGCTTCGTCGGCCTCACCCCGCCTTCATCACCATCTCATTTCTCCTCTCCCCTTCCTCTTTCACCCTATACCCGACCTTTACTACAGCTACCAAGAAACATCACCCGACTTCTTGAGACCCCCACTGCCTTGCCGGAAACCATCGCCTGCATCCTCGCCGTCGACGGTCCATCGTCGACGTTACACCCTCACCTTCCCTTCTGACTCCAGAGCCAACCCAGAGCACCAGCCATCTTCTTCTCCTACTTCTTCTTCTTCTTCTAAGTTCTTCTCCTCTTCTTGATTCTTGATTTCCGGCGATCGCCACCAGAGCCGTGTCGCCGCTGCCGATCCGAGCAACCCTGTGGACGTTCATATCCAGCGTGGTCGTGTTCTTGCAGTACATGGTTCTGTTCTGTACTCATGTGGACACATCGCGACGTTTTCCCGACATTCGACGTTGCCGTACGTATCCGTATCGCGATCCATCAAGGCAAGTTTATCTTGCTACATGCTACATTAGATTTTATGCATATAATTTAACAAATATAATAATTGAATTTCAAACCGAGCACCCAAAGTACTCGTTTCATAATTTTTACAATGACCGTATGCATCCATTCATATCATTTCAGATCTAGATAATGAAAACTTATTTTGTTACTTACTATACTATTATATACTGCATCAACTTGAATAGTTGCATCACATGTTACTGATGACTTGTTACTGTTTATACTTCATGCTTGCATATTTCATCACATCCTGCTTGCTTAGAATTATTGATATTATGACGCACTGACGTCTGGGTTTTGCATGGCCCAGATCCCTTACCCTTATCGCAGGCTGTCTAGGAATACTTTGATCAACAGGTCGAGCAGTGAGGACCTGTTATTAGTTGGTTTACTTTCCTTTCAGTATGTTCATTCCTGATGTGAGCCCGCATTATGGGACGTACATTCCAGTTTATTATTGTATTGGATCTTTTTGCTTCCGCATTATTTTATTCTTGACTCGTTATTCTGGCTCATGGACATGTATTAGATAGTTGTTTATTATTGTTCTTGATATCTCTACAGCCGTAATGTGATCGTGGAGGGATATTTCCTATCCACAGGTAGCATGGTTGGCTCTGTCACGTGTCTACCTTAGCGCACTCTGGGAAGAGGGGCGTGACATGGTTTGTTTGGTATCATAGCCATAGGACCTAGGTTTATCGGGTTTGATTCTTTTGTAGTTGAGTATTGAACCCAATACACGAATCAGAATACTCGTGATTAGGAACATGTCCTACCACTTTACCATCTTGCCATTCTTGAATCTTAACTTCCTCCTGATCCTTACCTTGACAATATGAAAATCTCTTTGCATCTCGACTTGAAACTTTGGTTTCCTATTGTTTATCTCTAGAATTTGGGTGACTTGAGTGGAGTTATGTGATTGTAACTATGTACCGCGGCATGGTTACAATGCGGTTCTCTATTTAAGTAACTTGGAGTTCTAGTCTTGATTCATATCCTTGATTCATGGTCATCATTCATCGCAAATTTTGAATCTTGTTCATCATACTAATCCTCTTTGGTGTATTGGGTGCAGAATCATGACGGACAGAAGTTTGAAGACGTACCAGAGGCGTGTGGATGACGCCGCCTTACTTGGAGTAATTCGCGAATTGCTAGAGAACCAGAAACGGCAGACTGAGCTGAACCAGCGGCAAGCCGAAGCTTTTCAGGAAGGTTTGCGGACCGTCCAGCAGTCTGTAAACAATGTTGTGGCCAGACCAGTTGATCATGTGGGTACCGTAGCGGATTTCAGGAGACTTGGTCCGTCTGTCTTTACTGGTCTGGAAGAGCCGTTGCCAGCGGAGCAGTGGCTGGTTGATACGGAGAATTTGCTCATTGCGGCACAGATTCCAGAGGACAAGAGAGTGGATGTAGTACGCATCCAATTGGTAGACTATGCCCGTGAATGGTGGCTTGTAGAGGATACCCGTTTGCCCAAGCCGATCAGTTGGGCAACGTTCTCGCAGAGCTTCTTGGAGAAGTTCTTCCCGCAGACTGCACTGGAGGAAATGGAAGAAAGATTCATCGGCTTGAAGCAGAACGGCGCATCCGTAGATGTACATGCATCTGAGTGGACATGACTCAGTAGATTCGCTAGACCTTTGGTTGCCAATGATGCTGATAGGGCAAGGAGGTTCATGCCCAGTTTGGACGTGGACATCCAGAGGCAAATTATATCTCTGGGATTGACCACTTTCTCGCAAGTGCTTAAAGCAGGCAGGGAGTAGCAGAGTTTATCATTGAAGACTGGGGTACGCAGCAGCAAGCAGTGGCAGTACGAAAGCCAGCGTTTACACCAAACCAAGCGCATACACGCAGAGGTATTCCGGTGAATAGGCGTGGTGTTATACCAATGAAGAGGCCAGTTTTGCCCAAGCAAAAAGGAAGGGTGTTGTGCGATTACTGCCAACGACTGGGTCATTTCTGGAGAGATTGTCGAAGGAGACTTGGACTTTGTCTTATTTGTGGATCAGCTGATCATACCACTGATACTTGTCCGTCGAAGCTTTGCATGAAAGATGATGTTCAGAATCCACTGCAGAAGCAGTTTCGGGAGAAGGAGCAGTTAGCTCAGGGATTCAATCAAGCTCGAGCCTTACCCTGACGGCTGAAGAGGCTAAGGATTCAGACTACTTGTTCGTGATTTTTCCTGCATTAGCATTATTCGATTCTAGTGCATTCCATTGTTTTGTGTCGTCCAAGAGTATTGCTGTACACTCGATTACTTGCATGACCCTGTCTAGATGTTGGGACATACACACTGGGAATGGGATGATCATAGCTAGTAGAGAATATAAGGATTGTTCTATAGTTACTTGCGGACGGGAGTTATTCGCAGATTTCTTGGTGTTTGATAACCGGAAGTTATGAAGTTGTCTTGGAAATTGATGGTCTCACTTTCCACGCTCACATTGATTGTAGGGAAAAGAAAGTGATTTTACAGATTCCCGGACATTCGGAATTTGTTTTGCTGGAAGAAGCTGTTCTGTCGGACCAGTCGAGTTTAGGGCTAGGCCGACAAACAATGTTCTTTCATCAATGGAAGTTGAAGCGCCAACTGTAGTTCGAGATTTCATAGACGTGCTCGAGGACATCTCGGGTTTACCGCCGAAACAAGATGTAGAGTTCGCGATTGCCCTTGTTTCTGGTGCAGCGCCAATCTCAAAGGCGTATTATCCAATGGCACCAGTGGAGTTGGAAGAAGTCAATTACTTGTGAAGGACTGGATTCGTAGCAGCAATTCATTTTGGAGAGCTCCAGTTCTTCTAGTAAAAGAGTGGCACACGGATAAATGTGTGTCAGGTTTGAGACATTGAAGCAGAGATTGATAACCGCTCATAGTTTGACCGTACCAGACGGTTCCGGAGGATTGGTGATTCACAGCGATGCATCTGGGGAAGGATTGGGATGTGTTTTGATGCAGCTGTAAGTACAGTCGTCGTTAATTATGAATATTAAAACAGCACAGTTACAGGACCCAAGATTGCAGAAGTTTTGAGAACAAGTTGAAGCGGACTTGTTGATTCATGAAGATGGTTTGTGGTATGATAGCCGTTTGTGTGTGCCAAAAGGAGACACTCGGGAAAAAGTTATGAAGGAGGCACACAGTTCCGTATATTCTGTAGATCCAGGAGGCACGAAGATGTACCGTGATCTAAGACAGCATTTCTGGTCGGAAGGCATGAAAAGGGAGATTGCTCGCTTTGTAGCGAAGTGCTTAGTGTGTCAGCAAGTTAAGGCTAAACATCAAAGGGTTATTGGTTTATTGCAACCACTTCCGATTCCTCAATGGAAGTAGGAACATATAACCATGGATTTCCTGACAGCTTTACCGCGTAGTCCAAAGGGCAACAGAGCAGTTTGGATGATTGTTGATCGATTGACCAAGGCAGCTCATTTCTTACCATTTCGAGTTGGTCAATCAACGGAAGCATTGGCAGAACGGTACATGCAGGAGATCGTAAGATTGCATGGAGTACCGGTGAGCATCGTGTCCGACCGTGACATTCTTTTCTTATCACACTTCTGAAGGAGCTTACAGGAAAGTTTGGGGACTTGATTGAAGTTTAGCACAGATTATCATCCTCAGACAGACGGCCAGTCGGAGAGAACGATCCAAACTCTTGAAGACATGTTGAGAGCTTGCATGTTAGACTTCAAGGGTTCATGGGAGAATCATCTACACTTAGTGAAGTTTCGTACAACAACAGTTTTCAGGCGACTATTCAGATGGATCCATTCGAAACATTATATGGTCGCATGTGTTGTTAACCTGATTATTGAGACGATATTGGAGAGCGAAGATTGTTGGGACCGGATTTGATCGTGCAGACAGTAGAGAAAGTTAACACTATCCGGAATCATATAAAGGCAGCACAAGATCGGCAGAAGAGTTGGGCCGATACATTGAGAAGACCTCTAGAGTTCGCTGTTGGTGATCTGGTATTCTTGAAGATATCACCGACTAGAGGAGTGATTTGTTTTGGGAGTCGAGGCAAGCTTAGTACTCGATTCATTGGGCCTTTCGAGATTTTGGAGCGTGTTGGAGAAGTGGTGTATTGATTGGCTTTACCGCAATCTTTGGCGAATGTTCATGACGTGTTTCATGTATCTTAACTCCATAAGTATGTTCGAGATGAAGCACACGTGTTAGATCATTCGGAGCTGACTATACGAGAAGATTTAACCTTTGAGGAACGACCGATGACGATTGTGGATCGAAGGGAAAAGCTTCTTAAGAACAAGGTTATCCCTCTCGTACTTGTTTCTTGGGGAAATCACTCGCATGGAGAATCAACTTGGGAACGAGAAGACGAAATCCGACAGAAGTTTCCACATCTATTCTTGTAGTTCTTGATTGTTTACCCTCCTTTGTTCCTGGAAATTTCGAGAACGAAATTCTTTTGTAGTTGGGTATAATGTAACACCCTAGTTCATTCATACCAATTCCAGTTTCCGTATTTCCTTATTTATGGTATTTTCTTTATTTATCATGTTTTGGGTGCGAATGATATTTTACATTTTACTTTGCATTCGACCTGACCCGCTTGCTTGGAACCTGTTTGATTCATATTTATGAATTACCCTGACTTGTTACGTAGACTGTGCATTTTCATATTTAGTGTTTACTGGCATTTTATCTGACATTGTATCTTTTACCATATAACATTTTTTTAAGTCATATAAAATAATTTAAAAATACTTAACATGTCCTGCATGATACCCCTAACCCTGTGGTAACATCCGCGCATCTTGTTCTGGTCCCGTTCAGAGAAACAGACGTGTTTGGATGGCTACGCGCACATACGTGCATCCGTTCTTGGGGGTATGCATTTTCGTTACCCGAGCATTCATTTTGAAATTTGGACGTCGCATATATTTTTCATATTTTTAAAATTGAAATTTTAGACCCAAGTCGGGCGTGTTTTGAAATATTTTATATCCCACCAAAATTCAAATTTTAATTAATATAATATTTATTTTCGACAGTTTAAAATTCCAACTAAATAATCCTAACTCTAAAAAAACTAACTAAAATATTTTTTTATTATTACTATCCTAACAACCTCAGCTCACTCTCTCTTTCTCTTTCTTCTCTCTTCTTCTCTCTCTCCCTCACTAACGACAATTTTCTTTCTTCTCTCTCTCTATCTCTCTCCTCTCGCAACCCTCTCTCTCTCCTCTCGATCTCATTCTCTCTCTCCCTATCTCTCTCTTTCTCCCTCCTCTATATATAATACACGTCTCTCTCCCTCCTCACATTTTTCTTTCCTCGCGAACCCACGCCCGCCAGCCCTCGCCGGAACTCGTCGCCGTTGCCAACCTCACCGGCACCTTCGCTCCTTCTCGTATCTCCTCTCCTTCCTTCTTCCTCTCCTCCTCGTCATCACACCGACGTTTAACCGTGGACCTATCTCCTTCTTCACCTGCACCCTCCACCGCCGCCGACCCCACTTCGTCGTCACCTCTGACCTCCACCTCCTCTTCCCCTTTTCCGAGCTCTCTTCCCTGCACAAACACCCTCACCCTACCAACCCTGCACACCCTCGTGTAGACCCCGCTGCAAAACCCAGAACCGACCCTGCACACCATCACCTCCCATCGCCGGTGATAGCCTCGTCGGCCTCACCTCGCCTTCGTCACCATCTCCTTTCTCCCCCCCCTTCCTCCTTCACCCTATACCTGACCTTTACTACAGCCACCAAGAAACCTCACCCGACTTCTTGAGACCCCCACTTCCTTGCCAGAAACCATCGCCTGCATCCTCGCTGTCGATGGCCCATCGTCGACGTCACACCCTCACCTTCCCCTCTGACTCCAGAGCCAACCCAGAGCACCAGCCATCTTCTTCTCTTACTTCTTCTTCTTCTTCTAAGTTCTTCTCCTCTTCTTGATTCTTGATTTCCGGCGATTGCCACTGGAGCCGTGCCGCCGCTGCCGATCCGAGCAACCCTGTGGACGTTCATATCCAGCATGGTCGTCTTCTTGCAGTAGCTGGTTCTGTTCTGTGCTCACGTGGACACATCGCGACGTTTTCCTGACATTCGACGTTGCCGTACGTATCCGTATCGCGATCCATCGAGGCAAGTTTATCTTTCTACATTACATTTTATGCATCTAATTTAACAAATATAATAATTGAATTTCAAACCGAGCACCCAAAGTACTCGTTTCATAATTTTTACAATGACCGTATGCATCCATTCATATCATTTCAGATCTAGGTCATGAAAACTTATCTTGTAACTTACTATACTATTATATACTGCATCAACTTGAATAGTTGCATCTCATATTGCTTAGTTATATATCTTGCACTTGTTAGTTTATCATTTTACGGTTGTATGATGTCCACTTGCATCCACGTCATATAGAATGCATATAGCTGCATTTACAGATCTTATTAATAACCTAATATTGTTGTTTTAATACCCCATGTTTAATAAAGTGCAATCTAATTAGTTTAGAATTATTAAAAGTAACCCTAATCGATAGGGTGCATCCATGTCATTGACTTTCTATCTATGTGCATACCATTCATGTTAGTTCATTTTATTAGTACTCTATACTTGATTTTGTGCACCCATACTTGTTACAGTTTGATTATGAGCACCCACTCGACACTTGTGGACTACCTGACATGACCTGATACACTACTACTGACATGACTTGATACCTGTGCACTACTTGACACGACTTGATACATGTACACCACCTGACATGACCTGATGTACCATAGCTTGACATGTTACCTGATCTTGTTACTAATGCCGACAATCTTGACCTGCTGTTCCTACGGACATTTCCTGTTGTCTATACAGACAAACCTGTTCCTGTTTGATCATGTGTTGGCATTAGTCTCAGATTTATAAATACCTGACTCACACACATGACTTGGGGGCATGGGGAAATCAAGAATGTAGCTGAACGTAACTCAAAGGGCTATCACATCATTTTACCGTGGTCCCGTGGGGAATGAACGGGACATAGACTCACAGTGTATTACATCATTTTACCGTGGTCCCGTGGGGAATGAACGGGGCATAGACCGATGGGTTACGATGAGGATTACATTAATTGATTTCGAATAACTTTAGAGTAGATAACCCTATAGCACAGTTTAGACTACTCACTGCACTTCACCTGTTTATATCCTGTTCACAGATCTATATTTATGTTATGGTTTACTTGCTACTGATGACTTGTTACCGTTCATACTTCATGCCTGCATATTTCATCACATCCTGCTTGCTTAGAATTATTGATATTATGACGCACTGACGTCTGGGTTTTGCATGGCCCAGATCCCCTACCCTTATTGCAGGCTGTCCAGGAGTACTTTGATCAACAGGCCGAGCAGTGAGGACCTGTTATTAGTTGGTTTAGTTTCCTTTCAGTATCTTCATTCCTGATGTGAGCCCGCATTATGGGACGTACATTCCAGTTTATTATTGTATTGGATCTTTTTGCTTCCGCATTATTTTATTCTTGACTCGTTATTCTGGCTCATGGACATGTATTAGATAGTTGTTTATTATTGTTCTTGATATCTCTACAGCCGTAATGTGACCGTGGAGGGATATTTCTTATCCACAGGTAGCATGATTGGCTCTGTTACGTGCCTATCTTAGCGCACTCTGGGAAGCGAGGCATGACAGATATGTAGAATACATTGTGCACTCATTCCAATGAAGGTGGAAGTGCCAAGCGATATGCTACTTCACCGACTCGTTCGAGTATGTCGAACGGTCCAATGTATCTCGGACTTAGCTTACTTCGTCTTCCAAATCGAATCACTCCGCTGTTTGGAGATATCTTTAAGAATACATGATCTCCCGGTTGGAACTCCAAGTGACGGCACTTTGCATCAGCCCAGTGCTTCTGTCAATCTTGGGTTATGCGCATTCTCTCCCTGATAGTACGAACCGTATCAACAGTTGCTACTATCATCTCAGGTCCAAGGAGTTCTCTATCTCCGATGTCATCCCAACTTAATGGCGATCGACACTTCCTTCCATAAAGTGCTGCAAAAGGTGCCATTCCGATGCTTGCTTGGTAGCTGTTGTTGTATGAAAACTCCACAAGATGTAGGTGATATTCTCATGATCCTCCGAAGTCTAACATATACGCTCTGAGCATATCCTCTAAGATCTGAATAGTTCACTTAGATTGACCATCTGTTTGTGGATGATAAGCCGTGCTGAAGTTCAGACTTGTTCCCAAGCTCGCTTGCAGACTTTGCCAAAATTGTGATCGGAATCTAGTGTCACGGTCGGAGACAATGCAGACCGTTACTCCATGAAGTCTCACAATTTCCTGTATGAGTTCATGGGTATCAGAGATAGCACATTATGAAGAGTTTAAATCTTAAGTAGATTCTTATCTCCATATACTTCTTTGCTAATGTCTCAGTTGATTGACCAACTCGAAATGGGATGAACTGAGCCGACTTTGTAAGTCGATCCACAATGACCCATACCGCATCGTTACCTTTTGTGCTGCGAGGAAGTGCAGTCATAAAATCCATTGTAATGTGTTGCCACTTCCATTCTGGGATTGGTGATGGTTGAAGTAATCCAGCTGTCCCGTGATGTTCAGCCTTTACTTGCTGACACACCAAGTATTTAGCGACGCTTCTGGTTACTTCACGCTTCATTCCATGCCACCAGTAATTTTGACGTAGATCTTTGTACATCTTTGTACCTCCAGGGTGTACTGATTAGGGAGAGTTGTGATCTTCTTTCATTAACTCTTTTCGAACAGAACATTTTGGTACACATAATCTGCTGCCGTATCTCAAAGATCCGTCTTCATAAATGATGAAATATGTTCTGAGTCCATTCTTCACTTGTTCTCTGATCTTTTACAACTTAGCATCACTTACTTGAGCTGCTTTAATCTGATTGACAATGATAGATTGAACTTGTAAGTTCATCAAATTTGAAGCGTTACCTGGCATGACTACTTCAATCTCCATCTGATGCAAGTCTTGTTGAAGCTTCCACTGAGTGGTGAGATTTATAGCTAATGGTTGGCGATTAAGGGCATCAGGTACCACATTCACCTTCTCTGAGTGATGTTCCCTCATAAAAATATCAGGAATACCCCAATAGGGGATCACGTGTCCATACGTGACCAGAGGTCACGTGCAGACACGTGATGGGTTCCTGTGATCTCTAATTTATAGAGTTAAACTCTAGTCAAACAATCAATCAGTGGAATCATGTGTCCACACGTAATGGGCCCTTCAACCTACTAAAAAGGAATTAAAAAGCATGATAAAACAGCAAGGAAAGATCCCAATGGGGTATCACGTGTCTACACGTGACCAAATGTCACGTGCTGACACGTGATGGTTCCTTAGTTCTTTGAAACGGCAGAATTAAATTCTGGTTAAAATGCTTAATCAGGGAAGTCACGTGTCAGCACGTGACCCGTGCCTAAGTTCTTCAATTAATAGAATTAAATTCTATTTTAATGATCAAACCATGGGATCACGTGCCAACACGTGATAGGCTTTTAAGCCTTCTGAACTAATAGAATTAAATTCTAATTAAGGGAAATCAAAAACCTTAATATTTTCTTAGATCTCTCCAAACAAAAAATTGTGCTCTGTAAAGTGGAGCACCGTTGGATTAAAAATCCAATGGTGATTAAAAATCACTAATTTATAGAAAGATTCTATACAAGGAAAGATTTCCCTGAAATTCACCAAGAATAAAAAACAGAATATCTTTTGGATTAAAAATCCAATGATGAATAAAATTCACTGAGTGATCTAAAAGATCATGTTGGTTATAGAAACAACCAAAATCTTTCAATGAAAGATTGACTAAACAAATTGATTTTTTTCTTTCTCTTATAAATAGGTGCCAAGAAGAGAAGGGAAGGATCCTTGGATTTTTTTTAGAGAGAAAAGAGAGAGGAGAATTTAATTCTCAAGAGAGAAAAGAAGATCTTTTCAGAGAAAAGAAACCCTAGGTGAGAAAGGGAAAAGAGATCTAAGCTCCATAAAACAAAAAGAGAATTTAATTCACAATTTAAGAGTTTAACTCTTCTGAATAAGAACTTAGTTCTTCCTTTGGTTGAAGATCTGCAGAAGCAGATCTCTCCACAAGTTGAGAATTTAATTCTCATCGAGGAGATTCTGCCATGCAGATCCAAAACATAAAGGAAGAATTGGGTTTAGAGAATTTAATTCTCCTAAATTCATAGGAATTTAATTCCTCCAAATGAAACCAAGGTTTAACCCTACATGAGAATTTAATTCTCCCAAATTCATAGGAATTCAATTCCCCCAAATAAAACTAGGGTTTATACATAAGAATTTAATTTTTCTATATACACAGGAATTTAATTCCTCCAAACAAGATTAGGGTTTAACCCTACCAAAGAATTTAATTCTCAAACAAAGGACTTAAATTATCCATGCACGTAAACGTGGTCACGTGGCAACATGTGACCCTTCCTTTAATGATCAGAAAAGAATGAATGAGACATGATTACGTGCCCCACGTGACCCTCAAACAGACTCCTCAAAATGAGAAAGAAAAAGCATGAAGGCAATACCTCACGTGCTCACACGTGACTCTGAAAACAAGAGGGAATAAATCCAAGGGCAAAATCAATTTTGGGCGCCCTCACGTGTCCCCACGTGACCCCTAATAAACACTTTAATAATCAATACATGGATACCCATCACGTGCCAACACATGATGGCCTGAAGACCAAAAGTGTTTACACTCATTTGAATATTCTGAGAACAAAATAAAGGAAGTCTAGACCCATCTTCAGATGTCTCACGTGCTCACACGTGATAGCCTGAAGGCTAAATGTTTAACACTTATTTGCATATTTGAGGGTAAAATAAAGGAGGTTTGGCCCAATTCTCAGGCGCCTCACGTGACCTCACGTGACCACCCCATTTTTAGTGTTTAACACTATTTTTAGCATTTTGTCCCCAGTGTTTAACACTGTTTTAAAGCGCATCACGTGAAGAACACGTGATCGCCAAATATTTTCTAGTGTTTAACATTATTTTAAAACTAATCTAGCCCAAATTGGCTAAGTCTTCCAGAGGCAAGACTTCTCTTTGACTGAGCCTCAAATATATCCTTGTCTTCCAAGAATGATCATCTCATATGGCATATGAGTGCTCAGCACTCAATAAAAGATAAAGACATGGTCAGAACCTAGACTTATGTTTAGCATTGCTAAATAATGAGGGGCTGAACCCAGACAAATGTTCAACAGTCCAACAAAGAGCCAACATTTCAAACTTAATTGGACTTAGCCCAAGTTGGCTATAAGTCCTCAATTTAGACTTAACTGAGCCAATGTGCTCATAATCTAATTAATTGATCTTAGTCCTATATTGGACAATAGATTTCCCAATCAACTTTGGTTCAAGGGTACATCTCTTCACTCTTTTGATATTTGTCGTTGTAATCCTTCAACGTCTTCAGAGAGGTGACGGGTCCCGACAACCAATCATTCCATGGACTGTGGGGTCCTTAAACTCATGGATTATGATGTCCTTAACCTCGGACTGTGGGGTACTTTTAAACCCATGGACTATGATGTCCTTAATCTCGGACTGTGGGGTCCTTTTAAACCCATTGACTATGATGTTCTTAACCTTGGACTGAGATGTCCTTAAACTAACAATAGACCATCATGTCCTTAAACTGGTAATGGACCACTACGTCCTTAAACTGGTAATCGATCGCAATGTAGGGTTCCTAGGCACACTAATGAGGTCTCACAAGGCATCAACCATGCCAATTTCAAATTTTACAAGTGCCGAGAAACCCTAATACGGATCGTTAACTAGAATTTTAGGCGAAACTAGCAACTAGTTAACAACTTAACTAAGTGAACGGAAATACAACCTTTGTAGATCCGGTCCTCCACCTCCATAGCTCCATGATGAAGTCTCCTTGCTGTCCAAATCGAATCCCGGGCTCTAGCGTCGGCTTCATCGGAGAAATGGGCGGGCTAGGTCGTCGACTTCGATGCCGAAGATGATCTACGTCGAGGCAACAAGATCAAGCTCCCACTTCACCAAGTCATGAAACTTGTGAAGAAAACACCCTATACTACTTGGCAAGTGGTAGAGGATGAAGAAATAGGAAGTGGGTTCACTTTAGAATTGGATTTCTTACTCTTTTTGTCAAGGCACCATTGTTGGTAGCAAGCTTCTTCATCTTGAAGAAGAAGAAGAAGAAGATAATATATCATAAGTTATTTTCAAAAAAGAAAACCAAATGATACTTATCATATTTGCAACCATAGTTAGGTGTAGAGAATAAACTAAGGTTAGGTTGAATGGTTAGGGTTAAGCATGAAACAAAAATGGTGGACTTATTCAAAGCTTCATGAAGCTTTAACTAGAAAACAAATCAAGCCACCATTTTTCCTTTTGCCAAAATGAATGAATAAATAAATAAATAAGCAAATAAATCAAGTGAAACCCTAACCATTGACCAACCATGGTTTAAACCAAACATACACCCTAACAAGCATGTATCATCAAACATGATACAAGCAAGTGCACAAAAATATATCACATATACAATGTGCACATCAAGTGAGAAAATCCATTTAAAGTGAACAAATATTAGTTAATGCAAAGTAATATATCAAATATATAATTATACATTAAATCATTAAATCAACACTTGATTTAACGATCCGGTCATATCGCATATAACCGACTAATATCCAATGTATCGGTTTATCGAATCAATCGTTGATTCGATAACTAGGTTATATCACATACAACCATTCGATACATTCATCGCGAGAATAGAATACGGTATCACATACACGCATTATTCTCGGTCCCGCACATATCTCATATGCGCTCCTATTTCGTTTCGCTTGAGCCAGGAAACCTCTGTGTAGGACTCTAAAGACTCGTCAATACGCCGGCAGCAGATGATGATCATATCAAACACCCACAAGCCGCAAGCGGTCTGCTAAACGTAACGGCCACCCGGGTATTGAGCGATCAGAAGATCGACGAGCAAGCCCGCTCATACTCCTGTGAATCCAACCAGTAACACTTACCGTACAGTCTGGTCTCGTCGTTTGATATGTCGCATATCTCGCCTAGGGGTGGTAAATGTTAGACCCCAATAGCTCGATAAGTCATGTCGATATGAGGTCTATAACATTTCGAGAAACTATAGGTAACACTTACCAGTAAATCTCAGCAACCCTGGCCAGGGATTTCCGGTTATAGCCAATCGAACACAGCGCAACATCAACCCCCTATACCGGGAGAGACGAATCCCCTCCTATCGCTCATTGCCTCCATGTGATTCGGGACTGTACCCAAAAACCACCGTTTTGCACGCCCTCTTGGACGTGGTAAGGTGGAAATTAAAGCATAGTGGGAACCACACAAGTCTCTATGACGATCTCGGGTCAACAGACTACTCTGTACCAGTGTCACCAGAGAACTGCCATCCGACGTAAGGTATAATACCATCTGGGAGTTCTCGGCGAGTCCGTCCAGTGTACCCAGTCTCCACTGAGCACCCGTATATCATCTCTGATGTCAAACACCAATGGATATGGGATCATCCATCGCCCATCTGTATGGGTCGAGAAGGTATACGCTAGTATACTCTGGTATATCGATGCCCCGTCTCGACACACCCACGACTAGGGACCTCGAAGGATGTACTTATGGACTACCCTGTCCCCACTAGTATGATCCACATCATAGTCCAGGTAGTCAAGTACACATCCTAAGGGCTTTACCAACATGTAACAGAGAGACAATCAGTGTACACGTTAAGGTAAAGAGCAACCAGATAGCATACTATCATATCGAGCAAGAAAGTCCTCCCTATATATGTCCAAGCATCCACTACAATATACATCCTATGTATAGTAATGGCCTCTAGGGCATACATATAACTAACAATCTCCCACTTGCACTAGGGCCATCTGATAGCAGTGGTTGTAGTATCTCATACTCAACCATCCCATAAAAGTCTCTCTCTGGGAAAAGGCCTTTGTGAGTGGATCCGCCGTGTTGTCCTCTGAGTCTACTCTCCTAACCTCGATCACCCTGGAGATCAACCATCTCCATGATCAGGTGATACTGCCTTAGAATATGTCTGGATCACTGATGGGACGGACGTTCCTTGGCATAAGCCACAACTCCATTGTCACACAATGGGAGGAACTAAGTTCATCTCATGAACAAATATACATCCAGACTGCCTCTTTGGTAGCATCTTAAGTAGCGAAGTATCCAGCCTTTATCGTCTAGTATGCCACGGTATCTAGCTTGGAACTCTTCCAACGTACCGTCCCTTTACTGAGGGTAAAGACAATGCCTGTGACTGACTTTCAGTCGTCCTTATCACCCTGGAACCCTTCCAGTGATTCTCCCCAGGATCGGTTGATACCATCTCACTACAACTTGTGAGAATCCTAACATCCAATTAGATCTATCTCATAGATCCAAAACCCAGGATTTAGGAGGTATCACTTTGATTCTATATGGAGAATCATTGTGATAAGCGAAGATTGACCGAGCGTAGCATAGGAAACTCCTTCCCTATCAAGAGTATGTCATCCACGTACTCTACGAGGATCATCACCATACTCCCTACTACCTTTTTGTATATACAAGGTTCATCTACCATTTTGATGATGTCAAACTGTTTGACTACTACATCAAAACAGATGTTCCAACTCCGCGATACCTGCTTTATCCTATAAAGTATCTTGTACACGTTTCCGCTGCTCCCACTGTCTACGAAGCCCTCTGGCTGTGTACTTATAGACTCTCTCTTCTAAAACATTATTTAGAAAAGCAGTCATGACACCCAACCGCCAGATATCGTAGTCATGGTATGTAGCCGTGGCAAGTAGGATCTGGATGGACTTAAGCATAGCCACTTGAAAAGGTTTCATCATTATCCACGCCTGGTCGATGACGAAAAGCTTTAACAACTCTAGCTTTGAAAGTCTCAACTTTTCCATCTACACCAAGTAATCTTCTCAAGATTTACTTGCTCCTGATGGGGATTTAACCCTTCAGATATAGCAACCAAAGTCCATACTTTGTTGGTGTACATGGATTCCATCTCAGATCGCTAAGCATCCAGCCATTCTTACAGAGTCCCACTCCTGATGGCCAGCTCGAAACTAGTTGGGTCATCATCTCATGATGCAATCCTCGCTCCCACTGTCAAAGAGAAACTGAAGTATCTCTCAGGCGGGTGAGGAACCTTACTAGATCGGCGGAGAGGCTGAGGTTCGTTAGTAACTATTGAATCCTTTGGTTCTTTCAAATCATCAGCTGCAGTTTGTATAGATAGAACATTTCCAGTTCTACATATCAGACCTTGCCTTGAGCTTGTCCGGATTTTGCTTTTAGACATAGGCCGGACAACCCCAAATCTTAACAAACTTAAGATATGGGCTCTTCCCTTTCCATATCTCATATGAAGTGGTAGGCAACTGATTTGATTGGAACCCTATTCAATATGTATGCAACTTCTCAAGTGCATAACACCCAATAGGAAAAAAGGTAACTCAGTAGTACTCATCATAGAGCACACCTTGTCACATAGGGTGCTAATGCTCCGCCCCGATATACCATCGTGCTATGGTGTATACGGAGGAGTAATGCTGAGAGAGAATCTCATTCTCTTTTAGAATAGTCCAAGAATTCCGTGCTCAAGTATTCTCCTCCTTGATCTCATCAAAGGACATAATACTTATACCCGTATTTTGGCTCTCTACTTCTAACTAATATTCTGTTGATATCTCAAAAGGTTCGGACTTGTGTTTCAACAGGAACATATGTCTGAATCAAAAGAGATCATCAGAGAATTTAATGAAGTACAAAGAACCGGTCCTGGCATGTGTAGATAGGGGACCTTACATATATCAACATGTATCATCCCAAGAGTTCACTAACTCTTTTTTCTGTTTCCAGTAAACAGAGCTATGGTCATCGTATCTTTGTGACATGACCGGCAAGTTTCACCAGATGTAAATTCAAACTAATTTAAATATGCATCAAAATGTAACTTCAGCCAGTTGGATCGCATTGATATGACCTAGTCTACAATGCCTCAAAAAGGATTCGTTCATTTCTGAACTCTTCCTCTTGTGTGTGTTCTGTATACTAGGAACTGTAGTTTGATTTAGAACGTCAATGCTTTTATATAACGTGCCTGAACCGATCAACTTTTGATATAGGAAATGTTCAAAACATTATCCATCAATACAAAATTATATCCTTTCTTTACTAATAAAGAGACTGATATGATTTTGTATATCAGGTTCGGTATCTAATAACATTCGTTCAGAATCAATGTATTGGTAATACAGGGTGACAGTGACCAACAGACTTGGCTGCAACACTTGCCCCGTTTTCTGACTCATGAAACTTATCACCCGTTCTCAGTTCTCTACCTTTCTGTAGCCCTTATAACGGATTACATTTGCGGGATCCTGATCCGGTATCTAATACCCAGGACGTAGAGGATACAGAGAAACAGTTCTTTGTAACGAACACACCCGAAGATGATGCATTAGCATGCACTTTCTTCGTTTGGGCGGCACGGGAATTTTGGTAATCCCCAATTTCCTGCTCTGTCTTATAACAATTATAAGTTGGAGCGGGACCAACGTTCCCCAGCTCAGTATAACAAGCGGGTTCGGTCAATATTCCGTATTATTATCTTGATTAAGGCGTGATATGGTCGCTACCTGGAGAGAGAGAGAAGAAAACACTCAGCGTGCGCTCTTTCAAGAATAGATTGGTTATTATTTTATCTAATCAGGATGGCTCCCACTGTTTTTATCAAATCTTCCTTCAAACCCTAAAAGGAAAGACTAGCCGGGATTAATTACACACTACAAGTTCGCCAATCTTTCAGCCAGGCCAGTATCGGTACTTTGAGAGAGGTCCCCCGTGCTTTCGCACGAACCTAATTAATGTAAACCTTGTTTTCCCAGAGGCGTAACCCCGTTGACACCTTTCTAGACACCTACTTGATCGGCTAATTGTAATGTGTAAAACTCTCCCAGGAGTAACTCTTACTCGCAGTGGATATTGGGATCCAACTATCTCATAGAAGGTATGCAATCTCATTGCAAATTTCAACACTTGAAATTCCCGATAATATTTTGCCCCAAACGATCTATGACCTTGATAAGGTCAACAAACCATATACCGTAAGTCAAGTTCAATCCGTCATTTCTTGATTGAATCAAACCCACCCGCACGACCCTTGACAAGGTCAACAAGGCCGTACGACTACCCTAACCCAATCTGCATCATATGCATAAGCAGATAAATACTGGTTAGCTACCGCACACTGCGCCTTGATAAGGTCAACAAATGCAGCACGAATACTAAACAGGACTTATCTGAAATGACGGAGGGCTACGACAGGTTTTTCTGAAAACCTATTTCGTAATGAACTTGATATCGTTGTAGAATCAAATAATTTTAAAATGGAGTGTTTTTGAGGCTTTTGTAGTTTTGCTAAAAGAGTCACTCCCGGTGAAGGGATCGTCGGTCCTTTCCTCGTCGAATGAGGTGCGGGATATATCATATATATCACTGTGCATAGCAGAAACTATAGAAGCAATCAAAAGACAAACCGAGAGTTGTAGCATCTGCCAGTTATTGCTAAAGGAGTCACTCCCGGTGAAGGGATCTCGGTCCTTTCCTCATCGAATAAGGTGCAGGATATATCATATATACTACTGTGCAAAGCAAGAACTGTAGCTACCTGTTTTATTTTTGAAATTCAATTCTACAACATCTTTAGGTTTCTTTTATTTCATTAATCACATTAATGAAGTCCCGTCATTTAAGTATCTAAACATCACAGATAAATACGACGTACACTTATGCCATCAGCATTCGCCTCGATGTCCCCTCGTGCACCGTTAGGTTAGGTAACTAACGGCAGAGCGGGGCAGGGCTAGTGCGGGTGTAAAACATAAGTAACATCTATATAATATATCTTATATACTATATACAGTATCCGTCACAGAACATATCACATGATCACATCACAAATATCGCAGCAGAAGAATCATATGAAATATTGGATATACTAGGACGTCCGTGTTTTCAATACGAGCCAGTATAAAACACGGATTCCACGGTCGTGATGAATAGCCAAACCCACACCCCTAGACCTCTACGAGAGCGGCAAGCAACCCTACCAATTCTAGAGTTAGGAGACCCGGACTCGACTCCTCGAGTTGGTCTCCCACTGGACTCCAGAACCCGGTTACTTGTGCTCCCCTCCTTGGGTCTATCCTAGTGCAGAAAAGTAAATAATATACAAAAGGTGACATCTTCCGCAACCTGGAAGTGCCCCAATAAAAGAATATTATATACAAGTTTTTACATGAATGAAAATGAAAAACACTCATCTCACATAAAAACCCCCCCGGCTATTCAAACACGACGAACCAATATAACATATCCAGCAACACATAACATCACATGTCATCAACGTAAGTAAATATGCGCATCCCAATTGTCGTTGACATATAGCAACGAAACCGGCGATATCACATATTACACTTACGGTCACAGAAAAGAAAGTGTAAAACTACAACAGTTGGAATCCGCAACCTGCATAGACATCGCATGCCTAATCAAATGAATTTCTTAGACATCGCATGCCTAACAATTATAAACCCCGCATTTTAGTCTCATTATCGAAAACACTTTTCAATATCAAGTCGGGTAATTCAACAAGATTCCCGACATCCTAATCGAATGCTCGTCGCAAACTTTAGTAGGCGGCCGCACCCCCGAGGCCGTCGACGAAGTGCACTAAGGCGGAACACCGCTGCTGCGAGCACCCGAACGGATGCTTTCGGCGACGGGGTTCTCCTACAGTCACTTGGTCGGGGCTATGGAGCGAGGCTGTCTATTAAGTTTACCCGGCGAGTATCCGCGTACGCTACGTGATTGCGACGGACTTTTGATCACATCAAAATTCCGTGGCAACCGATCAAGTGAGACTAAAGTGCTATGTTTATAACATTCATACAGTTATCTCATAACTTCTTGTGAATTCTAATTGTTGTATCACATTCCGGATAAATAGAAAATGTTAACCTTTCCGATCGAACAAACGAACACCCAAGTTTTCCCGAAACAGATCAACACATGAAACAAGTTTAAAAACATCCAGTTCATGCCTCAATACCAACGGTCCAGCCGTAGAAGGGTCAAGCCAACGCCTCACATGTGGCACGCCGTACTGCCCCAAACCCGAAGGTTCAAAGGGCAGTTCAAGACGGTCACATAATCGAGTTAAGGTTTGTTGTCTTCTAGAGGGTCCATCGAGTTACTTGTACTATTAGAACGTCTTTAAACCACGGAAAAATTCAACACTTGGAAATTTCCTGACAGGGGAAAAATTGGGTATTTATATCCGGTCAAACTTTTTAACATATTCTAAATATCCGGAAAAACACATAGACAAAGTCTGATAATCCGATCGAATCATCCATGCTACAAAACACCCCAGAAAACTCAACTCTTGAGTTCAAATTAAAAATTCCCAGAAAACTCAGCACCTGAAAACATGAATTACTGTGCAAAATTCATAAATTAATGTGACAGAATTGCCGCGGAACCGCCGCACAAGCCATGCTTGTGCCGCGGTTCCGCCGCGCTTTAGTTGAATCAGCCCCTCGAATTTCAGAGTAATTCAAATAACACCCTGTTGAATTTTTTAGCAATTTTTAATTCACAAAAATCCAAATTTTCAGAAAATTTCCAGAGAGCAATTTGCTTTAGGGTTTCGATGTTCGTTCGGATTTCAAACGTCGTCTACACATCGCCTAAGGCTCTAGCCAGGCTCTGATACCACTGTAGGGTTCCTAGGCACACTAATAAGGTCTCACAAGGCATCAACCATGCCAATTTCAAATTTTACAAGTGCCGAGAAACCCTAATACGGATCGTTAACTAGAATTTTAGGCGAAACTAGCAACTAGTTAACAACTTAACTAAGTGAACGGAAATACAACCTTTGTAGATCCGGTCCTCCACCTCCATAGCTCCATGATGAAGTCTCCTTGCTGTCCAAATCGAATCCCGGGCTCTAGCGTCGGCTTCATCGGAGAAATGGGCGGGCTAGGTCGTCGACTTCGATGCCGAAGATGATCTACGTCGAGGCAACACTAGATCAAGCTCCCACTTCACCAAGTCATGAAACTTGTGAAGAAAACACCCTATACTACTTGGCAAGTGGTAGAGGATGAAGAAATAGGAAGTGGGTTCACTTTAGAATTGGATTTCTCACTCTTTTTCTTAAGGCACCATTGTTGGTAGCAAGCTTCTTCATCTTGAAGAAGAAGAAGAAGAAGAAGATAATATATCATAAGTTATTTTCAAAAAAGAAAACCAAATGATACTTATCAAATTTGCAACCATAGTTAGGTGTAGAGAATAAACTAGGGTTAGGTTGAATGGTTAGGGTTAAGCATGAAACAAAAATGGTGGACTTATTCAAAGCTTCATGAAGCTTCAACTAGAAAACAAATCAAGCCACCATTTTTCCTTTTGCCAAAATGAATGAATAAATAAATAAATAAGCAAATAAATCAAGTGAAACCCTAACCATTGACCAACCATGGTTTAAACCAAACATACACCCTAACAAGCATGTATCATCAAACATGATACAAGCAAGTGCACAAAAATATATCACATATACAATGTGCACATCAAGTGAGAAAATCCATTTAAAGTGAACAAATATTAGTTAATGCAAAGTAATATATCAAATATATAATTATACATTAAATCATTAAATCAACACTTGATTTAACGATCTGTTCATATCGCATATAACCGACTAATATCCAATGTATCAGCTTATCGAATCAATCGTTGATTCGATAACTAGGTTATATCACATACAACCATTCGATACATTCATCACGAGAATAGAATACAGTATCACATACACGCATTATTCTCTGTCCCGCACATATCTCATATGCGCTCCTATTTCGTTTCGCTTGAGCCAGGAAACCTCTGTGTAGGACTCTAAAGACTCGTCAATACGCCGGCAGCAGATGATGATCATATCAAACACCCACAAGCCGCAAGCGGTCTGCTAAACGTAACGGCCACCCGGGTATTGAGCGATCAGAAGATCGACGAGAAAGCCCGCTCATACTCCTGTGAATCCAACCAGTAACACTTACCGTACAGTCCGGTCTCGTCGTCTGATATGTCACATATCTCGCCTAGGGGTGGTAAACGTCAGACCCCAATAGCTCGATAAGTCGTGTCGATATGAGGTCTATAACATTTCGAGAAACTACAGGTAACACTTACCAGTAAATCTCAGCAACCCTGGCCAGGGATTTCCGGTTATAGCTAATCGAACACAGCGCAACATCAACCCCCTATACCGGGAGAGACGAATCCCCTCCTATCGCTCATTGCCTCCATGTGATTCGGGACTGTACCCAAAAACCACCGTTTTGCACGCCCTCTTGGACGTGGTAAGGTGGAAATCAAAGCACAGTGGAAACCACACAAGACTCTATGACGATCTCGGGTCAACAGACTACTCTGTACCAGTGTCACCAGAGAACTGCCATCTGACGTAAGGTATAATACCATCTGGGAGTTCTCGGCGAGTCCGTCCAGTGTACCCAGTCTCCACTGAGCACCCGTATATCATCTCTGATGTCAAACACCAATGGATATGGGATCATCCATCGCCCATCTGTATGGGTCGAGAAGGTATACGCTAGTCTACTCTGGTATATCGATACCCCGTCTCGACACACCCATGACTAGGGACCTCGAAGGATGTACTTATGGACTACCCTGTCACCACTAGTATGATCCACATCATAGTCCAGGTAGTCAAGTACACATCCTAAGGGCTTTACCAACATGTAACAGAGAGACAATCAGTGTACACGTTAAGGTAAAGAGCAACCAGATAGCATACTATCATGTCGAGCAAGAAAGTCCTCCCTATATATGTCCAAGCATCCACTACAATATACATCCTATGTATAGTAATGGCCTCTAGGGCATACATATAACTAACACGCAATGTCCCTAAACTAAACAATAGAGCCCAAATGCTCTTTTGTTGGATCTAAATGATCCCGTTAAGTTGATCTTAGTCTAAAATTAGACTAACGTATCCTTAACTAATGTTTAAGTTGATCTTAGTCTCGAATGATACTAACGTATCCTTAAACCCAACCCCAAACTCAAATCTAAGAAAAATACGGATTTGGACTAATCCACGCCCTATGGGCGACAACATAAATTAGTTTCCGTATACAATCCACGGGCAACCAAAAACAAAACAAACGAACATGACATGAAGTGACCATCTGGAGAAGAAGAAAGTGGTTATCGCGATGCGGTAGCGTAATTAACTGCTGGGGCTTGCGCCTGCAGGGAAGAGCGTCCCCACAATAAAAAAACCCTCAACGAGGGGGAATCTGACGAAATCTTCTACATCGGCCGCATCCGTTTAAACCTTCGATACATGGTGTCATAAATCAACTTAGCATTTTCGGAGAGGTGGACGGATAGCACCAATTAGTATCTGCCCCGATATTCAGGCAAGACGGACCTATGCGGTTGCGTCTCCGTGTTTCAGTGGGGAACAGATTCTGGCACGCTCGATAGGACCTTTTCCTCTTTCCACTCCACACTCCATGTGTCGTGTTTCGTGAACGAATCGTGGTTTGACATGGTTGCCCCTAGATTTGAGGTACTAAGATTTGGTTTTACTATTGTGAAGAAAAAAAGAGATGGCCTCCAATTGCTCTAACTGCGACTGCAACTTCCGTTCCGCCTCATCTGGAGGTGTAACCTATGGGCCCCAAGCGGCCTCGCTGTTCAAGATGCCGGTGGAGCAAATAACTCAGGCTACCACTGGACTATTTTTCGGGACCATGCTCCCACCCATAAACTTCAATGCCCCGCTGCCGTTACAGGAGGCCCCAAAGAAGTCGGTCTTTGATCGACTTACCACTACTACGACCCTTCTCAACGGGTCGTCCAGCTCCAACGCCTCAGTCTTTGACAGACTGGGCCAAAGCTCATTTGGGCCCATGAAGAAGCCCGCGATACCGGAAAGAGTTATCCCAAAGCGGATAGCCATTCCTGCTTATGAAGTCGTCAAGGCAGCTTCTCCTGCCAAAGGGTCAGTCTTCATAAGACTGACTGTTCTGGCTACCGCTCCAGGCGAAGTCCTCAAAGCTGCTTCCCCCGTCCAGAGGTCTGTCTTTGACAGATTGGACATCGCTTCTCAACGGACATCGGTCTTTAAGAGGCTGACGCCGGTGACAACCCTTCACCAAAACAGGGGGCACGATGATGTCACCCCTATAGCTGAGACAATCCCATCCGCACAACATGCTTGCCATTGTCATAGGTGGCGAGTAAGGAAGGCTGGGGGCAATTCCCCTTCCGGACTGACTCTGCCAGCTCCCATAGTGGAAATCAATGCTGCTGTTCCAACTGGGAACAGCTTTGAACCGCTTAGGAGGGTTCGCAAGAACTCTCCGACTGCCGTGCTGAAAAGATCTCCTCCACCTATGGAGATTGCTACAGAAAAGAAGCCGGAGCAGCCCCCTCAGCGGTTGTCCTCCAAAATTTACAAAGTCTGGCGACATGTCCAAAAATCGGTGATTGACCAGGATTACTCTCGCTGACCGAAAAAAGTGAAAGTTCACCAAGAAGAGAACCATCCTGTCAAGCCACAAATGGAAACAGCTGTTTGGGTGCCCACAGCAACGGCCCCCACAACCTCGACTACTCACAAGAGGAGAAAGCTGGAGAAAATCCCGGTGTCTGCGAAGAATCGCAAGAACACTGAGTCTAAATGCCCTAAGTCTGGGGGCATGGTAACACATACTGTTTATATGGATTCCGGAAAAGAGGAAAGCCGTGCTTCTATGGGTCATCGACCGCTTACCCGATCGATAACGAAGGCTCAGGAACAACAGCAGCAGAAACTCCAGGAGATGCTGACTGCAATGGTCGCACTCACTGGACCAAAAGAAAATCCATAGACCTAAGAGCAGCGTCGGGAACAAGAAACTGATACTGAATTCCTCTGAAGAATGCTCGAGAGGAAAGAAAAAGAGGCCGTGGAACAGGCAGCCAACATAAAACGAATGGCTCTTTTGTTCCAAGACATGGCCGGGATGATGTTACAGCCGGAACCTCCAGCTGAAGACTCCCCAATTATCATTGAAGACGACAGAGGGGAGACATCGAACCCTCCTCCATCTCTTTCAGCAGCCAAGGAGGAGACCATCTCCAAGGCCACTATGGATGATTATATCACTCTGTAAATACGAGCTCATCATGTGAGCGAGACGGCCGGGCAGATCGTTAAGACTGGACGACCCTATCCAGGCTGGTATGACCAAATAAGGTACCCACCGGGATATACGATCCCTAAATTCCATGTATATAAAGGGACGGGGAATCCGCATCATCACGTCGCTCAATTCAGAGCCTTGTGCGGCAGCACCGGAGGTGATGATAAATTTCTGCTCCGCCAGTTTGTTGGTAGCTTGTCGGAGACGGCGTTTGAGTGGTATTCAGAGCTTCCCAACGACTCCGTCAAAACTTTTGCAGAGATGGAGCTACTATTCACCCAGCGTTTCGCGAGTGCTAGTTAACGCACCCCGATCACAACATTGATTAACGCCAGGGTAAAGCCAGGTGAAACGTGGGTGCAATACACAATACGATGGCGGAATCTATGGTCAAAGTGCGACCAGCGCATTGAAGAAGCGCTGGCAGTGGGCATGTTCGTGGGCACTCTTGACCTTCAAGCGACCATCTCCCAATTCATGATGTTCTTCAAGCCGACCACGTTCCAGACCTTGATTGACAAACTGGCTCAAATGGACCAGATGGGTCATAGACCGTCTCCTTCAAAGCCGGAGCCACGGAATGAAAAGGGCAAAGGGAAAGCGACCTTCGTCGCAAATGCTCAACAGCAGCCCAATGGCCCAAAACTAACTGATCACCTGGACGAGAGACGACAATTCTATAATGAGAAAATAAAGCGCTCTTATTCGTTTCCCCGGGACAAAACGAGGAGATTGTTCTAATTATCGGTGCGCAATAGGCTCATCAACCTGCCGAATCCAAAACGCCCATTGCAACCCGGTGAGGCTAATAATCCTAATTATTGCCCCTATCACCAAGTGATAGGCCATCCAATTGAAAATTGCTTCGTCATCAAGGGCTGGATTGAGGACCAGTATCAACAGGGAAAATTTGCACTGTCCGAGAGGTGGAAAGTAAGCCCACCTCAACCGCATGCTCTTAAAAGGGAGGACACACCGGGGGCATCATGCCTTTTTGTGGAAGAAGCTCCATGGGAGGTCATTCTTTCAGCCAAGACTAAAAGAATGATGAAGGATCTCCAAACATGCCTGGCGATCAGGTGGAAAAATCCACTGGAACCCGAGATCATCGAGGGAATGCTGAAACCGCTCCCCACTCCAAAAATTAGTGGTGATAGTCAAAGCGCCCACACCCAGCCGTCAAAGTCTTCGAAGAAGAAGAAGAAGACCCAAAAGCCCGTGAAGCATGGTAACAAGCGCACGGACCTGCTAAAATAGATTGATGCACTGGAAGAATATAATCAGAAGGCACGGACTCCAGTCACACTCCAAGAATTTCTTAGCCATGTCCTTGAGAACGGAGATGATGACGATGGAGAAGACTCGTCAGATGAGTCTGAAGATTATGTTGCAAGCTGCCATGTGATCTCTCACTCATTAATAGACGATGAAGAAGCTCTTTACGCAGTGAAATCGGGGACAGATCCTGAGCCGGAACTTCTAAGACCATCAGATGAAATGATCGATACATTCCTGAACGAAACTGTTCTTAAAAGAAAAGCTGATCGAGAGTGGGAGATGGCCATATTTGAAAAGGCCAAACACTGGCGACTGTACGAAAGGGTTGAAACACTCCTACCAGATCAAAGTACACCCACCGCAAATAAGAGCAGGTTCAAAACGAGGAAAAGGTTCGCCAAAACCATATCGATGGGAATGAAGCTGCCACCCTCTGAAGGAAACACTCCTGACAAAGCGGATATACATCTTAACTACTGTCTATATCATCGAAGGATTGCGCAACCTATTGAAGAGTGCATAGCCTTTAAAAATTGGTGGCAGGGATATGTCGCTCACAGGCAACACTTTAAAAGAATGAAGGGTGAAGCTCGTCGACAGCGGAAAGGCGCGACAAGTGAGCACAAAAGAACTGCCGGCAACTTCCATATAGTTGACAATGAGAGATCGCAAGTCCTCACTTTCGGGAGCGACTCTGACAAAGAAATGAATCTCGGCCCTCTCTTTAAAGAATCCACCTCACGAAAAGAGGAAGAACCGAAGAGCTGTGAGAACATTCAGCTGCGCAATCGCACATTACCTGAAAAGAATCTCGGACCCATAAATAAGGGGTCAAATAAAAAGGATAAGGGAAAACAAAAGGTCCCTGAGGATATCGCCCTCGATGATTGAGTCATCGAAGAGCTGACAGCCAAGGACCCGCCAAAGAAAGGTAAGGTGGACTATAATGTTCTGGCACACTTGAGGAAGCTACCTTCGCAGCTCACTATTCTCGACGCCATTCTGCTATCTAAAGAGGCGAGAGATTCTTTGATCAGGGCGTTACAAGAACCCGAACAATTCCAAGCTTTTCTCGCCGAAGAAAAGATGAAGGACGAGTTGGAAGAAGTGCACACAGCCGATATCACCTTTGGCGATGAAGATCTCCTCCTCGGGATGTGTGAGCATAACCGTCCCCTTTATGTCTCCGGATACTGTCATGATATCAAGATAGGCAAAATCCTGGTTGACAATGGGTCCTCCGTCAATCTCCTCAATGTAAAAGTGTTGAAGGAAATCTGCATGAGCGTTCAACACCTCGCGCAGGATAAGATCACTATCTCCGGGTTTGACTCCCAGTCATCACGAACGCTCGGGTCTATGATACCGACGCTACGCTTTAGGCTGCTTTTCATGGACATCAAGTTTCACGTCATTGACGCCAAGACTTTCTACAATGCTTTGCTCGGCAGGACTTGGTTACACGAGTACAATATCATCCCTTCCACACAACATCAGTGTATGAAGTATTTCAAGGATGGTCTCGAGTATACTGTGACAGGGGAGTTATACCCATTCTCCGTGAATAAAGTCCGAAATTACGAAGATGCAAAATACTTCTTACCAGATTTTGAAGACACGGAGAGATGTCATAAACCGAAGGACAGAGCTATCACCACTATTCCAGTTCTCGGGAGTGACACTGAAGAGGAAGAAGAAATAGTTTATTCAGGGCCGCCCCAACGCAACAAGCCGGGACCATCCACCCCTATGTTGATCTTCGGCAGTGATTCAGAAGATGAGGTCAATGCTGTATTTTCCGTTCAGCCATCAATACAAGCCATCGCTAGCAATGATCGGAGTTTGCAAATTTCCATGGTTCCGCAAGAGCATTACAAAGAGCTTGACGCGCTTGATACCTATAGTGTGCAAGAACTGTAGACATTCTACGTCCCTCCCAGGCGAGGAGATGAAAAGGCAATCCTCTTTTATCAATCCACGGAAACCAAAGTGGAGAAAGAAATTTGGCATGGTGCCGATTCTATACTTGACAGGCTCAAGCCCATCCGTCTGCCTAGATATTACACAGAAGGCTTAAAAAGGCTATTGAAGCGCCAAGGTATACCCTTCAAACAGACTGCTCGACAAGCTCGGTTCTACAACAGGATCTGGGATGTTCCCGGAACTCAGCGAAAGCTACCCAACGGGAGAATGGAAACGATCGGGCTTGGATATGTTCAATCCAAGAAACGAGAGCGAGTCCATGGCAGCTGCGTCATACATGACTTCGATGAAGAAGGAGACGTTCTGTTAAAAGACGCTGACCCTGAACCAAAACAAGGTCATGCCGTCAAAATGCCGAGTCCGTCGTTTGAAAAATGGATGGACAAGCTAATAAGGGAAGCGGGTTAAAAGGTCCGGGATGACCATAACCGCGAAATGGCCATTTAAGAGAAAGCCAGGATGCAGCGCCTCCTTCAACAGGCCACAGAGAATGACAATACTCTTCGTCGCCAACCTGTCATACAAAAGACCCGGCGCAGAGGCAAAAATAAACCAAAGAACGGAAAAAACGTTCGACAACGGCAAAGCGGGTCCGAAAAGCCACGCAATCAAGAATCGAGCAGCCGGGATCCGTCTCTTATAAAGAAAATGGGTCGAGAATATTCTTTTCCCCAAGACAAGACAAAGAAGATATTCAATCTTGTCATGAAACATCAGATGATGACACTCTCGGAGTCCAAGCACTCCGAGCAAGCAAACGAGGTCTCTTATCCCGACTATTGCTCCTATCACCGAGAAATAGGACACCCTCTTGAAGACTTCTTCACCTTCAAGAATTGGGTCGAAGACCAATACCAACTCGGCAAGTTCGCTTTATCCAGCAGCTGGAAGGTAACACCGCCGTAGAAGCATGAACCGAAAGCCACGTATACAGCGAGAATGGAACCGGATCAATATCAGTCTTGGAAGCGATCTCGTATCTGCCACGTGATAACACTGTCAGAAGAAGAGCCCGAGAATATGGATGACCTCCCCTGGTGCTTCGAAAACGATGATGGCGAACGAGTTTCCACAGACGCCAAAAGAGCTGGAAGATGGGATACATACTACTGCAGATGATCTCAGAAAAATCGACTTGGGAACGGCAAACGATCCACGGCCAACGTTCGTCAGTGAACTGTTATCTGAAGAAAGGGTGGCTACGCTTAAAAACGTGCTCATGCAGTATAAAGACTATTTTGTGTGGAACTATTCCGAGATGCCAGGACTAGATCCAAAAATAGCCGTGCACAAATTGGCGATATCTCCGGACATCAAGCCGATCAAACAAGCACCTCGAAGAATGTGGCTCGAGCTTGAGATGAGCATCAACACTGAGGTCAAGAAGCTAATCGACTCTGGCTTCATCCAAGAGGTTCAATATCCTGACTGGATCGCCAACATCGTCCCGGTGATGAAGAAGAATGGGACGGTGCGCATCTGCATGGACTTCCGGGATTTCAACAAAGCTTGCCCGAAGGACGACTTTCCAGTACCGGTCACTGAGCTGATGATAGATAATACGTCCACTCACGAAGTTTTCTCCTTCATGGACGGCTCATCAGGATACAATCAAATAAAGATGCATCCTGAAGACCAGAAGTATACCACTTTCCGAACCTCTTTGGGTATATTCTGCTACAAGGTGATGCCTTTCGGTCTAAAGAACGCCAAAGCCACCTATCAGAGGGCCATAACGAAGATTTTCAATGACCTCATATATGAAATGGTCGAATGCTATATCGACGACCTTGTAGTTAAAAGCAAATCATACGAGGAACATTTAAAGCATCTGGAGATCGTGTTTCAGCGCTGTTTACCCCAATTAGAGCAAAGCTCTGTTCAAATTCTGAGGCGGGAGATGAAGCAACGCTTCATCTTCCCCCAATCAGAGCAAAGCTCTACCTTGAAAATATAAATTTTAATAAATGAAGAAACGCTTCAGATTCTTTGCGCTGCGCACAACACGCCACGTGTCAGGCGCAGATGCATCAGCGCAGCGCCCAAGAAGGCGCGCCCAATCAGAGCAAAGCTCTATTTTAAGCAAAATTAAAGGAAGCAACGCTTCAGTTGCGCAAGCACTGCGCTGCGCGACACGTGTCAGCGCAGGTGCGCTAGCGCAGTTGCGCTGCGCTATGCGCTGCGCGACACGTGTCAGCGCAGGTGCGCTAGCGCAGTTGCGCTGCGCTTTGCACTGCGCGACACGTGTCAGCGCAGGTGCGCTAGCGCAGTTGCGCTGCTTGATACGTGTCACGCGCTGGGGCGTTTGCGCAAAACAGAATTGAGATTTTAAAGAAATCTTTTCTGTTCTTGTTAAAATAAGAAGATTTTCTTCTGTAAAACAGAGGCCTTTGGATCAAAGATCCAACGTTGGGGAAAATTCCCCAAATCACTCAGAGAAAGATCTCTTTAACAAATTTAACTAATTTATGGGCACTATAAAAAGGACCCCAAATCTCAATTCAAAGGCATCAACATTTTTGAGAAAAATCAAATAGAGAGAACTCTGAAGAACTCCTCAAGAACAAAAAAGGTAAAAATGCCTTTAGAAAAAAGAGAAAATTCTCTTATGAACAGATCATTGATCTAAAAACAAAATCAATGATCTTTAATAAAAAACAAAATAAAAATAGTGCTTTGCACTTTTATGAACCTTTGGTTCTTGAAATAAAAAGAAAAACTTGAAACAAACAGTGCTTTGCACTTTTTTGTGAACCATTAGTTCTGGAATCTAAAAGATTCTCAAGTTAATAGTGCCTTGCACTTGCAAACTGCGCTGTTGCGCTCCTGGATTGGCGCAAACCACCAGAGCGCGCCACGTGTCAGCAGCGCAGGTGCAGCGCTTTAGCACAGCGCACTGCGCTTGCGCAACACGTGTCAACACTACAAGCGCTTGCGCTCTCTGATTGGCGCAAAGCGCCTGATAAATGCAATGCATTTCCTAAAGGGCCAGGCCCAAATCAAAAAGACCAAGCAGGCCTAATTAAATTGCAGTGCAATAAAAAGGGCAGAGCCCAAACAAAATAGATGCTCTGCATCACTTATAAATGGGCAGAGCCCAAACAAAACAAAAATAATGCAGTGCATTATTTAAAAAAGGGGCAAAGCCTTAGCACAGGCCTAATAAGCCAAAGACAAATAAAAATGTTGAACATTCAACTGGACTTAGCCCGGTCATGGCCATAAGTCCTTAAATTAAATTGACTGAGCATGGCTGCTCGCTAAATCAATTTACATCCTGTTCAGGGATACATCTCCGAACTCTTTTGACACCCATCGTTGTAATCCTTCAACGACGTCAGAGAGGCGACGGGTCTCGACGACCACATATCACCACGGACTGCGGGGTCCTTAAACTCGTGGACCGAAACGTCCTTAAACTAATGTTGGACCGAAACGTCCTTAAACTAATATTGGACCGAAACGTCCCTAAACTAATGTCGGACCGAAACGTCCTTAAACTAATGATGGACCACCACGTCCCTAAACTGGCGATGTACCGAAATGTCCTTAAACTAATATTGGACCGAAACGTCCCTAAACTAATATTGGACCGAAACGTCCCTAAACTAATGTTGGACCGAAACGTCCTTACACAAATGGTGGACCACCACGTCCCTAAACTGGAACATGGACCACCACGTCCCTAAACTGGAATAATAGAGCCTCCAAATGCTCTTTTGCCGGATCTAAACGGTCCCGTTTAAGTTGATCTTAGCCCCAATACGGCTAACGTATCCTTAAACATTTAAATGGACTATAAAACTCCAAGTCGACTTTGGTTCAAGGGTACATCTCCGAACTCCTCTGACACATGTCGTTGTAATCCTTCAATGTCGTCAGAGAGGTGACGGGTCCCGACGGCCATATATTAAATGGACCACTACGTCCTTAAACTGTAAATGGATCTAGACGATCCCGTTAAGTTGATCTTAGTCTCAAATCAGACTAACGTATTCTTAACGAGCGTTTAAGTTGATCTTAGTCTCAAATGTGGCTAATGTATCTTTAAACTAAAAACACCAAATCCAAATCTAAGTAAATACGGATTTGGACTAATCCACGTCCTACGGGCGATGGCATTACTCAGTCTCCGTATACAATCCACGGGCAACCACAAAAAAAACAAATACACACGACACGAAGTGAAGTTTTGGAGAAGGAGAAAGTTGTTACCGCGATGCGGTAGCGTAATTTACTGCAGGGGCTTGCGCCTGCAGGGAAGAGCGTCCCTACAATCAAAAACCACTCAAGCGAGGGGGAATATGACGAAGTCTGCTATATCGGCCGCATCCGTTTAAACCTCCGATACGCGGTGCCATAAATCAACTTGGCATTTTCGGAGAGGTAGATGGATAAAGCCATATAGCATCTGTCCCGAATCTCAGGCTAGACGTCCTTGCGTCGCGGCCGCCGTTCGGAGGGGAACAGATTCTGGCACGTCCGGTGGGACATTTTCCTCTTTCCACTCCACACTTCGTGTGTCGTCTTCGCGAACGAATCGCGGTTTGTTAATGGTTGCCTTTGGGTTGCAAGTTACTAAGATTTGGTCTTTTTTCTGGTGCAGAACTCAAGCATCAATGGCCTCTAACTGCACCAACTGCTCAAAGTGCCACTGCAACGGACGCTCCACCTCACCTAGAGGTGTAGCATATGGGCCCCAAGCGGCCTCCTTCCTCGCTTTGCCGGTTGAACAGGTGACCCAGGCCACCACCGGCCTATTTTTCGGGACCATGATCCCGCCTTCAAGCTTCCCTATGCCAATACCTGCATCGAAAGTGAACAAGAAGTCGGTCTTCTACCGGCTCACTGCTACGACGGCCCCTGTCAACGGGTCATCCATTACCAAGCCAACAGCCTCTGTCTTTGCTAGGCTGGATCAAAACTCTGAGGGGCCCACCAAGAAGCCTGTGAATCCCAAGGTGACTGTCCCAAGGAAGGAAATAGCCGCTACTCCAGAAGTCGTCAAGGCGGCTTCCCCTGTCAAAGAGTCAGTCTTTTCAAGATTGACTATTCCTGCTCCTGCACCCGCTCGAGGATCTGTCTTCGACAGGTTGAATATCATCCCTCAAAGGACAACCTCAGTCTTTGAGAGGTTAACACCAGCAACACTTCGACCGGACAAAGGGCAAAAAGAAGACGTCTCTATCTCCGATCCAGTCCCAATGGCTCGTCATGCTCGACGTCGCCATTGGCGAAGAGTGAGGAAGGCAGGGGGCAACTCCCCCTCAGGGCTAACTCCACCTGCTTCAGTGGTGGAGGTCAACGCTGCTGTTCCAACTGGAAACAGCTTTGAACTGCTGAAGAGGGTATGTAAGAACTCTCCAACCGCTACATTGAAAAGATCTCCTCCGTCCGTGGAGAGAGTTCCGGAAACACGGCAAGAACAGCCCCATCAACGGCTGTCTTCAAAAATATACAAGGTTTGGCGGAGGGTTCAAGACTCCGTGATTGATCCAGACCACTCTCGTCAACAGAAAAAGGCGAAGGTGCAAAAAGAAAAGGACCGTCCTATTAAACAGCAGAAGACAACGATCACCAGGATGCCCAGTGCAACGGCCCCCTCCACTTCAACAGCCCACAAAAGAAGAAGGCCAGAGAAAACCCCCGCGCCGGCGACAAATATCAGAGGTGGTGAACCCGAACGCCCTAAGTCAGGGGGCATTGTAGTTCATACCGTCTATATGGCGTCTGGTAAAGAGGATAGTCGCATATCTACAGGTCATCGATCGCTTACGCGATCAGTGACCAAGGCTCAGGAGAAACAGCAAAAGCTCCAGGAGATGATGACCGTGATGGCCGCACTCTCTGAGCCAAAAGAAACCCCTGAAACGACTTCGGATGAACGTCAGGAACAAGAAATTGACGCCGAATTCCTTCGTCGCATACTGGAGAAGAAGGATAAAGAGGCTGCGGAACAGGCAGCCAGCATAAAGAAAATGGCCTTCCTGTTCCAGGACATGGCGGGCATGATGATTCAACAAGATCCACCTGCTGAAGATCCCCCGATCATCCTTGAAGACGATAGGGGAGAAACGTCGAATCCTCCTCCAGCTCTCTCAACGGCCAAGGAGGAGGCAATCTCCAAAGCCGATCTGGACGAATATATAGCTCAGCAGATCCGGGTTCATCATGCGACTGAGGCAGCCGATCAGATCGTCCAAACAGGACGACCATATCCGGGCTGGTATGATCAGATACAGTACCCGCCGGGCTATACAATACCTAAGTTCCGCATATATAAAGAGATAGGGAATCCGCATCAGCATGTCGCTCAATTCAGGGCCTTATGCGGCAATACTGGAGGCGATGACAAATTGATGCTTCGCCAATTCGTCGGCAGCTTGTCAGAAACAGCGTTCGAATGGTATTCCGAACTCCCGAACGATTCTGTCAAGACGTTCGCTGAAATGGAGTTGCTATTCACTCAGCGATTCGCGAGCGCCAGCGAACGGGCCCCGATAACAGCATTGATTAATGCCAGGGTAAGGCCGGGCGAGACGTGGGTCCAGTACGCTATACGCTGGCGAAACTTATGGTCGAAATGCGAACAACGCATTGAAGAAGCGCCTGCGGTGGGCATGTTCGTGGGTACCCTAGACCCTCATGCCACTATCTCACAGTTCATGATGTTTTTTAAGCCGACCACATTCCAGGCTTTGATCGACAAGCTGGCCCAGATGGATCAAATGGGTCACAGACCTTCTCCCCAAAGCCAGAACCGCGGAATGACAAGGGTAAAGGGAAGACAACCTTCGTTGCGAATGCTCATCAACAACCTAGCACCCCAAAGCTAGCAGATCAATCGGGAGAGAGACGGTGGTTCTATATTGAGAAAATGAGACGCCCCTACTCATTCCCGCGGGATAAGACGAAGAAGCTGTTCGAGCTGGCTGTGAGCAACAGGCTTATCAACTTGCCGAATCCAACGCAACCGCCACAACCCAACGAGGCGAATAACCCCAATTATTGCCCTTATCATCAAACGGCAAGCCATCCGATTGAGGATTGCTTCGTCTTCAAGGGATGGATTGAAGATCAATACCTACAAGGCAAGTTTGCCCTATCTGAAAAGTGGAAGATAAATCCACCCCAGCCGCACATTCCGAAGAAGACGAACACGATGGGGGCAGCTTGTTCTTTTGTCAAGGACGAAAACGATGGGGAAAACTCATCAGACGAATCCGAAGACTACGTAGCGACTTGTCATGTGATCTCTCATCCACTGGCGGATGATGAAGAGGCTCCTTGCGCCGAGAAACCAAGGGCGAACCCTGAGCCGGAGGTTCTACGGCCGGCAGACGAGTTGATCGATATCTTCCTAAATGAAATTCGTCTGAAAGCAAAAGCCAATTAAGAGCGTGAGATGGCCATACTGGAAAGAGCCAAGACACTCCCGTCAAATCAAAAGCCATCCACTGTAGATAAAAACAAATTCAAGACGAGGAAAAGGTTCGCCAAAGCCCTATCAGCGGGAATGAAGCTACCGCCCTCTGAAGAAAATACTTTTGGTGGAGTAGAGATGCATCCTAACTTCTGCTTATATCATCAGAAGATCATACATCCTACTGAAGACTGCGAATCCTTTAACTGTTGGTGGCAAGGGTATGTCACTCAAAAGCAACACTTCGACAGGACAAAATATGAAGCTCGTAGACGTCGAAAAAGTGCGATAGATGAGCGCAAAAGAGCCGCCGACGACTGTCATATAGCCGACTCCAAAGGATCGCAAATTATCACCTTTGGAAGCGACTCTGACGAAGAGGCTGCCTTCAACCCTCTTCTCAAGGAATTCATTTCAAAGATGAAAGAATTGAGAAGTTGTGAGGACGTTCAGCCATGCAATCGCACGCTACTCGAAAAAAATCTCGGTTCCGCAAACAAAGGATCGAGTAAAAAGGATAAAGGGAAGAAAAAAACAGCCCTCATAGCCACTGCTCAACAGCAATCGAGTGGCCCTAGACCGGTTGTTTGCCGAAACAACAAGCAGCAACCCCTCCAGGAAAAGTTGAAACGTCCTTACTCGTTTCCGCAAGATAAAACAAGGGGACTGTTCGAGCTGGCGTTGCGCAACCGACTCATAAATCTGCCGGAGCCAAAACGTCTGTCACAACCAAATGACATCAATGAGCCCAACTACTGTCCCTATCACCGAATACTGGGTCACCTGATCGAGGATTGCTACGTCTTCAAAAACTGGGTTGAAGATCAATACCAACAAGGCAAGTTCGTCATCTCCGAAAACTGGAAGGTGAACCTGCCACAACCGCACGCTCTGAGAAAGACGGATATGCCGGGGGCATCATGCTCAGTCATAGAGAAAGCCTCATAGACCGAAAAGTCAATAAACTATATATTCGCCTCAAATACGGCGATGACGGACCGAAACGTCCTTAAACTAATGACGGACCACTATGTCCTAAAACTAGCTGACGGACCGAAATATCCTTAAACTAATAGCAGACCGAAACGTCTTCAAACTACTACCGCAGCATCTTTAGGCTGACAAGATACAAAAAAAACATATAAAAAAATAAAATAAAAAAAACGGTATGTCCGTAAGCAAAAAGGGCACGGATGAAAACCCGAAAGGGCTCCGTGAGTAAAAACAGCAGGGCTACCGGTGAGTGTTCGTGAAAACCCGAAAGGGCGCGACCTCGTAAAAAAATATATAAAAATAAAAGGAATAAAAAAAACGGTATGTCCATAAGCAAAATGGGCACGGATGAAAACCCGAAAGGGCTCCGTGAGTAAAAACAGCAGGGCTACCGGCGAGTGTTTGTGAAAACCCGAAAGGGCGCAACCTCGTTAAAGAACACTTACAAGATCCTCTCGACCTTGTAAGGAGAAACCACCCGCGTGAGATCCTTACGACTCACAAGGGAGCAACACACTTAGGGATCTCCATGATTCCTAAGGAGAAAATACACTTGCGAGATCCTCACGACTCGTAAGGAGAACTCTCTTATGGGACCCTCACGGCTCATAAGAGTTGAAAGTCTTAAGTTACAGAGATCTAAACCTGTGCTTAAGCAATCCCCACAACTTCCGATATTGCCCTACAAGTGGCTCAATACCGACCCTTGTATATAATCCACGGGCGCGAATAAACATTTCCCTAATCAAGTCCCATCCGAGACTGGGGATATATTCGCATGACGAACAACCCTTATAAGTCCTCTCGACTTATAAGGAGAAATCCTCCTGTAGGATCCTTACGACTTACAGAGGAACAAACACTTATGAATCCTCACGATTCCTAAGGAGAAAATACACCTACAAGATCCTCACGACTTGTAGGGAGAAATACCTTTGTGAGACCCTTACGGCTCATGAAGTCAAAAGCCTTAGTCGACAGGACCTTAACCCTGTTCGCTAAGCCACCCTTGTTCGACATCGACAGAGGCAGATGATGATTCGCTCCTGGCAATATCCCAGTTGTAGCGGTGCTGATGCCGAAATCGGCGTCTAATTTCAGGTTTACGGCGAAAAGCTAGTAGGCCGCACATGCATATGAAATAGCCGAAATGATGGGGCAACTTGCAATAAAAAGCAGCAAGTGAAAATGTATGCATGAAAAATAGCCGAAATGATTGGGCAACTCGCAATAAAAAGCAGCGAGTAAAAATAAAAAATAGCCGAAATGATTGGGCAACTCGCAATAAAAAGCAGCGAGTAAAAATAAAATAAACAGCCGAAATGATTGGGCACCGCGAAAGATAGCCAAAATGATAGGGCAATCGCGACCTTCGCGATACAAAAGCTGAAATGATAGAGCATCGCGGAAAAAGAAACAAAATGAAAAATGAAATTTATGCCCTACAGGTGATGTTACATCAAACCCTGTATACAGTCCAAGGGCTTAAACAAAGAAGGGATCATACTCCTCTCCCAGGTTTCATCATAAGAAGAAGCCAAATCTCGACGGGTCGCAAATGACGTAGATGTCATCTCAACACTCGTCTCGTAACAATGGATACAACTTCAAGCGAAGCGGAACAGCGGCAACTCCCAGTTCCATGGCTCGGCGATATACAAATCACCCAGAGTCAAACCCTCATTCCATTTGATATGGATATAATAAAAAGAATTCCTGGATACGTGGAACGCGGCTTATGTCAATCCTGACCCCGTGGAAAACGTCCAGAGCGGATCCTGGTCCTCGCAGAGCACGGCAATGAACCCATGCGAAGCATCCAGAGCAAAACCTAGTCCTCGCCGAACACGGCAGTGAACCCATGGGAAGCATCTAGAGCAAAATTCCTGGCTACGTGGAACGCGGCTTATGTCAATCCTGACCCCGTGTGAAACGTCCAGAGCAAAAAATTCCTGGCTACGTGGAAAGCGTCTTATGTCAATCCTGACCCCGTGGAAAACGTCTAGAGCGGATCCTGGTCCTCGCAGAGCACGGCAGTGAACCCGTGCGAAGCATCCAGAGCGGAACCTAGTCCTCGCCGAACACGGCATTGAACCCGTGGGAAGCATCTAGAGCAAAAATTCCTGGCTACGTGGAACGCGGCTTATGTCAATCCTGACCCCGTGTGAAACATCCAGAGCAAAAATTCCTGGCTACGTGGAAAGCGGCTTATGTCAATCCTGACCCCGTGGAAAACGTCCAGAGCAGATCCTGGTCCTCGCAGAGCACGGCAATGAACCCGTGCGAAGCATCCAGAGCGGAACCTAGTCCTCACCGAACACGGCAGTGAACCCGTGGGAAGCATCTAGAGCAAAATTCCTGGCTACGTGAAACGCGGCTTATGTCAATCCTGACCCCGTGTGAAACGTCCAGAGCAAAAAATTCCTGGCTACGTGGAAAGCGGCTTATGTCAATCCTGACCCCGTGGAAAACGTCCAGAGCGGATCCTGGTCCTCGCAGAGCACGGCAGTGAACCCGTGCGAAGCATCCAGAGCGGAACCTAGTCCTCGCCGAACACGGCATTGAACCCGTGGGAAGCATCTAGAGCAAAAATTCTTGGCTACGTGGAACGCGGCTTATGTCAATCCTGACCCCGTGTGAAACATCCAGAGCAAAAATTCCTGGCTACGTGGAAAGCGGCTTATGTCAATCCTAACCCCGTGGAAAATGTCCAGAGCGGATCCTGGTCCTCGCAGAGCACGGCAGTGAACCCGTGCGAAGCATCCAGAGCGGAACCTAGTCCTCGCCGAACACGGCATTGAACCCGTGGGAAGCATCTAGAGAAAAAATTCATGGCTACATGGAACGCGGCTTATGTCGATCCTGACCCCGTGTGAAACGTCCAGAGCAAAAAATTCCTGGTTACGTGGAAAGCGGCTTATGTCAATCCTGACCCCGTGGAAAACGTCTAGAGCGGATCCTGGTCCTCGCAGAGCACAGCAGTGAACCCGTGCGAAGCATCCAGAGCAAAACCTAGTCCTCGCCGAACACGGCAGTGAACCCGTGGGAAGCATCTAGAGCAAAAATTCCTGGCTACATGGAACGCGGCTTATGTCAATCCTGACCCCGTGTGAAACATCCAGAGCAAAAATTCCTGGCTACGTGGAACGCGGCTTATGTCAATCCTGACCCCGTGTGAAACATCCAGAGCAAAAATTCCTGGCTACGTGGAAAGCGGCTTATGTCAATCCTGACACCGTGGAAAACGCCCAGAGCGGATCCTGGTCCTCGCAGAGCACGGCAGTAAACCCGTGCGAAGCATCCAGAGCGGAACCTAGTCCTCGCCGAACACGGCATTGAACCCGTGGGAAGCATCTAGAGCAAAAATTCCTGGCTACATGGAACGCGGCTTATGTCAATCCTGACCCCGTGTGAAACATCCAGAGCAAAAATTCTCGGCTACGTGGAAAGCGGCTTATGTCAATCCTGACCCCGTGGAAAACGTCCAGAGCGGATCCTGGTCCTCACAGAGCACGGCAGTGAACCCGTGCGAAGCATCCAGAGCGGAGCCTAGTCTTCGCCGAACACGGCAGTGAACCCGTGGGAAGCATCCAGAGCAACTCCTGACTCCGTGAAATGCGGATAAGGACAATTTCACCCATCACTTGCGGGTCCTCATGACTCGCAAGGGAATAAATTCTCTTGTAAGATCCTTACGACTTTCAAGAGAACACACTTAGGAATCCTCACGATTCCTAAGGAGAAAACCCACCTACGAGATCCTCTCGATCCGTAGGGAGAAAAGTCTCTATGAGACCCTCACGGCTCATAGAGTTGAAAAGTCTTGGGCGGCAGATCTGAACCTGCGGCCTAAGCCATCGCTATCTCGTGAAGAAATCAAGGTGCTTACTCTATTATCTGCTAATTGTGACAACATGCTGATAATAAGAGAAAGAAGAAAGCGACAGAAAGAGCATCCAATTTACATTTGATCTGGCGTTCGTGACACACTCATTCACGCATAAGCAAAAGATTCAGAACGAAAAAATAGAGACAAGCTGAGATAAAATTTTTCCATTAATATTGCCAAAAGTTCTTACAATCATAAAAGCAATAAACGAAAAATATTATTACAATGGAATAACCTCAGATCCAGGACACGGATTGAGGAATTCAAAAGTAAGGCCATCCAGAGTTCTTCTGGCCTTTCTGATTATTCTGGTGCGCAACCTCTCGCGCTCCTGTGTGTCAAGATCCTCGGCAAGCCCTCCCAGCCTTCGATAAACAGCGACTATCGTCGTCTGCTGGAAAATTTGATGTAGGATGTCGATGAGGCCGTCCTGCCGTTTCTTCGAGATCAGCCCCGTCAGGTACACTGAATGCACCTTGTCTTCGGCATCATCCAGCGTATTGAGCGGTAGGGCCTCGTGAAACCCCGGAAGTGCTCTCCATATTGCTCCCAGCATGACCTTCAAGAGAGCTGAACGACGAGGAAGCAGCCAACCACCGCTTGCGTTGAGGCGACCCATGACCTCCGCACACTGGGCGTCCGTAAACTCCTGGTTTTGATGACGGCCCTGTGCGCGGATATCGTCGTAGATGATAAACTCGTGCAAACTGTATAGACGCACCGCCATTATGCCTGGAGGAAATACCACAGGAAGATTAGCGATAAAAAGAAAAATAATATACACAGAGAGTTAAATTCCCCGAGAGCAGTGCTCTGCAAACATGACTGATTACCAGAATCATAATAGGGGGAATTTAAATAAATCCCCCGAGAACTCTAAGATTGTTACTATTAAAAGATGATATAATCCGTTAAATACAAAACTCCATTTTTAATTCTCATTATCCATATTCGAACTCTTAGGAGTTCATTTTTTTTAGATCAAAGAGATCTATGTTTTGCCAAAGACGCAAGATTCTGTTCATGAGTTAAGAAACCCTGAAACAGATTCCTGAGAGCAAGGCTCTATTTGGTGAAACCCTAAAAGGATTTTCTTTACAAAGATCTATAAGAGCAAAGCTCTATTAATTAAAATTGATTTAATTCAAGATTAATTCTTACCTAAATAGTTCCTTTTAAAGAAAATCTAAGAGTTCTTAAAAACAAGAGCAGGGCTCTGAGATTCTTGGAGACGATGATCATCTGTGAAGGACCAAAGGTCCTATTTATAAGCATCAAGTGCCCTTTCAGCTTCCAAAGTTGCCGCAACGGTTGGAATTCCGCCACCGTTGCGCTCACGTTTGGCGCCACGTAAGCGCAACGGTGGGGGGGCATTTGTTTACCCCAATTAGAGCAAAGCTCTGTTCAAATTCTGAGGCGGGAGATGAAGCAACGCTTCATCTTCCCCCAATCAGAGCAAAGCTCTACCTTGAAAATCTAAATTTTAATAAATGAAGCAACGCTTCAGATTCTTTGCGCTGCGCGCAACACGCCACGTGTCAGGCGCAGATGCATCAGCGCAGCGCCCAAGAAGGCGCGCCCAATCAGAGCAAAGCTCTATTTTAAGCAAAATTAAAGGAAGCAACGCTTTAGTTGCGCAAGCACTGCGCTGCGCGACACGTGTCAGCGCAGATGCGCTAGCGCAGTTGCGCTGCGCTTCGCGCTGTGTGACACGTGTCAGCGCAGGTGCGCTAGCGCAGTTGCGCTGCGCTGTGCGCTGCTTGACACGTGTCATGCGCTGGGGTGTTTGCGCAAAACAGAATTGAGATTTTAAAGAAATCTTTTCTGTTCTTGTTAAAACAAGAAGATTTTCTTCTGTAAAACAGAGGCCTTTGGATCAAAGATCCAACGGTGGGGAAAATTCCCCAAATCACTCAGAGAAAGATCTCTTTAACAAATTTAACTAATTTATGGGCACTATAAAAAGGACCCCAGACCTCAATTCAAAGGCATCAATATTTTTGAGAAAAATCAAACAGAGAGAACTCTGAAGAACTCCTCAAGAAAAAAAAAAGTAAAAAAGCCTTTAGAAAAAAGAGAAAATTCTCTTATGAACAGATCATTGATCTAAAAACAAGATCAATGATCTTTAATAAAAAACAAAATAAAAACAGTGCTTTGCACTTTTATGAACCTTTGGTTCTTGAAATAAAAAGAAAAACTTGTTTTTCTTTGATCTAAATTCGATCAAGGAAACAAACAGTGCTTTGCACTTTTTTGTGAGCCATTGGTTCTGGAATCTAAAAGATTCTCAAGTTAATAGTGCCTTGCACTTGCAAACTGCGTTGTTGCGCTCCTGGATTGGTGCAAGCCACCAGAGCGCGCCACGTGTCAGCAGCGCAGGTGCAGCGCTTTAGCACAGCGCACTGCGCTTGCGCAACACGTGTCAACACTACAAGCGCTTGCGCTCTCTGATTGGCGCAAAGCGCCTGATAAATGCAATGCATTTCCTAAAGGGCCAGGCCCAAATCAAAAAGACCAAGCAGGCCTAATTAAATTGCAGTGCAATAAAAAGGGCAGAGCCCAAACAAAATAGATGCTCTGCATCACTTATAAATGGGCAGAGCCCAAACAAAACAAAAATAATGCAGTGCATTATTTAAAAAAGGGGCAAAGCCTTAGCACAGGCCTAATAAGCCAAAGACAAATAAAAATGTTGAACATTCAACTGGACTTAGCCCGGTCATGGCCATAAGTCCTTAAATTAAATTGACTGAGCATGGCTGCTCCCTAAATCAATTTACATCCGGTTCAGGGGTACATCTCCGAACTCCTCTGACACGCATCGTTGTAATCCTTCAACGACGTCAGAGAGGCGACGGGTCCCGACGACCACACATCACCATGGACTGCGGGGTCCTTAAACTCGTGGACCGAATTGTCCTTAAACTAATGTTGGACCGAAACGTCCTTAAACTAATATTGGACCGAAACGTCCCTAAACTAACGTCGGACCGAAACGTCCCTAAACTAATGTCGGACCGAAACGTCCTTAAACTAATGATGGACCACCACGTCCCTAAACCAGCGATGGACCGAAATGTCCTTAAACTAATATTGGACCGAAACGTCCCTAAACTAATGTTGGACCAAAACGTCCTTAAACTAATGGTGGACCACCACGTCCCTAAACTGGAACATGGACCACCACGTCCCTAAACTGGAACAATAGAGCCTTCAAATGCTCTTTTGCCGGATCTAAACGGTCCCGTTTAAGTTGATCTTAGCCCCAATAAGGCTAACGTATCCTTAAACATTTAAATGGACTATAAAACTCCAAGTCGACTTTGGTTCAAGGGTACATCTCCGAACTCCTCTGACACATGTCGTTGTAATCCATCAACGTCGTCAGAGAGGTGACGGGTCCCAACGGCCATATATTAAATGGACCACTACGTCCTTAAACTGGAAATGGATCTAGACGATCCCGTTAAGTTGATCTTAGTCTCAAATCAGACTAACGTATCCTTAACGAACGTTTAAGTTGATCTTAGTCTCAAATGCGGTTAATGTATTCTTAAACTAAAAACACCAAACCCAAATCTAAGTAAATACGGATTTGGACTAATCCACGTCCTACGGGCGACGGCATTACTCAGTCTCCGTATACAATCCACGGGCAACCACAAACAAAACAAATACACACGACACGAAGTGAAGTTCTGGAGAAGGAGAAAGTTGTTACCGCGATGCGTCCCCACAATCAAAAACCCCTCAAGCGAGGGGGAATCTGACGAAGTCTGCTACATCGGCCGCATCCGTTTAAACCTCCGATACGCGGTGCCATAAATCAACTTGGCATTTTCGGAGAGGTAGACGGATAAAGCCATATAGCATCTGCCACGAATCTCAGGCTAGACGTCCACGGATAAACCCTCTCAAATGTGCATTCGGGGTTTCCTCGGGCAAGTTCCTAGGATTCGTCGTCCGACACCGAGGCATCGAGATAGACCCCTCAAAGATCAAGGCGATCATGGAAATGCCTCCGCCAAAGACTCTCAAGCAACTGTGGTCTCTCTAAGGAAAGCTCGCGTATATCCGGCGATTTATAACCAATCTCCCCGGCAGGTGTCGTCCCTACAGTCACTTGATGAAGAAGGGAACCCCATTCATTTGGGATCGCAAGTGCCAAAGCGCACTTGACGAAATCAAGCAATACCTGCAGAATCCGCCAGTACTGGCCGCTCCCGTTAAAGGAAAACCTTTCGTCCTGTATACAACTGCCCTTGAAGGTTCCTTAAGCGCATTATGGGCATAAGAGAACGACTAAGGAAGGAGAGAGCCCTCTACTATTTGAGTTGAGTTCTCCTGGGGGCAGAAAGCAATTACTCCCCCATCGAAAAACACTGCCTGGCGTTGATCTTCGCGATAACGAAGCTCAGACACTACGCGTTGGCACATGAGGTCCATCTCATATCGAAGGTGGATCCTCTCAAATATTTAATGTCAAAGGCTATATTAACGGGATGACTCGCTAAATGGGCCCTGCTCTTGATGGAGTTCTCGATAACTTATCGACCTCTCAAGGCAGTGAAAGGCTAGACCATCGCCGACTTCCTCGCTGAGCATCCGATACATGACAAATCTCCCTTGAACTGTGAATTGCCAGACGAGCACGCATTTGACACGATCGAAGAGGAGAGAAGAGAGAATGATACCCAGTGGGAACTCTATTTCGATGGGTCATCTTCCATGAAGAAGCGCAAACAAAGCACCCCTATAATCAAATCCGGGGTAGGCTTCATCTTCGTGACTCCACATGGAGGGATACTGCGCTTTGCCTTTTCCTTGACAGAGCCGAAGACGAACAATGAAGCCGAGTATGAAGTTTTGATAGCAGGTCTTGAGATCGCCGTCGACATGGGAATTAAGAATCTCCTCATATACGGAGACTCCCAGCTGATCGTTAGCCAAGTAAACGGTGACTATCAAACGTGCAAACCAGAGTTGGTAAAGTACAGTGAGAGAGTGCAACAACTGCTGACTTGAATCCTTTCTTACACACTGGAAAGCATACCGCACGCGGAAAATAGTAAAGCGGATGCATTAGCCAAGCTCGCTAAAGAATTGGCCGACGAGAACCTCGATGACGTAAGAATCGTGGTATAAAGCCGTCGGGTTCTTGCACCGGCAGAAATATCTCCAGAGTCGTCCAAGGAGAAGGGAGCGACCAAGCAAACGACTCTACAAATAAAAGATCAGGAAAAGGCTATAGATTGGAGAGAAGTCTTTATAGACTACTTCAAATCCCGTCGAACACCTGAACATGCATTCTCAAGGCATCAGCTCTTGAAACGAGCTCTATCCTTCGCCTTTGTCAATGATACTCTGTATAAGAGATCATTTGATTCTCTGTGGCTAAGATGCCTGGGACCTAAAGAGGCAAAGAGAGTCGTCCAAGAAACTCACGACGGACTCTGCGGTTCTCACCAAGCCGGGCCAAAGATGAAGTTGAAGATCAAATGGATGGGCTATTATTGGCCCACAATGATCCAAGACTGCCTCGAATACGCAAAGCAATGCCACTCGTGCCAGATTCACGGGGACTTTATCCACCAGCATCCAAATCCGCTACACCCGACGGTGGCTAGCCGGCCATTCGAAATGTGGGGACTGACATAATCGGGTGTCACGCCCCGCTTCCCAGTGTACGGCGAAGTGGACGTGACGAGGCCCGCTACGTATGTACTCAAAAGTACATACGCTAAGCGTAACTAAGCAATATAAAATAATCACAAGAGACAAATGAAATTGAAATAACAGCAACTTTTATTAATAACATTATTTGTACAATGCATGAAATGAAAATACAACTGGAATGAAAAAGCAATGCCTAAACAGTGGCATAATAATAATAAAAGGAAGTACTGGGAAGAACAAGTACAAAGTCTAGAGCTCTGGGTCTTCCTGGAATTTCTCCAAATCTTCACTTGTAGGCTCGGTCTCAACTTGGTCCAACGCACCTGACGACATTCAAAGAAGAGAGAAATAGAATATCGTCAGCGAACAGGTCGCTCGGTAAGTCCCAAAGAAGAATGAAGAATGAGAGTGACAGAGTATAGTATTTTCTAAAGTATTGTATTGTAGTAAATTGTGGAATATTGTTTAACGATGTTGTTTGTAGCTTGGTACAGAAAGATGCCAGTGTATACGAGGGGAGTCTCTATATGCCAGAGACTAAGGGCACGTATAGTATAAGGAACCATTTATGCCACGGTATAACAGCAACTGAATATAGGTTAGGTGTCTTAATCTGACCACCTCATTCCACTTTTAACATCTTCCGTACCAATCTACCCCTTTAAACCCCGCGATGTCATATTTGTATTGTTATCTTGTAAACTTGTAATGATTGCTTGATTGACTTGATTGACTGACCGAATCCATGATATCAGGAAACGGTTATAACCGTAGAGTCATGTAAATGGAATACTGGGAATCATGTAAAAGGAATATCCATGGTTCGGTTCGGTCAAGTTATATAGATTGTTAACTGGAATCTGGAATTCATGTATTCATCTTGAGTTGGAATATAAAAGAATATAGATTGACTTGAATCACATTCAAGTCAGAAATAGTCATACTCTAACCCGAGTCAGACTACAAGAAGGTAATTTGATGTTCAATAATTGTTACGGGCCTTATTGTAATTTATAAAACTTGAGGGGGTTTATTGTAAAAATACTATTGTATATTTTTCAAAATACAACTCAAGTATTTAATTATCGTCTTTATGTACATACAACAATTTAATGATCAAGCTAAATATGTATACATGTTCGAATAACATGAAATGAGTCAAGTATATTATTCGAGTAACTACCATAAACAATGCTGTAAAGAAATATTATGTACGACTAATTAATCAAGTTGAACGAATGCGAAATATAAACAGAAATATGGCTCTAAATGTTTTGCATGCGTGAGTTCCAGTTTTACCTAAATATGACTACCGGTTTGAGAGATATATATGTTTTCGTATCGTCGCGCAAAACAGATCAGAATCTATTCGGCACCGTCACATATTTTTAAAACGCAGTTTGAGTTAATTTGTATCAGGTTTCAGGTTAAGAAAATTATTAGAAAATTGTAGGTATTTCGATGTACTTATCGAAAACACCAAGATTCATACGATTTGGATTTATGAAGCTCTAGTTATGATCATTTTAATATCAGCATTTAAAACAGAAATTCAGATTTCTGGACAGCAACTATATATTCTATTGCAAAGCCTATATCAGGTTGTTTCATGCATTCCTAAGTAATATAATATACATAAAATTATAGTTCTATCAATGGTGCATCTACACATCTAAATTTTGTCACAAACGGATATCGGGTGTTCGAGTTATGTCCAATTTAAAAACAATGTGCGAATCAGGACAGATTCTGTCCAGATCCGTCACTTAATATTGTAATGCAGTTTTCTTTATCTTAGGTAGGTTTTCAGTAAAACTATAAAACTAATAAAATCTATATCATTCGATGTAGATATCAAAAACATCTGAGTTTGCTCAATTTGGATACCTGTATACCAAGTTATGTGTCCTAGAAATTGACCGATAGCTGCAGTTTTCTGTTTTACGATCAGTGAATAAATACGATGTAATTCACAAACCGTTATGCGGATCGATCTAAAATTTTTACAGCATGTATAAAATAATATAATCTATCATATGTAAATTCCATGAAATTTTCAGAAGTAAAAATTAATGTCTAAAAATTATTTTAAACCTAAAGGTATTGATGTGTATACTAAAATCGACAAAAAGATTAACTAGTATTTTTATGCAAGCTTTATCCTTTCTTTTAATAACCAAACCGATTCCATGAGATATCGTAGATATATTATGGATTGAAATCTATGTTCTCACAACTTGTAATAAACATTCATAATCATGAAGAAAGAATTAAAAATACTTTAATTTGAACAAGAGATAATAAGATATTATTAAACCATATAGAATCATATATATCTAAACTTATGTTTATGTATATGTATATGTTTATGTGTGTCTTCTCTTATGGATTATGATATGAAAAGAATAGGGGGTTCACGATGCATGACAAGAGGAAAAAAAAAGAGGTGAGGGAAAGGAGAGAGAAGGGACTTACATGCACAAGCCGGTATTGTCACCGGGCTTGTCTATCCGCCGATAGCCTCGCGTTACTAGCGAGACCTTCTTGAAGACTTCTTCATGTTCTTCTTCTTGTCATCTTGGTGAAGAGGAAGAAGTGAGAGATAGAAAAATATGAGGAAGGAAAAGATAGAGGAGGACAAATAAAGATGTTGTAATGGTGAATAATAATATATGCATTTAACATGAGAATTAAAAGAGAAATGAAAGGTCACCATTCATTTTGGAAATGAAAGGTCTCATTTGTAGGTTATGAGAAGAATAAAAAAAATGATAAAAATAATTGCAAGAATGGGGATTTGAACATGTGACTTATGGAATAACAATGCAAGGACTTATCCAATGAGCTACAAGGTTGTTCATGCATATATTTAATTAGAATTAAATATATGATGTTGCTTAAAAAGAAAATGGGCTTTTTAGATGGGCTGTAGAGAATAAGAATAATGGATTTGGGTTAAATATTTATGAAAGGAAAAATAAGAATGAGAAGTTAAAAACTTAAATATAAGAAAAAGAAATTGTACCTAGAAAAAAAATACATAATAGATTGAGAAATAAAATAATAATAAATTTAATAGAAAAAGGAAAATACCAAGTACAAATAAATACGGTATATTATTGAAGAGAGATAAAACAAATGTATAAAAATTTTGGGGTTGTTACATTCTACCCTCCTTAAAAATAATTTCGTCCTCGAAATTACTCAAGAAGGATGGTGTAATAGAGTAAGGAAACAGGATTAGGATGATATCTTCTTCGAGCTCCGTCAATTGATACTCTAACCAATTGAGCTAATAAGTCTACAAGATACAAATAGAAAGGATGAATAAGAATTAAGGATTCAAAAGTGGAGAGATGGAGTTCAAGGAAACCGAAGGTGGAGTTCAAGATGGATTCAAGGAATATGTAATGTAAAGAATGTTTTCAGTTGCTGTTTCTTGTGTTATATTGCTTAGGTTGTTCACGCAGACCAGAACTGCATGATAGGGATTCATACAGCTCTGACCTGCATGGGCCACCAACAAAACCTGTCACGCCCCGCTTCCCAGTGTACGGCAAAGTGGACGTGACGAGGCCCGCTACGTATGTACTCAAAAGTACATACGCTAAGCGTAACTAAGCAATATAAAATAATCACAAGAGACAAATGAAATTGAAATAACAGCAACTTTTATTAATAACATTCTTTGTACAATGCATGAAATGAAAATACAACTGGAATGAAAAAGCAATGCCTAAACAGTGGCATAATAATAATAAAAGGAAGTACTGGGAAGAACAAGTACAAAGTCTAGAGCTCTGGGTCTTCCTGGAATTTCTCCAAATCTTCACTTGTAGGCTCGGTCTCAACTTGGTCCAACGCACCTGACGACATTCAAAGAAGAGAGAAATAGAATGTCGTCAGCGAACAGGTCGCTCGGTAAGTCCCAAAGAAGAATGAAGAATGAGAGTGACAGAGTATAGTATTTTCTAAAGTATTGTATTGTAGTAAATTGTGGAATATTGTTTAACGATGTTGTTTGTAGCTTGGTACAGAAAGATGCCAGTGTATACGAGGGGAGTCTCTATATGCCAGAGACTAAGGGCACGTATAGTACAAGGAACCGTTTATGCCACGGTATAACAGCAACTGAATATAGGTTATGTGTCTTAATCTGACCACCTCATTCCACTTTTAACATCTTCCGTACCAATCTACCCCTTTAAACCCCGCGATGTCATATTTGTATTGTTATCTTGTAAACTTGTAATGATTGCTTGATTGACTTGATTGACTGACCGAAACCGTGATATCAGGAAACGGTTATAACCATAGAGTCATGTAAATGGAATACTGGGAATCATGTAAAAGGAATATCCATGGTTCGGTTCGGTCAAGTTATATAGATTGTTAACTGGAATCTGGAATTCATGTATTCATCTTGAGTTGGAATATAAAAGAATATAGATTGACTTGAATCACATTCAAGTCAGAAATAGTCATACTCTAACCCGAGTCAGACTACAAGAAGGTAATTTGATGTTCAATAATTGTTACGGGCCTTATTGTAATTTATAAAACTTGAGGGGGTTTATTGTAAAAATACTATTGTATATTTTTCAAAATACAACTCAAGTATTTAATTATCGTCTTTATGTACATACAACAATTTAATGATCAAGCTAAATATGTATACATGTTCGAATAACATGAAATGAGTCAAGTATATTATTCGAGTAACTACCATAAACAATGCTGTAAAGAAATATTATGTACGACTAATTAATCAAGTTGAACGAATGCGAAATATAAATAGAAGTATGGCTCTAAATGTTTTGCATGCGTGAGTTCCAGTTTTACCTAAATATGACTACCGGTTTGAGAGATATATATGTTTTCGTATCGTCGCGCAAAACAGATCAGAATCTATTCGGCACCGTCACATATTTTTAAAACGCAGTTTGAGTTAATTTGTATCAGGTTTCAGGTTGCGAAAATTATTAGAAAATTGTAGGTATTTCGATGTACTTATCGAAAACACCAAGATTCATACGATTTGGATTTATGAAGCTCTAGTTATGATCATTTTAATATCAGCATTTAAAACAGAAATTCAGATTTCTGGACAGCAACTATATATTCTATTGCAAAGCCTATATCAGGTTGTTTCATGCATTCCTAAGTAATATAATATATATAAAATTATAGTTCTATCAATGGTGCATCTACACATCTAAATTTTGTCACAAACGGATATCGGGTGTTCGAGTTATGTCCAATTTAAAAACAATGTGCGAATCAGGACAGATTCTGTCCAGATCCGTCACTTAATATTGTAATGCAGTTTTCTTTATCTTAGGTAGGTTTTCAGTAAAACTATAAAACTAATAAAATCTATATCATTCGATGTAGATATCAAAAACATCTGAGTTTACTCAATTTGGATACCGGTATACCAAGTTATGTGTCCTAGAAATTGACCGATAGCTGCAGTTTTCTGTTTTACGATCAGTGAATAAATACGATGTAATTCACAAACCGTTATGCGGATCGATCTAAAATTTTTACAGCATGTATAAAATAATATAATATATCATATGTAAATTCCATGAAATTTTCAGAAGTAAAAATTAATGTCTAAAAATTATTTTAAACCTAAAGGTATTGATGTGTATACTAAAATCGACAAAAAGATTAACTAGTATTTTTATGCAAGCTTTATCCTTTCTTTTAATAACCAAACCGATTCCATGAGATATCGTAGATATATTATGGATTGAAATCTATGTTCTCACAACTTGTAATAAACATTCATAATCATGAAGAAAGAATTAAAAATACTTTAATTTGAACAAGAGATAATAAGATATTATTAAACCATATAGAATCATATATATCTAAACTTATGTTTATGTATATGTATATGTTTATGTGTGTCTTCTCTTATGGATTATGATATGAAAAGAATAGTGGGTTCACGATGCATGACAAGAGGAAAAAAAAAGAGGTGAGGGAAAGGAGAGAGAAGGGACTTACATGCACAAGCCGGTATTGTCACCGGGCTTGTCTATCCGCCGATAGCCTCGCGTTACTAGCGAGACCTTCTTGAAGACTTCTTCATGTTCTTCTTCTTGTCATCTTGGTGAAGAGGAAGAAGTGAGAGATAGAAAAACATGAGGAAGGAAAAGATAGAGGAGGACAAATAAAGATGTTGTAATGGTGAATAATAATATATGCATTTAACATGAGAATTAAAAGAGAAATGAAAGGTCACCATTCATTTTGGAAATGAAAGGTCTCATTTGTAGGTTATGAGAAGAATAAAAAAAATGATAAAAATAATTGCAAGAATGGGGATTTGAACATGTGACTTATGGAATAACAATGCAAGGACTTATCCAATGAGCTACATGGTTGTTCATGCATATATTTAATTAGAATTAAATATATGATGTTGCTTAAAAAGAAAATGGGCTTTTTAGATGGGCTGTAGAGAATAAGAATGGATTTGGGTTAAATATTTATGAAAGGAAAAATAAGAATGAGAAGTTAAAAACTTAAATATAAGAAAAAGAAATTGTACCTAGAAAAAAAATACATAATAGATTGAGAAATAAAATAATAATAAATTTAATAGAAAAAGGAAAATACCAAGTACAAATAAATACGGTATATTATTGAAGAGAGATAAAACAAATGTATAAAAATTTTGGGGTTGTTACATCGGGCCTATTGAACCAGTATCATCCAGAAGACATCGGTTCATATTGGCAACTACCGATTACTTCTCCAAGTGGACAGAAGCAGTACCACTAAGAGAAGTGAAGATGGAGAATATCCTCTATTTCTTCAAGACACACGTCATTTATCGGTTTGGCACTCCGCGACGGATTATCTCCGATAACGGGCCAGCCTATAGAAGCCATAAAATCAGCCGTTTTGCGCAACAACATAATATAGACTGGAGATACTCTTCGGTCTATAATCCCCAAGCTAACGGTCTAGCTGAGGCTTTCAACAAGACCTTGAAGAAGATCGTGGAAAAGACGGTGTCTCGTAATAAGAAGGACTGGCACAAGAGACTGCATGAAGCTCTCTGGGCGTATCGAACTATGTTCAAAACAACCACAAACATAACGCCGTATGCATTGGTATTCGGCACAGAAGCAATACTCTCCCTTAAGATAGAGTTACCCTCTCTACGAGTGGCAGTTCATTATGAGATAACGGACGAAGAGAATGCTCATCTTCGGCTTGAGGAGCTCGACGCCCTTGATGAAACCCGGCTCATAGCGCAACAAAACCTGGATGCTTACAAAGCAAAGATGACGCGCTCATACGAAGGATTGATTAGGCCGAGAACATTCCGCCAAGGCGAACTCGTGCTACTGGTCAAGAGACCTATGATCCCTAATCGTGCCAAAAGGGGAAAATTCGAGCCGAACTATGAAGGCTCGTACATCATAGACAAAGTTTACCATGGCGGAGCCTATCTACTCATGGACATGCATGGTGAAAGACCTTTAAGACCAATAAACGGTCGCTTCCTGAAAAAATACTACGCCTGACGAGTCACGGCCTAGGTCAACGATAGATGATGACGCCTATGTCCGCCGCTATCTTCCTAAGCCCAAACTGTATAAGTAGTAGCCGGCGCCGGACCGAAATGTCCTTAAACAAGCGACAGACCGAAATGTCCTAAAACTAACAATGGACCGAAACGTCCTTAAACTAACAATGGACCATTATGTCCTAAAACTGGCTGTTGACGAGACGTCGATAAACTACTACGAACCGCAGCATCCCAAGGCTCACACAAAAAAATAATAAAATAAAAAAAAGAAAGAAAAAGAAAACGGTATGTCCATAAGAAAAATGGGCATAGATGAAAACCCGAAAGGGCTCCGGGAGTAAAAACAGCAAGGCTACCGGCGAGTTTTGTGAAAACCCGAAAGGGCACAATCTCATTAAAAGACACTTGCAAGGTCCTCTCGACCTTGTGAGGAGAAACCACCTGTGTGAGATCCTTACGACTCACAAGGGATCAATACACTTAAGGATCATCACGATTCCTAAGAAGAAATTACACTTGCGAGATCCTCACGACTCGTAAGGAGAACCCTCTTATGAGACCCTCACGGCTCATAAGATTCAAAAGTCTTAAACTACAGGGATCTGAACCTGTTCTTAAGCCATCACAACCTCCAGCATTGCCCTACAAGCGTCTCAATATCGACCCTTATATACAATCCACATGCGCGAATAAGCATTTCCCTAACAAAGTCTCACCCGCGACTAAGGATATGTTTACACAGTGGACAGCCCTTGTAAGTCCTCTTGACTTATAAGGAGAAAATACTTTTGTAAGATCCTTACGACTTATAAGAGACCATACACTTAATACTCCTCACGATTCTTAAGGAGAAAATGCACCTACGAGATCCTCACGACTCGTAGGGAGAAATACCTTTATGAGACCCTTACGGCTCGTAAAGTTAAAAGCCTTAGTCGACAGGATCCTAACCCTGTTTACTAAGCCACCTTTGTTCGACATCGACAAAGGAAAATAATGATTCGCTCCTGGCAATATCCCAGTTGTAGCGATACTGATTCCGAAATCGGTGTCAAATCCCAAAACTTGCAGCAAAAAGCCAGCGAGCCACAAATGCATATGAAATAGCAGAAATGATGGGGCAACTTGCAAATTAGCAAGTAAAAATGTATGCATGCGAAATAGCCGAAATGATTGGGAAACTCGCAATAAAAAGTAGCGAGTAAAAATAAAATAAATAGCCGAAATGATTAGGCACCACGAAAAATAGCCGAAATGATTGGGCAATCGCGACTTTCGAGATATAAAAGCTGAAATGATAGAGTATCGCGGAAAGAAAAATATGTAAAATGAAAATTTTGCCCTACAGGTGAGATCACATCAATCCCTGTATACAATCCAAGGGCATAAACAAAGAGGGAACCACACCTTCCCACCAGGCTCCATCCGAAAGAGAGCCAAGTCTCAACGGTTCACAAAGCAGTCTAGAAATCATCTCAACATCCGTCTCATTTCAACAGACACAACATCAACAAATCAAAGCTGCGGCGAAGTTCCCAATTCCATGACTCGACGATGCACGGACAACCGAAAGTCAACCCCCGACTCTGTGAAATGCGGATAAAGTCAACCAATCCTGGTCACGTGGAACACGGCCTATGTCAATCCCGACCCCGTGGGAAACGTCCAGAGCGGAATCTGGTCCTTGCGGAACACGGCTATGTCAATTCTGACCCCGTGGGAAGCATCCAGAGCAAATCCTGGTTACGTGGAACACGGCCTATGTCAATCCTGACCCCATGGGGAGCGTCCAGAGTGGAACCTGGTCCTTGCGGAACACGACTATGTCAATTTTGACCCCGTGGAAAGCATCCAGAGCAAATCCTGGTTACGTGGAACATGGCCTATGTCAATCCTGACCCCGTGGGAAGCGTCCAGAGCGGAACCTGGTCCTTGTGGAACACGGCTATATCAATCCTGACCCCGTGGGAAGCATCCAGAGCAAATCCCGGTCACGTGGAACACGGCCTATATCAATCCTGACACTGTGGGAAACATCCAGAGCGGATCCTGGTCCTTGCGGAACACGGCTATGTCAATCCTGACCCTGTGGGAAGCATCCAGAGCAAATCCTGGTTACGTGGAAAACGGCCTATGTCAATCCTGACCCGGTAGGAAGCGTCCAGAGCGGAACCCGGTCCTTGTGGAACACGGCTATGTCAATTCTGACCCCGTGGGAAGCATCCAGAGCAAATCCTGGTTACGTGGAACACGGCCTATGTCAATCCTGACCCCGTAGGAAGCGTCCAGAGCGGAACCTGGTCCGTGTGGAACACGGCTATGTCAATCCTGACCCCGTGGGAAGCATCCAGAGCAAATCCTGGTCATGTGGAACACGGCCTATGTCAATCTTGACCCCGTGGGAAACGTCCAGAGCGGAACATGGTCCTTGCGGAACACGGCTTATGTCAATTCTGACCCCGTGGTAAGCATCCAGAGCAAATCTTGGTACGTGGAAAACGTCCTATGTCAATCCTGACCCCGTGGGAAGCGTCCAGAGCGGAACCTGGTCCTTGTGGAACACAGAAATGTCAATCCTGACCCCGTGGGAAGCATCCAGAGCAAATCCTGGTCATGTGGAACACGGCCTATGTCAATCCTGACCCCGTGGGAAGTGTCCAGAGCGGATCCTGGTCCTTGTAGAACACGGGTATGTCAATCCTTACCCCGTGGGAAGCATCCAGAGCAAATCCTGGTCCTATAGAACACGGCTAAAGTCAATTTTGACCCCGTGGGAATTGGCCAGAGCAACCCCTGACTCTGTGAAATGCGGATAATGTCAACCTCGTCCATCACTTACGGGTCCTCACGACCGTAAGAAAGAAAACTCTTTTGTGAGATCCTTACGACTCTCAGGAGAAAACCCACTTAGGAATCCTCACGATTCTTAAGGAGAAATTACACCTACGGGATCCTCTCGACCTGTAGGAAGAAAATTGTTTATGAGACCCTCACGGCTCATAAAGTTGAAAAGTCTGAAGAGGCAGATCTTAACCCTAACTCCTAAGCTGTCGCTATTCTACAAGGAAATCAAAATAGATTATCCACAAAATGCACTTACTAAAAGGTACACACCATCATGAAGCAAAATATGTCTTTTATTCATGAATCAAAATGAATATAAAGTACAATTTATGAAAGAATCAAAAAAATACTCTTATTCAGGAGTGTATACAAAAGAAGAATAAAAAAAAAATATACAATTCTTCAAGCTGGCGGACGATTCAATAGGTTTGCCAGTTCATCCTTTTTCCGCTGGGCCTCGGCTTCATGATTCATTATCGTCAAAAGACGAGCCTCCGCTTGAGCCTGTTGGGCCTGGTATGAGGCAAGCCGACTTTCAAGCTTTTTTCGGTAATCTTATGAGCTTCGACCATTTCACGAGTGAAAATGACGGCCTTATCAATGGCTACCACCTCCTTGATAGCCTCTTGAAGCCCTCGCCAAAGATCATATGCCCGAGTGGTCTTGGCCGTAAGATTAGCTTGAAGTTCCCTCAGCTCTTTGGAATCCATCTCCCTCTCCGAAAAATTTCGACTGAGCCTCTTCTCGCATGACAGCATATTTGAGGCACATCGTTCGATCAGCCCCCGCAAGCTTGCCTTTGCAGCTACAACCTCTGAGAGAAGGCGTGTAGATTCAAGAATATACAAGTAAGCCTCCACCTGACGACAGAACTCAACCCGGACTTGCACCAAGGTCTCACTATGGTAAGTAGCAAGAAAAGGAAGAGAACCGTTGGCTTCAGCAGCAAATGCTTCGACCGTGATCAGACTTCCAGTACAAAGGTCTTCAATCAGAGCTGACAATGAGTGAAGGCTTAGCTTTGCCATCCGTTCCGAGGCATGGAGAGCATAGGGGCTGGGCAGCATCACGATGCGAGATTCCAGCGTGGTAAGAACTGGCAAAGCTGTTAAGATTCATAGAAAACAATTAGCGAGATTCACAAGTAAAGAGCGAATAGAACAACATTAAAACCTTACTTACCCACGGTCATGCAAGAAAGGTCTGAAGGCTCTACAGACCCGTCAAGAATCTCAACTTCGTCATCGGCCTCCAGAACTGGAGAAGACATCAGTATCGTTATATGGAATGATGATAATGCCGTGAAGAAGGCGAACAACACTAACCTTGCCCGGAAGATAGGACGATGCGTTGAGGGGATATTGCTTGCGGAGCGGCCATCTCCAGTAGACGTTGAAAAGATTTCCTGGGAGACAGATCAGCAATAGAAGCCGCCAACCCGTGCAATTCTGAAAAGACAGAAAGGTTTAGATAACGGAGAGATTATCAAAATAAAATACAGAAGGATACCTTCGATACTTCTCCCGCTTTGGACTGGAGGGATAGCAGCTTCGGCGGCCTCCTCCATGCCCCCAGAAACATCATCGGGGACGTGGGCCGGTATAATAACTTCCGATCGAGGAGCAGTGGCCGCCACTACAGGCTCCGATGGATGGACGGTAGCCTCGACTACCTGTTCCCTAGTCTCCGAGCCATCCCCAGAAAGATCCATTGAATCTGCGGCCAACGAAGATGCCTCTTCTGGGGGAGCAAGCACCTGGGGAACGGGAGTCACCGAGGGGAGCTCCGTGGCAGGAACAACAGTTGTATCGACCCCCTCCACACTTACTAGTGTCTCATCGGGATATGTACAGGGTCCATAAGCAAGGCGCGACCCGAACTCAGATCCTTCGCCATTGCCGAAGTCCCTGCAAAGTTTTCATGAGGATAAGTGTGTGTGTGTGTGTGTGTGTGTGTGTGTGTGTAAGCGGTGCAAAATACTACAAAAGGATATATAAGTATACCAATGCGCAAAGGAGCTTCTAGTATGGCTTGTTCAAGCCGGCGTTCCTTCCTGAGGAGGTATGCTTGCTGGGGTTTGAGGGTAGACTCGTGGCCACCGGTCCACAACGAAAGCGCATCTTCGGCGTCGGCTGAGATGGGCTGCTTAAGGGCTCCCTCACCTCCCTCTTCCAAAGGACCTATGAATATCCGCCGTATCGATGGAGGATCTTCATAAGAATACGGCAGGATAAGGCCTCTTCGGGATCCTTACATTCTCAGATTCGTCCTGTGAGCGTCTTATAGCCTCAGCCAGTTGTGTGGCTTTCTCGGTAGATGAACACGGGAAAAGTAGACCACTATCCGATTCTTGCATGGCTAGTGCTTCATCTTGAAGAATAGGCTCTGATTTCACTAAAGAGTCGAGCAGATTGGTGGCCGTCTTCCTTCGCCTCTTAGGCCCAGAACTAACACCAGAAGACGATCGCTTCCTTCCCTTTGGTGCTTTAGTGTGACGTTGACCCACTTCGCCTTCAATATCCTCACTCGGCGGTGCTACCGATAACGACACCGCCATTGCCGACGCCGTAGCTGATGATACGGCTACCGGCGCCTTATTGGCCTTAGATTTAGCTCTAGTGCGCAGCGGCATACCAGCTGTGGGAGTTAGATCCACTTCCGCTGCCTCGGGAATAAGCACGACACCAGTATCTCTTAAGGGGGGCGAACCACTACTCGCGGTCGCGGCGGGACTCCCGTAGCCTGGATTGGAGTGGGAACCCTATATCCAAGGAGCATCCTCCTCTCCTCAGCAATAATGGGACTGACTCGGTGGAGGTACCAGCCCGTGAAAGACCCTAGACATCGAGGAATATAGTCCGCTTTAGGAATCACAAAGCGAGAGCCGGTGTTCAGCCGCATAAAGTGATGAGCGGTGTTACGAACAACTTCCGACGATGGGCTGGGCTCCACTGTAAACGCCTCAAAGGGGACACCCTGGTCATATCCCAGTTGTCGAGCAAAGCGGTGTGGGTTGTACCGCATAAAAAGGGCCGCACCATTTTGACGAAATACCAGATAACCCGGTCTGATCGAATATAAGTGCATGGCTTCCTTAGGCTTCAGGGAAGGTACTCCCTCTTTCGACGAGTCACAAAGCTGTTGAATCGGTCCTGAAGGAGCAGAGAGGACTTGATCGTTGAATACCATCCCGCCCGTATTCGTATAGGGATTAATCAGCACACGAATAGCTCCGGACTGAGTCGGATCGGGAGCAGAAGCGTCCACCAACCTCATGAGCCGCGGAAAAGTGTAGGCATCATAAAAGCGGGGTCTCTGATGTGCGGCGAATGCCCCTAGCACCTGCATCTCAATCCATGACGTAAAGTAATGAAGAGAGAAGCTCACTATGTCCACGTCTGGTGTTGAGGTATTGGCTGCAACGCTTAACCCATGATACAGATGCGCTAGCCCCGCAATGCCCACGGCTAGTCACGTCCCTCCAGCAATGCAATGAGCAGGGTAAATGACTGAAGCTCGCATGAATCGACGGTGCATTGGAATGATGAACTAGATGAGCCAGACGATGATAAAACCCATGAAGAAAGTCTCTTCATCTATACCAGGAGCTGCGATCGACTCAAAAGGTATAGCCGACAGGATTGAAATGTAGAACTGTGGTAAATCCTCTTCTTTAGCCGGTAGCTTGTTTAAACCGAATCCAAAGGGGTCGTTGATACTCGCAAACTTTGGTGCCGTCTTTGATAGAACGTCTTCGTGAAGGAAGCAGGCGATAAAGGTTTTGAAAGTGACGCCCTGCTCCTCTGACTCTGTGAATAGCTTCTCAAAAATACTCAGAGTCTTGATTAAACTTAGGTGCTTGTGGTGGACGGCATTTTCAGTCGACAGGCCGTCAAGCATAGCAGGCTCAGTTTCGAAAACATATTCATCAGGAGGCAGCAGTTCTTCATAGAGCGTCCCCCTGACCGGCAACCCCAAGATCTCGCGGAACTCTTCCAAGAAATTGAAACTTCGCGGTCCCCTAGTAAGAAGGTGTTGGTGGGAAGATTCCATTGATTAAAGAAAGTCTTAACCCACCAGACATGAGAGGACTGATAGTGGAAGAGAGAAGCGTACACCGCCTGATAGAGCCCAACTCTCTGCAGTCGCGCACGATGGGCAGACAGGATATAACGAGCCTAGAGAAGGTAACCCGTGGGTTGTCAAGGAGTAAGCCCTATTTTGTAAACCTGACCCCAGGGCTGGGCTTCACCTTGGCAGATACGACGCCCTAAGATGTCTATAGCTGGCACAGGGTGGTTTGGAATTCCAGTTGTTGACGGCTCGAGCCGTCCTGTAAGGGTCCAGTTCAACATCTCCACAGCAAAGACGGTTCGTGGACGCTCCATCGGCAAAAATGGATAGGTAGGCTCTGTTGGTATCTCGCAGAGAAAGCTGCGGCGACCGCGGATGATGTGCCCGTACCAGGTCCCCCATAAAAGCAAGTGGGTGCAATTAGGGTCGTGAGCTCTGATCATCGCCATCACCTCTTCATCAGACGGTGACTGAGCAAAGGCAGCCTCCGAGCGGGTGAAAGGGAAATACGGAAGAGAAGCCATTGTTTCTGAAATAAAAGAAGGGGAAACTGTTAAGTGAAGCCAACACGTATATATATTCATAAATATATATAGAGATTGATAGTGGAAGAAAGCGACAAAGAACTTATTATATGGGACTGTTGGTTACAAAACACAGGGGCCCCACAAAATCAGGAAGACAGCTCACTAATAATGTGGCTGAGCAATCATCATGAGAATAAAAGGAAGATTCTCAATAAATTCAAATGACTCTACACATTCCCCCAAAGGGAAACCCATATTGGACTCTGAGAAAATCAAATAGAATCTCTACTGCAATTTTTTCTGTAATAACAACTCAGGAGGAAAAATCCCAAGAAGTCTTCTTTTAAAGAACTAAGTTCTTTAGAGGAATTAAATTCCTTTTGAACAGGGGAATTAAATTCCCAGAAAACATTTTCAGAGTTAAAAGACTCTTTGGAATGGAATTAAATTCCATAAAAGAAGCAAGTATCACCATCGATCCCTGAGATCAGAGAAGCCCTAGCAAGAGGAGTTTGTTATTTAAGTATTGGAAATTTTTAAAGAACTTGGAAAGATGGGTTCTTGTTAAAGGAAAAAACCCTTGGTATGGATTTAAAATACAAGAGAAAACTTCTGCAAAAAGTTCGTCAGCCGTTCAAGATCCTTACCTGAAAAAGGAAATCTTTTGTTAACAGAGATAAACTCTGGAAATTTTTGAAACAGAGAACTAAGCTCTGAGAGAGGGAATTAAATTCTCAAGGCAAGAACAAGCAACGAAGAAGATGAAAAGCGAAGGCGCTTCTGAAGGGACTCCTGCATTTATAGGATGTGATGGGAAACGGTTCATCTACCCCCTTTCCTAGACAGATCCAACAGCCACAAAAGGTGACAGCGTTGCACTCACGTGCAAACACGTGAGAACAATGCTGTGGGGGGCATTTGTTCCCTCATAAAAATATCAGGAATACCCCAATAAGGGATCACGTGTTATGCCATTGTTTAGGCATTGCTTGGAAAGATGGGTTCTTGTTAAAGGAAAAAACCCTTGGTATGGATTTAAAATACAAGAGAAAACTTCTGCAAAAAGTTCGTCAGCCGTTCAAGATCCTTACCTGAAAAAGGAAATCTTTTGTTAACAGAGTTAAACTCTGGAAATTTTCAAAACAGAGAACTAAGCTCTGAGAGAGAGAATTAAATTCTCAAGGTAAGAACAAGCAAGGAAGAAGATGAAAAGCGGAGGCGCTTCTGAAGGGACTCCTGCATTTATAGGATGTGATGGGAAACGGTTCATCTACCCCCTTCCCTAGACAGATCCAATGGCCACAAAAGGTGACAGCGTTGCATCACGTGCAAACACGTGAGAAAAACGCTGTGGGGGGCATTTGTTCCCTCATAAAAATATCAGGATTACCCCAATAGGGGATTACGTGTTTTCCATTCCTGTTATGCCATTGTTTAGGCATTGCTTTTCAATCCATGTATTTACTTTCCAATGCATTGTACAAAAGAATGATAATAAATAAAGTTGTTGTTCAGTTATACCTACTGTCTTTATCTCTTGTGTACATTTCTTTTATATTGCTTAAATACGCTTAGCGTATTTACTTCAGAGTAAATACGTAGCGGCCAGTCGCGTCCTCTTCGCCGTAAACCGGGATGTGGAGCGTGACATGTGATATAACCAAATTGTCGAATCAAGTGTTGATTTGATAATATGATATACAGATGAATGATATTAATCGGTCATATATGATAAAACCAGATTATTAAATCAAGTGTTGATTTAATAATGTGATATATATTATATGTGATATAATTATATCTTAATTAATATCATTAGCTCACTAATTATTCTTCATATATATATATATATTAATATATATGATATATATATATATATATAATAATGAAGTATGGCATAAAATTCTATTTTATGAAAATAGAAATGAGGTGGAAAATGAGAGCATGGTTGCAAGCATGGGAGTTATATTTATTTATTCATCTTGACTCACTATTCAAGCATGGTTGCAATTTTATATTGTAAAATTCCATGCTTGAATGAGTGGGGGTCAAGAGTTGTCATTTATTCTTTGCTCATTCTCAACTCTTAGCCAGTTTGCTTTCTTTTGCTCCCATGGTTGCTCTCTAGCTTCTTCTTCTTCTTCGTTAATCCCATTCTTCAAGTTTCAACCCTCCATGCTTCAAGTTTCAACCCTTACATGTGATGTGAACCATGAAGCTTGAACACAAACTTGTGAGCAAATTAAACCCTACTTCACCATCACACATTAGATTAGCAATTTGATATGGAGTGTTGCCTTCACTAATTAGATTAGTGAAGGGTTAGCTTGAGCTTGTGGACTTCGGGTGGATCGTCTTTGGCGCGAAGATCACGAAGGAGTTCGTACAACTCGAAGAGGAGCCTAGTAGAGTCGCGTGGACTTCAACCCGGAGCTATTGAAGAGAAGGACTCGAACTACAAATGTTGTATGCTCTTTTCTTCTCTTGAGTTAATCACAACACAAAGGAAAACCCTTAATAATCTAGTAAAGATCTTGTTAGTCTAACTTAGCACCTAATAAAAATAAAAATTTGGCATGCTTGATGCCTCTAAAACCTTTTGGTGGTGTTAAGGCCGACTTTTATTTCTAACATGCCTGTGATGATATATATATATATATATATATATATATATACATATATATATATGCTTCTATTGTTTTGCTTCCGAGCTAGCCCTACCTCTGCCCTACCGTAAGTTAAGTAGCCTTATGGTGAAGACCCGAGACCCCGTGGCGAATGTGGATGGCATATAAAAGCATGTTATTTTGGTTGTTTCTGGTGTGACTAGGAATGAGAGGAATGCATTAATTTGGATTAATGCGAAGAAATAAACCTAAACTGATATTGTAGAACCAACTTTTTCAAAAGATTTTATAGTCATATTCTGTCACGCCCCGCTTCCCAGAGTGCGCTACGATCGACATGTGACAGAGCCAACCATGCTACCTGTGGTTAGGAAACATCCCTCCACATTCACATTACGGTTGTCTATAAGATACCAAGAACATGAAAAATATAAAACTATCTAATACATGTCCATTTGCCAGAATAAACGAGTTAAGAAATATAAATACGGAAGCAATAAAATCCAATAAACAATAATATCTGGAAACACGTCCCAAATACGGGCTCACATTAGGGAATAAACTATGGAAAGGAAACTAACTAAACTAAATACTAACACGATCCTCACTGCTCGGCCAGACGGCTGAAATACTCCTGATCAGCCCGTGAAAGAGATAAGGAACTGGGCCATGCAAAACCCAGACGTCAGTGCATCATAATATCAACAATAATAAATAACCAGGATACACAAGATATGCAGGAATAAATATAAACGATAACATGAATATAACCAGTAAGCATGGATATGCAACAGTGAAGTGTATACGTGCAGGTGAAGTGCAGTGAGTAATCTAAACTATACTACTGGGTTATCTATTCTAAAGTCTTCGAAATCAATTAATATAATTCTCATCGTAACTCATTAGTCTATGCCCCGTTCATTCCCTACGGGACCACGGTAACAGGATTATTCCGTAACGCCCGGAAAAACGGCAAACAATATATTCCGTAACGCCCGGAAAAACGGCAAACAATATATTCCGTAACGCCCGGAAAAATGGCAAATAATATATAATAGCCTTTTGAGTTACGTTCGGTTACATTCTTGATTTTCCCTTACCCCCAAGGTTATGTGTTCAAGTCAGGTATTGCTAATCGATATTTAATGCCAACACAGGATCAAGTAGGTACAGGTTTTGTCTATACGGACAACAGTAACGTCCATCGGGACAACAAGTCAGTATTGTCGGCATTATTAATAGGATCATATATCAATTCAAGCAGTGGTGTAACAGGTCATGTCAGGTAGTACACAGTGTATCAAATGGATGCCCAACAGTAAAATGTAGCAAGTATCGAATCACGGTAAAACACGGATGCACAAGTGTTTATCAGGGATTATATCTACAACTCTATGACTACGTATGATGCACATTATTAAGTATGGGGTACTAACATAACAGTAACATGAAATTATATGATATGGCATGTAACTAGAGATGCAATAAATGATACGGATACGAACGGGTATCGCAAAAAAATAAAACGGTAACATGGATACACGATACAATAAACATGTAATATTTTTATTCTTATGGACGCAAATTATATATCATAGCATGTAGCAAGATATACTTCCATGCGACTATATAGGTAATAAATGATACGGATACGAACGGCTATCCGAAAACAGTAACATGGATGTACAATGCAGTGAACATGTGATATTTTTATTCATATGAATGTAGAATATGTATCATAGCATGTAGCAAGGTAAACTTGCATGCGACTATATATGTGATAAATGATACGGATACGAACGGCTGTCCGAAAACAGTAAAACAGTAACAGGGATGTACAAGACAGTAAACATATGATATTTTTATTCATATGGATGCAAAATATATATCATAGAATGTAGCAAGATAAACTTGCCTGCGACTATATATGTGATAAATGATACGGATACGAACGGCTGTCCGAAAATAGTAAAACGGTAACAGGGATGTACAATGCAGTAAACATGTGATATTTTTATTCATATAGATGCAAAATATATATCATAGCATGTAGGAAGATAAACTCGCCTGATCGGATCTCACGACGGGGTGCGTACGTCGCGTACGATATCGGTATCTGTCCCGTTGCATACACGGGCATACAGAACAGGACCAGGCAAAGCAAGAACACGACCACACTGGATGGGGACGTCCACTGGGTCGCCCGGATCGTCGTCTACGGTCACGGCTCAGGCGATCGACCGGAAACGCGAATCCAAGAAGAGAAAGAGAAGAAAGGAGAAGGAAAAGAAGATGGGGAGAAGGAGAGGGTTGCTCCCTGTACTTTGGTGCTCTGGGGTTAGACGTGAGGAGATGGAGCTGTCGACGATGGGTTTCCGGCGATGGGATTTGCCGGTGAGGTTTCACGGCAAGGCAGTGGGTAAACAGGGTTCTTGATGTCGGGTCGAGGTTCTGCAGGGTTCGATCTCGGGGAAAGGAGGTGGTGTTGGGTTGGAGCGAAGGGAGAGGAAGAAGAGGTGGTGACGAGTGCACGGAGGCGACGGGGTCGGAGCTCCGGCGAGGGTGCAGGCGAGAGGTCAGGGGCTCCGGTTTGGGTTCGGGTTGAGGGTTTTTGTGCAGGGAAGAGTTGCAGGTGGTGGTGATGAAGGGAAGCAGAAGAGAAGGTGGTGGCAAGGGTTGACGAGCATGAGGGTGTGGGTTGCTGCAGTTGGGTTCGTGTGTAGGGAAAGAGAAAAAGAAAGGACGAAGATGTTGAGGAGAGAGAGAACGTGGGGGTGAGTTAATATAGGATTAAAAAGATATATATAGATTTTTGGGAGAGAGAGAGATGAGGGGAACAGTGGGTTAAGATTTAATAGGGATAAAATATAAAAGAATATATATATATATATATATATATATATATATATATATATTAGAAGAGAGAGAAAATATATTTGAGTATATATATATTAGGTAACAATATAATGTATAAATAATAAAATATTTAGAAAATTTGAGTTTTCTGGATAATACAAAAATACTCCAAAATACGCCCGGGGTGGGTCTAAAATTATGGTTTGAAAATACGAATAATATACGTATCAAGCAAAACCAAAATGCGATGTCCAGTTAAAGAAAATGCATACCCCCAAGAACGGATACACGTAGTATGCACGTAACGATCCAAACGAGTTCGTTGCACTAAACGGAACGAGAACAAGATATACGGATGCCACGACAGGGTTAGGGGTATGATGCATGCCATGCTAGTTATTTTTAAAATATTTTATTTGACTTGAAAAATACAGATATCAGATATAATGCAGTTATACAATATGAAAGTGCACGGATTCTCATAACTAGCCAGGATAAATTATAAACATAAATCAAGACGGGTTTCCAGCATGCGGGTCGGGTCGGATGCAAATACAGATACCGATTATACTATAAGCACCAAAAACACAATAAATCAAGAAATAGCCATAAATAAAAAATACCCACAACAGAATTGGTATAAATGAACTAGGATGTTACATTATACCCTTCTACAAAAGAATTTCGTCCTCCAAATTCCCAGAACAAGAAAAGACAAACAAACATGAATCTACAAGAAGAGGTGTGGAAATTTCTGTCGAATCTCGTCTTCTCGTTCCGAAGTTGATTCTCCGTGCGAGCGATTCTCCCATGAAACAAGTACGAGCGGGATAACCTTGTTCTTGAGGACCTTTTCTCTTCGATCAACAATCGACATCGGTCGTTCTTCATAGGTCAAATCCTCCTTTACAGTCAGCTCTGAATGATCTAGCACTTGTGCTTCATCTCGAACATACTTATGGAGTTGAGATACATGAAACACGTCATGAACATTCGCCAAAGGTGGTGGTAAAGCCAATTGATATGCCACTTCTCCAACACGCTCAATATTATCGAAAGGACACACGAATCGAGGACTAAGCTTGCCTCGGCTCCCAAAACAAATCACTCTTCTAATCGGTGATATCTTCAAGAATATAAGATCACCTACAGCGAACTCTAGAGGTCTTCTCGATATATCGGCCCAACTCTTGTGCCGATCTTGTGCTGTCTTCATGTGATTCCGGATAGTATTAATTATCTCTACTGTTTGCACGACCAAATCCGGTCCCAACAATTTTTGTTCTCCAATATCGTCCCAAAAAAAAATGGGTGAGCGACACTTGCGACCATATAACGCTTCGGATGGAGCCATCTGAATAGTCTCCCGAAAGCTATTATTATACAAAAACTCCACCAGGTGTAGATGATCCTCCTATGAACCCTTGAAGTCTAACATGTATGCTCTCAATATATCTTCAAGAGTTAGGATCATTCTTTCTGACTGGTCATCTGTCTGAGGATGATAAGCGGTGCTAAACTTCAATCGAGTCCCCAAACTTTCCTGTAAACTCCTCCAGGAGTGCGATAAGAATCGGGTATCACGATCGGAAATGATGCTCACAGGCACTCCATGCAATCTCACAATCTCCTGCATGTACCGTTCTGCTAACGCTTCCGTCGACTGACCAACTCGAAACGGTATGAAATGAGCTGCCTTGGTCAATCGATCAATAATTACCCAAACTGCATTGTTACCCTTTGGACTCCGCGGTAAAGCTGTCATGAAATCCATGGTTATATGTTCCCACTTCCATTGAGAAATCGGAAGTGGTTGCAATGAACCAGCCACCCTTTGATATTCAGCCTTAACTTGCTGAAACACCAAGCACTTTGCTACAAAGCGGGCAATCTCCTTTTTCATGCCTTCCCACCAGAAATGATGTAGTAGATCACGGTACATCTTCGTGCCTCCCGGATGTACGGAATATGCGGAACTGTGTGCCTCCTTCATAACTTCTTCGCGAATGTCTCCTTTCGGCACACACAAACGGCTACCATAACACAACGAACCATCTTCATGAATCAACAAGTCCGTTCGAAGTCCCTCTTCTACCTGTTCTCGAAACTTCTACAATCTTGGATCGTGCGAATGTGCTGCTTTAATATTATCGATCAACGACGACTGTACTTGCAGCTGCATTAACTGTCTTGAAGAATGCGGTAACACGATCTCCAACCGAAATCTCCGAAAATCATCGATAAGCTCTTTCTGTGCAGTCAACATCCGAATTGCTGGAAACCGACTAAGCGCATCCAGTACTACATTAACTTTTCCGGGATGGTACTTGAGATCAAGATCATAGTCAGCTATCAGCTCCAACTATCTACGCTGTCTCATGTTGAGCTCTTTCTACGTGAACAGGTATTTTAAGCTTTTGTGATCGGTGAATACTTCGACCCTTTCGCCCAATAAGTAGTGTCTCCGAATCTTCAAAGAGAAAAACACAGCTGCTAGCTCCAAATCATGAGTTGGGTAATTCTTCTCATGGGTCTTCGATTGTCTCGATGCGTAGGCTATAACCTTCCCATGTTGCATCAAAACACATCCCAAACCATTCCCAGACGTGTCGCTGTGAATCACCAATCCTCCGGAACCGTCTGGTACGGTCAAAATAGGAGCGGTTATCAACCTTTGCTTCAATACCTCAAAAGCTGAAGTACACCTATCCGTCCAAACGAACGGTACTTCCTTCCTCGTAAGCTTGGTTAAAGGCTTAGCCAATCGAGCAAAATTCTCCATGAACCTTCTATAATATCCAGCAAGTCTAAGAAAACTTCTGATCTCCGTTACATTCTTCGGAATCGGCCAATCTTGAACTGCTGCAATCTTTTCAGAATCAATGGCGGTTCCATCTCCGGATACGATGTGCCCCAAAAACTTCACTTCTTCAAGCCAAAACTCGCATTTACTCATATTTGCATATAATCTTTCTTGCCTCAACGTCTGCTGTGCGATTTTCAAGTGTTCTGCATGCTCTTCTAGGCTCCTCGAGTAGACTAGAATATCATCGATGAACACCACTATAAACTGGTCCAAGAATGGTAAAAAGATTCGATTTATCAAGTTCATAAATATCGTCGGTGCATTCGTGACTCCGAATGGAATCACTAAATACTCGTAATGTCCATATCGAGTTCGGAACGCAGTCTTGCAATTTTCCTCTGATTTAACTCGAACTTGATGATATCCGGATTGCAAATCCAGCTTCGAGAATACCCTCGCGCCACTATGTTTCTCGAACAATTCGCCAATGTGAGGGATCGGGTACTTGTTCTTAATAGTCACCCGGTTTAATTCTCGATAATCGATGCACATCCTCCTTGTTCTATCTTTCTTCTTGACTAGAAGAATTGGAGCCCCTCAAAGTGAATTACTGCTGCGAATCCAACCCTTCTCTAGAAATTCGGTAACCTGATTCTTTACTTCTTCCAACTCCACTGGTGCCATTGGATAATACGCCTTTGAGATTGGCGCTGCACCAGGAATGAGATCGATCGTGAACTCCATATCTCGTTTTAGCGGTAAAGCCGAGATGTCCTCGAACACGTCCATGAACTCTCGAACTACAGCTGGCGCTTCCTCCTTATCAACTTCCATCGATGAAAGAACGGCGCTTGTCGGCCTAGCCCTAAACTCGACTAGCCCGACAGAACTACTACCTCCAACAAATACAAGCTCCGGATATTCGGGAATCTGGAAAATCACTTTGTTTTCCCTACAATCAACGTGAGCGTGGAAAGTGCCGAGAAAATCCATTCCCAAGACAACATCATAACGGCCGATATCAATCACCAAGAAATCCGCGAATAACTCACGTTCGCAGATAACAACTGAACAATCCTTGTACTCACTCTAGATATGATCTTCCCGTTCCCAGTGTATATGTCCCAACAATAAATACAGGGTCGTGCAAAAAATCGAATGTGCAATAATAAACTTGGAAGACATAAAACAATGAGGTGCACCAGAATCGAATAATGCTAATGCGGGAAAATCATGAACAAGTAGGGTACCCGAAACGACTTCATCCGACGCCAAGATACTAAAGAAGATAAGCACGGTAAACAGGATTCAAGCTTGCGATAAAACATTAACTGGTAATCAATGAAATCGAGAGAAGCAAGATAATATCACGGCTATAAATCAAGGAAGTGAATCAAGAATAGGACTCCAAGTTACTTAAAAAGAGTACCGCATTGTAACAATGCTGCAGTTCATAGTTACAATCACATAACTCCGTTCAAGTCGCCTAAATCCTAGTATTTGAATCGAAAGAATAAGTAGGGAGAAACAATAGGGAACCAAAAGGTTTCAGGCCGAGAAGCAAAATTGTTTGCATATCATCAAGACAAGGGTTAAGAGAAAGATATGATTCAAGAATCACGATAACAATGTGGCAGGACATGTTCCTAATTACGGGTTTTCTGATTCGTGTATTGAGTCCAATACCCAACTACAAAATAATCAAACCCGATTAACCTAAATCCTATGGCTCTGATACCAAACAAACCCTGTTACGCCCCGCTTCCCAGAGTGCGCTACGATCGGCACGTCACAGAGCCAACCATGCTACCTGTGGCTAGGTAATATCCCTCAACAGTCACATTACGGCTGTCTATAAGATATCAAGAACATGAAAAATATAAAACTATCTAATACATGTCCATCTGCCAGAATAAACGAGTCAAGAAATATAAACGCGGAAGCAATAAAATCCAATAAACAATAATATCTTGAAACACGTCCCAAATACGGGCTCACATCAGGGAATAAAACTGCGGAAAGGAAACTAAATAAACTAAATACTAACACGATCCTCACTGCTCGGCCTGACGGCTGAAATACTCCTGGTCAGCTTGCGAAAGAGATAAAGGAACTGGGCCATGCAAAACCCAGACGTCAGTGCGTCATAATATCAACAAGAATAAATAACCAGTATACACAAGATATGCAGGCATGAATATAAACGATAACATGAATATAACCATTAAGCATGGATATGCAACAGTGAAGTGTATACGTGCAGGTGAAGTGCAGTGAGTAATCTAAACTATACTACTGGGTTATCTATTCTAAAGTCTTCGAAATCAATTAATATAATCCTCATCGTAACTCATCAGTCTATGCCCCGTTAATTCCCCACGGGACCAGGGTAACAGGATTATTCCGTAACGCCGGGAAAAACGGCAAACAATATATTCCGTAATGCCCGGAAAAACGGCAAACAATATATTCCGTAACGCCCGGAAAATCGGCAAACAATATATAATAGCCTTTTGAGTTACATTCGGTTACATTCTTGATTTTCGCTTACCCCCAAGGTTATGTGTTCAAGTCAGGTATTGCTAATCGATATTTAATGCCAACACAGGATCAAGTAGGTACAGGTTTTGTCTATACGGACAACAGTAACGTCCATCGGGACAACAAGTCAGTATTGTCGGCATTAGTAATATGATCATGTATCAAGTCAAGCAGAGGTGTATCAGGTTGTGTCAGGTGGTGCACAGTGTATCAAATGCATGCCCAACAGTAAAATGTAGCAAGTATCGAATCACGGTAAAACACGGATGCACAAGTGTTTATCAGGGATCACATCTACAACTCTATGACTACGTATGATGCACATTATCAAGTATGGGATACTAACATAACAGTAACATGAAATTATATGATATGGCATGTAACTAGAGATGCAATAAATGATACGGATGCGAACGGGTATCGCAAAAAAATAAAACGGTAACATGGATACACGATACAATAAACATGTAATATTTTTATTCTTATAGACGCAAAATATATATCATAGCATGTAGCAAGATAAACTTGCATGCGACTATATAGGTAATAAATGATACGGATACGAACAGCTATCCGAAAACAATAAAACAGTAACATGGATGTACAATGCAGTGAACATGTGATATTTTTATTCATATGGATGCAAAATATGTATCATAGCATGTAGCAAGGTAAACTTGCATGCGACTATATATGTGATAAATGATACGGATACGAACGGCTGTCCGAAAATAGTAAAACAGTAACAGGGATGTACAATGCAGTAAACATGTGATATTTTTATTCATATAGATGCAAAATATATATCATAGCATGTAGCAAGATCAATTTTCCTGCGACTATATATGTGATAAATGATACGGATATGAACGGCTGTCCGAAAATAGTAAAACAGTAACAGGGATGTACAATGCAGTAAACATGTGATATTTTTATTCATATAGATGCAAAATATATATCATAGCATGTAGCAAGATAAACTTGCCTGATCGGATCTCACGACAGGGTGCGTACGTCGCGTACGATATCGGTAACTGTCCCGATGCATACACGGGCTTACAGAATATGACCAGGCAAAGCAAGAACATGACCACACTGGATGGAGACGTCCACTGGGTCGCCCGGATCATCGTCTATGGCCACGGCTCAGGCGATCGACCGGAAACGTGAATCTAAGAAGAGAAAGAGAAGAAAGAAGAAGGAGAAGAAGAAGAAGGGGAGAAGGATGCTCCCTGTACTTTGGTGCTCTGGGGTCAGAGGTGAGGCGAGGGAGTTGTCGACGATGGGTTTCCGGCGATGGGATTTGCCGGTGAGGTTTCACGGCAAGGTAGTGGGTAAACGGGGTTCTTGATGTCGGGTTGGGGTTCTGCAGGGTTTGAGCTCGGGGAAAGGAGGTGGTGTTGGGTTGGAGAGAGGAGAGAGGAAGAAGAGGTGGTGACGAGTGTATGGAGGCGACGGGGTCGGAGCTCCGGCGATGTTGCAGGCGAGGTCCGGGGCTCTGGTTTGGGTTCGGGTTGAGGGTTTTTGTGTAGGAAAGAGTTGCAGGTGGTGGTGATGAAGGGAAGTGGAGGAGAAGGTGGTGGCGAGGGGTGACGAGGGCGCGGGTTGCTGCAGTTGGGTTCGTGCACAGGGAAAGAGAAAAAGAAAGGAAGAAGATGTTGAGGGGAGAGAGAACGTGGGGGTGAGTTAATATAGGGTTAAAAAGATATATATAGATTTTTGGGAGAGAGAGATGAGGGGAACAGTGGATTAAGATTAAATAGGGATAAAATATAAAAGAATATATATATATATATATATATATATATATATATATATATATATATTAGAAGAGAGAGAGCGGGTGAGATTCTCATGTTAAAATATATTTGAGTATATATATTAGGTAACAGTATAATGTATAAATAATATAATATTTAGAAATATATATATATATATATATATATATATATATATATATATATGAAGTGCTATGCACTTTTTGGCATCCGCATGATGAGCACATGCGGCGCTGGGTGCTGTCCAATTAGTGCTAAATACTCAGTCGTTTTGACTGTGTATGAAGTGCTAAACACTTTTTGTATGGCGCCCCCGTCGGAAGCACGTGAGGCGGTGGGCGCTGCCTAATCAGTGCTAAGTACTTAGCCATTTTGGTTATATATGGAGTGTTGAGCACTTTATTCAGCGCCCACGTCTGTTTCACGTGGGGCGCTGGCTTTCTATTTTGGGCACCTGCGTGTTTTTCACGTAAGACGCTAGGCGCTGTTAAAAGGGCGCCCATGTGGGATGCACGTAAGGCGCTAGTCTTTTTTATATGGAGATTTAATCTCTGTTGATGTCTCTGGAGAGGTTAAATCTCTATCAATGGTATTTTGACCATTAACGCTCACCAAAATCACCATTTTTGAGGATTTTAGATTGAGTTTTTAAAGAACTAAGTTCTGAGTTTCTGGAGTATCATGGACTCCGTTTTTTTCTCTTTTTTTACAAATTTATGCTTCCATAAATCTTTGATTCTCAAGAACAAGAGCTTTCCGGTGAGAATTAAATTCTCAACTTATGGGAGATTTGCCTTGTGGATCTCAAATCCCTTAGAAGAACTAAGTTCTTTTAAAATGGTTAAACCCTTAGATGTGATAGAGATATTTTGATCCTTTTTTCTTACCTAGGGTTTCGAGAAGGAAGGTTTTCTTCTTTGAGAATTGAATTCTCTGTTCTCTCGAGAGTTCACTGTATTTTTGCAGAAGCTTATATGGGGTTTTCTCCCTTTCTCTGTGTTTCTCTCCCTCTATCTCTATTTCTATGTCTCCCTGTGAGACTTGAAGTCTCGGGTTCTTTATATAGTGGAGGCAGATTGTTAACCTGTTTTGAGAAAATTTCTCATTGAGAGATTCCAATTGATTTAATTGGTCTCAAAGTTGATTTGGATAATTTTACCCACCGTTGGATCTTTGATCCAAGAATTTTCTGTTTCACAGAATATGATTTCTTGTTTCTAACGAGATTGGGGAAATATTTTCCCCTATACATAATTTATTCTGTAAAATGGTGATTTTTAATCACCATTGGATTTTTAATCCAAGAGTTCTTTGTTTTACAAAGAGCAATCTTTTTTGTTTAGAAAAATTGAGAGAATACATTCCAAAAATTGGATCATTGATCTAACCGAGAGTATCTTTCTTAGTTAGTAAGATATGGGAGATATTTTCTCCTAAAAGAATTTAATTCTATATTTTGATGATTTATCATCCTCGTTGGATTTTTGTTCCAACGGTTCTATTTAATAGAGAATATTGTAGAATTTAATTCTACCTGGGCGCTGGCGCTCACATATTGTGCACGTGGGCACCACTTAAGAATTTAATTCCTAAGATAGGTATTCCTGTGCTTTGCACATTGGCGCCCGCGTGAAGAGCACGTGAGGCGCCACCATAGGATTTAATCTTATAAAATTAGTCCTGGAGCCCTCGTGGAGAGCACGTGAGGCGCTGTCTCATTCCAACAGATTTTTGCTCTTTTATTAAGTTAAATATCGGGGGAACAAATTCTCCCAACCGTTGTGCTCATATGGCTCACACGTGAGTGTAACGGTGTCACCTTTTCTACCGTTTAATCTCCTGGGAAGTTGAACCGTCCCTTCATGTCTTATAAATAGAGCCTTTGACCCTTGAGATGACTGTCGTTCCATCATCTTCTTGAGTCTTCTTCTTCCTTGAGAATTTAATTCTCTCCTCAGAGCTTAGATCTCTGTTTCCAGAACTTTCTCAGAGTTAAACTCTGTCAAAAATTGGTAAGAATTATGACCATGATTTAACTCTTAAAGAAACTCTAAAAGAATCTCTTCTCGTTTTTGGATTTTTAACCCATTAACGGAGCTTTTCTCTTCTCTTGGAATGATCTCTTAGAGATCTTAAAAAAAACTTTTATTTGGGTAGACCATAAGTCTCAGAGGTCTTAGGGTTTTTACCCTGTTAGCGACTTTGATCTTTGAGGGTTGTTTGGAATTTAATTCCATTTACCATTGGGATTTATGAGAAAATTTCTTTTGAAATTTCTTTTGGGAATTTTATTTCCTTTTCTTATTATCTTTTTAGGGATCTTCTTGCAGATTTGAATCTGCTGTTGAACTCGTTTTTCGAGAATATTGGGAGTTTAACTCTACAGTTCAATAAGATTTTACATTAAATGAGAATCCTTTTGGATTCTTACAATGAATGCCTGCCTTATCATTGATGAGGCATCACATTGATTTTGTGGGAGGCCACTGTTTTTCTTCTAGATTGTAATGATTTTGGTATTTTTATTGCTAATCCTTTACTGGTTTTCATTTCAGATACTATGGCTTCTCATCTGTATGATCTTGAAGAGATTATCTCTTATGAGGGGATTCGCATCCAAGGCCGCTGTCAAGGCCAGGAGTTTACTGACGCCCAATGCGCTGAGGTGATGCGTCGCTTTGACGATTACAACGTTCGATTGCTCCCCCACTATTTTGCTCTTTTGAAGATTGTCATTGGGTCGATTTGGGAAGCTCTTCCTGATCTTGATGAGGCTATACCGCTCGAGGCACTTGATGATGCTGAAGACAAGGTGCATTCAATATATCTGATGGGCTTGATTTCAAAGAAGCGGAGAGATGATCTTGTCACTGTTTTGCACCGCGTCTTCCAACAGAAGGCGATATTATCCACGTACCAGAGGATGGATGACATTAGCGGGGATTCCGACGCTTGCATTCGTGAGAAAATGCATAAGAAGATGGTCAACGAAACCAGAAGCACTTTACTCAAACTTTCTTCTAAGTTCATGAATCCGTGTCCGGAATTCAGCGTCTTGCCATTGTAAACATTTTGATGATATCTCTCTTTTTTTATCACCCTTATCACCAATGTATAAATTTCTTTGAAGTATGAATGACAAAGCTCTCCTTTTCTTTATGCCAATGCTCGTATGAGGTATTATATATAAATAAAATGTCGGTGCCCACATGTCACGCACGAGAGGCGCTATTGCAGGACTTAATCCCGAAAAGAACTAGCGCCAGCGCTCACATGTCATGCACGCAAGACATTGCTATAATCCCAGAAAGAATCAGCGTCGTTGCTCACGTGTCAGGTACAAGGGGCGCCGTTGAGGGAATATTTTCACCTTCTTGCTCTTATTCCCATGAGTCAACTCTTTCTTTTTCCATTCCCTTTTTTCAGGCCTTGGAAAGAGTTCCACCATGCACAACGTTTTCTGTGCCTAAATTTAAATGCTTTTCTTTATATTCTGAAGTGATGATCTTCTTCTTCTTCATAAGAAGAAAGCCATTTTTTTTACAGACCAAGAGTTATGGCTTGCAGTCGTCCCCATGCTCGTCGGCAACTATGGGAGGTACCTATCGAGGGAATTGTTCCCCATTTTGCTGCACGATTAGTGGATCCCGTTCTAACTGATGACCAGTGTGACACGGTGATGTACGAGCTTCTGGCTCATAGAGGCTCTCCTCTTCCTATCGGCTCCATTTGGCTCCGGATGATCTTCCTGTCCGTGCTTGCTGACATCCCCCCTCATCCAGCGGAGACGACTCCGGCGATACTCGACGCAGAGAAGGACAAGATTGAGTGCTTTTTTGAGGCATATTTGATTTCCCAGCCTCTGAAAGACCGTTCTATTTAGTTAATAAGTCAGATGCGGGCTCAACGGGCCGTCATGTCCGCCTTTGCTGATGGGCACAGCGCTGACCGATAGGGAGCAACCTCTCGCGAAAATCGCCGCTTCGACATGGTAGAGAAGGCAGAGAGGGAGTTAGAGAAATTTGTTTATTTTTCTACTAATCCTTGTATCATTGATCACATATTTAGTGATCTTTTTTCTGTGGAATAAATAAATAAAAAATTTGTTGACCGCTGCCCACCACATCTCCATGAGGGCATCTTGCTTCTACACGTATACTTTGTATTTTAACCTTAGAAGTTTTTGATGCATGCATCTAGACCTAGGTGAGTACTGGACTGATGTGAACAAATTCTTCACCCTGCCACCTTGCTCACGGTGGTTTACCCGTGAGTGAAGTATAATATATGGCTGGTTTAGGGCTGGTATGTCATTTAGAATTTTGAAAGCGGATGGACACAAGCGTCGTCATCCATGATTAACTCAGGTCTTGATCTTTAAGAAACGTAATTCCGATACCCGGGGTCTATGAGTTGCGCCTTTCTTTTTCTTGATGTCTTAATTTAGCGCCAATTAGTTTATTCACTCATCTCGGAGTCTTTAGTTTATTTACTCATTTCGGAGTTTGTAGTTTATTCACTCGTTTCGGAGTTTCTAGTTTATGTACTCATTTCAGAGTTTCTAGTTTATGTACTCATTTCAGAGTTTCTAGTTTATGTACTCATTTCAGAGTGCTTTTAGTTTACCTCCCTTGGGTTTACAGGAAAACATGTCCTAATGTTATATTCAGATAACCCACATTCTTTACGACAGAGGTCCGTTAGGTTTGTGGTACTAGGGTTTTAGTCCGTGGTACCGTCCTGTTGGCTGATGTATTTCTCGATATGCAGTCTTCAAGCTGTTGTTCGAGTATCCCTACGACTGTCGTGTTTCTGATCCCTTGGGGGGGTGAACAAGATATCTTCAAGTAATCTACTTAGGTCATATTACCGTCAGAAGGGTAAGCGTTAGGACTTTGCCAGGACGCTTCTTACTTGAGGTTAGGCTCAATTTGGATCCCCGATGAGTCATAACCACTCCTCTCTGGTGTGGGATGATCTCTGATAGTTTTTTAGGCTTTATATGAGTTGTCATCAAGATCCGAAGCTGGGAATATGCCGTCACTTCATTTTTTGTTTTGATTATGTCGCGTCGATTCTTTGCTGAAGAAGGGTAGACATCTGTAAGATCTCTATGCTGCGTGTATTGCAGTTGAAGTCCGGAGTTAGGAATATGCCATTGCTCCAATTTCATTTGATAGCCGCGTTCGCATCCTGCTGAAATGAGGGGGAACGCCGGGATAGTCTCTAGGTTATATATGTATCGTCAAGACTCGGAGCTAGGATTTTGCCATGGCTCTATTTCTGCTTTGACCCTTGGGTCTTTTGTTGATGTTGCATCTCCATCCTACTGGAATGAGAAGAACGTCGGGGTGATCTTTAGGCTTTAGATGTTGCTATTAAGATCTGAAGTTAGGATTTTGCCATCACTTTACTTTTATTTGATTGACGTGTCTGCCTCTGCTGGAATGAGGAGGGAGGGGACATAGGGATAGTCTCTAGGTTGTATATGTACCGTCAAGACCTGGAGCTAAGATTTTTCCATGGCTCTATTTTTGCTTTGACCCTTTGGTCTTTTGTTGACGTTGCGTCTGCATCGTGCTGGCATGAGAAGAAACGTCAAGCTGGAGTTAGAATTTTTCCATTACTCCACTTCGCTTTGACCCTTGGGCCCCATTTTTTTTTATGATGACGTTGCGTCATGTCACGCCCTGCTTCCTGGTGTACAGGGAAGGAGACGTGGCGGGCCGCGATGTATTTACTCAGAAATAAATACGCTAAGCGTAAATAACCAATATAAATAAATAACACAAGAATGACAAGAGATGTAATAAAACAACAACTTTTTATTGATAATCATTCTTTACATACAACTGAAAAGTAAAGTACAATGAAAGAAAACGATTCATAAACAATGGTATATGGACTGAAAGAAAAGTAAGTACAAGTAGGAACTAGAACTCTGACTCCTCTGTAAACTGCTCCAAATCGTCCTGGCTGGGCTCGATCTCCTGAGAGTCGAGTCCTCCTAACAAGATTCCAAAGATAGAAGAGAAAGGAATGTAGTCAGCGAACTAACACTCCGTAAGTCCCAAAAGTTAGAATAGAAATATACCGGTAAAGAGCATAGAATAGATAAATTATGTGTTTGTTATGTTAACGTAGTTGATTGTAGCTTGGTACAGAATATATCAGTGTTTACGTGAGGAGTCCAACTATCCCGTAGACTATGGAAAACGGAAAGTATAAGGCCCCATTAGTACCCATGAGACAACGACACAGATGTATGGTAGGTGTCTTTTAGTGTCCTTCATCGTGCCACTTATAATACATTCCGTACCAATCTATCCTGTTAAAACCCCGTAATATATATATATATATATATATATATATATATTGTATAAATATAGTTAACAGAGTTGTCGTGACTATGGATACAAGTTGTTCATATAAACGGTTTCAGGATGTATTAAGTAGGCATGTAATCAAGTCAAGATATAGCCATGGTTTGGTCAAGTCAAGTTATATTTGCATATTGATATTGTTCTGGTATTCAGGTTCAGGTTCAAGTATTCATGTTTGGTATATTGGATTCATGTTGAATTGGAGTTAAGATTGGATTCATATTTGGATTGTATTCAGATTAAACTGAGACTTAGATTGAGTCAGATACTTAAACAGATTTAGATCCTGAATTAGGATCTGATGTTATCGGTAACTGTTGCACATAGACGGCGGGATTTGTGTTTTTTTCCATGACAATTACCGTTGATAACCCCGTTTTAGTTTTCTACCTTAAATAAGCAAGCACCCACTTTCTCTGGCTCTCTGAGGCTCAAGAGAATTGGTCCCGCTTAAACCTATATTTACTAGGGTCCTTATTGTAATTTAATATAACTTAAGGGGGTTTTATGAAAACTATATTTTAAATATACTTTAAAAATAAACCTCAAGTATTTATTTATGTTATATAGGGTTTTTATGGATGTAAATTTTATAGAATGAGGTATGTTAGCGAATATATATATATATATATATATATATATATATATATATATATATATATATATATATATATAACTTGAATAGTTCAAGGTATTTTAATGTAAAGTTTGACTTTTATTGATTCTTGATGGTATTTTCATGAAACTTGTAATTCTTTATATTTTAGAAAATATGGAATTTTATTATATATTAAAAATAGATGATTTGATAATATTTATATAATTATTAAAAATTAATTTTGATTATTAAATCGAAATTCTCGTTTTTCTTAAAAATTGTATTAAAATTCCATCGAGATCGTATGCTCCGTGAGGAGATCTGCATATCGCCCTACTAGCCCGTGGATGTGCGATAATCCACACCATCCAATAGCGGGTTTCCCGAAATGGGTTGTAGAGGTTTAATCGCAAGGAATTTAAATAATACTATTTACAAGAAAACGATTTTTTTTATAGTTCGAGGTATTTTATTGAAAAGTCGTATTTTGCCACAAGATATTGGTTTCAAGAGAATCGTGCTATGTCAAGATGTGTGTATGTGAGAGGTAGGTCATTACCTCATGAGGTTTTCTAAAGATATGCTAAACAAAAGTATTAAAAGATGTCGTATGTAAACTTCATGGTATTTAACTGTAAAAGCTTAAATAAAATTGTTTTACATGGAGTTTTAATATGAAACTTATTTCAAAATATTAGTTAATGATTAAAAAGCAAAGTGTAGTGATATGGATGAGTATTTATTAAGAAGAAATTATAGTTTTCAAAGTTTTAGAAACAAAAGCCGGTATAACTCCACTTACCGACATGTTTTGAAAAGAGATCATTTTAAGGTGGGGAGAGAGGAAAAGAGGTGGGACTTACTTTCTAGAAAATTAGAGGGGAGTTATAGGAAGAAATTGGTAGTTTCGTGGAGTCGCGGGATCGCCGAAAGTGCCTCGAATTCTCGCCGAAAATGGAACTAAGGCGAACTCTACTTGTACTCTTCTTTCACTTAGAAAATATTAAGAATTTTTTACAAGAGATTTCAGAATGAAGAGGGCTAGAGTATGGGGTTGTATTTATAGGGTAAAATTAGGGTTTTGGAATTGAAGAGAGAATTAAAAATGCATTAAATATAGGATTAAAGAGTGAATTTAAACTCTCTAGATAAATACAGGAAAAGCAAACAGAACAGGGGTAGTGGGGTAGGCCAAGAGTATTGTGTGCAAAGCACGCGGGAGTATTACCTACGGATAGCTGGCGTCGCCGGGCCTTGGGTCGTTCTCGCCGGTTCGATTGGGGCGTTGGGTTCTGGGATTTGAGCCATGTGTCCTAGTCTGTACATATAACATTGCGCACATGTTTGTTTTATCTGACTTTTCATTTTCACGTGTATTGCACGTGTAAACTTTTGGGCTTCCAAAAAGTTTAAAAGAAAAATCAGTAAAAATAATATGTGGCTGATGGGATTTGAACACAAGGGCTATGTCACTGCAGTGCAAGGACTTTACCAGTGAGCTACAAGCTATTTCTTGCTGTTCTTAAGCAAGTATAACTTTTAAATTGTGCTCAGACTTGCAAACTCCTTTCTGTACTTTAAGGAAAAAAAATTGTACAGAAAATTCTGGGTCATTACACATCTGCATCCTGCTGGCATAAGAAGAAACGTCGAGCTGGAGTTAGGATTTTGGCGTTACTCCACTTTGCTTTGACTCTTGGGCCCTATTTTTCTGATGATGAAATTGCGTCTGCATCCTGCTGGCATGAGAAGCACGTCGATCTGGAGTTAGTATTTTGCCATCACTCCACTTTTTAATTTGGCTTTTGTGCCTTTGTTGACGTCGCATCTGCACCGAGAAGGAGCGTCGAGCTGGAGCTGGGATTTTTCCATTACTCCTTTTTTGTTTGACCCTTGGGTCTTTTGTTGACGTTGCACTGAGAACCACGGCCCAATGATGGCATTGGAGGCTTATTTTTCCTGGGCTTTTTCTTGGACTCTTGGGCTTCTTATTTCTTTGGTTCTTTTATTAAAATAGCTTCTAGATTTCTACCAGATCTCCAGTGAACAATTGCAGTGGACTTTTAACCGTTCGCTTTGTAATCCTGGACCTTGCGTTGCCTTGCACTGATCTTTGTGTAGGCTTTATCAAAATCCTTCTGTTTGCTGGTTGTAGTTCCACTTTTGCATCGTCTTTTCTCTTTTTCACTGTTTTAGATCCAAGAACCTGTAACCTATAATATGTAGCAGACATGCGTCAAAATCACCTGTTTATTTATAAAATGAATAAGGATGGGGAATATAATAATGCAATATTATGGTGTGAATAGTCTACATCATGTTGGCATGAGAAGCACGTTGAGCTAATCTCTGATCTGTAGATACTGCCGTCAAGATCGGGCTCTCCCTTTGGTGGAGCCTAGTGGATTCCATTTTCATTTGTGCCCATGGATTGTATACAGGGGTCAGTGTGGACTCACCTGCAAGACAGAGAAAATTTTATTTTATATTTTTTAATTATTTTTCCGCGATGCTCTATCTTTTCAGCTTTTCATATCGTGAATGTTGTGATTGCCCAATCATTTCGGCTATTTTTCGCGGTGCCCAATCATTTCAGCTATATATATATATATTTTTATTTACTCGTTGCTTTTTATTACGAGTTGCCCAAACATTTCGGCTTTCTCATACGCATATTTTTTGCGACTCGTTGAGTTTTATTACGAGTTAGGAACTTAAGATCTGATACCAATCTTGGTATCAGCATCGCTGCAACTGGAATATTGCCAGGAGCGAATCATCATTTGCCGTAAGAGAACTTAGAGTTTGACACCTGTTTAGGCATCAGCATTGCTACAACTGGGATATTGCAAGAAGCGAATCATCATTTACATTTGTCTATTTGAACCAAGATGGCTTAGCAAACAGGGTTATGATCCTGTCGACAAAGGCTTTTTGACTTTATGAGCCGTAAGGGTCTCATAAAGGTATTTTTCCCTACGAGTCGAGAGGATATCGTACGCGTATTTTCTCCTTAGGAGTCATTAGGACTCCTAAGCGTGTTTTCTCTTATAAGTCATAAGGATCTTACAAGAGTGTTCTACAAGAGTCGCTCACCATATGGAGACATTTTTCACCATTGGTGGAACTTGGTAGGGAATTGTTTATTTATGCCCATGGATTGTATACAAGGGTCGATATTGGGCTACTTGTAGGGCAACTTAGGAGATATGACGGCTTAAGAACAGGTTCAGATCTTTGTAGCATAAGGCTTTTGAATCTTATGAGCCGTGAGGGTCTCATAAGGGGAATTCCCTTATGAGTCGTAAGGATCCCGTAAGTGTAATTTCTCCCTAGAAATCATGAGTATTCCTAAGTGTGTTGCTCCTTTATGAGTCGTAAGGATCTCACGCGCAGGTATTTTCTCCTCACAAGTTCGAGAGGACCTTGTAAGTGCATATGAAATTTTTATTTTTAGAGTTTGCGCCTTATTCGGGTTTTCACAAACTCGCCGGCAGTCCTGCTGTTTTTACCCATGGCGCCCTTTTGGGTTTTCATCCGTGCGCATTTTTTTACTCTCAGAGTTCTGACTCAGGAAGATAGAGAGCGGACACGAGCATCGTCATCTATCATTGACCTATGTCGTGACTTGTCAAGCATAGTACTTTTCGAGGAATCGACCGTTTGTTGGTCGGAAGGGTCTTTCGCCATGCATATCCATGAGCAGGTTAGCTCCACCTTGATAGACCTTTTCTATGATGTACGGGTCTTCATAGTTTGGCTCGAACTTCCCTCGTTTTGCACGATTAGGGATCATGGGTCTTTTGACGACTAGCATGTGTTCGCCTTGGCGGAATGTTCTCGGCCTGGTCAGTTTTTTGTATGACCGTGTCATTCTCGTCTTGTAAACTTCCAGATTTTGCTATGTTATAAGGCGCGTTTCGTCGAGAGAATTGAGCTCCTCAAGCTGAAGATGAGCATTTTCTTCATCTGTCAGCTCGTATCGAACCGCTACTCGTAGAGAAGGGAGTTCTATTTGTTAGTTATATGTATGCCCTAGAGGCCATTACTGTACATATGATGTATATTGTAGTGGATGCTATGACGTATATAGGGAGGACTTTCTTACTCGACATGATAGTATGCTATCTGGTTGCACTTTATCTTAACGTGTACACTGATTGTCTCTCTGTTACATGTTGGTAAAGCACTTAGGATGTGTACTTGACTACCTGGACTATGATGCGGATCATACTAGTGGGGACATGGTAGTCCATAAGTACATCCTTCAAAGTCCCTAGTCGTGGGTATATCGAGACGGGGCATCGATATACTAGAGTAGACTAGCGTATACCTTCTCGACCCATACAGATGGGTGATGGATGATCTCATATCCATTGGTGTTTGACATCGGAGATGATATATGGGTGCTCAGTGGAGACTGGGTACACTGGACGGACTCGCCGAGAACTCCCAGATGGTATTATACCTTACGTTAGATGGCAGTTCTCTGGTGACACTGGTACAGAGTAGTCTGTTGACCCGAGATCGTTATAGAGTCTTGTGTGGTTCCCACTGTGCTTTGATTTCCATCTTACCACGTCCAAGAGGGCGTGCAAAACGGTGGTTTTTGGGTACAGTCCCGAATCACATGGAGGCAATGAGCGATAGGAGGGGATTCGTCTCTCCCGGTATAGGGAGTTGATGTTGCGCTATGTTCGATTGGCTATAACCGGAAATCCCTGGCCAGGGTTGCTGAGATTTACTGGTAAGTGTTACCAGTAGTTTCTCGAACTGTTATAGACCTCATATCAACACGACTTATCGAGCTATTGGGGTCTGACGTTTACCATCCCTAGGCAAGATATACGACATATCAGACGATCAGTCCGGACTGTACGGTAAGTGTTACTGGTTGGATTCACTGGAGTGTGAGCGGGCTTGCTCGTCGATCTTCTGATCGCTCAATACCCGGGTGGCCGTTACGTTTAGTAGACCGCTTGCGGCTTGTGGGTGTTTGATATGATCATCATCTGCTGCCGGCGTATTGACGAGTCTTTAGAGTCCTACACAGAGGCTTCCTGGCTCAAGCGAAACGAAATAGGAGCACATATGAGATATGTGCAGGACCGAGAATAATGCGTGTATGTGATACCGTATTCCATTCTCGCGATGAATGTATCGATTGGTTGTATGTGATATAACCTAGTTATCGATTCAAGGATTGATTCGATAAGCCGATACATTGGATACTAGTTGGTTATATGCGATATGAACGGATCGTTAAATCAAGTGTTGATTTAATGATTTAATGTATAATTATATATATTTGATATATTACTTTGCATTAACTAGTATTGGTTCATTTTAAAGGGATTTTCTCACTTGAAGTGCACAATGTATATGTGATATACTTTTGTACACAAGTTTGTGTCATATTTGATGATACAAGCTAACTTGAGTTTGTGTAAAGTTTAAACCATGGTTGTGTAATGGTTAGGGTTTTCTTTTTCTTTATCATTTCTTTATTTTTTTTATTTATTTTGCAAAATAAATGAATGGTGGCTTTCTTTGGATACTAGTTGAAGCTTCATGAAGCTTTGACTAAGTGACCATATTTGTCTCATCCTTAACCCTAACCATTCCACTAAACCCTAGTTCATTCTCTACACTTGACCATGGTTGGATTATGATAAGTATTCATTTATTTTCTATTTTGATAATAACTTATCATGAGATTATTCATCATCTTCTTCTTCTTCTTCTTGAAGAAGAAAACCTAGTTTCCATCAATGGTGATTGATGAAAAAGAGTGAGAAATCCAAATCTAAAGTGAACCCACTTCCTATTTCTTCATCCTCTACCTCTTGCCAAGTAGTATAGGGTGTTTCCTTCACAAGTTTTCATGGCTTGGTGAAGGTGGAGCTTGATCTTGTGATGCCTCGACGTAGATCATCTTCGACATCGTCGTCGATGATCTAGCCCGCTTTTTCTCCGATGAAGCCGACGCTAGAGTCATGGATTCGATTTGGACAGCGAGGAGACATCATCACGGAGCTATGGAGGTGGAGCACCGGATCTACAAAGGTTGTATTTCCGTTCACTCTTGTAGTTAAGTTGTTAACTAGTTTCATTTGTCGCCTAAAATTCTAGTTAACGATCCGTATTAGGGTTTCTCGGCACTTGTAATTTTTGAAATTGGCATGGTTGATGCCTTGTGAGACCTCATTAGAGTGCCTAGGAACCCTACAGTGGTATCAGAGCCTAGCTAGAGCCTTAGGCGATGCGTAGACGGAGTTAGAAGTCCGATTAAACCGAAACCCTAACACAAATTTGCTCTCTGGACTTTTTCCAAAAATTGGGTTTTTTCCAGATTAAAAATATGCAGAAAATTCAGCAGGAAATTCTAAGAATTACGGTGCAAAAATTACCTAATGATCTGTCTAAAGTGCGGCGGAACCGCGGCATCAGCGTGCTAATGCAGCGGTTCCGCGGCCATTTTGTCTCTTCTCCCATTGAATTTTGCACAGTAATTCCTATTTTGCAGTGCTGGTTTTCCTGGAATATTTTTTTTCTGAACTCAAGAGTTGAGTTTTCTGAGTTGTATTGGGGACTCGGTGTTTTGATCGGATTGTCTAATTTTGTCTATGTGGCTTTCCGGATATTTTAGAATATGTTGAAAAGTTCGACCGGATATAAATACCCAACTTTTCCCCTGTCGGGAAATTTCCAAGTGTTGGATCTTTCCATAGTTTAATGACGTTCTAAGTAGTGCAAGTAACGCGATGGTCCCTCTAGAAGACAACAAACCTTAACTCGATTATGTGACCGTCTTGAACTGCCCTTTGAACCTTAGGGTTTGGGGCAGTACGACGTGCCACATGTGAGGCGTTGGCTTGACCCTTCTACGGCTGGACCGTTGGTACTGAGGCACGAACTGAATGTTTTTAGACTTGTTTCATGTGTTGAGCTGTTTCGGGAAAACTTGGGTGTTCGATTATTCGATCGGAAAGTTTAACATTTTCTATTTATCCGGAATGTGATACAATAATTGGAATTCATAAGTAGTTATGAGATAACTGAATGAATGTTATAAACATAGCACTTTAGTCTCACTTGATCGGTTGCCACGGAATTTTGATGTGATCAAAAGTCCGTCGCAATCACGTAGCGTACGCGGATACTCGCCGGGTAAACTTAATAGACAGCCTCGCTCCATAGCCCCGACCAAGTGACTGTAGGAGAACCCCGTCGCCGAAAGCATCCGTCCGGGTGCTCGCGGTAGCGGTGTTCCGACTTGGTGCACTTCGTCGACGGCGTTAGGGGTGCGGCCGCCTACTAAAGTTTACGATGAGCATTCGATCAGGGTGTCAGGAATCTTGTTGAATTACCCGACTTGATATTGAAAAGTGTTTTCGATAATGAGACTAAAATGCGGGGTTTATAATTGTTAGGCATGCGATGTCTAAGGAATTCATTTGATTAGGCATGCGATGTCTATGCAGGTTGCGGATTCCAACTGTTGTAGTTTTACACTTTCTTTTCTGTGACCGTGAGTGTAATATGTGATATCACCGGTTTCGTTGCTATATGTCAACGACAATTGGGATACGCATGTTTACTTACGTTGATGACATGTGATGTTATATGTTGCTGGATATGTTATATTGGATCGTCGTGTTTGAATAGCCGGGGTTTTTTATGTGAGATGAGTGTTTTTCATTTTCATTCATGTAAAAACTTGTATGTAATATTCTTTTATTGGGGCACTTCCAGGTTGCGGAAGATGTCACCTTTGTATATTATTTACTTTTCCGCACTAGGATAGACCCAAGGAGGGGAGCACAAGTAACCGGGTTCTGGAGTCCAATGGGAGACCAACTCGAGGAGTCGAGTCCGGGTCTCCTAACTCTAGAATTGGTAGGGTTGCTTGCCTCTCTAGTAGGGGTCTAGGGGTGTGGGTTTGGCTATTCATCGCGACCGTGGAATCCATATTTTATACTGGCTCGTATTGAAAACACGGACGTCCTAGTATATCCAATATTTCATATGTTTCTTCTGCTGCGATATCTGTGATGTGATCATGTGATGTTCTGTGATGGATACTTTATATAGTATATATGATATATTATATAGACGTTACTTATATTTTACACCCGCGCTAGCCCTGCCCCGCTCTGCCGTTAGTTACCTAACCTAACGGTGCATGAGGGGACATCGAGGCGAATGCGGATGGCATAAGTGTACGTCGTATTTATCTGTGATGTTTAGGTACTTAAATGATGGGACTTCATTAATATGATTAATGAAATAAAAAGAAACCTAAGATGTTGTAGAATCGAATTTCAAAATAAAACAGGTAGCTACAGTTCTTGCTTTGCACAGCGGTATATGTGATATATCATGCACCTTATTCGATGAGGAAAGGACCGAGATCCCTTCTCCGGGAGTGACTCCTTTAGCAATAACTGGCAGATGCTACACACTCGGTTTGTTTTTGATTGCTTCTATAGTTTCTGCTTTGCACAGTGATATTTATGATATATCCCGCACCTCATTCGACGAGGAAAGGACCGACGATCCCTTCACCGGGAGTGACTCCTTTAGCAAAACTAGAAAAGCCTCAAAAGCACTCCATTTTAAAATCATTTGATTCTACAACGATATCAAGTTCATTACGCAATAGGTTTTCAGAAAAACCTGTCGTAGCCCTCCGTCATTTCAGATAAGTCCTAGTTAGTATTCGTGCTACGTTTGTTGGCCTGCGTCAAGGCGTAGTGTGCGGTAGCTAACTAGTATTTATCTGCTTATGCATATGATGCAGATTGGATTAGGGTAGTCGTGCGACTTTGTTGGCCTGCGTCAAGGGTCGTGCGGGTGGGTTTAATTCAATCAGGAAATGACGGGTTGAACTTGACTAGCGCACTATGGTTTTTTGGCCTGCGTTAAGGTCATAGGACACTAGGGGCAAAATATTATCGGGAATTTCAAGTGTTGAAATTTGCAATGAGATTGCATACCTTCTATGAGATAGTTGGATCCCGATACCCGCTGCGAGTAAAAGTTACTCCTGGGAGAGTTTTACACATTGCAACTAGCCGATCAAGTAGGTGTCTAGAAAGGTGTCAACGAGGTTACGCCTCTGGGAAAACGAGGTTTACATTAATTAGGTCCGTGCGAAAGCACGGGGAACCTCCCTCAAAGTACCGACACTGGCCTGGCTGAAAGATTGGCGAACTTGTAGTGTGTAATTAATCCCGGCTAGTCTTTCCTTTTAGGGTTTGAAGGAAGATTTGATAAAAAGCAGTGGGAGCCATCCTGATTAGATAAAATAATAACCAATCTATTCTTGCTAGAGCGCACGCTGAGTGTTTTCTTCTCTCTCTCCAGGTAGCGACCATATCACGCCTTAATCAAGATAATAATACGGATTATTGACCGAACCCGCTTGTTATACTGAGCTGGGGAACGTTGGTCCCGCTCCAACTTATAATTGTTATAAGACAGAGCAGGAAATTGGGGAATACCAGATTTCCCGTGCCGCCCAAACGAAGAAAGTGCATGCTGATGCATCATCTTCGGGTGTGTTCGTTACAAAGAACTGTTTCTCTGTATCCTCTACGTACTGGGTATGTGATACCAGATCAGGATCCCAGATATGTAATCTGTTACATAGGGCTACAGAAAGGTAGAGAACTGAGAACGGGTGATAAGTTTCATGAGGCAGAAAACGGGGCAAGTGTTGCAGCCAAGTCTGTTGGTCACTGTCACCCTGTATTCCAAATACATTGATTCTGAACGAATGTTATTAGATACCGAACCTGATATACAAAATCATATCAGTCTCTTTATTAGTAAAGAAATGATAAAATTTTGTATTGTTGGATAATGTTTTGAACATTTCCTATATCAAAAGTTGATCGGTTCAGGCACGTTATCTAAAAGCATTGATCTTCTAAATCAAACTGCAGTTCTTTAGTATATGGAACACACACAAGAGGAATAGTTCAGAAATGAACGAATCCTTCTTGAGGCATTGTAGACTAGGTCATATCAATGCGACCCGACTGGCTGAAGTTACATTTTAGATGCATATTTAAATCAGTTTGAATTTACATCTTGTGAAACTTGCCAGTCATGTCACAGAGATAAGATGACCATAGCTCCGTTTACTGGAAACAGAGAAAGAGTTAGTGAACTCTTGGGATTGATACATGTTGATGTATGTAAAGTCCCCTGTCTACATATGCCAGGACTGGTTCTTTGTACTTCATTACATTCTTTGATGATCTTTCGAGATTCAGACCTATGTTCCTGTTGAAACACAAGTCCGAACCTTTTGAGATATTCACAGAATATGATTTCGAAGTAGAGAACCAAAATACGGGTATAAGTATTATGTCCTTTGATGTGATCGAAGAGGAGAATACTTGAGCACGGAATTCTTGGACTATTTTAAAGGAGAAAGAGATTCTCTCTCAGCATTACTCCTCCGTATACACCATAGCACGATGGTATATCGGGGTGGAGCAATCACACCCTATGTGATAAGGTGTGCTCTATGATGAGTAATACTGAGTTGCCTGTTCCTTTTTGGGAGTTATGCACTTGAGAAGCTGCATACCTATTGAATAGGGTTCAAATCAAATCCGTTGCCTACCACTTCATATTTGATATGATAAGGGAAGAGCCCATCTCTTAAGTTGGTTAAGATTTGGGGTTGTCCGGGCTATATCTAAAAGCAAAATCCGGACAAGCTCGAGGCAAAGTCAGTTATGTAGAACTGAAAATGTTCCAGCTATACAAACTGCAGCTGATGATTTGATAGAACCAAAGGATTCAATAGTTACCAACAAATCTCAGCCTCTCTGCCGATCTAGTAGGGTTCCTCACCCACCTGAGAGATACTTCGGTTTCTCTATGACAGTGGGAGCGAGGATTGCATCATGAGATGATAACCCAATTAGTTTCGAGCTGGCCATCAGGAGTGGGACTCTATAAGAATGCTGGATGCTTAGTGATCTGAGATGGAATCCATGTACACCAACAAAGTATGGACTTTGGTTGCAATATCTGAAGGGTTAAATCCCCATCAGGAGCAAGTATATCTTGAGAAGATTACTTGGTGTAGATGGAAAAGTTGAGACTTTCAAAGCTAGACTTGTTAAAACTTTTCGTCATCGACCAGGCGTGGATTATGATGAAACCTTTTCAAGTGGCTATGCTTAAGTCCATCCAGATCCTACTTGCCACGGCTACATACCATGACTACAATATCTGGCGGTTGGGTGTCATGACTGCTTTTCTAAATGATGATTTGGAAGAGAGCGTCTATAAGTACACAGCCAGAGGGCTTCGTAGACAGTGGGAGCAGCGGAAACATGTACAAGATGCTTTATAGGATAAAGCAGGTATCGCGGAGTTGGAACATCTGTTTTGATGTATTAGTCAAAGAGTTTGACATCATCAAAATGGGAGATGAACCTTGTATAAACAAAAGGGTAGTAGGGAGTATAGTAACGATCCTCATAGAGTACGTGGATGATATACTCTTGATAGGGAAGGAGTTTCCTATGCTACAATCGATCAATCTCCGCTTATCACAATGATTCTCCATATAGGATCAAAGTGATACCTCCTAAATCCTGAGTGTTGATCTATGAGATAGAAGTAAATGGATGTTAGGATTCTCACTAGTTGTAGTGAGATGGTATCAATCGATCCTGGGGAGAATCACTGGAAATGTTCCAGGGTGATAAAGATGACTGAATGTCAGTCGCAGGCATTGTCTTTACCCTCAATAAAAGGACGGTATGTTGGAAAAGTTCCAAGATAGATACCGTGGCATACTAGACGATAAAGGCAGGATACATCGCTACTTAAGATGCTACCAAGGAGGATGTTTGGGTGCATATTGGTTCATGAGATGAACTACGTTCCAACCATTGTGAGACAATGGAGTTGTGGCTTATGCCAAGGAACGCCGGTCCCATCAGTGATCCAGACATATTCTAAGGCGGTGTCACCTGATCATGGAGATAGTTGATCTCCAGGGTGATCGAGATTAGGAGAGTAGACTCAGAGGACAACACGGCGGATCCACTCACAAAGGCCTTTTCCCAGAGAGAGACTTTTATGGGATGGTTGAGTATGAGATACTACAACCACTGCTGCAGATGGCCCTAGTGCAAGTGGGAGATTGTTAGTTATATGTATGCCCTAGAGGCCATTACTGTACATATGATGTATATTGTAGTGGATGCTAGGACGTATATAGGGAGGACTTTCTTGCTCGACATGATAGTATGCTATCTGGTTGCACTTTATCTTAACGTGTACACTGATTGTCTCTCTGTTACATGTTGGTAAAGCCCTTAGGATGTGTACTTGACTATCTGGACTATGATGCGGATCATACTAGTGGGGATATGGTAGTCCATAAGTACATCCTTCAAAGTCCCTAGTCGTGGGTATATCGAGACGGGACATCGATATACCAGAGTAGACTAGCGTATACCTTCTCGACCCATACAGATGGGCGATGGATGATCCCATATCCATTGGTGTTTGACATCGGAGATGATATACGGGTGCTCAGTGGAGACTGGGTACACTGGACGGACTCGCCGAGAACTCCCAGATGGTATTATACCTTACGTCAGATGGCAGTTCTCTGGTGACACTGGTACAGAGTAGTCTGTTGACCCGAGATCGTCATAGAGTCTTGTGTAGTTCCCACTGTGCTTTGATTTCCATCTTACCACGTCCAAGAAGGCGTGCAAAATGGTGGTTTTTGGGTACAGTCCCGAATCACATGGAGGCAATAAGCGATAGGAGGGGATTCGTCTCTCTCGGTATAGGGAGTTGATGTTGCGCTGTGTTCGATTGGCTATAACCGGAAATCCCTGGCCAGGGTTGCTGAGATTTACTGGTAAGTGTTACTAGTAGTTTCTCGAACTGTTATAGACCTCATATCAACACGACTTATCGAGCTATTGGGGTCTGATGTTTACCACCCCTAGGCAAGATATACGACATATCAGACGATCAGTCCGGACTGTACGGTAAGTGTTACTGGTTGGATTCACTGGAGTGTGAGCGGGCTTGCTCGTCGATCTTCTGATCGCTCAATACCCGGGTGGCCGTTACGTTTAGTAGACCGCTTGCGGCTTGTGGGTGTTTGATATGATCATCATCTGCTGCCGGCGTATTGACGAGTCTTTAGAGTCCTACACAGAGGCTTCCTGGCTCAAGCGAAACGAAATAGGAGCGCACATGAGATATGTGCAGGACCGAGAATAATGCGTGTATGTGATACCGTATTCCATTCTCGCGATGAATGTATCGATTGGTTGTATGCGATATAACCTAGTTATCGATTCAAGGATTGATTCGATAAGCCGATACATTGGATACTAGTTGGTTATATGCGATATGACCGGATCGTTAAATCAAGTGTTGATTTAATGATTTAATGTATAATTATATATATTTGATATATTACTTTGCATTAACTAGTATTGGTTCATTTTAAAGGGATTTTCTCACTTGAAGTGCACAATGTATATGTGATATACTTTTGTACACAAGTTTGTGTCATGTTTGATGATACAAGCTAACTTGAGTTTGTGTAAAGTTTAAACCATGGTTGTGTAATGGTTAGGGTTTTCTTTTTCTTTATTATTTAGTTATTTTGCAAAATAAATGAATGGTGGCTTTCTTTGGATACTAGTTGAAGCTTCATGAAGCTTTGACTAAGTGACCATATTTGTCTCATCCTTAACCCTAACCATTCCACTAAACCCTAGTTCATTCTCTACACTTGACCATGGTTGGATTATGATAAGTATTCATTTATTTTCTATTTTGAGAATAACTTATCATGAGATTCTTCTTCTTCTTCTTCTTCTTGAAGAAGAAAACCTAGTTTCCATCAATGGTGATTGATGAAAAAGAGTGAGAAATCCAAATCTAAAGTGAACCCACTTCCAATTTCTTCATCCTCTACCTCTTGCCAAGTAGTATAGGGTGTTTCCTTCACAAGTTTTCATGGCTTGGTGAAGGTGGATCTTGATCTTGTGATGCCTCGACGTAGATCATCTTCGGCATCGTCGTCGATGACCTAGCCCGCTTTTTCTCCGATGAAGCCGACGCTAGAGTCATGGATTCGATTTGGACAGCGAGGAGACATCATCACGGAGCTATGGAGGTGGAGCACCGGATCTACAAAGGTTGTATTTCCGTTCACTCTTGTTGTAGTTAAGTTGTTAACTAGTTTCATTTGTCGTCTAAAATTCTAGTTAACGATCTGTATTAGGGTTTCTCGGCACTTGTAATTTTTGAAATTGGCATGGTTGATGCCTTGTGAGACCTCATTAGAGTGCCTAGGAACCCTACACTATTTCTAGGGGAAGCACTGCTTCCGTGCCGAATACCAATGCACATGGTGTTGTATTCTTGGCCGTTTTGAACGTTGTTCGGTATGCCCAGAGAGTTTTGTGCATCTATTCGTGCCGGTCTTTTTTGTTTCTGGACACCGTCTTCTTTATTATCTTTATCAAGGTCTTGTTGAAAGTTTCAGCTAGACCGTTGGCCCGAGGGTTATAGACCGAGGAGTAACTCCAATCTATTTTATGCTGTTGAGCGAAGCGGCTGATTTTATGACTTCTATAAGCTGACCCATTATCCGAGATAATTCATCGCGGAGTGCCGATCCGATAGATGACATGTGTTCTAAAGAAATGGAGAATATTCTCTATTTTCGCCTCTCTTAATGGTACTGCTTCTGCCCACTTAGAGAAGTAATCGGTCGTTGCCAATATAAACCGATGTCCTTTGGACGATGCCGGTTCAATGGAGCCAATTATATCGGTTCCCCATATTTCGAACGGCCATCTAACTACTGTTGGGTGTAGCGGATTTGGATGTTGGTGGATGAAATCCCCATGAATTTGGTATGAGTGACACTGTTTTGCATATTCGAGGAAGTCCTGAATCATTGTGGGCCAATTGTAACTCATTCTTTTTATCTTCAGCTTTATCTTTGGCCTAGCTTGATGAGAACCACAGAGTCCGTCGTGAGTTTTTTGGACGACTCTCTTCACTTCTTCTAGTCCCAGGCATCTTAGCCACAGACAGTCGAATGATCTCTTATATAGAGTATCATTGACGAAGGTGAATGAGAGAGCTCGTTTCATGAGCTGATATCTAGACGACGCATTTTTGGGCGTTTGTTGGGATTTGAAATGGTCTATGAAGACTTCCCTCCAATCCTTGACTTTTTCTTCATCCCCTATTTGAAGGGCTACTTATTGGGTCGCTTCTTTTCCTTCGGATGGCTCTATTAGGTCTTCCGAAAATATATCTGTTGGCGCGAGAACTCCGCGGCTTCGCATAATGATCCTTACGTCATCGAGGTCTTCATCGGCTAGTTCCTTAACCAATTTGGCCAATGCGTCTGCTTTGCTGTTTTCTGCACACGGTATACTCTCCAGAATGTAGGATGTGATTTGTGTTAGTAGTTGCTGCACACTTTCGCCATACTTTATCAGCTTTAGCTTGCACGTCTGGTAGTCGCCATTTACTTGTCTAACGATCAGCTGGGAGTCTCCATATATGAGGAGTTCTTTGATTTCCATATCGACAGTGATCTCAAGACTGCTATCAAAGATTCATATTCAGCTTCTTTATTAGTCCCTGGCTCCATTAAGGAGAGGGCGTAACGCAATATCCCTCCTCGCGGAGTCATGAAGATAAGGCCCACCCCGGATTTGATTATGGGTGTGTTTTGCTTTCGCTTTTTCATGGAAGATGCTCCATTGAAGTAGAGTTCCCATTGGGAATCATTTTCTTTCTTCTCTCCTTCGATTTTGTCGAACGCATGCTCATCCGGCAACTCACAATTTAAGAGGGAGTCGGCTGGTATCGGATGCTCCACGAGAAATTCAACAATGTCCTGGCCTTTCATTGCTTTGAGGGTTCGATACGTTATTGAGAACTCCATCAGGAGAAGAGCCCATTTGGAAAGCTTTCCTATTAGTATGGCCCTTGACATTAGATATTTGAGAGGATCCACCTTTGATATGAGATGGATCTTATATGCCAAGGCGTAATGTCTAAGCTTTGTTATCGCGAAGATCAGTGCCAGGCAATACTTTTCGATGGGGTAGTAGTTATTTTCTGCCCCCAAGAGAACTCGACTCAAATAGTACAAAGCTCTCTCCTTTCCCTGATCGTTCTCTTATGCCCATAGTGCGCCTAGAGAACCTTCAAGGGCTATCATATATAGGATAAGGGGTTTTCTCTTAACCGAAGCGGTCAATACCGGTGGATTTTGCAGGTATTGCTTGATTTCGTCTAGTGCATTTTGGCACTTTTGATCCCAGACGAACGGGGACCCCTTCTTCATCAGATGACTGTAGGGATGACATTTTCTAGAGAGGTTGGTTTTGAATCGCCGGATATATGCAAGCTTTCCTTGAAGGGATCGCAACTGTTTTAGAGTTCTTGGCGTGGGCATTTCCATAATCGCTTTGATCTTTGAAAGACTAATTTCGATACCCCGGTGACGTATGATGAATCCTAGGAATTTTCTTGAGGAGACTCCTGTTCATATCAGATTTTCATTATTATATTCCCCATTCTTAATCATATTGCAAATAAATAGGTGCTTTTGATCCATGTCTGCTGAATAGTTGCAGGTTACAGGTTCTCGGAACAATACAGTGAAAATGATGAAAAAACGCTACAAAAGTGAGACTACGACCAACAAATAGAAGAATCTTTATGATGCCGCCTACAGTTTAAGGAACAAGTGAAGATCAATGAACAGTTCAATTGCACAAGGTACGAAGGCAGCACAAGATTCTAGACTTCAACATGAAGCGAACGGTAAAAGTCCACGACATTCTGCACTGTGGAAATCTGGAAGAAACTAGAAAAGATTCTGAAGAACCAAGTGAAGAAAATAGAGGAAAGAGCAATAGAAGGAAACCCTGGAAAATTGAGATAGAAAGCCCCTAAGTTGGCCGCGGATCTGCGGCCAAACATGGCTTATGGCCGCGGTTCTGCGGCCGTGCTGAGCACGTGTCGGTGCATCTTGTCGGTAGGTGTCGGTGCGTTGACCAGGCTTCTCAGGGTAGTTTTCTAATTCTAGATGTGGATCAGATGTAAACCCTAGGGTTTCTATTATCTATAAATAGGAAGCCTACAGCTCTTTTTGGAGCATGCCTCTTTTTATTTCTCTAATTTAAATTTTCATTCCTTGTAATTGTCAAAGAGTGCATCAATAAAAAGTAAGTTTTTTACTTTTTATCTGCAATTTTATTTCTCTGCAATTTTTATCTGCCGTAGTTATTTTCTGCAATTTTTATCTGCCGTAGTTATTTAAAAGAAAAATAAAAAAAAATGAATTTCTTTGTTAATTCCTTAATGAGTGAGTAGTTCCTCACTTGTTAGGGTTAGTTTTGGGGAAGGTTTGAGAGATGAAAATCTCTCACCCCTTTCTTGCCCGTTCAATATTTTAAAATAAGGGCTCTATGCAAACCATACACATACCGCTCACTACGGCACCCTATCCCACGAGGTAACGGTGATTCCATAGTTAAGACCGGTTGTGTTTGATTTCCATAGAGGTTAGGGCTAAGAGTCAAGAAAGGACGGACAAGGACCAAAGGGAAGAAACCTAGTTTCTTCCCGTACGTGCTAATCCCCTTTATTAACTATTACCTTAACACCTAAAGTTCTTAATTAAGGCAAAGAAAGCTGTGAGAATAATTGACTTTCCAAACTAACCAAATCCTAACCCTAGCAAGGTTTTAATCCTAATCACATTTAACCTCAGTTTTTATAGAAAATCAAAACCTACCACAAATAGGAATTGATTTGTTGGAACAACTAGAAAATACACGTTTTCCCTGTGGACCGACCCGTACTCAACCGGCTAGCTACCACGCGACACCGTTCTTGATTGTGGTTAATTCTTTGATTTCAAAACGCACATAAGCAAAAACAACGCTCAATCAAATGGCGTCGTTGCCGGGGATAACGGTAGTTATTTTCTTTTTATAATTTCGGGTTAATTAAAAATTAAAAGAATCATAAAACTGAAAAATATATTTAAAAAATTTATCATCTTGTTATTTTTGAAGGGTTTTCGTGCGAATTGTGCTGGATCGGAAAGACGAACAGATTCAGATCTGGAAAAATCTAGTAAACAAAACAGCAAACAGCAGATCTGAACATACAGAGGAGAACCGCAACAAAAAACAGAAAGATTTTGGAGATCTGAACCGACTATTCAACCGCGGAACCGCCGCGCTTCCTAGCTTTGGACCGTGGATCCGCCGCGCTCTGCTGACGTCAGCAAGTGGAATCTTCTCTGTAAGCATCCTTTTCCTCTTTTCTGCCCTCTGTAGTCCTCTGAAAAATTTTCCTGCAGGGTTCTTTGCGCAAAACTTCTCCCCCTTCTCCAATAACTTGATCTTGTGCAGGATTCTTTGCGCCGCAAATAAAAAAAAATTTGGCAAGTGTTTTGGATTTTTGTGTGTTTACTGCTTTGCATTTTTAAAACGGACTTTTAAGGGGCTATAACACCAATCCAGATTGGGTGGGGATTTCATTACCCTTCCTAGGACCCCAAAAATCACAAAAAGCATTTTGCATCAACTTTCGAGTTAATTAAAAAATATTAGACTCAGCCAATAAGGACTGTCGTGCTCGTCAGGACAAAGGAAAAGTTGTAGGCATCGGTCGTTTATCTAAACCAGAATTTGTGGTTCCTAGGCTAGACAAGTGGGAAAGGTAATTTTAAAAGGCCCGTCTCACGGTGATTCATGAGAGGATCCCTTCTTTCTTTACTTGTGCTTACCTGGCCACAATTGGCGGTGAAGAGGCGATTTGAGGATCTCACAACTTGCCCTTTGGAACAGTTAGGAGCAGTCTAGTTGACTTAGGAGACCCTAGCTCTAGGCTTGATTGTGCATATTGTGATTGCTTGAAAGTGTGTCTAAGCTCCTTATGAAAGTATTTTGCAAAAACTCCATAAAAAAACCACAAAACAAAATTTTTTTTACAAAAACTTGCCATTTTGTCGCTAGAAATCCATTGCACCCCACTTGCACCCACTTTCTCTCATTGATGTTTTCTTACCCCCACCTTCTGTTTTTACTTTTTGACTACACTACACCTCGTTAGTGTATGTCCAGTTGGACTAGGGACACTAGCGCCCGTTTAGTCCGTGTCTCGTTAGTGCCTACTGACGACGCGTTCGACTCCGAAGTCGAAATTCCCTCCACTTCTTTACCTTCATCTTCAAATTCATCATCTTCTAAGGAGATGTCGGGATTCAATCCTAACAAGCCCTTACCTACGGGACTGATTCCACCTCCACTGGGTGCGAATAACCCACCACACCCTCCTGACGAAGCGCCCCAACGAATCGCGCTCCAGAATCTTTTCTATCCCATCCGCACCACACTTCCCACTTGTCTTTCACTTCCACCGGCTAATGGGGATAACTTTGAAATTAAACCCCACTTCATTAATATGTTGCCCAAATTTCACGGGCTGGAATCCGAAGATGCCTACATCTTCATTAACGAATTCCAGAATGTTTGCGCAATGATGAAAACCACACAACTTTCTGATGATGCTATAAGGCTATATGTCATTCTATTCACTTTATGTGACCTAGCTAAAAAATGGTTATATAGCACGGCATCACACTCCATAAAAAATTGGGAAGAGTTTGTTAAGGCTTTTCTAAAAAAGTTTACCCGCACCACAAGACCGCGAGAATTCGCAATGAAATTATTCAATTTTCCCAGCTTCCTTCCGAACCTTTTTGGAAGTGTTTCGAAAGATTTAAGGACCATCTTGTTCAGTGCCCTCACCACGGTATCGAGAATTGGCAACTTTGCCAAATTTTATACGAAGGACTGAACCCAGCAACTAAACAGTTGTTAGAAACCATTTGTCAAGGTCACTTTCTTACAAAATCAAGCGAGGAAGCTTGGCAATTTCTCGACGATCTTGCTGAACAAACACTTCAGTGGGAAAGCACTAAGACCACTTCATCTACTTCATCAGGTCAGTCTAGGGCAGGCATACATTAACTTGATATGTCGATTACAATGAAGGCTGAAATGGCTGCACTCACAAAAAAACTTGAAGCAATTGAGAGCAAATTCTCATCGCCTTCTCCTGCCCCAGCTTTACCCCCACGCACTATTTGTGCTTGTTGTTCGGATCCATCCTATCTAACCGAAGAGTGTCCTTACAACCCACATGTTCAAGGACAAGATCAAGTCAATGCTGCCTTTCAGCAAAGACAAAGAAATGATCCATACTCTTCAACTTACAATCCTGGTTGGAGGAGCCACCCAAATTTTGCTTGGAATCAAAATCAACAACAATTCCAAGGCAATAACAACTTTCAAAGGCCTCCTCCACAACAACAAGCCCCTCAACAAACTCAATATCAGCAACCTTTCTAACCCCAACCTTACCCAAACCAAATGAACAATTTTGTACCAAACAACTCTTATCCTCAGAACAATTTTGTTCAGCCGAATAACGATAAGGTTTCCTCGCTAGAACGAAGTCTGGATGCGTTTTTAAAACAATCTACACAATCTTCAGCAAGCATCCAGTCTTCCATCCAGTCTTTGGTGCAACACACTGCTTCATATGATCAGAGCATCAAAACAATTGAAGCCCAAATTGCACAACTGAATGCCGCGTTAAGCGAGCAAGAAAAGGGAAAGCTTCCATCTCAACCATTGCCAAATCCCGGTCACACACACAACGCACATGTTTCTTATGAACAACAAAATCATAATGTGAATGCTGTAACTACGTTGAGATCTGGAAGAGTGTTGTACAATAATGTGGGTATTAGTGATGACACCCCGGCCGCTGCATCTTCATCTTCTTCATCTTCTTCATCTTCTTCTTTTTCATCATCTTCTTCATCTTCTTCCGAGCCTGTTCTTCGTTCTTCACAAGACTCTACTTCTTTTACTAATTCGAACGGACCCACATCTCACTCCACGAAAACACCAACACAGGGATCCGTTCCAACTCCGCAATCTACTCCACAAACATTGGACTCAACGAATTTTCAAAATGTTCCATTTCCAAACAGGTTGAGATCCAATAAACCAACTCCACAAATGGAGAAGATTGTGGAGTTATTTAAGCAAGTTAACTTTAATATTCCTCTGTTGGATGCAATCCAACAAGTCCCTTCTTACGCTAAAATCTTGAAGGACTTATGCACCAAGAAGAGGAAATCACAGGTACCTAAGAAAGTTTTCTTAGCTAGTGTTGTGAGCAATACTCTTACCCAACCTTTGCCCCAAAAACGAAAGGACCCTGGCTGTCCTACAATTTCAATAACTATTAGGGATAAGAACATCAACCGCGCACTTTTAGATCATGGTGCCAGTGTTAACTTGCTTCCCTATTCCGTATATGAGCAATTAGGCATTGGAGAGTTGCAACCCACACATTGTACTCTCCAAATAGCCGACCGATCCATCACTCATCCTAGGGGTGAGTTAGAGGATGTGTTGATTAAGGTAGGGGACTTCATATTCCCTGTTGATTTCATTGTTATGGACACACAGCCTATAGCTAACCCACGGAACCAAATTCCGGTGATCCTCGGTCGACCATTTTTGGCCACTTCCAATGCTGTTATCAACTGTCATAACGGCTCTATGACTTTATCCTTCAGGAAGATGTCAAGTGAGTTTAACATTTACAAGATGGGAAGTCTACCCGCCGAACCTTCTGCTCATGCATGTTATGTTGAATTAATGGGTGTCAACAGCAGCGAATTTGATCAGCTTCAGGATACTGATCTAGACTCTTTTCATACGTTGTTTGACCAAACTATGTATTATACACATACGGACTCTTCCATTAAGTTGTACGGGTCAACATCTACCGCTGTTTATGAATCTTTCATGGAGTCTAGAGGTCTCCCAACTCTTTCGGATGACATTATTCTTCGGGATATCGATGAAAGGTTTGAGGAAATTTTCGCTGATGAACTCGCATTTTTGGCAAATACGGGTGTTGAAATGAATCAACTCCAAAGAGAAATTGAACCTCCACCCCTTCTTCTTGACAATCACAAAAATGCGAGTAATCCATCGTCACAATCACTTTGTCGTCTCTTCAAATTGAGATGCAATCCATTTCTATTACACCACTTATCTCTTCCCCACTTCTTCGTGATTCTAGACAACATACTCTTCCACCAACCGCTGTGTTTCACTGATAAATTCTTCGAATGGTTGGTATTGACTTTTGACCTTTGTAAAACTTGGCATTGACTTGTAACTTTATTTAATTCAAATTTGGGGGAGATTATGTTGGCTCTGGAAAGAAAATGATTTTTAGCCAACCGTATGATTGGGGGTACGTTTACCACTTGTAAATATAAAAAAATATTTTGGGGTATTTTTGTAAATTTCCAGTTTTAATAAAATAAAAATAAACAGGAGAGTGCCGACAATTTTGACCCTCTTGGTGTAGCCTGACAGTGAGGACACTGTCAAGTTTAAGTTTAGGGGTGTGCTCAGTAAGCTTTCTTACTTCGCATTCATATGTATAATTTTGCATTTGCATACTTATTTTAAAACCCATAAAAATTGAAAAAAAATTGAAAAATTATAATAATTGAAAAGTTCAATTTTGGTCATATTTGACTTAAGTTCAACATGACGGTTGAATAGTTAGGAAAAACTAGATCCCAAAATTTAGTAAATTAAAAACCCTAAAAAATAACCTTTCTTAAAAATTTGACGGTAGAAAATATATGTCCTTATAGTTTACTTAGAAATAGGCAAGTTTTGAGTTCAGTTCTTGGGCTAAGTCAAAATAATGGAAGAGTATTGAAATTTTTATTGAAGTGTAAGTCTGAAAAATAATTCCTAAGCTTAAGTCTAAATTCTGAAAATATATACCCTACAACTTGCACAAGCATGAACCTTGAAACTTGGAATAGTAGAGGATATCTTGAAATGCTCTTGTCTAAAATCCTTAGTATGAAGGAAAATAAAATTATAAGTGCGAATAAAGAGATATAAAAAAATGAACACTGGTTTTGTAATTACTTAAGGCTGCGTAAAATAAAAAATATACAGTGAGGGTGCTTTATCACCCAGTGCCTTAGACCAACTGGTTTGGAAGTCACTGCTAAAACCTTAGGTATTACAAGACGAGGAATTACGCCTTAATGCGCAAACACATTTTGTAATCGGTCGTTAGTACCTCAAGAAGTATTAACGGTCGCATGAAGAATGTGTGAGCAATTTCATCTAAAAATTCACCAACTAAAAGTACTTTGGACGATGAACAGGAGTATAATAGCTTGAATTGAATTTCCAAGTGTAGGGGTGATACATACACACACGTAGGGGTACACGATTGGGGTTTGGATGAGAGATATGAATGAAAAATATGACTTATATGTTTAGCAGAGATGATAAAAATTCCTAAGTTGAGGTGGAACCTTTGAAGGAAAATTCAAAAGATTCTGAAAGCTTAATAAATATGCAAAACATATACAATCTTAAGTTAAATGATAAGTGAGTGTGAAAAATACGGGTTGATGATTTCTAAGTTGAAGATAATAGAATTTCTTGCTAGAATACCTAATTGAAGAATGAAAGTCAATAGGCCAAATTGATCGGATTTTCTGGGTAGTATCCGCTGAAAACTCTCAGGAGACAACACTCCTCCTACTAGTGACACTTAGAGGTTTAACGGCTTATTGCACGAGCTCAGTGCAATCGCGTTTCCCTACGAAAGTGAGGTTAGGCTTTTTCGAGAATAAAACTAGTTTTGCTCGGGACGAGCAAAAGATAAGTTTGGGGGTATTTGTTCATATCAGAATTTTGCATTATTATATTCCCCATCCTTAATCATATTGCAAATAAATAAGTGCTTTTGATCCATGTCTGCTGAATAGTTGCAGGTTATAGGTTTTCGGAACAATACAGTGAAAATGATGAAAAAACGCTACAAAAGTGAGACTATGACCAACAAATAGAAGAATCTTTATGATGCCGCCTACAGTTTAAGGAACAAGTAAAGATCAATGAACAGTTCAATTGCATAAGGTACGAAGGCAGCACAAGATTCAAGACTTCAACACGAAGCGAACAGTAAAAGTCCACAACATTCTGCACTGTGGAAATCTGGAAGAAACTAGAAAAGATTCTGAAGAACCAAGTGAAGAAAATAGAAAGAAAAAGCAACAGAAGGAAACCCTGGAAAATTGAGACAGAAAGCTCCCAAGATGGCCGTAGATCCGCGACCAAACATGGCTTATGGTTGCGGTTCCGCGGCCGTGCTGAGCACGTGTCGGTGCATCTTGTCGGTGGGTGTCGGTGCGTTTACCAGGTTTCTCAGGGTAGTTTTGTAATTCTCGATGTGGATCAGATGTAAACCCTAGGGTTTCTATTATCTATAAATAGAAAGCCTACAGCTCTTTTTGGAGCATGCCTCTTTTTATTTCTCTAGTTTAAATTTTCATTCCTTGTAATTGTCAAAGAGTGCATCAATAAAAAGTAAGTTTTTTATCTTGAATTTCTTTTTATTTGCAATTTTATTTCTCTACAATTTTAATCTGCCGTAGTTATTTTCTGCAATTTTTATCTGCCGTAGTTATTTAAAAGAAAAAAAAATGAATTCCTTTGTTAATTCCCTAATGATTGAGTAGTTCCTCACTTGTTAGGGTTAAGTTTGGGGAATGTTTGAGAGATGAAAATCTCTCATCCCTTTCTTACCCGTTCAATATTTTAAAATAAGGGCTCTATGCAAACCATACACACACCGCTCACTACGGCATCCTATCCCACGAGGTAGCGGTGATTCCATAGTTAAGACCGGTTGTGTTTGATTTTCATAGAGATTAGGGCTAAGAGTTAAGAAAAGACGGATAAGGACCTAAGGGAAGAAACCTAGTTTCTTCCCGGACGTGCTAATCCCATTTGTTAACTATTATCTTAACACCTAAAGTTCTTAATTAGGGCAAAGAAAGCGGTGAGAATAATTGACTTTCCAAACTAACCTAGTCCTAACCCTAGCAAGGTCTTAATCCTAATCACATTCAACCTCAGTTTTTATAGAAAATCAAAACCTACCACAAATAGGAATTAACTCATTAGAACAACTAGAAAATACACGTTTTCCTTGTGGACCGACTCGTACTCAACCGGCTAGCTACCAAGCGACACCGTTCTTGATTGCGGTTAATTCTTTGATTTCAAAACGCACATAAGCAAAAACAACGCTCAATCAACTCCAAACGCGCATTTTAGAGGATTCATCTTTAGATTATACTTCTGAAGACATCGGAACACGGTCTTTAGATGTTCCTAATGTTCCCCATGAGATTTGCTTTTCACCACCTGTCATTGATGTACCATTCGACAATCTCGTGTATAAGATCATCGAAGATCATTGTCATGGCCCTTTGGTAGGTAGCGCTGGCATTATTCAAACCGAAGGGTATCACTTTATAGCAGAATATGCCCAGGGGAGTCTAGAAGGCATTATGTTTTTGGTTTTCAGGATGCATTGTTATTTGATTGTATCCTGAAGATCCATCCATGAAGGATAAGACCTCATGGGTAGACGTGTTATCGATCATCAGCTCAGTAACAAGTACTGGGATGTTATCCTTCGGGCAAGCTTTATTGAGGTCCCAAAAGTCCACGCAGATGTGCACCGTCCCATTCTTCATCATCATTGGAACGATATTAGTGATCTAGTCGGGATATTGAACTTCTTGGATGAAGCCGGAGTCGATTAGTTTCTTGAATTCAACGTTGACACTCATCTCAAGTTCGAGCCGCATTCTTTCTAGCACCTATTTGACTGGCTTTATGTCCAGCAATATGGCCAGTTTATGTACCGCCACTTTTGGCTCTAGACCTGGCATCTCTGAATAGTTCCATGCGAATCAGTCTTTATATTGTACGAGCATGTCATTTAACATGGCTACCTGTTTTTCAGATAGTAGTTCACCGACGAACGTTGGTCTCGGATCATTCTCTGTCCCTAAGTCAGTTTTTCTTAGGTTATCCGCCATGGTGTGTTTCCCATCTTCCAACTCCTTTGGTGCTGGTGGAAATTCGGAGATCACCTCATCTTCATTTGTGAAGCAGATGTGGAGGGCATCCATAGTCTCGTGCCCTCCTTCTTTTGATAGTGTTATCATATGGCAGGTACGAGTTCGCTTCCATTCTTGATGTTGAGCTGATCCTATCCTCACGATATTGGTCCTCTTTGGCTCATGCTTTTGCGGCGGGGTTACCTTCCAGCTATCAGATAAAGCGAACATGCCTTGTTGATAACCCAGTCTTTGAAGGTGAAGCAATCTTTAAGGGGATGACCTATTTCTCGGTGATAAGAGGGTTACGCAGCTGAATATTCTCGCAGTTCTTCTCCTCCTTTTCTTTTTCGGAGGTGGAGTCTTTGAAGAGAGAGCTGAGGGATATTTCTTCCTCAGAATCACTCCCGAAAGTAAGAACTTAGGGGTTTCCCCCTTCTGAACTGGTACCAACCATATAACAGTTGCCAGTCATTTTTTCACATGCATCTGTTGCACTTGTTTGCCTTCGACGAGCTTCGCGCTTCATCCTTTTGAATTGCTTTTTATAGGCAACGTATCCTTGCCACCATTTCTTGATGGTACTGCACTCTTTGGTGGGGAGGGTAATCTTCCGATGATATAGGTAGTAGTTTGGACATGAATCCTCTCCGTCGAGGCATATGACCCCAGGAGTGTTTCTTACGAGAGGTGGCAGCTTCATTCCCATTGACAGGGCTTTGGCGAACCGCTTTTCTGCCTTGATCCTGCTCTTATTTGTTGCAGGTATGCCTTGATTTGATTGGAGTATTTTACGACTCATCCTTGCCCAGCTTCTTCATCCTCACGCTGACACTTAGCCTTTTCGTACATGGCTGTTTCACGTTCTTGGTCAGCTTTTCTTTTGTGAAAGGCTTCGTTTAATAGCCTATCGATCGGTTCTTCTGGTAGTTCCAGGGATTTTAGCACTGATCCTGCCCCCGGTTCTTCCACGTTGTTTTCTAATGCTGAGGGAGCTTCTTTGTCATATAACGACGAATGGGAGACCATGTGGCAACTCGCTACACGGTCTTTGGTGCCTTTTGATGAGTCATTTTCCTCATCGTTGCCACTATCTTCGTCCTCAAGAACATGCTTGAGGAACTCTTCAAGCGTGACCGGTGTCCGTGCCTTCTGGTTGTACTCCTCCAGCACGTCAATGTATTTTTGTAGGTCTGTGCGCTTGTCATCATACTCGGCAGGCTGCACAGGCTTCTTGGTCTTCTTCTTTTTCTTCGAAGAATTTGAAGGCTTGACCTGGGGATTTTGTCCTTTGTCAACAACTTTCGGTATGGGACGAGATTTCAGCATCCCTTCGATGATTTCAGGTTCAAGTGGGCTTTTCTACCTGATTGCTGGACATTCCTATAGATCCTTCAGCATTCTTTTCGTTTTAGCTGAAAGAATGACTTCCTCTGGAGTTTCTTCCATGAGTGAGCATGATGCCCCCGGCGCATCCACCTTTTTGGGAATGTGCTTCTGTGGTGGGTTCACCCTCCAATTTTCAGACAGCGCGAACTTCCCTTTGTTGATACTGGTCCTCGACCCAGTTCTTAAAGATGTAGCAATTCTCAATTGGGTGGCTCACCATTCTGTGATAGGGCATTTGTTGTGGTTGTTGACGTCGCCGAGTTGCGGTGGACATCGTGGGTTTGGAAATGTGATGAGTTTGTTACGCATTGCCAACTCAAATAGTCTCCTCGTCTTATCGCGAGGAAACAAGTAAGCGTGTCCTAGCCTTTCTTCCAAGGATAGGCGTGGACGTGTGTTGTTTTGGCGAGCAGCCAGTTTTGGGCCACTCGATTGTTGTTGTGTGTTGGCAACGAAGGCCGCTTTCCCTTTACCCTTAGCATTTCGAGGGTCCTTACTTGAGGAGGAAGGCCCGTGGCCCATCTGGTCCATTTGGGCCAGTTTATCAATCGGAGTCTAGAAGGTTGTTGGTTTGAAGAACGTCATGAATTGGGACACAGTCATTTGAGGATTAAGGGTCCTAATGAACATGCCCACGGCGGGGGATTCTTCGATGCGCTGTTCGCACTTTGACCATAGGTTCCACTACCGGATTGCATATTGGACCCAGGTTTCTCCTGGCTTTACCCTGGCATTCATTAATGCCGTGATCGGGGTGCGCTCACTTGCGCTGGTGAAACGCTGTGTGAATAGCAGCTCCATCTCTGTGAATGTTCTTACAGAGTCATTTGGGAGCTACGAGTACCATTCAAAGGCTGTCTCTGACAGGCAGCCAACGAACTGGCGAAGCAACAGTTTGTCATCACCTCTAGTGTTGCCGCATAAAGCTCTGAACTGCGCGACGTGCTGATGGGGATTGCCTGTCCCATTGTATACATGGAACTTAGGGATCGTATATCCCGACGGATACATGATTTGGTCATACCAGCTTGTATATGGTCGTCCAGTTCTGATGATTTGGCCAGCCGCTTCATTTGCTTGATGAGCTCTTATTTGTTGAGCTATATAATCATCAAGAGTAGCCTTAGAAATCGTTTCCTCCTTGGCTGACGATAAGACCGAAAGATGATTTGATGTTTCCCCTCTATCATCCTCGATGATTATCGGCGGATCTGCAGGGGGTTCTGGTTGGATCATCATTCCAACCATGTCCTGAAACAAGAGCACCATCTGCTTCATGTTAGCAGCTTATTCAACGGCTTCTTTGTCTTTTCTTTCGAGCACCCTTCACAGGAACTCTGTATCAGTCTTTTGCTCATGGCATTGTTCGGCCTCTTTGTCCGGACTTTCTTTCTGTTCGGTAAGCGCTGCCATTTTGTTCAACATTTCCTGGAGCTTCTGTTGATGCTCCTAAGCTTTAGTCAGCGACCGAGTTTGCGGTCGGTGACCTATGGAAGCATGGCTTTCTTCTTTCCCGGAAGCCATGTAGACCGTATGCAGGATCATGCCCTAAGACTTGGGACGTTTGGGTCTATCACCTTTGGGATTTGCCGCCGGCGGTGGGATTTTCTCTGGCCTCATCCTTTTGTGTGAGGTCGAAGTTGAAGGAGCCATTATGACAGTCACCTGTGCAAAAGAAGTCCCTTGCTGTATGAGGGGGGAGCGGTCCTTTTCTCGCCGAGCCTTCGATTTCTTCAGTTGTCGAGAGTAATCTTTGTTGATCACAGAGTCCTGGACTTATTCAGTTGAAAATACTGCATATTTGATATAACATTTTCCCTAATTTTCTTAGATATTTAAAGGTGTTTATTATAAATATGAAATATATGAGGGTTTATCTGCAAAATATCTATTTTCATATGTTAATATATTATAATTAATATTATGAAGGAAAATGTATGTATATTATATTTATATAATATTTTGATAATTTAAATATGCATATCATATCAAATATCCTTAATTAATATTCTTAAAATATAATATCATATCAAATGGTTAGGATAATATCTCAATAATACCAAATATTAATAACATTATTCATTGAGATATTGTGCAATTTTTAGTTCAGGTCAAGAGATCGAGATGTTGAGATATCGGGAATCAGAAATCTTCCGATGGAGTTAGATAAAATCGAAGAATCAATACTGGCGGAGACTCAGGAAATATTTTCAAGTTCCAGACATCAACTAAATCTCCATGTGTCACAAGAATAAAGCCCCAGAAATTTGCAGCCAAGATCCCACCAAATGGCCGCGGATCTGTGGCCAATCCATGCAATATGCGGCGGATCGGCAACCGATTCACTGAGTCAGGAGTTGTGATTTTCAGGTTGGATTTGCTACAACTAACCCTAATTCTGGGGATCTTTAGTTTCTAGCTTTTGGGGCTATATAAAGACCGATGGTTAAACTTAGAAATCATCAAACCGAAGAGATCACAAAGTTCATATTGACTCACGCATCCAGGTCGATTAATCGGCTATTCAGTTACCTCCTTCAAGATAGATCGAGAAGCAAACTAGGGGTTTGTATTCCACTTTCTAAAGGAACAAAAAATGTAATTGATCAAGTTGATTAATAAAACTAGTTGTTTTATTCTTATTGCATTTATTTTTTATTTACATCATGATCTCTATCCGTTCTTTTATCTCCATCATGCGCGAGTAATTCACTGCTTGATAGGGTTCGTATGATTGGGGTAGATCAATGGAAGATGAAGAATTTCTTAACTCCTTTTAACTCTTATGAACTTTATAAATTTTAGCAAAATAAATATTAACATCCTTATCGTGCGCGCTATCAATTTATTGATAGTCTTGACCGCGATTTGATATTAGATTAACAATTGTTTTGTTAAAGGCTATACATGAATAAAGATCAATCAAAGGACAAGGGTCAATAGTGTCGAAACACTAGTTTCTTCCAAGAACCCTAATTCTCATTCATCACTATCAATCTAGTTTTAAATCTATTAATAGATAAAAGGAGTCATCTTTATTAGTCATCCATTACTACTAAATCCGAACGAACCCAACAAGCTCTCTTCTGATATAAAATCTACATTTTTATTTAAACTAGATCTATTTTCTACATCCGTATTTTGACGTAGATCTAGAAACTATTCTCCACTATTCTTTATTCTTTTATTCTTCCTCTTTTTCAACACGTCTAAAATAAGATTGAAAGATTCCACGTTTCCCTGAGGACGACCCGTACTTATCTCAGTCTAGCTACATGCGACACTGTTATTGATTGTGGTTATTCTACTATACACTTTTATAGATCAATCAAATGGCGCCGTTGCCGGAGATACGTGCGTAATTTTTTTTAATTTTACTATTCGTGTTGAATTCTTATTCTATCCATATCATAAATAAAACTAAACAGCAAATTGTGTATTTAACGATTAGTGTGTGATTTTTGTAAGGGAATCTGAACACAATAGTACAAGGAAACAGAGATTCAGAGACCTTCAGAGAGGACAATAGGAGAAAAGGAGGCCAGAGTATAAAAAAGTTTCTAGCGATCTCTCAAATCCGCGGCGGAACCGCGGCCGAATTGGGGATCTAGGGCTTCATTTTTCTCTGGTAACTTCCTCTATACTTTCTCTCTCCTTTGAAAAAATCCAATAATATATTTTTCTGCACGATTCTTTGCAAAATATCGCCGCTCAAAAAAAATAAATCTTTTTGCGTATTTTGTAATTGGTTTGTGCATATTTTAATACGGGCATTAAGGAGCAAACACCAAATTCAGATTACGTGGGGATTTCATCACCATTCCTAGGCCCCACAAATCACAAAACGAGCATCTGCATCATCCTACATTAATTATAAAATATCTAGACCGAGACTCTATGGACTGTCGCGCTCAATAAGGACAGAGAAAGGTTATAGGCAATCTATCGCTTATCCGCATTTCTTTTGTGGTGTCTAGGCAAGTGTGTCTAAGGCAAGTGGTTACTTAATTAGGCCCGTTATTTTCGGTGATTCGTATAGTGGATACCTCCCATTTACCTGGCACTTACCTGGCTACAAGATCGATAAAGAGGTGGTAGAGGATTTATCATTCGGCTTGTCCTTTGGAAGTCTAGGTGTGGTCTGGAGACTTGACCTAGGTAACCTTAGTTGTAGGGTTGATTGTGTATTTTTATGTGATTTGTCTCACGTCTGAAACTTCTCAAAATAAACCAATTTTAAATCACACACACGCTGCCACTTGCGCTAAATCCGCTTAGTGCATGCTCGGTTGGACACGGGATTCTAGTGCCCGTCTTGTCCGCGTTCTTACTATCAACTCTGAAGTCGGTGCTTCTTCATCTTCTTTTTCCCTCTACCTACCACATCAACCGAGATGGACGGTTCTCCATCAGATTATAATACCACCCTGCCACCACTCGTCGGTGCGCAAAATCCACCGCGCATTTCTTTCCAAGAGAGATGCTATCCTATACGCGGTCCCTTTCCTACCTGTTTATTTATACCACCAGCCAATGGGGATAATTTTGGAATTAAACCCCACTTTATCAACCTGTTGCCCAAATTTCACGGGCTTGAGTCTGAAGACGCATATGTTTTTATCACTAAATTCGAAAACGTATGCGCAATGATGGGTTCATCACAACTTTCAGTAGATGCTATGAGATTGCATCTTCTCCCTTTCACTTTGTACGATTTAGCAGACAAATGGTTTTATAACACTGCCGTACACTCTATTACCAATTGGGATGAATTCGTGATAGCATTCCTTAAGAAATTTTACCCCAATTATAAGACCGCCCGTGTTCGGAGTGAAATCAACCAGTTTACCCATCTTCCCAATGAACCATTTTAGAAGTGCTTTAAACGGTTTAAGGATCTGCTTGTCCAATGTCCTCATCATGGAATATATAGATGGGATCTGTGCCGAATTATATATGAGGGTATTACTCCAGCGACAAAGCAGGTGCTTGAAACCATGTGTCAATGCAATTTCATGTCCAAAGAAGATGGTGAAGCTTAGAAATTTCTGGAAGATCTTGCTGAACATACTTTGTAGTGGAGAAAGCGTTAGACCGTCATCTAGGGGAGGTATCCATCAGCTCGATATTTCCATCACAGTAAAAGCCGAAATGGCAGCAATGCAAAAGAAACTCGACGCTATGGAGAACAAATTCTCATCAATCTCCCTAAACCAGGTTACGCTGCCCAAGACCGTGTGTGGTTGCTGTTCCGATCCATCACATTTGACAAAAGAATGTCCTATGAATGCACCGTTTCAAGGTCAAGAACACACTAATGTTACTTTTCAGTAGCGACCTAGAAACGATCTTTATTCTTCCACGTACAAGCAGGGATGGAGGAATCATCCTAATTTTAGTTGGAACCAAAACCAAACATAAAATCAAAACCAGTTCCAAAGCAATTATCAAAGACCTCCTTCACAGCAGCGGGAACCACACCCACAGAGGCAGCACCCCTTTCAATCGCATCCTTTTCAAAATCCAGCTAACAATTTTACACCTTTTAATAATTCTTTCCAAACGGTCGGTACCGAAAACTCATCTGCACTGGAACAAAGCGTGGATATGTTTATTAAATATTCCATGCAATCGACGGATGAAATATAAGCTTCTATCCGATCATTAACACAGACCACCACCTCCCACGATGAAAGTATAAAATTGATAGAAGCACAACTTGCACAAATAAATGCCGCGATGAGTGCGAGAGAAAAAGGGAATCTTCCATCTCAACCCCTACCGAATCCTGGCCACTTATAAAGTCATAATGTGAGTGTCGTTACCACGTTGAGATCAGGAAGAGTGTTGAACAATCAAATGGGTGAACATATTGATGATGAGGAATCAATTGAAACCCCGGCTTCCACTTCTTGCCCTAATTCGTCTAGTCTCCCACCTTCTTCTGAGCCTATTCTCCGTTTTCCCCAAGGCTCGAACACTTCGCCCACTTTCTCGAATCTACCTGAAATGATCCCACTCCAATTCTGGGATCGATTCCATCCCCACAAACTTCTCCACAAATGATGGACCCAAAACTTATTGATAAAGCTCCATTTTCAAACAGGTTGAGGGCCAACAAACATAATGCACAAATGGAGAAGATTATGGAAATGTTTAAGAAAGTTAATATAAATATCCCTCTCCTAGATGCTATTTAACAAGTTTCGTATTATACAAAAATCCTTAAAGAATCGTGCACTAGGAAGAGAAATACTCAAGTGCCGAAAAATATATTCATGACAAGTAACGTGAGCACAGCTTTTACCCAACAATTGCCTAAGAAATGTAAGGACCCTGGTTGTCCTACAATATCTATAACTATTAGGGGTAAAAGCATCAATCGTGCTCTACTTAACCTTGGCGCTAGTTTTAACTTGCTTCCATATTCCATCTATGAGCAGCTAGGTATAGAAGAGTTGAAACCTGCCCACTGCACTCTCCAGATGGCAGACCGATCTATCGCCCAACCTAGGGGTGAGCTTGACGATGGGTTAATCAAAGTCGGATCAAAGTCGGGGAATTCATATTCTCTGTGGACTTTATTGTTTTAGATACACAGCCTGTGGCGAACCCACGCAACCAAATCCCGGTGATACTCGGTCGACCTTTCCTAGCAACTTCCAACGCTATCATTAATTATCATAATGGTTCTATGAACTTATCCTTCGGGAAGATGACAATTGAGTTTAATATTTATAAGCTAGGAAGTCAACCATCTGAACCTTCTGCTCATTTAATCGATGTCTGTTCCATCAATGAGATAGCTTCCAACAGCTGCGAAGCTGAAGTACTTTGCTATGATGATCTTGAAAACATTAGTGAGACATTGTTTGATCTGGCAAATTATTATAGTGACGATATCTTCGATGAGTCCATCCCTAAGTTTGAATCTTTTGACTCGTCACAAAGTTAGTAGCGCTTTCTGAGTCAATATCCTACGCAAGTTATGAACCTCTTAGGGAGTCTGAGTATCATTCCCTTACCCCACCTTCTATTGTCTCTCCGCCAATACTAGATCTCAAACCGCTACCTTCTCATCTTAAATATGTATATTTAGGTGAGAATGAGTCTTTGCCCGTGATCATATCTGCTTCACTAGCTATAAAGCAAGAGAACGCACTTTTGGTGGTATTGAGATCAAATCGGCAAGCATTTGGTTGGACAATGGCTGATATCAAAGGGATTAGTCCCTTAATTGTTGAACATTATATATATCTGATGGATGAAGTCGAACCAACCCGAGACCCACAAAGACGGTTAAATCCCGTTATGAAGGAGGCGGTAAAGAAAGAAATAGTCAAGTGTCTAGATAGTGGTATAATTTACCCAATATCTGATAGCCAATGGGTAGGTCCTATTCATGTGGTCCCTAAAAAGTCTGGCATCACGGTCATAACTAATGAGGCTAATGAGTTGATCCAAACACGCACCCAAACTGGGTGGCGCGTATGTATTGATTACAGAAAACTCAATGCCGCAACGAGGAAAGATCACTTCCCTCTACCTTTCAATGACCAGATATTAGAACAATTAGCTGGACATGAATACTATTGTTTCTTGGATGGATACTCCGGCTATAACCATATCCCCATCGCCGAAAAGGAACAAGATAAAACAACATTTACTTGTCCTTTCGGTACTTTTTCTTATAGACGCATGCCCTTTGGGTTATGCAACGCTCCCGCTACATTTCAGCGGTATATGATGGGGATATTATCAGACATGGTCGAGAATTTTCTGGAGATATTTATAGACGATTTCTCTATATTTAGGGACTCCTTTGAGCAATGCCTACATCATCTTGACGCGGTTCTTACCCGCTGTAAGGATAATAACTTAACTTTGAATTAGGGAAAATTACATTTCATGGTCCAATAAGGTATTGTCTTTGGATATATTATTTCACGAAAAGGCATTGAGGTAGCCAGAGCTAAAATTGATGTCATCCATAACCTTCCTCCTCCCAAATGCGTCAAAAATATACGATCTTTTCTTGGACATGCAGGATTTTATAGGAGATTCATTAAGAACTTTAGCAAAATTGCTAGACCCTTAACTGTTCTCTTGGCAAAGGATACAACATTTCACTTCGATTCAGACTGTGAGGCTGCTTTTGAATCGCTTAAAAGATCTCTCACTACAGCCCCTGTTCTATTATCTTCGGATTGGAACTACCCGTTCGAGCTTATGTATGATGCATCAGATTTTGCTATTGGTGCAGTCTTAGGACATCACATTGACAAGATGCCACATGTAATTTACTATGCAAGTAAGACCATGAACGATGCACAAATTAATTACACAACTACCGAGAAAGAACTCTTGGCAGTTGTATTTGCATTAGAAAAATTCAGGCCCTATTTGATTGGCTCGCCAATAGTAGTTTACACTGATCACTCCGCCCTATGACACCTTTTATCGAAGAAGGATACTAAGGCCAGGCTAATATGTTGGATCCTGTTGTTACAAGAATTTGATCTTGTCGTACGAGACAAGAGTGGATGTGAAAACGTTGTAGCCGACCATCTTTCACGCATCAATTCTTCACCAACGTTGACCATGCCAATAAACGACTCCTTCCCTAATGAACAGCTCTTGATCGTATCCTGCGAACCTTGGTTCATGGATATTGTGAATTATCTAGGGACAGGAATTATTCCTAGCGATTGGTCGAAACAAGACAATCTTCGATTTCTATCCCAAGTAAAACACTTTTACTGGGATGAACCTTATTTGTTTAAGTATTGTTTCGATCAAATCATTCGCAGATGTGTCCCTAACGATGAATTCAAGAGTGTATTGTCTTTTTGTCATGATTAGGCATGTGGCAGTCATTTTGGTCCACGTAAAACGGCAGAGAAAGTTTTGCAATATGGTTTTTATTGGCCAACATTATTTAAAGATGCTTATAATCATTGCAAAACTTGTCATCGGTGTCAATACATGGGTCGGATTTCACGAAGAAATGAGATGCCGCTCCAACCTTTATTGGTTGTGGAGATATTCAATGTTTGGGGTATTGATTTATGGGCCCTTTTCGCAACTCTTTTGCGAATTTATATATCTTGTTAGCAGTTAATTATATCTCAAAATGGGTGGAAGCAATATCGTGTCGCACTAATGACAATAAGGTTGTTATTAAGTTCCTTAAAGAAAATATCTTTTCGCGCTTCGGGCACCCTTGAGCTATAATTAGCGATAATGGGACGCATTTCTGTAATCGGTCTTTCAAGACTTTGATGCGGAAATATTCAATCAACCATAAACTTTCTACGCCCTATCATCCCCAAAGTAGCAGGCAAGCTGAGATTTCCAATAGGCGGATCAAGCAAATTTTGGAGAAGACGGTTTCTAAAAACCGTAAGGATTGGTCAACCAAATTGACGGATGCTCTTTGGGTATTTCGTACCGCTTATAAAACCGATCTTGGTATGTCTCCATACCGCTTTGTGTTTGGAAAGGGTTGCCACCTTCCTGTCGCGTTCGAACATAAAGTATTGTGGGCTATTAAAGAGCTTAACTTCGATTTTGATCAAGCCTGCAGCTATCGGAAGATGCAATTAAATGAGCTAAGCGAACTCCGCTATGAAGCTTACGATAATGCGGTTATAGTAATGAACCGGACTAAAGCGTTCCACGATAAAAACCTTTACAGAAAACCTTAACACCGGGACAACAAGTCCTTCTTTACGATTCCCGTCTCCATCTTCATCTGGGTAAGCTAAAATCTCGTTGGAAAGGACCTTTTGTGGTGCGGTATGTATATCCGCACGGGGCAGTAGAAGTTGAAAATGTTAAAAACGGTTCAATTTTTAGAGTAAATGGGCATAGATTGAAACCGTATTTTTCTGCTGACCCAGTGGAGGAGCTCCTGTTTTTACTGGAGCCGCTTTATCATAACTGAATTTCCTCCGCCTCACCTCCATGTTTCGGTAACATTTTCTCATTTTAAGAATGGAGCTGAGTGAAAAAGGACTTAACTGAATATCTGTGCGTACCAAAGTACAAGTTTGGGGGTAGTTTTCATTTGACTATTATTTTATCCCTATTAATTTCTCTCCCCAAGTCTACAGGTCTATGCATTCAAAGATGACATCAGTGAGGACACTGCAGAAAACAGGTTTGGGGGGAGCTTTGTATTCACTAAATTATCTTTTGGCACTTGGCACTATACAATTTTTTTTTTTATAATAAAAGAGTAGAAAGTGAAAAATTACATATGAAAGATAGGAAAAGTTTAAGAAAAGCAAGAAAGTTAGATATTTTCTTAAACAAAACTAGTAATAAGTAGTTATGAGCCGTTGTTCCAAGAGTTAGTAAGATGAAGGAAATTACAAATCTGAGGGGAAAAAATAAGTCTGAAAAATAGTCTTTATTCTTGAGGCCAAACATCTGAATGTTGATACCCTACTATACGCACTTGCACACATCTTGAAACTTGGGATAGTAGAAGATACCTTGAAATGCTCTTGTTTAACAGACTTAGTATGAATATATATAAGTGGTGAAGAACAAAAATGAACACTGGTTTTTGTAATTACCAAGGCAGCAAAAGAAAATATAGCGAGGGTGCTTTATCACCTAGTGCCTTAGACCAACTGGTTTGAGAGCCACTGCTATGTCTTAGGTGTTGCAAGACGAGAAAATTACGCTTAAATGCATGAGCAATTTTGTAATCGGTCGGTTAGTACCTCAAGAAGTATTAACGGTCGCATGAAGAATGTGTGAGCAATTTTTTCGAAAATATTCACCAACTATAAAGTACTTTGGAAGATGGACAAGAGTATGATAGCTTGAATTGAATTCTCTAAGTGTAGGGATGTCTTTTACACACACGTAGGCGGCTTTCTTCTTTCCCGGAAACCATGTAGACCGTATGCACGATCATGCCCCCAGACTTAGGGCGTTTGGGTCCATCACCTTTGGGATTTGCCGCCGGCGGTGGGTTTTTCTCTGGTCTCATCCTTTTTTGGGAGGTCGAAATTGAAGGATCCGTTATGACAGTCACCTGTTTAGAAGAAGTCCCTTGCTGTATGACGAGGGAGCGGTCCTTTCCTCACCGAGTCTTCGATTTCTTCGGTCGACGAGAGTAATCTTTGTTGATCACAGAGTCCTGGACTTGTTCAGTCGAATATACTGCTTATTTGATCTAACATTTTCCCTAATTTTCTTAGATATTTAAAGGTGTTTATTATAAATATGAAACATATGAGGGTTTATCTGCAAAATATCTATTTTCATATGTTAATATATTATAATTAACATTATGAAGGAAAATGTATGCATATAATATTTATATAATATTTTGATAATTTAAATATGCATATCATATCAAATATCCTTAACTAATATTCTTAAAATATAATAGCATATAAAATAGTTAGGATAATATCTCAATAATATCAAATATTACTAACATTATTCATTGAGATATTGTGCAAGGTTTAGTTCAGGTCAGGAAATCGAGATGTTGAGATATGGGGAATCAGAAATCTGCCGATGAAATTAGATAAAATCGAAGAATCAATACTGGCAGAGACTCAGGAAATATTTTCAAGTTCCAGATATCAGCTAAATCTTCATGCGTCACAAGAATAAAGCCCCAGAATTTTGCAGCCAAGATCCTACCAAACGGCCGCGGATCCGCGGCCAAACCATGAAATATGCGGAGGATCTGCGGCCGATTCACCGAGTCAGGAGTTAGGATTTTCAGGTTGGCTTTGCTACAACTAACCCTAATTCTGGGGATCTTTAGTTTCTTGCTTTTGGGGCTATATAAAAGACCGAGGGCTAAACCTAGAAATTATCAAACCGAAGAGATCACGAAGTTCATGTTGACTCACGCATCCAGGTTGATCAATCGGCTGTTCAGTTACCTCCTTCAAGATAGATCGAAAAGCAAACTAGGGTTTTGTATTCTACTTTCTAAAGGAACAAAAATTGTAATTGATCAAGTTGATTAATAAAGGTAGTTGTTTTATTCTTATTGCATTTATTTTTTTATTTACATCATGATCTTTATCCGTTCTTCTAACTCAATCATGAGCGAGTAATTCACCGCTTGATAGGGTTCGTAGGTTTAGGATTGATCCATGGAAGATGAAGAATTTCTTAACTCCTTTTAAGTCTTATGAAATTTATAAAGTTTAGCAATATAAATGTTAACATCCTTATCGGGCGCGCTATCAATTTATTGATAGTCTTGACCGCGATTTGAGATTAGATTAACAATTATTTTGTTAAAGGCTGGACATGAAAAGAGATCAATGAAAGGACAAGGGTCAATAGTGTAGAAACACTAGTTTCTTCCAAGAACCCTAATTCTCATTCATCACTATCAATCTAGTTTTAAATCTATCAATAGATAAAAGGGGTCATCTTTATTAGTCATCCATTACTACTAAATCCGAACGAACCTAACAAGCCATTTTCTGATATAAAATCTACATCTTTATTTAAACTTGATCTATTTTCTACATCCATATTTTGACGTAGATCTAGAAACTATTCTCCACTACTTTTTATTCTTCTATTCTTCCTCTTTTTCAACAGGTCTAAAGTAAGATTGAAAGATTCCACATTTCCCTGAGGACGACCCATACTCATCTCGGTCTAGCTACACGCGACACCGTTATTGATTGCGGTTATTTTACTCTACACTTTTACAGATCAATCAGGACTTTTCGCCAGACCCTAGGAATTTGGGAGGAGAGCCGTTGATGGGGGGCGCTCTAGCTTTTCCTGCACTGTAGTTTCTATAGGCAGGGGCGATTCGTTTAGCACCACCGTTGAAGAGTTCTTGCGTACCCTCCTAAGCAGATCAAAACTGTTCCCGGTTGGAACAGTAGCGTTAACTTCCACCATTGGAGCTGTGGGGTAAGTCCAGAGGGAGAATTGCCCCCAGCTTTTCTCATTCGCCGCCAGTGGCGACGTCGAGCGTGTCTTGCAGACGGGTCCGCCTCAGATTTGGAAGCGGCTTCTTCATGCCCCTGGCTTTACTGAGGGGCTGTTGTGTAAGTCCAAATCACGCACCCCACGAACTTGCGGGGAGGCGGAATATATGAAAAATGATTATCAAAGCTTTGTAACATGGACTTGAGCGCATGAATCGTTTCTAAACCGTTACTAGCAAACTACGAAAGGTTTAACTACTCGGATTCGAAGTTATACCTCACGTTACTTGTCCTTCGGGTCTTCATCGCGGTCCTTCACTCCTCGTAGGCTCCTTGGAACATCGGCACCTCAACGGCCTCCTCGAATCAAAGATGATCCACCCGAGAGCTCCTACTACAGGCTTGATCTCTAACTTGAGATAACTAGGTTGCTCAAAGTGCTAATCTAAGCTACCTAGGGAATATAGAGTGAGGTTATGGATGTATTAGTCTAGCTAACCCTTGATCTCAACACATGAGAGGTTAGGGTTAGGGTTTCAAGAATGAGAGAGCTTGAGGACAGAGAAGGTGAGAATGTGAATCCTTTTGGATGAATGAAGTCATTTGTGTATATATGAAACATATGATAATAAAAAGTAAATAACAAACAATGAATTATCACCATGTTTCATTAATGCACTAAGTGATTCATCACATGAGTCATACAAAATATTAAATGAATCATTAACTCAATGTATGAATCACTACATGACTCATTAATCCAATTAATGCATACGCCACCTTAACCCCCAAGTCACCATACTTCTAGAAGCTTCCCGGAAAATTACGAGAACGCCCCTCCAATCCGTGAAAACACGGAAAAACTTTTAGACTGTATAAATCCAATAACCTGATACTAGAAACTGGCTTAAACCAAAGCCGACTAGTAAAAACTGTCCGAACGTCGTACGTGCGTAAACACACGTATGCGTCCGAACCCTTGTCGTAAAACCATACGATCTCTATATCGTTTCGCCTGGAGCAGGGAAACTCTCTGTGTGGGACTCTAAAGACTCGACACTACGCTGGCAGTGGGTTTAACCACAGACCGCAAGCGGCACTAGCTGTACGTAACGGTCCCCAAGTAGATGTCGATAAGAAAGCCGATGAGAAAACCCATCCGAACTCCTACTGAACCTGATGTGACAATCTCCGTACAGTCCGGTCTGTTCGTCTAAGACTATCGCATATCGACCCTAGGGGGCGGCAAGCGTCAGTCCCCTAATAGCTGTATAAGTCGTGTCAGAGCGTATCCCATTACACCCTGAGAAAACTACTGGAACCTACCAGTAAATCTCGCTTGCCCTGGCCAGGGACTTTGCGTAATGGCTCTCTGACACAGCGCGATATCAACTCCCAATACCGGGAGAGACGAATCCTATCTAACCGCCACTGCCTCCAAGTGCTCGGGACTGCATCCAACTGCTACCTGTTTGCACGACTCCTTTGAGCCGTGGTAGGGTAGCAATCTAAGAATAGTGGGACACACTCGAGGCGAAGTAGCAGTGTCAAGTCTGCGGACTATGCTGTACTCATGTCACCTGGGAACTGTTAACTGACGATGGGTATAATACCAACCAATCAGTTCCCCTGCGAGTCCTGTCCGGTGTTCCCGTAACCTAACGAGCACCTGTATACTATCTCCAGTACGACGTACTGATGGCTGTGGGACAGACCATCTCCCCAACTAGGATGAGAAGCGTACACACTTAGTCTACTCCGGAATATCGATGTCCTATCTCGATAATCCAACGACCAGGGACCTGTATAGGATGTTGCTTACAGACTACCCAGCCCCCACTAGTGTGACTGCCATCACAACGCTGGTAATCAAGCAAAGATCCTATGGGCTCTACTAATATGTATAAGTGATACGTTACAAGAAACATATGCACATATTAAAGTAGACATAAACCAAGTAGCATACTACTATTTTTAGCAAGACTGTATATACAACTGTGAATATCCCAAGCTTCCATTAAGTAATATACATACAAGTATGATACAATAATGGCCCCTAGGGCATATACACTAACAATCTCCCACTTGCACTAGGGCCATGAGCTGGCATATCGTAGACCTATCATCTCGAATAGCCTCTCGAACGGCGTCTGAGGAAGGGCCTTTGTGAATGGATCAGCAATGTTATTCTCCGTCTCTACTCTCTTCATCTCGATCTCCCGGCGATCTACGATCTCCCTGATCAGGTGATACCGCCTTAAGATGTGTCTGGACTTCTGATGGGACCTGGGTTCCTTCGCTAAAGCTATAGCGCCGTTGTTGTCACAATACAAAGGTATTGGATCAACACTGGTAGGAACCACCTGAAGTTCTGTGAGGAACTTCTTCATCCAGATAGCTTCTTTTGCGGCATCGCAAGCAGCTATGTACTCTACTTCCATCGTCGAGTCAGCAACGGTCTCCTATTTGGAACTCTTCCAACAGACCGCCCCTCCATTGAGGGTAAAGTCATAATCCGACATGGATTTGGAGTCATCTTTATCACTCTGGAAGCCGGAGTCGGTAAAGGCCTCAATCTGGAGGTCTTTTCCGCCATACACCAAGAATATATCTTTAATCCTCCTTAGGTACTTGAGAATGTTCTTTACGGCTATCCAGTGCTTCTCCCCTAGGTTTGCTTGATACCGGCTTACTACGCTCAATGCGTATGCTACATCTGGTCTGGTACATAACATCGCATACATTATAGAGCCTACCGCAGAAGCGTAGGGTATAATTGACATGCGATCTCTTTCCAAATCAGTCTTGGGAGACATCTCTTTGGAGAGGGTGATTCAGTGACAAGCCAGTAGGTTACCGCGCTTAGAATCATCCATACTGAATCTTTTCACTATGGTGTCTATGTACCTGGACTGCGAAAGTCCCAACATCCTTTTTAATCTATCACGATAGATCCGGATCCCTAGAATGTAGGTGGTATCACCCAGGTCCTTCATGGAGAATTTCTGTGATAAGAATCCTTTGACTGACTGTAACATAGGAATATCTTTTCCTATTAGGAGAATGTCATCCACGTACAAGACGAGGAATACTACAGCTCTCCCTACAATCTTACTGTATATACAAGGTTCATCTGGATTTTTGATAAAGTCAAATTCTTTGACAGCATCATCAAAACAGATGTTCCAATTCCGCGATGCCTGCTTTAGTACATAAATGGACTTAAGCAGTTTGCATACTTTACCGCTGCTCCCACTCTGAATAGATCCCTCTGGCTGATCCATATAGACGCACTCTTCCAAATTACCATTTAGAAAGGCTGTCTTAACGTCCATCTGCCAGATTTCATAATCGTGGAAGGCAGCAATAGCAAGAAGGACCCGAATAGATTTAAGCATAGCCACTGGAGAAAAGGTTTTGTCATAGTCCAAACCAGGTCTTTGACGGAAACCCTTTGCAACAAGTTTAGTCTTATAGGTTTCAACCTGTCTATCTACACCAATCTTCTTTTTGAAGATCCATTTGCATCCTACGGGTTTTACCCCATCTGAAGCAATGTCCAAAGTCCATACTTTGTTAGTGTACATGGACTCCATTTCGGTCCGCATTGCATTTAGCCATTTTACTGAGTCACCGCTCTGAAAGGCTTGCTGGAAGCTAGTAGGCTCATCATAGTCAATAGTGCAATACTCTCTATCCCCGTCTATAAGAAAACCGTAGTATCTCTCGGGCGGATGAGATTGCCTACGACTTCTGCGGAGTGGCGTCGGGATGTCCTGTTCTTCTTGAACTTCTGGTTCTACCAAACTTTCAGTAGTAGTTTGTGGCTCTGGAATTTCTTCCAGTTCTATTGCGCTCCCATTCTTCTGATTTTCCAAAAATTCAGTTTCCAAGAAGCGGGCATGTTGAGAAACTAAGACCTTTTGTTTCTCTGCGTAATAGAAACAATATCCCATGGAGTTCTTTGGATATCCCACAAACTTACATTGTACTGAGCGTGCCTCGAGCTTGTCCGCATACTGCTTCTTTACAAAAGCTGGACATCCCTATGTCTTAATATACTTAAGACAGGGTTTCTTCCCACTCCACATCTGATATGGTGTGGTAGGCACAGTCTTGGTTGGAACTCAGTTCAAAAGATATGCAGCTGATTCTAGTGCATATCCCCAGAATGATCGCGGTAACTCAGCGTTACTCATCATGGAACGTACCATATCTAATAAGGTTCGGTTCCGTCTCTCCGATACACCGTTATGCTGTGGTGTGTATGGAGGAGTAAGCTGAGAGAAAATTCCATTCTCTTTTAAGTAACCCAGGAACTCGGCACTCAAGTATTCACCACCTCGATCAGATCTCAGTGTTTTTATACTCTTGCATGTTTGTTTTTCCACTTCATTCTTGTATTCTTGGAATTTCTCAAAGGCCTCGGATTTATGCTTCATTAAGAAGACATAACCATACCTAGAGAAATCATCCATAAAAGTAATGAAGTAGGAATAACCACCTCTCGCATGTGTAGACATTGGACCGCACACGTCACTGTGTACGAGTCCCAAGAGCTCGCTTGCTCTTACTCCGTGTCCAGTAAACGGAGTTTTGGTCATCTTTCCTTTGAGACAAGATTCACAGTAGCATAAGATTGATATTCGAACGGATTCAAATATCTTTCTCTATGTAACTTAGTCAACCTTCTCTCATTGATGTGACCTAGTCTACAATACCATAAGAAAGCTTGATTTAATTCCGGAGACTTTCTTTTAAGTGTATTCTGGACATTAAAAACCTAAGCTTGACTTAATACGTATATACTGTTATTTAATGTACCTGACCCATTCATAACTTGATTTAGGTGGATGTTAACTACATCGCTTACGAATGTAAAATCATATCCCTCTCTCGAAAGTGAGGACACTGATATGATATTACATGTCATACTAGGTACATACAAACAGTTACGTAGAATTAATATATGCCCACTTGTCAAACTTAGGCGATATTCTCCCACGGATTCAGCGTCCACGCTCATTCCGTTTGCAACTCTGAGAGACCAATCACCTACCTTTATAACTCTACGGTTTCTCAAAGCATGTAATGAATTACAGATATGAGATCCTGCTCCGGTATCTAGTACCCAGGAAGTAGAGTTAATTGACAAACAGTTCTCAATTACAAATACACTTGAGGCTGAAGCCACAACATGCTTCGAATCCTGGCTACTGGCTTTGCTGGCCCTGTAATCATTCTGCAAATGTTCATTCCTGTAACAATAGGAACGTCCCTCTTTTACTATATCCAGTCTCGAAACTTTTGCCCTTCTCTTTCCTTCTACTTCCCTGGTTTCCTTCAGGGTAGAAGGTAGAGACTGTAGAATCAAGTCAGTATCTGACCTGTTTCTCAACGTGGTCTTTTGGTCCTGGAGCTCATTAATATAGCTAGTCATTTTAAGGACGTTGTCCCCTACATATGACCCGTCAGCCAACCTCGCTTGAATTAATTCGTTTGAGGTCTCATATCTTGCGATATGAGATTGCTCTCCATATAAATCTTTGTTATGGAGAAAGATGGAAACTAAGTCCATCTTCTCGTGCTGCTTCTGGTATACACCATTAACTGAAGCTAACACGAGGCACTTAGCTTTCGCTTTATCTTTTTCCCTTGTCTGACGGATATCCATATCCGTGACAGTGGAAACTGGACTTGGGACGGCGGGATCTTGAGTAATAATAGGGTGGTCCAGCTTGTCATAGGCAATGGACGTCTGGACAGATCTTTGCCGGTCATAAAAGTAAGATTCAGTCAATTTGTTATCTAGATGTAACCTATGTGTGGTCACAAGGTCGCTGCAATTTTAAGAGAGAGAAGAAAATACTATTAGCATGATGCTCTTGCAAGTTTAGAGTTGTTTAATTTATCTAAACAGGATGGCTCCCACTATTTCTCGAATCCCTCCTTAAACCATAAAAGAAGAATTAGCCAGGACTATTCTCACCGTACAATTCTTGCTTAACCGTTCAGCCAGGTCAGTATCGATACTTCGAGGGAGGTTTTCCAACACTTTCGCGAAGTTCCTTAATTAAATAACCTCTTTTCTCTGGGGGCGTAGCCCCGCTGACACCTTTCTAGGCACCTACTTGGTTTATAGCATTGATCGTTAAGTGACGAATCTCCTGATAAGTAGTATATACTCACAGTAGGATCAGGATCCAAAATATCATCGTATGATAATGTTGAAGGAATCCTACCAACATTCATTAAACTCCAAAATGGTATGCTCTCTCTGCAAATTTCAGTTTCTTTAGAAATTCCCGATATGGATTTTTGCCCCATGCTCTTATGACCTTGACTTTAGTCAACAAATCATAAGTCACATGTCAAGTTCTACCCGTCATTATCCAGGTTAATTTGAACCCACCCGTACATACTCTTGACTTTAGTCAACAAGGTAATATGACTGTCCCAAACCAACGCATTTATCTACGCTGCATATGAATATCCAACAGCTACCAAACACTGTGCCGTGACTTTAGTCAACAAACACAACTTGAATATTATTGACTATCTATATGAAATGACGGAGGACTACGAATGGTTTTGGCAAAACCGTGAACGTAGTGAACTTGATATAATCGAAGGAAGCTGATACTTTTGAAAAGGAGTGATTAAAGCTCCGCAATTAAAAATTCTGATATCTTAAAATAACCAAGTGGTTTCTTTTAAATTTGTTCCAACGATTAAACTATGGTTTATTTTCTTTGCATTATAATAATGCTTTCCATCATTTATCTTATCATTGCAGAAAACAACGAAAATGCCACGTCCTTTTATGCCATCTGCATTCGCCACGGAGTCCCGTCATCACCCGTTATGTTACTTAACTAACGACAGAGCGAGGGCTGGGCTAGCGCGGGTGTAAAACATAAGTGACGTCTAATAGCTATCATATATAGATATTGTACATTCGTCAGACGCAATAATAAGCATTCCAGATCACTGATGAACTTTATTGGATATAATAGCAATCCGCATTTGCTTTGAGCCTGCAATAAAAGACGGATTACATAGTTGTGATGAATAGCCATTACCCCACCCTAGACCCCTACGGGTACGGCAAACTACCCGCCAAGTACCCGAAGTGAAGCGGTCTCCCTCAACAAAGTGAGTAGGCCACTAAACACTTCAAAGTACCCGGTAGTTTGTGTACCCCACCTTGGGTCTATCCTAGGAGCAAAAACAGTAAAAAGAAATAATATAACGGTGGCTACAACCGCAACCTGGATGTGCCCCGCAAAAGAATAATACATCATATTACATTTACAACGAATGAATGAATATTAAACCCATCTCAAACCCCGGCTAATCATCACAACACTCCAATCAAATCCATATACACAAACAGTAAACATTACAGAAATGTGCAACCCCTGCCAACCGACATACTAGCAGTTATGGGAGGTTTACGAACACATTAAACATTACAGATAAAAACCCAATTAGCAAATATCTTAGAACATCGATTGATTACCATATTCCGTGTTTACCCCAAAAGCAAACCAGCAAAGAAGCAACCTGGGTAGAAACAGAACATACCGGAAAACAAAAAACCAGAAAAAATGAATAACAGAGCAAATCCGAGTCAACTCGGAGTTGACTCGGCGGCGGATCCTCGGCACAAGCACTCTATTGCCGCGGATCCGCGGCCATATCCCCGAGTTGGAACTTCGTATTTTCCCAGTATTCTTAAATTTCCCTGCTGTGAATTTTAAGGCATATCAAATAATTTTTTAGACATATTTAAAATTAACAGAAACTTAGGGATCCCGGGGTTCCGTTTTCGTGTTTTCCGTTGATCGAACTTCTAATTAGTTGCTAACAAGCTAGTAATGGTTTAGTTGGCTCTGATACCACTGTAAGTCCATATCACGCACCCCACGAACTTACGGGGAGGCAGAATATATGAAAAACGATTATCAAAGCTTCGTAACACGGACTTGAGCGCATGAATCGTTTCTAAACCGTTACTAGGAAACTACGAAAGGTTTAACTACTCGGATTCGAAGTTATACCTTACGTTACTTGTCTTTCGAGTCTTCATCGCGGTCCTCCACTCCTCGTAGGCTCCTTGGAACATCGACACCTCAACGGCCTCCTCGAATCAAAGATGATCCACCCGAGAGCTCCTACTACAAGCTTGATCTCTAACTTGAGATAACTAGGTTGCTCAAAGTGCTAATCTAAGCTGCCTAGGGGATATAGAGTGAGATTATGGATTTAGTAGTCTAGCTAACCCTTGATCTCAACACATGAGAGGTTAGGGTCAGGATTTCAAGAATGAGAGAGCTTGAGGAGAGAGAAGGTGAGAATATGAATCCTTTTGGATGAATGAAGTCATTTGTGTATATATGAAACATATGATAATAAAAAGTAAATAACAAACAATGAATTATCACCATGTTTCATTAATGCACTAAGTGATTCATCACATGAGTCATACAAAACATTAAATGAATCATTAATTCAATGTATGAATCACTACATGACTCATTAATCCAATTAATGCATACGCCACCTTAACCCCCAAGTCACCATACTTCTAGAAGCTTCCCGGAAAATTACGAGAACGCCCCTCCAACCCGTGAAAACACGGAAAAACTTTTAGACTGTATAAATCCAATAACCTGATACTAGAAACTGGCTTAAACCAAAGCCGACTAGTAAAAACTGTCCGAACGTCGTACGTGCGTAAACACACGTATGCGTCCGAACCCTTGTCGTAAAACCATACGACCTCTATATCGTTTCGCCTGGAGCAGGGAAACTCTCTGTGTGGGACTCTAAAGACTCGACACTACGCTGGCAGTGGGTTTAACCACAGACCGCAAGCGGCACTAGCTGTACGTAACGGTCCCCAAGTAGATGTCGATAAGAAAGCCGATGAGAAAACCCATCCGAACTCCTACTGAACCTGATGTGACAATCTCCGTACAGTCCGGTCTGTTCGTCTAAGACTATCGCATATCGAGCCTAGGGGGCGGCAAGCGTCAGTCCCCTAATAGCTGTATAAGTCGTGTCAGAGCGTATCCCATTACACCCTGAGAAAACTACTGGAACCTACCAGTAAATCTCGCTTGCCCTGGCCAGGGACTTTGCGTAATGGCTCTCTGACACAACGCGATATCAACTCCCAATACCGGAAGAGACGAATCCTATCTAACCGCCACTGCCTCCAAGTGCTCGGGACTGCACCTAACTGCTACCTGTTTGCACGACTCCTTTGATCCGTGGTAGGGTAGCAATCTAAGAACAGTGGGACACACTCGAGGCGAAGTAGCAGTGTCAAGTCTGCGGACTATGCTGTACTCATGTCACCTGGGAACTGTTAACTGACGATGGGTATAATACCAACCAATCAGTTCCCCTACGAGTCCTATCCGGTGTACCCGTAACCTAACGAGCACCTGTATACTATCTCCAGTACGACGTACTGATGGCTGTGGGACAGACCATCTCCCCAACTGGGATGAGAAGCGTACACACTTAGTCTACTCCGGAATATCGATGTCCTATCTCGATAATTCAACGACCAGGGACCTGTATAGGATGTTGCTTACAGACTACCCAGCCCCCACTAGTGTGACTGCCATCACAACGCTGGTAATCAAGCAAAGATCCTATGGGCTCTACTAATATGTATAAGTGATACGTTACAAGAAACATAGGCACATATTAAAGTAGACATAAACCAAGTAGCATTCTACTATTTTTAGCAAGAATGTATATACAACTGTGAATATCCCAAGCTTCCATTAAGTAATATACATACAAGTATGATACAATAATGGCCCCTAGGGCATATACACTAACATGTTGTTGGAGTCAACCTATTGAAGACTGACATCCTTGGCATAGTTTGAGAAGGGCCGGCCAATCTTTCAAAGACCGATCTTCTGATGGGGGAAGCGCTTTTGATGGCTTCGCCCATAATAGGAGTTGGGAGGGCTATTTGTTTTGGGGAAGTCCTTTCAGGTATCACGAGACTCTTTGCTGGCCCGTTCGAGTTTTTGCTCAGCCTGTTGAAGACTGAGATACCATATTTGGACGGCCCGTTGAGAGGGGCTTTGTGGTCGCCAGTCGATCGAAGACCGACCCTTTGGGAGCTTCTTCTTGCGGTGCTGAGGCACCGAAATTCACTGGTGAGAGCATGGTCCTAAAGAACAATCCAGTAGTGCCTTGCGTAACTTGTCCTACCGGCATTGAAAAGATAGAGGCCGCGTTGGGCCCATAAGTCTCTCCTCCAGTTGAGATGGAGCGAGAGTTGCTGTTGCAATAGGTGCAGTTGGAAGCCATTGATTTTCTCTACACATGAGCAAGACACAAAATTTTCGTACCTCAAATCCAAAGGCAACCATAAAGAACCGCGATTTTCATAGCGAAACAAGACACACGAAGTGTGAAGTAGAAAGAGAAACAGGTCCGAACGGGTGTGCTAGAATCTGTTCACCGCCGGAGACAGGGACAAACCGGGATGGATCGTCTTGCCTGAATCTAAGGGCAGATACTATTTGGATTTATCTGTCCACCTCTCCGAAGATACCAAGTTGATTTATAGCACCATATATCAAAGGTTTGGACAGACGCGGCCGTTGTAGCATAGTTTATCAGATTCCCCCTCATTTTATGAGGGGTTTTTCATTGTGGGGACGGTCATCCCTCCAGGCGCAAGCCCCTTCAGTTAATTACGTTACCGCATTGCGATAACCACTTTCTCCTTCTCCAGTAGTTCATTTCGTGTCGCGTGTGTTTTTTTGTTTGTTTTGGTTGCCCATGGATTGTATACGGAGACTAGTTTATGTCGTCGGCCGTAGGGTGCGGATTAGTCCAAATCCGTATATTTTAGATTTGGGTTTGGGTCAAGAATTTACTTGACGGATTTTTGAATTTAGGTTATATGTTCCTTTGGTTCAAAAATGTTTTGTTTGGTTTAAGGATCGTTAATCTAGTTTGAGATGAAGGTCGGCTTAAACATATGAGCATTTGGGCTCAATTTATTTTAAGCTAAGAATACGTTAGTCTAATTTGAGACTAAGACCAACTTAGCATAATTTCAAGGATCATTTTTATTTCAGATCCAACAACAGAGCATTTGAGCTCAATTATAAGAGACTTAGCCAGTTTAGGCTTAGTCTACTCAGACTTCTTTTGTTCTGTTCAGAAGTGCTAAGCGCTTATTTAGGCTCTGTTTGTTCAGCCCCCTTTTTATGTAAAATTTCTAAGCACTTATTTGACGTTCTGACACTCACATGGATATCATGTGAAGTATTTAATTATGGGCGCTGCCCAATTAGTGCTGAGAACTCAACCATTTTGGCTGTATATGAAGTGCTAAGTACTTTTTAGCGTCCACGTGATAAGCACGTGCGGCGCTGGGCGCTGCCCAATTAGTGCTAAGCACTCAGTCGTTTTGGCTGTGTATGAAGTGCTAAGCACTTTTTGTATGGCGCCCATATATGAAGCACGTGATGTGTTGGGCGCTTCCCAATCAGTGCAAACCACTTAGCCGTTTTGCCTTTATATGGAGTGCCGAGCACTTTATTCAGCGTCCATGTGTGTTTCACGTGGGGTCTGTCCTTCTATTTTGGGCGCCCGTGTGTTTTCACGTGAGGCGTTAGGCGCTGTTAAAAGGACGCCCACGTGGGAAGCACGTAAGGCGCTAGTCTTTTTTATATGGAGATTTAATCTCTGTTGATGTCTTTGGAGAGGTTAAACCTCCGTCAATGGTATTTTGACTATTAACGCTCACCAAAATTACTATTTTTGAGGATTTTAGGTTGAGTTTTTAAAGAACTAAGTTCTGAGTTCCTGGAGTATCTAGGACTCCGTTTTCTTCTCTTTTTTTTAAAATTTGTTCTTCCTTGAATCTTTGATTCTCAAGAATAAGAGTTTCCTAATGAGAATTAAATTCTCAAATTATGCGAGATTTGCCTCGTGGATCTCAGATCCCGAGAAAGAACCAAGTTCTTTTAAAAGGGTTAAATCTTTAAATGTGATAGAGATATTTTGATCCCTTTTCCTTACCTAGGGTTTCGAGAAGGAAGGTTTTCTTCTTTGAGAATTGAATTCTTTGTTCTCTCGAGAGTTCACTGTATTTTTGCAAAAGCTTATATGGGGTTTTCTCCCTTTCTTTGTGTTTCTCTCCCTCTGTCTCTGTGTCTGTGTCTCCCTGTGAAACTTGAAGTCTCGGGTTCTTTATATAATGGAGGCAGATTGTTAACCTGTTTTGAGAAAATCTCTAATTGAGATATTCCAATTGATTTAATTGGTCTCAAAGTCGATCCGGGTAATTTTACCACCGTTGGATCTTTGATCCAAGGGTTTTCTGTTTTACAGAATTTGATTTCTTGTTTCTAATGAGATTGGAGAAATATTTTCCTCTATACAAAATTTATTCTGTAAAATGATGATTTTTAATCACCATTGGATTTTTAATCCAAAAGTTCTCTGTTTTACAATGAGCAATCTTTTTTGTTTAGAAAAATTGAGGGAATATATTCCAAAAATTAGATCATTGATCCAACTGAGAGTATCTTTCTTATTTAGAAAGATATGGGAGATATTTTCTCCTAAAAGAATTTGATTCTATATTTTGATGATTTATCATCCTCGTTGGATTTTTGATCCAACGGCTCTGTTTAATAGAGAATATTGTAGAATTTAATTCTACCTGGGCGCTGGCGCTCACATATTGTGCACGTGGGCGCCACTTAAGAATTTAATTCGTAAGATAGGTATTCCTGTGCTTTACACATTGGCGCCTGCGTGAGGAGCACGTGCGGCGCCATATAAGAATTTAACCTTTATTCAGGAAGCACTCATGTGCTTTGCACATTGGCGCCCACGTGAGGAGTACGTGAGGCACCACCATAGGATTTAATCCTATAAGATTGGTTCTGGCGCTGGCGCCCTCATGGAGAGCATATGAGACGCTGCCTCATTCCAACAGAGCTTTGCTCTTTTATTAGGTTAAATATTGGGGGGAACAAGACTATATAAAGGACCGAAAGTTGTGCATTCAATCATCCAATAAACCAACAATTCATCATCTATTCATCTACCTCTATAGAGAAAGAGAGAGAGATCTAGAGCAAAACTAAAGTTCTTGTAATCTACTTTCTACGGAGAAAAATTGTAATGCAATAGTTGATTAATAATGGTAGTTTTTTTTAATTCTTTTTGCGTTTACTTTTCCGCATTTTACATTACGCATTACTTTTCCATATTACTACTCTTTTAATTATGATTTCATTCACCTTCCATCTCTATTGTGATCTGCTATTAACCATGAGCGAGTAATTTCTTGCTTGCTAGGCTTTGTAAGATATGGTAGAATAATGGATGGAATATCTTTTAACTTCTTTGACATTTTAATGTTTGTAAACCTTAGCAAATAAATATTAACCTTCTTATCAAGCGCGCTATCAATTAATGATAACCACGACCATAATTTGAGATTGGTTAATGCTTGTTTTATTAAGAGCTTGAGATAAATAGATATAAATGGAAGGACAAGGGTTAGTAGTGGAAAACCCTCATTCCCTCCAAGAACCCTAATCCACATTCATCGCTATCTCTATAGTTTTAAATTATTAAAAGATAAAAAGAGATATATCTAAACATTCATCCATTAACAACTAAGTCCTATAAACCCTACAAGCTCTTCTATTATAAATTTTATATCCATATTAAATAAAACGACAACAAATCATCCTCTCTCTTATCAACTCATCTAAGGCAAGATAAGAAGTTTACGTTTCCATGCAGACGACTCGTACTCATCGCGGTTAGCTATTTGCGACACCGTTTTGATTGCGATTATTTACAGCATACATACACACCTTCGCACGATCAATCAAATGGCGCCATTGCCGGGGAAACGGTCGTGATTAATTTTTTTGTTATTCGGGTTGATTTCTTATAAAAACCAAAGAAACATAAAAATAAAAGAGAATCAAAACCGCATTTTTTGTTTTTAACGATTATTGTGCGAGTTTTGTAAAGCCAACAGAGATTCAGAAACTCTAAACTTAGACCAAAGGAGCGGTGGTGTGCCCTAAAGAAATTTTAGCAGAAGATCTTGTTAAAAGGCGGAGGAACCCTGGTTTTTAGTTGCATTCGGCGGTGGAACCGCAGTCCCTTTGAAGTGTTGGGCCCCCAATCTTCTCTGGTATTCTTCTATCTCCTTCCTCTCTCCTCTAAAGTTCCACTAAACTGATTTTACCAGCAGAATTCTTTGCAAACAGTGCCGCTAAAAAAATCTTTTTGCGTGTTTTGATTTCGGTTTGTCTTGCAAATCTAAACCGAACTTTAAGGGGCAATAAACCCAAATTTAGATTAGGTAGGGATTTCATCACCCTTTCTAGGCCTCACAAATCATAAACGAGAATATTATCACCTTACATTAATAAAAAAATATCTAGACCAAGTCTCTAAGAACTGTCGCGCTCAATCAGGACAAAGGAGGGTCGTGGATAATCTATTGTTTATCCATATTTCTCTTATGGTGTCTGTTTCCCCCAATCAGAGCAAAACTCTGTTCAAATTTTAAAATTTAAAATAAAGCTGCGCTTCATAAAAGCGCTATCGCCAAGAGCGCCAACGCTAAGAGTCAAAGACTCTGAAGTAGCGCACCACGAGCAGAGCACGTGAGTGCTGGCGCTAAGAGCGCTGCACTCTAAGCAGCACACAACGTGCAAAGCACGTAAGCGCTGGCGCTAAGAGCGCTGCACTCTAAGCAGCGCACCACGTGTAAGCACGTGAGCGCTAGCGCTAGAACTAAATGTTCCCCACCGTTGGATCAAAGATCCAACGAAGATGATAAATCATCAAGTTACCAGAATAAAATTCTATTAAGAAAACATTCCTTAGAATCTTTCCAAATAAAAAGATTTTGCTCTGTAAATCAGAGCACCATCGGATCAATGATCCAATGGTGATTAAAAATCACAATAGTACAGAATAAATTCTGTACGGAAAAAATTTCCCAATCTTGTTAAAAAATTGCCTTCTGTAAATCAGAAGCCCTTGGATCAAAAATCCAACGGGGGAAATATCCCCAAATCAATTAGAGAAAAGATCTCCTTAACTGATTCAACAAATCAGCTTGCCCTATATAAAGACCCTAAGACTTCAAGTCTCATAGAGAGGAACCCCCCATAAATTTTGAGAAACTTCAGAGAGAAAAGCAAGCTCTCGGCAAAAGAAGAACTTTTCTTCAAGGTAAAAACAGATAGATAAAAAATCTCATCAGAAAAAAAACTTAGTTCTTATGCTAGATCATAGATCTTTGAGACAAATTGTCTTTCACAAAAGAGATTTTAACATCCCATTATAAAAAGGGGGAGAATAATTCAATTCTCTTAGGATCACAGATCCATAAAGGCAAAGCCTTTCACCAAAAACATAAGAGATTGAAACATCTCCTATAAAATAAGAACTTTGTTCTTAGATCCACGAGACAAAATCTCTTATAAGAGAGAATTTAATTCTCAAAGCACAAAGCTGCTTAAAAAAGAGCTTTAGTGCTCCAGTTTAAAGAAGCGCCCCAACGCTCTAAATCTAGCGCACAACGCTCTAAGTCTAAAGAAGTGCCCAAACGCTCCAAATCTAGCGCACAGTGTTACAGAGCCTTAGCACTCCAAATCTCATAAAGAAGCGTCTTGCGCTCGTTATCTTGCGCATAACACCAAGCGTGCCACGTGCTCCTCACGTGTGCGCTACTTCACTAGAAGCGTACTGTGCTCGTTATTTGGCGCATAGTGCAAAGCGCGCCACGTGCTCCTCACGCGTGCGCTACTCACAAGAAGCGCTTTGCGCTCGTTATCTGGTGCATAGCGCCAAGCGCGCCACGTGCTCCTCATGTGTGCGCTACTTAACAGAAGCGCCTTGCGCTCGTTATCTGGCGCATAGCACCAAGCGCGCCACATGCTCCTCACATGTGCGCTACTTGACAGAAGCGCTCTGTGCTCATTGACTGGCACTCAGCGCCAAGCGCGCCACATGCTCCTCAAGTACGCGCTAAGAGAACATAAACTGTTCTATAAAAAAAAGGGCCCCAGAGCTATGATGAGTGCTCAGTACTCAATAAAAGACAAAAACAATTATCAGAAACCAAGCCAATGCTCAGCATTTTAACTGAATGGACCGAGCCCAAGTTGGCCACAGATCCCTACTTCAGATCAGTTGAGCCCATATGCTTACAAATCTTTGATCTTAGTCCTAAACTGGACTATAGATTTCCCAACCAATATTGGTTCATGAGTACATCTCTTCATTCCTCTGATATTTGTCGTTGTAATCCTTTAACGTCTTCAGAGAGGTGACGAGTCTCGACAACCAGACATTCTACGGACTGTGGGGTCCTTAAACTCATGGACTATGATATTCTTAAACTTTATAGACTATGATGTCTCTAAACTAGACTATGATGTCTTTAAACTCCACGGACTATAACGTCCTTAAACTTATAGAGCCCAAATGCTCTTTTGTTGGATCTAAATGATCCTGTTAAATAGATTTTAGTCTAAAATTAGACTAATGTATCCTTAACAAACTGTTAAGTAGATCTTAGTCTAAAATTAGACTAACGTATCCTTAACAAATGGTTAAGTTGATCTTAGTCTAAAATTAGACTAACGTATCCTTAACAAACGTTTAAGTTGATCATAGTCTCAAATGAGATTAACGATCCTTAAACCCAACCCAAAACCCAAATCTAAGAAAATATGGATTTGGACTAATCCACGCCCATAAATTAGTCTCCGTATATAATCCACGGGCAATCAAAAATAAAACAAATACACAAGACACGAAGTGACCATCTGGAGAAGGAGAAACTTATTACCGCAATGCGGTAGCGTAATTAACTGCAGTGGCTTACGCCTGCAGGGAAGAGCGTCCCCACAATCAAAAACCCCTCACAACGAGGGAGAATCTGACGACGTCTGCTACATCGGTCGCATCTGTCTAAAACTCCGATACGCGGTGCCATAAATCAACTTGGCATCTTCGGAGAGGTGGACGGATAAAACCAAATAGCATCTGCCCCCAAATTCAGGCAAGACGAACCTACGCAGTTCCGTCTCTGTATTCGGCGGTAAACAGATTCTGGCACGCTCGGTGGGACCTTTTCCTCTTTCCACTCCACATTTCGTGTGTCGTGTTTTTCCCGTGATCAGATAATCGCGGTGTGTATGTTTGTGGTTGCCCTTAGGGGAGTGGATACTGAAGTCGGCGCTTCGTTTCTATGAAGAATGGCGTTTGTTCCCACCTTAGCAACACAGGCTCTGTCATATCTGGTGGAGTCAAATACGGGCCACTTGCAGGCTCAAATCTCTGCAATCCGGCTCTTCAAGAAATCAACGGGCTTCTCTTTAGGTCGATGCTCCCACCTCCCACCCTCGGTGCCTCAACGCCGATGGAGGAAGCCCAGAGGAAGTCTGTCGTCCACAGGCGGGCTTCCCAAGCAGCAGCTTTGCCGACGGAATCAGTCCTTAAACAACTGGCATATGCCAAGGACCAAGGTCAACGCAGGAGGCAGAATATTCAAGCTCTCAAAAGAAACAGGGGGCAGGCTCGGAAAAATCCTTAAGCTAATCAAATCCCGGCCGTAAGAAACGGTCGACGTCGATATCAGCGTCATACAATGTCTAGGAAAGAGTGACTAAGGAAAGAAGTTACTTAATTAGGCCCGCTATTTCGGTGATTCGTATAGCGGATAACTCCCACTTACCTGGCACTTATCTGGCCGTAAGATTGATAAGGAGGTGGTAGAGCATTGATCTTACGTCTTGTCCTTTGGAAGTTTAGGAGCGCTCTAGTGACTTGACCTAGATGATCCTAACTCTAGGGATTGATTGTGCATTTTGTGATTAGTTGAGTCAAGCCTCACGTCCGACTTTTTTCAAAACAAGCCTCCTTAAAATCTTTCTCACACATATCATACGCTGCCACGTGCACTAAACCCTCTTTGTGCATGATTAGCTGGACACGGGATTCTAGTGCCCGTCTAGTCCGCGTTTGTACCATCGACTCCGAAGTCGATACTTCTTCATCTTCCATTTCTCTTCCACCTACCATATCTCCCGAGATGGATGGATCTCCATCAGGTTTTAACAACACCATCTTGCCACCACTGGTAGGTGCGCAAAATTCACTACGCATCACTCTGTAAGACAGATGCTACCCCATACGCGGACCCTTCCAACGTGTCTGTCTATTCCACCAGCCAATGGGGATAATTTCAAAATTAAACCCTACTTCATCAACTTGTTGCCCAAATTTCACGGGCTTGAATCTGAAAATGCATACGTTTTTATAACCAAATTCGAAAACGTATATGTAGTGCAATGTTGAGCACAACCCAACTTTAAGTGGATACTCTGCGATTACGTCTTCTCCCCTTTACCTTATGCGATCTCACAGAAAAATGGCTTTATAGCACCGCCGCACATTCTATCGCTAAATTGGATGAATTCGTCAAACCATTCCTTAAGAAATTCAATGCTCATCACAAGACCACCCGTATTTGGAGTGAGATTAACCAGTTTTCCCAACTTCCCAACGAACCCTTCTGGAAATGCTTTGAACGGTTTAAAGATCTCCTTGTCTAATGCCCTCATCACGGAATCGATATGTGGTAACTTTGCTGAATTATGTATGAGTGTATTAATCCAGCTACAAAAAAAATACTAGAAACCATTTGTCAATGTCATTTCATGTCAAAAGACGACGGAAAAGCATGGCAATTTTTGGAAGACCTCACCGAACAAACGTTACAATGGGAGAGCACTAGACCATCAACATCATCTTCATCTAGGGAAGGTATCCATCAGCTCGATTTTTCCATCGCAGTGAAAGCCGAAATGGATGCGATGCAAAAGAAACTTGAAACTATGGAAAGCAAATTTTCTTCAGCCTCCCTAAACCAAGTTACACTCCCCAAAACCGTGTCTGGTTGCTGTTTTGACTCATCACATTTAACGGAAGAATGTCTTTTGAATTCTCCATTTCAAGGTCATGAACAAACCAATGCTGCTTTTCAGCAACAACCTAGAAACGACTCTTATTCATCCACATATAATCAGGGATGGAGGAATCATCCTAATTTTGCTTGGAACCAAAACCAATCTCAAAATCAAAATCAGTTCCCAAGCCAAAATAATTATCAAGGCTTCCCTCATAGCAACAATATCCACCACAACAAATTCAGCGGCCCTTTCAACCGCAATTTTTCCAAAATCCGGCCAACAACTTTACCCCTTATAATAATTCTTTCCAACCATAGACGAATATTCCAACGGCCGGTACCGATAAAATCTCTGCACTCGAAAGAAGCTTAGAAACGTTTATTATACAATCCACACAAATGACGGCTAACTTAGCGTCTTCTGTCACGCCCCTCTTCCCAGTAGATGAAAACGGTGACGTGGCAGGCCGCAACGTATTTACTAAGAAATAAATATGTTAAGCATAATTAAGCAATATATAAAATGAACAAGAATGACAAGAGTATTAAAATAAAACAGCAACTTTATTTACATACAACTGTTGAAAATAAAATATACAATGAGTAAAGCAGTGTCTAAACAATGGCATACAGGAAAGTAAGTGCAACGAAACTAGAAGTTAGGCTGAGCGTTAAGCTAGTCTAAGTCCTCCTGGCCTGGCTCGATCTCCTCAGAGTCTGGTCCTCCTGACGAACAATCCAAAAAAAGAAATAGAAAGGAATGTCGTCAGCGAACCAGCGCTCGGTAAGTCCCAAAAGAAGAAAGAGATTATAACAAGTAATGTGAAATGAACAGGTAAGTTGTGTATGATTGATAACTGGCATATGATAGTTACTCTAACGAGGTTTTTTATAGCTTGATAAAGAAGGTATTCATGTATATGAGAGGAGTCCATCTTACCCCATGGACTATGGTAACATGTAGTACAAGTCCCCATCATAACCCACGGGACAACGACACGTGAATTCATGTAGGTGTTTTTTAAGTGACCTCTCGTACCACGATATACGTTCCGTACCAATCTACCCCTTTATCCCCGCATAATGTATTGTATAGATTATGTTTACAAGTCTTGTCAAAACCATGGATACAAAATGTTCAGGTATTCATGTTCAGGATATAATCATGTATTCAAGTAGTCATGCCAAGTTATAACCATGGTTCGGTCAAGTCAGGTCTAGTATACAGATTTGATATTGATGTTTGAATTCAAGTATTCATATTCGTGATTAAGTATTTGTGTTTGAATTTGGATTCAGGTTTGAATTGGAGTCAGACTGAGCCATACACTTGTACTGATTTAACTCTGAAATTCTTAGGTTCGGGAGTCATCGGCAACTGCTGCACATGGACGACATGATTTGTGTCTTTTTCCAAGACAATTACCATTGATAACTTCGGTTAAGTTGTCTACCTTAAATGGGCAAGCACTCACTTTCTCCGGCTCCCTGATGTTGGGTTATAGCAGCACCCTGACCATCAAACCGTGGCCGAATGCGGAACAAAAATTTATCAAAGTGGCGCTATCACAACCCTGAATACGGATCGACCATAAACCTTAAAACTAGCAAGCAATCTAAAAGGGTTTGGAATGTTATACCGAATGTTCCATGTCGTTAGGTCTTTAACCTCTTCCCAAGCTCCTAGTGGCCACCACGATCAAGTTTGGTCGCCTGTCTCCCTCCATCGAAGATGATCCACCCGAGAGTCTATGAATCGGGCTCCTACTCCAAAACCGAAGTAACTATGGTATCTAGTTTGCTAAACTTGATAGCCTAGAAGATGTAGAGTCTAATGGAGGATTAATTTATCTCTAAATGCCCTAGGTTTCTCAACACGTGAGAGGTTAGGGTGGAGGAAGAAGAAGATGCCATGGGAGATGAGAGTGAAGCTTGAGCAAAGCAAGAAAGAATAATGAATAATTGTTGTGAGTGTGTGAGAGGAATGAAGCAACTCTAGAAATAATATCTCAAGTCTCACAACAAATATCCCACACCACAAACAAAAGACTCAAGCATGCCACAATAGTGTTTCCATGAGTCACACCATGAGTCATCCCATGAGTCACCAATTGTGGCATGCATGACAAATACTAAGCATACACACTCATCTCTCCACCTCAATTAACATTTAACCTAAATGGTTAATAAACAAAATGAGGTGGCAACTTCTAGAAACAATCTTATAATAAATTAAAAGAATACCTCTCATCTGTATATACATACCCGCATTCGTATTCCGAAAAATACGAATACAATAAGACGAAAATAATTCAACAATATAATACTAGGATTCGACTTAAATCAAAGCCCACTAGTATTATCCGTCTGAATCATGATGCGTGCACAAATACACGTATATGATCGAACCCTGCCGTAAAACCATACGGCCTCTACATTGTTTCGCTCGAAGCAGGGAAACCCTCTGTGTGGGACTCTAAAGACTCGTCAATACGCTGGCATTGGGTTTAACCACAAGCTCGTCAGCGGCACTAGCTGTACGTAACGGCTACCCAGGTATTGAGCGAAAGGAATGCCGATGAGCAAACTCATCCTGACCCTACTGAGCCTGTCTGGTGACAATATCCGTACAGTACGGTCTCTTCGTCTAAGAGTATAGCATATTGAGTCTAGGGGGTGGATAAAATCAGGCACCTAATAACACGACATATAGTGTCGGTATGAAGCCCATCACAAACTGAGAAACTACTAATCCTGGATCAGTAATTCTCGACTACCTTGATCAAGGGTTTCTGATGATAGCCACCCATGCACAACACGGCATCAACCCCCAATACCGGGAGAGACGAAACCCCGACGATCCGCTCGCTGCCTCCATGTATCTCGGGATAGTACCCAACTAAAACCTGTTTGCACAACTCGTTTAAGCAGTGGTAGGGCAGTAATCAAAGCACAGTGGGAACCCACATGAGAAAAATGACGATCTCAGATCAACAGACTAATCTGTACACATGTCACCTGGGAACTGCTATCTGACAATAGGTATAATACTAACTAGCATATTCCCGGTGAGTCCGTCCAGTGTACTTATAACCCAATGAGCATCTGCATACTATCTTAGGTGAACAAACTAACGCCAATGGCTTGTGAGACCGGCCACCGCCCCTCGTCGGGGTCTTGATCAGTAAACACTAGTCTACTCTGGAGTATCGATGCCCAGTCTCGATACTCCCACGATAAGGGACATTTATGGATGTGCTTATAGACCACCCAGTTCCCATATATATGATCGCCATCATAACGCTGGTAGTCAAGCAGGAATCCTATGGGCTCTATCAACATATAATAGTGAACTGTAATGTCACCTAAAGTATGTACATGATGATAAAGATAAACCAGATAGCATACTATCATCTTGAGTAAGACTGTTCTACCCGTATAGGTCCTTCCTCGATCATCTAATCATGTGTTTGCGATTACAATAATTGACTTAAGAGCACTATAGCCAACAATCTCCCACTTGCACTTAAGGCTAATTATTGCAGTGTCGCATACTCACAGCCCGTGTGATACCGAACACCCAACTCCTCTATTAATCAGTTTCACAAAACCTGTTTGTGAAACTATTGCGTTCGAGAAATAGCCTCAGTGAGTGGATCCGCTCCAATGTTTCTTTCTATATCTCTCTATATCTAAACTTCGTGGAGAACAACTATCTCCCGAAATGAGCAATACCTGTCTTAGAAATTTTCTGGATATCTGATGGGACCTAGTTCACAAATGAACTCCAAATCCAACAAACTTCTTAGACTATATCGTCCACTGAATTTAATCAGTACCCAGTGCCATGCCTCCCTCAGTATCCGCTTGGACTACCTGTCCAACATACTGCCCCTCAAAAGAGGGGAAACTATAACTCAGTCAGTCTCTCTGTCATCCAGTTCACCTTGGAAGCCTGAAATGATAACCGCCTCCCGAAGAAAGCTGCCGTTACCATATTCTAAGAATACCCACTTATGTTCAAAACTGCTTTCCTCCGTTTCTCCAGGATTGGATTAATATATACCTTTTGCAACTTGTGCAAAAACAATATTTGTTGTTGTACTTGACATTACATGATTAACTCAATTGCCTAAACAAGTGATATACTGATCATGCAAATCCTACTCCCCTTTAGACTGTAAGACATCTTTTAGAGAGGGTGACTCCATCACCTACAAGTACACCATCATGCCAGGAATCAACCATTCTAAAACACATTTAGAATAATGTCAAAGTACACAAATTGGGACACTTCCCAAATCTAGATCTAAAACTATAGATATAGTCACCAGAATCCCTGATAGTATATCCATATCCAATATGGAGAAACTCTTTGTGACAACCACAGTATAACCGATCATAATATAGGAAGATCTCTTCCTATTTAGTGCATGTCATCCAAATATCAGGACATCACACCCTACCACCTTCTTACCGGATCCATCTCTTATTCTGATAAAGTCAAACTCTATGACAGTCACATAAAAAATAGACGATCTATCTCCGCTATACTTGCTTTAGTCTATAAATAGACATAAGCTACTTGCCCACTATGCTTCCGCTGCTCCCACTGACTACAACAACCCTCTGGCAGAGTCATATACACATGCACTTCTAAAGCTAGTTTATAACAAAGTTATACTCATCCTGCTGCCGGATCTCATAGTCTAGAACAGCAGTAGTGGCAAGTTTGGGTAAATAAGAACCACCCTGTCACCGTTTTTGAGGAGACCGAAGTACCTCTCGGGTACCTATGGTTACCCATCAAATATGCAGAGTGGCTAATGGAATGTAGAATCTATTTGAATCTTTAGGTCCTACTAAATTTTCAATAATCGTTTGTGGTTCTGAAATCACTTCCAGTTCTACCATACTCCCACTAATGTTTTCTGAAAAAGAATACATTTTAGTAAAACTGGTGGCGAGTCAAGAACAATATAAATATTGATCTCTCAGATGGTAGAAAGTTAACCTTCGTCAATGCCCGAAATAACCCACAAACTGCTATTACTGAAACGTGCCTTAAGTTTATCAGGATTTTGGTTTTAAGCATCAGCCGAAAAACTCTATATACGTTAACATCGTTAAGATATGATCCATTCTATATCCACTATAGAAACATAGGCACTGATTTAATTAGAACCATATTCAAAAATCATCCAGTTGTTTCCAGTGCATATCAACCAAATGGAAGGAGACCAATCAGCATTATTCATTTAGAAGTACATCCACATATGAGTAATCTGAAAGAGAAGCAAGTTCTCAAAACCATTACTATCAATGGAATACCTAGCAAAAGTATCTGCATTTTCGATCACCTTGAAGAATCCTGATACTTGCAACATGTGGTTTTCTACTTTATTCTTATACCTATAACTTCTCAAAATCCGGACCTTGTATTTCTACGAAATACTTGTCTTAAACTAGAGAAGCTACAAGTAAACAGAATATAGTACGAGTACCAACCTATTTTCCCTAATGGACACTGGATAACATACAATACTTTGTATAAGTCCCCTGAGTTGAGTAACGCAGACCTTGCGTATCGTAAGTTGAAAACTGTACTATGGTTAATAAGAATTACACCGCTGTTGAATGATCCTTACCTAATCACCAACTGATATAGGTTAATGTCATAGACATAATTTCAAAAGATATATCTCACTTTATAAAATAAACTTACAGATATATCGGTTTGAAATTGGTGCAAAACATCGGATATTCAAAACCAAATATTTGCCGTCAGGCAAAAACCAGATGATTTCCTCAAATATCACCAATTAAAAAGAATTCCGATATAATGAGGATATAATCACCTAATTCCCAATATCTTAATCCCACTCACTATCTGTAACGCCATACAGATGTGAGAATCGAATCTGGTAAATACATACTCTGGAGTCAGAATTAAAATGGGAAAAACAACTTTCAATTAACATCACACAGTGAAACTGAAATATGAAAATGTTTCGAAGGGGTATCCAGGTATTCCTAATAATGCCACTTCCACTATCTTGATTCATAACTGTAACCGTATATTTCATTGCCATCTCTCCAATCCCTTTATTTGTCTTTACTCATTATCTTCTGTACACCGCACTTAGGCTAAATGGTTTTCTTCCTTCCATAACTTTCAGCACCAGCCTAAGGTTTGGAAGAAGACTATCCAATAAGCGTAATAAGTGTACCCTCCTAATATTAGGAGATCATTCAACCTGAGAGAAGGTAAAGGGGAAAAGACAACCTGAATAATCATATTCAATTTCTCCTGAACTGGAAACCATCCTCTACTGGAACAAGTTCCTTCGAGTTCGTATGTTACTATACGATGGCGTATCCAATAAATATGGATCTTCGTAGTGATACGGAATGTTCTGGAGAAATGCAAAAGGTGAAGTAGGAGTGGCGATGATATACGCGGCTTCGTCGTGAATGATAGCAGTCGCAATTTCTTTTGCCCTCTTTCTAGTCCCTTTATATGTCTTTTCTTATTACCTTATGTACACCACACTTAGGCTAACTGGTTTTCTTCCTTCCCTACCTTTCGGCACCAGCCTATGGTTTGGAAGAAGACTATCCAATAAGCATAATAGGTATACTCTCCTAAATAACAGGAGCCCTCGCAATCTGAGAGAAGGTAAAGGGAAAAGACGACTGAATAGTCCTATTCTATTTCTCGAGAACCGGAAACCATCCTTAAATCTGAAACAGGTTTTTTCGAGTTCGTATGTAACTATACGATGACATATCCAATAAATGTGGATCTTCGTAGTGATACGGAATGTTTCGGAGAAATGCAAAGGGTAATATAGGAGCGGCAACGATATATGCGACTCTGACAATCCAAAAGCCAATGTTTTTTAAGAAGGTTCGGTTAACTTGGTTAACGAGTTTTAGTTTAGGTCGGGTCAAGGTAGCTGCTAAAGAGAGAGAGAAAAGAAATACTCAGCATGCACTCTAGCCTAGATAAGATTGGTTATTTACTTATCTAATCAGGATTTCTCCCACTGTTTCCTCGAATTCTGCTCCAAACTCAAAAGGAGAATTAGTCGGGATCATTTAAAATCACCCGAGGAGTAAAGCTACTCATCAGTGGGAATCGGGATCCAACTATCATCGCATGATAACTTGATGGAATCCATTCAAGTCACCACACTCCATAAGGTATGTGCATGCCTGGCAAGTTTCTTGTATGTTTAAAACTCCCGATGTGATTTTTATCCCAAACTGCTTATGACCTTGATAGAGGTCAACATATCATAAGTTGCAAGTCAAGTTCAACCCGTCATTGTCCTGGATTAACTTAGACCCACCCGCACAAGCCCTTGATAGAGGTCAACATGACCGTGCGTCTGTCCTAAATAATCGCATATCTATGCAACAAACAAGCATTACCCAGCTACCAAGCACTGTGCCTTGACAGAGGTCAACATACACAGCATGAATACTAAGTAATACCTGTAAGAAATGACGGAGGGCTACGAATGGATTTTGGCGAAAAATCTTTAACGTAATAAACTTGATATCGCTGAAGGAACCGAGTGGTTTTATAAATATATAGTGGCGAAAACTTTTGCTAAAGATGTCACTCCCTATGAAGGGATCTCGGCTATTTCCTCGTCGAATGAGGTGCAGGATATTCTAAACTGAATACCACAATGCAAAGCAAAAGAATCGACTATAGAAAAGTTATTAAGTTGACACAAACTAGTGCCCAAGGGGTCACTCCCGATGAAGGGATCTCGGCACTTGCCTCGTCGATTGAGATGCTGGATATTCATAACCGAATACCACTGTGCAAAACAAAAGCAAATGTCTGTAATGTCTGTTTTAAAAAACTCGGTTCCAACAACATCAAATAGGTTTATTTTATCTTTGCATTGGTCAGAATCAACGCAGTCTCATCAATCAAACACATCATACCAGATAAAGGAACGAAAATATGATGTACATATATGCCACCCGCTAGGTTACTTAACTAACGGCAGAGCGGGGACTGGACTAGCGCGGGTGCAAAACATATACAATATCTACTAGTGTGTGTATGTGTGTATAACAAACGTCCTAGGCATGATATAAAGCAATATCACAGAATCTCAGCCAAGCAACACAGAGTGGTGGATAATCCTAGAGCCTCGGGTTTCACTTGAGCGGCAAATGAGACCCGACGTTCCTTATCGTGTGGATAGCCTATGCAATGAAAACCTAGACCTCTATGAGTGCGGAAAGTTACCCGCCAATCCTAGAAGCGAGGCAACCCCAATCAACAACATGAATGGGCCACCCAGTACTTCATAGAATCCGGTAACTTGATCATTCATCCGTGGGTCAACCTGTACCCCCTACGAGTGCAGCGAATAGCCCGCCAATTTTAGAGTAAGGTCCCCTCCATCTTAAAGCCATGAGATGCGAACCTGTTGCCCTCTAGAACCCGGCTAATCCTAATACAGAAAAGAAAAAAAATATGTACAACGGTGATGTTCACCGCCGAAAACAGCGACTGGGACGTTGGGACGTGAGGCCTGAATTTTGGCGGGCAGATGCTATTTGGTTTTATCCGTCCACCTCACCAAAGATGCCTGGTTGATTTATGGCACCGTGTATCAGAGGTTTAGACGGATGCGGCCGTTGTAGCAGACTTTGTCAAATTCCCCTTCGTTGTGAAGGGTTTTTAATTGTGGGGACGCTCTTTCCTACAGGCGCAAGCCCCTGCAGTTAATTACGTTACCGCGTAGTGATAACCATTTTCTCCTGCTCCAGAAGGTCACTTCGTGTCGTATGTGTTTGTTTTGTTTTTCGTTGCCCTTGGTTTGTATACGGAGACTAATTTGTGTTGTCGCCTGTAGGGCGTGGATTAGTCCAAATCCGTATTTTCTTAGATTTGAGTTTGGTTTGGATTTAAGGATCGTTATTCTCATTGAGATTAAGATCAACTTAAATTTTTGTTGAGGATACGTTAGTCTAATTTTATACTAAGATCTACTCAACAAGATTTTGGATCTTTTAGATCCAACAAAAGAGTATTTGGACTCTATCGTTTTAGTTTAGGGACATTACGCTCCATTGGGCTTAAGGACATCATAGTCCATGAGTTTAAGGACCTCATAGTCCATAGTTTAAAGACGTCATAGTCTATAGAGCTTAGTTTAGGGATGTTGCGATCCATTGGGTTTAAGGACATCATAGTCCATGAGTTTAAGGACTTTAAGGACATCATAGTCCATGAGTTTAAGGACCTCATAGTCCATAAGGTTTAGAGACATCATAGTCTAGTTTAAAGATGTCATAGTCTGTGAAGTTTAAAGACATTATAGTCTAGTTTAAAGACATCATAATCTGTATGGTTTAAAGACATCATAGTCTAGGAGGTTTAAAGACATCATAGTATGTAGAGTTTAAAGACATCATAGACTGTGGGGTTTAAAAACATCATAGTCTATATGGTTTAAAGACATCATAGTCTGTGGAGTTTCTGGTTGTCGGGACTCACCGCCTCTCTGAAAACGTTGAAGAATTACAACGACACGTATCAGAGGTGTGAAGAGATGTACCCTTAAACCGATGTTGGTTGGGAGATCTATAGTCGGGTTTGGGACTAAGACCGAGAAATTGTGAGCACGTGGGCTCGGTTTATTTAGAGATTTAATCTTAGAAAAGACTTAGCCAATCTGGGGTTGAAGTTGGCCTCTTATAATGTTAAACACTAGGGTATACTCAGTGCCCACGTGCCCCCACATGATATTCTAAGGCAGTGTTAAACACTGAGATCTGAGATGCTCACGTGTGGCACGTGAGGCGCCATAGCAGCGTTAAACATTGAAAGTTGGGGCGCTCACGTATGGCACGTGAGACGCGTAGAGTTGGATGCTGCCTCTTTTATTCTCTTATTCTAGTGCTGAGCACTGTTAGGGGGTCACGTGGGATCACGTGAGGCGCCCCAAAAATAGAGTTTATTCCTTTTTCTCTTTTATAAGTGCCGAGCACTTCTCAGGGGTCACGTGGGGTCACGTGAGGCTCCCCAAAAATAGGGTTCATTCCCTTTTCTCTTTTATAAGTGTTGAGCACTTCTCAGGGTCACGTGGGGTCACGTGAGGCGCCCCAAAAATAAGATTCATTCCCTTTTCTCTTTTATAAATGCTGAGCACTTCTCAGGGGTCACATGGGTTCATGTGGCTAGATCTCAGTCTTTCCTTTTTCGTTCCTCAAAGGTGCTCACGTGGGAACACGTGAGCTTTTATTGTGTAGCGTTGAACGCTAATGAATCACCAGACTGTTCTTCTATGGTTCTGAGGAATCAAGTTCTCCTTTTGTTCTTTGTTGGGATTAAATTATTTTTAAAGGATTAAACCCTAGTTTCAGAGGAATTGAATTCCCATATGTTTTGTAAGAGTTAAACTCTTTTGGATTCAGTTCTTTCCCCTAGATTTTGAATCTGCATGACAGAATCTCCCCGATGAGAATTAAATTCTCAACTTATGGGGAGATCTGCTTATGCAGATCTTAACCAGAGAAAGAACTAAGTTCTTTGAGAAGAGTTAAATTCTTGGTTTGGGAATTAAATTCTCTTTTTGTGGGAGCTTTTGGGAGGGGTTCCTCTTCTTTAGAGAATTAAATTCTCTCTCTATTTTTCTTCCCCTCTCCCTCTGTCTCTCTCTTTTTGAACTTGAAGTTTATGGAGGGTTCCTCCCTCTCTTTCTTCTTTCGATTTGAGAACTTATTGGGAGGTCTCTCCCTACAAGACTTGAAGTCTTGGGTCATTTATATAGGGGAGGCTGATATGTTGAATCAGTTAAGGAAGTCTCTCATTGAGAGATCTCTTGTTGATATGGGGAATGTTTCCCACCATTGGATCTTTGATCCAAGGGCTTCTATTTTACAGAAGATAGTTTTCTTGTTATTAACAAGATTGGGAAAATATTTTCCCATACAGAACTTATTCTGTACCGTGGTGATTTTTAATCATCATTGGATCTTTGATCCAATGGTGCTCTGATTTATAGAGAACAATCTTTCCTGTTTGGAAAGATTTGAGGAGTATTTTCTCAACAGAATTTGATTCTAAATTTTGATGATTTATCATCTTTGTTGGATCTTTGATCCAACGGTGGAGAACATTTAGTTCTGGCACCTGCGCTGTCGTGCTTTCCACGTGATGCGTTGTCACGGTCTTTGACTCTTAGCGCTTGGCGCTCAGCGCTCTCGTGCTTTGCACGTGATGCGCTGCCTCAGAGTCTTTGACTCTTTAGCGCTAGCGCTCAGTGCTCTCGTGCTTTGCCCGTGAGGCGCTGCCTCAGAGTCTTTGACTCTTTAGCGCAGGCACTCTTGGCGCTCAGTGCTCTCGTGCTTTACACATGATGCGCTGCCTCAGAGTCTTTGACTCCTTAGCGCTGGCACTTTTGGCGCTCAGCGCTCTCGTGCTTTGTACGTAAGGCGCTACCCCAGTTCAAATTTTGAATTTTTAATAGAGCTTTGCTCTCAATTGAGGCCAAATTTTGAGGGCTCTCCCCCCTTTCTATAAGAGAACAAGTAGCTCTTGGCCGAAAATTTTGGAGGGAACAAATACCCCCCACTACTTTGCCCACGTATGTATGTATGTGGGTGAAGTAGTGCAGAATTATGCATGGCAATAGAATTGAGGGATTAGGGCACAAGTTTAGATTCCTTGTAGCCTAAGACTTTTTTCATCTTCACGAGCCGTATGGGTCTCAAGAAGGTTTTTTCTCCCTACAAGTCGAGAGGATCTCGTAGGTGTAAATTCTCCCTAGAAATCGTAAGGATCTCTAAGTGTTCATCGCCTCCATGAGTCGTAAGGATCTCACTCGGGTATTTTTCCTTACGAATCATGAGGACCCGTAAGTAGCTTCTTTATTTCATTCGCGAATGTGGCCTTGGCAAATGTGGCCCGCAGATGGTCCATCTTGACTTCTTTATAGAGCAGCAATGGCTTAGGAAACAGGTTCAGATCTGCCGCCTGAGACTTTTCAACTTTATGAGCCGTAAGGGTCTCATAAAGACTTTTCTCCCTACGAGTCGAGAGGTTTCCGTAGGTGTAATTTTCTCCTTAGGGGTCGTGAGGACTCCTAAGTGCGTTTTCTCTTGAGAGTCGTAAGGATCTCACAAGAGAATTTTTTCCCTTACAAGTCGAGAGGGCTCGTAAGTGGCTATTTCCCCTTGTTGATATTCGACTTGGGAGAGTGTGGCCGTGGATAGTCCATCTTGACGCCTTTGCAGGGCAGTGATGGCTTAGGAGACAGGGTTATAATTTGCCAACTAAGACTATTCAACTTTATGAGCCATGAGGGTCTCATAAAGACTTTTCTTCCTACGAGTCGAGAGGATCTCGTAAGTGTATTTTTCTCCTTAGGAGTCGTGAGGACTCCTAAGTGCGTTTTCTCTTGAGAATTGTAAGGATCCCACAAGAGAATTTTCTTTATGCGTAGGGACACTAATTTCTCCGCAGGTCGAGACGAATCGAGAGATTCTCGCAAAGACACTGATTTCCTTGCGGGCCGAAACGAATTGAGAGGTCCTCGCCAAGGACGCTGATTTCCCTGAATCGATAGGCTTTGCCAAGGACATTGATTTCCCTGGAGGTCGAGACGAATCGAGAGATTCCTGCAAAGACACTGATTTCCCTGCGGGTCGACGCGAATCGAGAGGCTCTCATCAAGGACGCTGATTTTCCTGAATCGAAAAGTTGAGAAAGGACACTGATTTCCCTGGAGGTCGAAACGAATCGAGAGATTCCTGCAAAGTTACTGATTTCTCTGCGGGTCGACGTGAATCGATATGTCTCATCAAGGATGCTAATTTCCCTGAATCAAGAGGTTGACCAAGGACACTGATTTCCCTGGAGGTCGAAACGAATCGAGAGATTCCTACAAAGACACTGATTTCTCCGCGGGTCGATGCGAATCGAGATGTTCTCGTCAAGAATGCTGATTTCCCTGAATCGAGAAGTTTTGCCAAGGACACTGATATCCCTGGGGGTCGAGACGAATTGAGGTAGTCCTGTAAAGACACTGATTTCTCTGCGGGTCAACGCGAATCAAGAGGTTCTTGCCAAGGACGCTGATTTCCCTGAATCGAGAGGCTTTGCCAAGGACACTGATTTCCCTAGAGGTCGAGACAAATCGAGAGATTTCTGCAAAGACATTGATTTCCGTACGGGTCGACGCGAATTGAGAGGCTCTCGTCAAGGACGCTGATTTCCCTGAATCGAGAGGTTGACCAAGGACACTGATTTTCCTGGAGGTCAAAATGAATTGAGGTATTCCTGCAAAAACACTGATTTCTCTATGGTTCAATGCGAATCGAGATGCTCTTGTCAAGGACGCTGATTTCCCTGAATCGAGATTTTTCCAAGGACACTGATTTCCCTGGAGGTCAAGACGAATCGAGAGATTGCTGCAAAGACACTGATTTCTCTGCTGGTTGACGCGAATCGAGATGCTCTCGGCAAGGACGCTGATTTCCCTGAATCGAGGTTTTGCCAAGGACACTGATTTCCCTGGAGGTCGAAATGAATCGGAAGATTCCTGCAAAGACACTGATTTCTCTGCGGGTCAACACGAATCGAGGTGTTCTCATCAAGGACGCTGATTTTCCTGAATCGAGGTTTCGCCAAGGACACTGATTTCCATGGAGGTCGAGACAAATCGAGAGATTCCTGCAAAGACATTGATTTCCCTGAGGGTCGACGCAAATCGAGAGGCTCTCGTCAAGGACTATGATTTCTCTGAATCCAGAGGTTGACCAAAGACACTGATTTCCTTGGAGGTCGAAACGAATCGAGAGATTCCTGCAAAGACACTGATTTCTCTGCGGGTCGACGCGAATCGAGATTCTTTCATCAAGGACGTTGATTTCCCTGAATTGAGGTTTTGCCAAGAACACTGATTCCCTAGAGGTTGAAACGAATCGAGAGATTCCTGCAAAGACACTGATTTCTCTGCGGGTCAACGCGAATCGAGATGTTCTCGTCAAGGACGCTGATTTACCTGAATCGAGGTTTTGACAAGGACACTGATTTCCTTGGAGGTCGAGACGAATAGAGAGATTCCTGCAAAGACACTGATTTCTCTGCGGGTCGACGTGAATTGAGATGCTCTCGTCAAGGACGCTGATTTCCCTGAATCGAGGTTTTGCCAAGGACACTGATTTCCCTAGAGGTCGAGATGAATCGAGGTATTCCTGCAAAGACACTGATTTCTCTGCGGGTCAACGCGAATCGAGATACTCTCGTCAAGGACGCTGATTTCCTTGAATCGAGGTTTTTGTAGGGTGTTTTTCGTCACCCCATTGAGATGGGAATACGCGTGCGCTGGTCAGGCGCGGTACAGATTCCCCCTGCTTAGGGTAGGCAGGGGTTTATTGATTGTGGGGATCCGAATCTCCGGCAGCCACGGACTAAGCTACCGTTAAATACCCCTCGCCTTTGGAGCGAGGGAACCTCCGATTAACGGGTCAACTATTCATGCGAACTCAACGTGCAGTTTACGTGTGTTTTGTTTTGGAGGGGGCTTGGATATATCGGGAGCCACGCAGAGTTTACGGGGGTCCTGCTACCTGCATAGCGGGCTGGGGGTCAAAGGGGATAGCAGCCCCCTTACGGGGTGCGGGGCAGCGTCCCGGCCCAAATTTTTTGAGAGGGACAGTGTTGTAAAGTGTGTGTGTGTGTCTATATATATATATACATGTATACATATATAAAAAAAAGGGGAAAAGCGCCCAAAGGGCGCGTGGGGCCAGCGCCTCACGTGCCTAGCATGTGAGCGCTGTGCGCTTAAGCGCTAGCGCACCACGTGGGCGCTGAGCGCTTGAGCGCTGTGCGCTTAGGCGCCGTGCGCTTAAATACTAGTGAACCACGTGTCCGACTCCTGGGCGCTTGAGCGCTGTACGCTTAGGCGATGTGCGTTTAGACGTTGTGCGCTTAAGTGTTAGCGTACCACGTGTCCGACATGTGGGCGCTGTGCGCTTGAGCGCTGTGCACTTGAGCGATAGCGCACCACGTGTCCGACACGTGGGCGCTGGGCACTTGAGTGCTTGGGGCACTAGGCGCTCGGGCGCTTGGGCGCCGGCGAGAAAAAGGGGCTTTTAGCCCCAGAAATGGGATTTAAACTCCCGAAGAAGAAATTAGAGGGGATTCAAACTCCTAAGATGTTTTTTGGAGATGCTGAAACGGGCTTCTCCCTTGAGCTATGGATCTTCCCAAAATTGGATTTTTAGGAGATGGGTCTCCTTCTTCCTCCTCTTTTAGCTGGATCTTGAAGAACAAGAAGTATGAGATTTAAAAATCTCTTATTTTTAAAATCTGATGGGAGATCTGAGTTCTTCTTTGTGGGTTTCGTGGTAAAAAACTATTTAGTTTTGGAAAAGGAAGAGTAAAACTCTTGATTTGATTCAAAAGAAAGAAGAAGGTTTTAGAACCTTCAGAAAGGGAGAAAGACGCACAAACCCTAGATTTTGAGGGGAATGAAAAAGTCTATATTAGATATTTTCATCATGTTGCCTTATATAGGCTTACACATTTACATATAGCCCCTTAGGCTTTGCAAAATGGCTTTTTGTCCATCCCATGGCTCATGTGCCATTTTTTTTGCACATAAGAAAAATTTGGCTTTATGCCTATCTTGCATACATTCATGCACAAAAAATTACATCAAAATTATTTATTACATGATTTTTTTATTTTGGCATGGGGAAGGCCGACCGCTTCATGTTCGGACTCGACCTGGGCATGGGCCCACTTGATCTGGGCTTAGGCCCACTTGGCTTGGGGTTGACCTCAACTTTGACTTGGTCAACCGGGGTACAATTTTCGATCCCAACAAAGTGCCCCCCATCAATAAATGCACACCACATATGTGGGGTTGTGTGCATGAAATTGATGGATCTTCTTTCGCGTGGAGGCGACTTGGTTTGGTTCCCACTTTTTGGGATGCACTGCCTTTTTACGACATGGACGGTCGACGCTTGACGCGTCTCCGAGACAGAGTGTCCATAGTAGACGTTTCCCTGGCCCGGAGTGATCTGGTTCCTGCTTTATAGGAAGCCTGCACTGCCCTTTTTACGACATGGACGTTCGACGCTATGGTCCGGAGCGATTTGGTTCCCGATTTATGGGAAGCTTCACTGCCCTTTTTCTGACATGGTCGGTCGACGCTCTGATCCGGAGCGATTTGGTTCCCTATTTGTGGGAAGCCTGCACTGCCCTTTTTGCGACATGAACGGTCCGACGCTTAACGCATCTCCGAGACGGAGTGTCCCGTGGTAGGCGTTTACCTGGCCCGGAGTGATCTGGTTCCTGCTTTGTAGGAAGCCTGCACTGCCCTTTTTGCGACATGGACGGTCGACGCTCTGATCCGGAGCGATTTGGTTCCCGATTTGTTGAAAGCCTGCACTGCCCTTTTTGCAACATGGACGGTCGACGCTCTGATCCGGAGCGATTTGGTTCCCGCTTTGTAGGAAGCCTCCACTGCCCTTTTTTGCCACATGGACGGTCGACGCTTGACGCGTCTCCGAGACGGGGTGTCCGTGGTAGACTTTTCCCTGGCCCGGAGTGATCTGGTTCCTACTTTGTAGGAAGCATGCACTGCCCTTTTTGCGACATGGACGGTTGACGCTCTGATTGGGAGCGATTTGGTTCCCGATTTGTAGGAAGCCTGCACTGCCCTTTTTATGACATAGACGGTCGACGCTCTGATCCGGAGTGATTTGGTTCCCGATTTGTGGGAAGCCTGCACTGCCCTTTTTGCGACATGGATGGTCGACGCTCTAATCCGGAGCGATTTGGTTCCCGATTTGTGGTGAGTCTGCACTGCCCTTTTTGCGACATGGACGGTCGACGCTCTGATTCGGAGCGAATTGGTTCCCGATTTGTGGGAAGCCTGCACTGCCCTTTTTGCGACATAGACGGTCGAACGCTCTGATCCGGAGCGATTTGGTTCCCGATTTGTGGGAAGCCTGCACTGCCCTTTTTGCGATATGGACGGTCGACGCTTGACGCGTCTCCGAGGCGGAGTGTCCGTGGTATACGTTTCGCTGGCCCGGAGTGATCTGGTTCCTGCTTTGTAGGAAGCCTGCACTGCCCTTTTTGCGACATGGACGGTCGACGCTCTGATCTGGAGCGATTTGGTTCCCGATTTGTGGGCCCTTTTTGAGACATGGACGGTCGACGCTCTGATCTAGAGCGATTTGGTTCCCGATTTGTGGGAAGCCTGCACTGTCCTTTTTGCGACATGGACGGTCGACATTCTATTTGACTTGCTCTGCTTCTTACAGTGTCAGGGGTGATCTTGACTTGCTCCGCTTCTTGCGGTGTCGAGAATGGATTCTGACTTGCTCCGCTTTCTGCGGTGTCGGAGTTGAAGTTGACTTGTTGATTTTGATTTGGGTTGACATTAGCATCGCTACACTGGAATATGGTACCAGGAGCGAATCATCATCTGTCTTTGAGAGGATTTTGGGATTGGTTTTTTTCGGCATCTGCATTGCTGCACTGGAATAATGCCAGGAGCAACTCATCATTTGCCCCGGGAGGATTTAGGAATTGGTGGCTTAGGAGACAGATTTAGATCTCTATCCCCTAAGGTTTTTCAATTTCATGGGCCGTAAGGGTCCCATAAAAGCATTTTCTCCCTACGAGTTGAAAGGATCTCACAGGTGTATTTTCTCCTTAGGAGTTGTGGGGACTCCTAAGGGCGTTGCTCCTTTGTGAGTCGTAAGGATCTCACGCGGGAATTTTCTCCTCACAAAGTCGAGAGGATTTTACGGGTGCATTTCACCTCTTTTTTTTACGAGTTTGCGCCCTTTCGGGTTTTCACAAATTCGCCGGCAGTCCCACTGTTTTTACTCACGGAGCCCTTTCGGGTTTTCATCCGTGCCCATTTTGCTTGTGGACATACCATTTTTTTATTTTATTTTATTTTATTTTATTTTACACCCGTGGATTGTATACGATTTTGCAGGATGTATGATCCAGACCGTAGGGCCGGAAAAAAATTTGGGACTTTGTTGGCGTATGCATCGCTGCGCTGGAATATGGCACCAGGAGCGACTCATCATTCGTCGTTGGGGTATAGGATTTGGAATTTGGTTGGCATCTGCATTGCTGCACTGGAATATGGTACCAGGAGCGACTCATTATTCGCTGTTGGGGTATGGGATTTGGAATTTGGTTGGCGTCTGCATCGCTGCACTGGATTATGGTACCAGGAGCGACTCATCATTCGCCGTTCGGGGATTGGGAAGCGATGGCTTAGGAGACAGGTTTAGATCCCTATCACCTAAGGCTTTTCAATTTTATGGGCCATAAGGGTCCTATAAAAGTATTTTCTCCCTACGAGTCGTATGGATCCCGTAGGTGCATTTTCTCTTTAGGAGTCGTGAGGACCCCCAAGTGTGTTTTTCCTTTGTGAGTCGTAAGGATCGGGAAGCGATGGCTTAGGAGACAGGTTTAGATCCCTATCACCTAAGGCTTTTCAATTTTATGGGCCATAAGGGTCCTATAAAAGTATTTTCTCCCTACGAGTCGTATGGATCCCGTAGGTGCATTTTCTCTTTAGGAGTCGTGAGGACCCCCAAGTGTGTTTTTCCTTTGTGAGTCGTAAGGATCCTACGAAGGTTTGTTCTCCTCATGTATCGTGAGGACACATGAGTGGGTCTTCCCAATGGAGCATAATTCCGAGGGCGAAGACTAGCCGCGTAACTGGTGATTGCGGTAGGGTATGGGTATGACGAGAATTATTTGAGCCCGTGGATTGTATACGGTAGTCAATTTGGGGGACTTCCCGTAGGGCTGGGGGAATTTTGGAAAATCGGATTTTGGTTGGCGTCTGCATCGCTGCACTGGAATATGGTACCAGGAACGACTCACCGTTGTTTTGTTTTTTTGTTTTGTTTTTGTTTTTGTTTTTGTTTTTGTTTTTTTTTGTTTTACCGTGATTGGTCTATCATTTCATCTTTTCTTATCGTAAAGATCGCGATTGCCCTATCATTTCGGCTTTTATTCGTGGTTGCCCCATCATTTCGGCTTTATTTTCATCTTTATTTTACTCGCTTATTTTTATTGCGAGTTGCCCCATCATTTCGGCTTTTCTTTATTTTTCTTTTATTTACACATTTTTTGTTTATTTACATATATATTTTTTTTACATTCCCAGTTTAACGACTTAGAGGTCGATTGTTCCCAGTTTAACGACGTGGTAGTCATCTTTGCTTATCCCCGCTCCTTGAATTTTGATCTTGGTGGAGCTGTGTTGATGACCGTAGCTCTGTGGCTTGCCGATACATCCGAGAACTGTGAGGTTTTTCCAAGCTTGTATTGGTCCTCTGCCCAATCTTTGAAAACACAGCAGTCTTCAATGGTATGACTCACCATCCTATGGTATGGGCAGTATACGGGATTGCTGGTCATATTCATCTCATGTGGCCTCTTCGGAATAGGCAATTGCAGACCGTTGTTCAAGGCTTCCTCAAATATATTGCGGACCTCATCCCTCCTGAAAGAGTACGCCTTCTTCTTTCTCTCCATTGAAGTAGGTGCCTTTACTGATGCTGGTCCTTGAGGCCGATTAGTCTTTGGTTCGCCCCTTTCAGAGAATGGCATTTGTCTGGGAGGATTAGGTTCCCGAAAGGCTTCGGTCTCCATTTTTATGTAATCGGCGGTCGTAGCCTGACTGTTTTCTAGCATGCCTTTAGACAGTTCTATCTCTCCCGTCTTGTATTGCCTTTCGACCCAATCTTTGAAAACGAAGCAGTCCTCAACGGCATGACCTATCACCCTATGATAGGCGCAATATTTTAGGTCGTCAATCATATTCGTTTCTTGCGGCCTCTTTGATTTTGGCAGTTGTAGACTGTTTCTTAGGGCGTCCTTGAATATCTTGTGGACTTTGTCCCTTTTGAAGGAATAGACCCTATCCAGCTTCTCTTTCAGAGGCGATTCCCCTCCAGCGTATGTATCGGAGGGACTGGAGGCTGATCGCAGCCGTTTTTCACGAAGGCGCTCCGCTTTTAGGTTGAAGGGGGTATCAGTTGGCTGCCTCCGGGTATCAATCCCTGTCTCATGAACCAAAATTTGATTCTGCTGTAATTGCAATCGGGCGACCTGGGTCGCGAGATCTGCTGCGACGTTTGCCAATTCGTCGACCTTGGACTGTACCTTAGCTAACTTCTCATCCCTGTCCTGAAGCTGCCTCTGTAGCCATCGGAACAATGCTTATTCTGTAGTTCCGGATATGAAAACCGGGTGATCTGTATTGCCTGAGCTCAGTTCCGCAGGAACCCCGGGCTCCTTTGGCTTATCGGCCTGAGCAAGCTCTTCATCATTTAGACCGAGTGGACGTTGGGTAGTGTCCACCATTTCATCACCATAGCTGTGAAGAAGAGGAGGGTTCGTTTCTTCATGTCCGACCATGCAGACAGTGTGGATCATATACCCAGCCATCTCTTTATCTTTGGCGGGGTAACCCCGTTCTTGGAGCTTCATGAAGCTCAGCCTAGTATGAGCCTTAGCCCTTTTGTTGGCTCTGTATCTGAGCCTTTTCTGCCTTAGCTTCTCGATTTTGAGGGCATGGCGGGCATCCGTTTTCTGGGAAGCCACCATGAGTCGATTGATAGGGAGCTTAAAGAAGAGACCCGATCGAGCAGTTGTCGAGGGTACCACTAGAGCTTGCCCAAGATGCCCCGTTGCTTTATTGACGTTGATGGCCTTGCCCCAGCTGGGGCGATGGAGAGACGTTCGGAAATGGATTTGCGTTTGGGCTGAGATTCCCTCGCGAACATGACATTCGGCCTTTTCCCCTTTGAGGCTAGTTTATCCATCACTGGGGCTTGAAGAGTAGGGACGGCATAGGCTGACACGAACAGAATAGAGCCAAATGGTAGCGGCGGCTCCTCCCACTGTCGTCCGAGACTGGCCGGAAGGACTTTCCTGGCATCCATCTTCATCATGTAGGAGATGGGAGCTGTGCTGAGAGCTGAGCTCATCTTTGGAGACATCGTTGAGAAGTGATTGCTTGAAAACCCTCCATGAAAGAGCATTATTTTAGTATAAATATAAATATGTATATTGATTGAGTTCGCATGAACGTTTAACCCGAAATATGGGAGGAGAGATAGGTCCCACCGGGCGTGCCAGAATCTGTAGGGTGTTTTTCGTTACCCTATTGAGATGGGAATACACGCGCGCTGGTCAGGTGCAGTACAGATTCCTCCTGCCTAGGGTAGGCAGGGGTTTATTGATTGTGGGAATCCGAATCTCCGGCAGCCGCGGACTAAGCTACCGTTAATTACCCCTCGACTTTAGAGCAAGGGAACCTCCGATTAACGGGTCAACTATTCATGCGAACTCAACGTGCAGTGTACGTGTGTTTTATTTTGGAGGGGACTTGGATATATCGGGAGCCACGCAGAGTTTACAGGGGTCCCGCTACCCGGATAGCGGGCTGGGGGTCAAGGGGGCTAGCAGCTCCCTTGCAGGGTGCGGGGAAGCGTTGTAAAGTGTGTGTGTGTTTATATATATACATGTATACATATATAAAAAAAAGGGGAAAAGCGCCCAAAGGGCGCGTGGGGCCAGCGCCTCACGTGCCTAGCACGCGAGCGCTGGGCGCTTGAGCACTGTGTGCTTGAGTGTTGTGCACGTAAGCGCTAGCGCACCACGTGTCCGACACGTGGGCGCTGGGCGCTTGGCGCCGTGCGCTTAAGTGCCAGCACACCACGTGTCCGACACGTGGGCGCTGTGCGCTTGAGCGCTGGAGCGCTAGCGCACCACGTGTCCGACACGTGGACGCTGGGCGCTTGAGCTTTAGGCGCTCGAGCGCTAGCGCACCACGTGCCCGGTACGTGGGTGCTGGGCGCTTGAGCGCTCGGGCGCTTGGGCGCCGGCGAGAAAAAGGGGCTTTTAGCCCCATAAATGGGAAAATTTAAACTCCCGAAAGAGAAATTAGAAGGGAGTTAAACTCCTAAGATGTTTTTTAGAGATGCTGAAACGGGCTTCTCCCTTGAGCTCTGGATCTTCCCAAAGTGGGATTTTTTGGAGATGGGTCTCCTTCTTTCCCCTCTTTTGGCTGGATCTTGAAGAACAAGAAGTATGAGATTTAAAAATCTCTTATTTTTAAGATCTGATTGGAGATCTGAGTTTCTCTTTGTGGGTTTCGTGGTAAAAAACTATTTAGTTTTGGAAAAGGAAGAGTAAAATTCTTGATTTAATTCAAAAGAAAGAAGAAGGTTTTAGAACCTTCAGAAAGGGGGAAGAGGCACAAATCCTAGATTTTGAGGGGAATGAAAAAGTCTATATTAGATATTTTCATCATGTTTCCTTATATAGGCTTACATATTTACATATAGCCCCTTGGGCTTTGCAAAATGGCATATTGCCCATCCCATGGCTCATGTGCCATTTCTTTTTGTACATAAGCCATGGGCTTACAAAAATTTGGCTTTATGCCTATCTTGCATACATTCATGCACAAAAAATTACATCAAAATTATTTGTTACATGATTTTTTTATTTTGGCATGGGGAGGGCCGGCCGCTTCATGTTCGGACTCGACCTGGGCATGGGCCCACTTGATCTGGGCTTGGGCCCACTTGGTTTGGGATTGACCTTGACTTTGACTTGGTCAACCGGGGTGCACTTTTCAACCCCAACGGTTTTGCCAAGGACACTGATTTCCCAAGAGGTCGAGACGAATCGAGGTATTCCTGCAAAGACACTGATTTCTCTGCGGGTCGACGCGAATCGAGATGCTCTCGTCAAGGATGCTAATTTCCCTGAATCGAGGTTTTGCCAAGGATACTGATTTCCCTGGAGGTCGAGACGAATCGAGAGATTCCTGCAAAGACACTGATTTCTCTGCGGGTCGACGTGAATCGAGATGTTCTCGTCAAGGGCACTGATTTCCCTGAATCGAGAGGTTTTACCAAGGACACTGATTTCCCTGGGGATTGAAGGTCATTGGCTGACTTGCTTCGCTTTCCGCGATGTTAGGGTTGACATTCTCCACTTTCTTCGGTATCAAGGTTGACATTCTCCATTTTCTTCGGTGTCGGGATCGACTTTCTCCATTTTCTACGGTGTCGGGGTTGACTTTCTCCGTTTCCTACGGTGTCGGGGTTGACTTTCTCCGTTTTCTTCGGTGTCGGGATTGACTTTCTCCGTTTTCTACGGTGTCGGGGTTGACTTTCTTCATTTTCTACTTTGTCGAGATTGACTTTATCCGTTTTCTACGGTGTCGGGGTTGACTCTAGGTTGTCTGTGAACCGTAAAGTCTTGGAACTAGGGACTTTGCCGTGGCTCCGATTGATGGTGTCGCGTCCATGCCCTACAGGCATAAGGAGGAATGTCATTGTTGGTCTTCTGGGATGCAGATGTTGCTGTCGACCTCTGACTTTCCCCTTTTTACAGGATCTGGTGGGGGACATGTGGTTCCCTTTTCGTTTATGCCCATGGATTGTATACAGGGGTCAATATGGACTCGTCTGTAGGGCAAAAAGTTTCATTTCATTTTTTATTTCTTTTCGCAATACTCTATCATTTCATCTTTTTGTATCGCGAAAGTCGCGATTGCCCAATCAATTCGGCTATTTTTTGCGGTGCCCAATCATTTAGACTGTTTTTTTTCTTTTTACTCGCTACTTTTTATTGCGAGTTGCCCAATCATTTCGGCTATTTTTGTATGCATATATTTTACTTGCTGATTTTGTTGCAAGTTGCCCCATTATTTCGGCTATTTCATATGAATTTTTGGCTCGCTGACTTTTCGCCGCGAGTATGGAATTTGGGATCTGATACCAATCTTAGCATCAACATCGCTGCGATTGGAATATTGCCAAGAGCGAATCATCATTTTCCGTGAAAGGACTTGGAATTTATTACCGATTTAGGTATCAGCATCGCTACCACTGGGACACTACCAGGAGCGAATCATCATTTGCCTCTGTCGATTTGAACAAAGGTGGCTTAGCAAACAGGGTTAGGATCCTGTCGACTAAGGCTTTTGACTTCATGAGCCATAAGGGTCTCATAAAGGTGTTTCTCCCTACGAGTCGTGAGGATCTCATAGGTGCGATTTCTCCTTAGGAATCGTGAGGATTCTTAAGCATATGTTCTCTTATAAGTCGTAAGGATCTTGCAAGAGTGTTTTCTCCTTGTAAATCGAGAGGACCTACAAGTGTTTGTTCATCATATGAGGGCATTCCTCGTCGTTGGTGGGACTCGGCAATGAAATGATTATTTATGCCCGTGAATTGTATACAAGGTCAGTATTGAATCGCTTGTAGGGCAATCTGAGAAATGTGATGGCTTAAGAACATGTTCAGATTCCTTTAGCTTAAGGCTTTTGAATCTTATGAGCCGTGAGGTTCTCATAAGAGGGTTCTCCTTACGAGTCATGAGGATCTCGTAAGTGTAATTTCTCCTTAGGAATCATGGGGATCCCTAAGTATGTTGCTCCCTTGTGAGTCGTAAGGATCTCACGCATGTATTTTCTCCTTACAAGGTCGAGAGGACCTTGCCAGTGTGCATGATTTTTTTTTACGAGTCTGTGCCCTTTCGGGTTTTCACAGACTCGCTGGTAGCCTTGCTGTTTTTACTCACGGAGCCCTTTCGGGTTTTCATCCGTGCCCATCTTGCTTATGGACGTACTTTTTTTTACGAGTCTGCGCCCTTTCGGGTTCTCACAAACTCGCTTGTAGCCTTGCTGTTTTTACTCACGGAGTCCTTTCAGGTTTTCATCCGTGCCCATCTTGCTTGCGGACGTACCGTTTTTTTATCGAGATTGCGCCCTTCCGGGTTTTCACAAGCTCGCTGGCAGTTCTGCTATTTTTACTCACGGCGCTCTTTCGGGTTTTCATCGGTGCCCATTTTGCTTATGGACATACCATTTTTTTTTGGGTTCAAGTGGGATATTCCACTTGATTGCAGGACTCTCTTGTAAGCCCCTTGATATCCTTTCTATTCTTTGAGAAGAAATGACCATCTTACGTAGAGATTCATCCTCCAGTGGGAAATATGCCCCCTGTGTATACCTCGGGGGAAGCGAGTACCCACGTCGTCGCTATTTTGGCGACAGGTTGCTTCAAAGTTGCTCATTTTTTGTTGAGCGTCGGCGACAAATACCACCTTACCTCCGCTTTTCATTCATCTTCATCAGATGATGGAGGGTCTTGACTCGGCTGATCCAATCGAGTCATTTTATCCATGAGCTCTTGGAAGGTTGTCGGCTTGAAAAGGGCCATATACGAGGATGCCTTTGAATTTGGGTCAAGTGTGGCTATGAGTTTTCCCATGGCTGCAACTTCATCGATGCGTTACTTGTATTTGATCAGAGATTTCGCCATCGGGTAACGTATTGAACCCGAGTCTTATTTGGTCTAACCCTTTCATTGACCAGTGCCATCACGGTAGTGCATTTATTCATACCAGCGAATCTCTGACAGGGGGGCATCTCCATTTCGTTGAAGGTATTCATGGAGTCGTTCGGAAGTTCAGCATACCATCGAAGGCAATGCCCGCCAGACAGCCGATGAACTGTCAGAGGAGAAGTATATCAGTATTGCCACAAATAGGTTCAAATTGCGCAATGTGCCGGCAAGAATTCTCAGTTCCTTTGTACATGTAGCACGTTGGAAGTGTGTACTCTGGCGGGTACTGTATTTGATTGTGCCATGTCGGATACGGTCGACCAATCTTGATTGATCTATTTGCGGCTTCACTGGCGTAGTGAGCTTTGATTTGCTGAGCGATATATTCGTTCAGCTTTTCTTTTAGGAATCATTTCCTCCTCAGCCATTGATGAGCTTTGTAGAGGATTTGAAATGTCATCCTTATCTTTAAGACCGACTACCGGCGGTTCATCTGCCAATGGTTCCGATTGAACCATCATTCCAACCATATTCTGAATTAGAAAGGCCATCTGGTTCATTTTAGTGGACATTTCTGCCGCTTCTGCATCTCCCTTTTTCAGAGCGTGTTTTAGAAAATCAATATCCGACTCCTTCTCTATTCTTTTTTCAGGCGCGTCCTCAGGATTTTCCTTAGGCGATGGGCTAGCGTTTGCTCCCGCCTGAGCTAGCATCTCCTGCAGCTTTTCATGTTGCAGTTGAACTTTTATCAGGGACCGAGTTTGAGCTCGATGGCTAGTAAAAGCTTGGACTTTGTCTTCGGAATCCATCACATAAACTATGTGAACTACCTTGCCCCCAGGCTTTGGGTGTTTGGAGGTTTGGCCTTTGGAGTTTTCTTCGGGAACTTGAGCTTTATTGGGCCTCTCTTTTTTGTGGAAAGCCGCTTTGGTTTTGGGAGGAACCACTGTATCAGGACCCGTCTTGGGATGAGTCCCCTTCACCTGCTTCTACACCTTATATATATATATATGAGGAAAGTCATCTCAGGGAGCGTACCGGTTTCTGCTCTCGTGGGCAGCGGAGACTTCTTCAATATTGCGGTGGGAGAATTTTGTCTGGCCCTTCGCAACAGTTTGAAGCTGTTCCCAGTTGGAACAACAATATTCACCACTGGGGTTAAAACAAGACCATATGGAGAACTGCCCCCAGCTCATTTTGTATGATGTCGATATCGATGTCGACCGTTTCTTACGGCCAGGATTTGATTAGCCTTAGGATTTTGCTGAGCCTTCCCCTTGTTTCCTTTGAGAGATTGAATATTCTTCCTCATGTGTCGACCTTGGTCCTTGGTAGGTGCCAGTTGTTTGAGGACTGATTCCATTGGCAAAACTGCGGCTTAGGGAACCAGCCTGCGGAAGACAGACTTCCACTGGGCTTCCTCCATCGGCGTTGAGGCACCGAGGGTGGGAGATGGGAGTATCGACCCAAAGAGAAGCCCGTTGATTTCTTGAAGAGCCGGATTGCAGAGATTTGAGGTTGCAAGTGGCCCATACATGACTCCGCCATATGTGACAGAGCCTAAGTTGCAGTGAGTGAAAGAAAACGCCATTCTTGGAAAAGAAGCGATGCCGGATTCAGTGTCCCATCACCCAAGGGCAACCACAAACACATATACCGCAATTATTTGATCACAGAAAAACACGACACACGAAGTGTGGAGTGGAAAGAGGAAAAGGTCTCACCGGGTGTGCCAGAATCTGTTCGCCGCAGAAAACAGCGACCGGGACGTTGGGACGTCAGGCCTGAATTTTGGCGGGCAGATGCTATTTGGTTTTATCCGTCCACCTCTCCGAAGATGCCACGTTGGTTTATGGCACCATGTATCTGTGGTTTAGACGGATGCGTCCGTTGTAGCAGACTTCGTCAGATTCCCCTTCGTTGTGAAGGGTTTTTGATTGTGGGGACACTTTTCCCTGCAGGCGTAATCCTCTGTAATTAATTACGTTACCGCGTAGCGATAACCACTTTCTCTTGCTCCAGAAGGTCACTTCGTGTCGTGTGTGTTTGTTTTGTGTTTGGTTGCCCGTGGATTGTATAGGGAGACTAATTTGTGTTGTCTCCCGTAGGGCGTGGATTAGTCTAAATTCGTATTTTCTTAGATTTGAGTTTGGTTTGGGTTTAAGGATCGTTATTCTCATTGAGATTAAGATCAACTTAAACGTTTGTCGAGAATACGTTAGTCCAATTTTAGACTAAGATTTACTCAACAAGATTTTGGATCTTTTAGATCCAACGAAAGAGTATTTGGACTCTATCGTTTTAGTTTAGGGACATTACGGTACATTGGGTTTAAGTACATCATAGTCTATGAGTTTAAGGACATCATAGCCCATAGTTTAAAGACGTCATAGTCTATAGAGCTTAGTTTAGGGAAATTGCGGTCCATTGGGTTTAAGGACATCATAGTCCATGAGTTTAAGGACCTCATAGTCCATAAGATTTAGAGACATCATAGTCTGGTTTAAAGACGTCATAGTCTGGGAGGTTTAAATACATCATAGTCTGGTTTTAAAACATCATAGTCTGTATGGCTTAAAGACATCATAGTCTGGGAGGTTTAAAGACATCATAGTCTGTGGAGTTTAAAAGCATCATAGTCTGTGGGGTTTAAAGACATCATAGTCTGTATGGTTTAAAGATGTCATAGTCTGTGGAGTTTCTGGTTGTCGGGACCCGCCACCTCTCTGAAGATGTTGAAGAATTACAACGACACGTATCAGAGGTGTGAAGAGATGTACCCTTGAACCGATGTTGGTTGGGAGATCTATAGTCGAGTTTTGGACTAAGACCAATTAGAGAAATTGTGAGCACATGGGTTCGGTTTATTTAGAGATTTAATCTCAAGAAAGACTTAGCCAATCTGGCGTTGAAGTTGGCCACTTATAATGTTAAACACTAGTGTATGCTCAGTGCCCACATGCTCCTACGTGATATTCTAAGGCAGTGTTAAACACTGAGATCTGAGATGCTCACGTGTGGCACGTGAGGCGTCATAGCAGCGTTAAACATTGAAAGTTGGGGCGCTCACGTGTGGCACGTGAGACGCTTAGAGTTGGGCGCTGCCCCTTTTATTCTCTTATTCTAGTGCTGAGCACTATTAGGGGGTCACATGGGATCACGTGAGGCGCCCCAAAAATAAGGTTTATTCTATTTTCCCTTTTATAAGTGTTGAGCACTTCTCAAGGGTCACGTGGGGTCACGTGAGGCGTCCCAAAAATAGGGTTCATTCCCTTTTCTCTTTTATAAGTGCTGAGCACTTCTCAGGGGTCACGTGGGGTCACATGGCTAGATCTCATTCTTTCCTTTTTCGTTCCTCAAAGGTGCTCACGTGGGAATACGTGAGCTTTTATTGTGTAGCGTTGAACTCTAATGAATCACCAGACTGTTCTTCTATAGTTCTGAGGAATCAAGTTCACCTTTTGTTCTTTGTAGGGATTAAATTCTTTTTAAAGGATTAAACCCTAGTTTCAGAGGAATTTAATTTCCATATATTTTATAAGAGTTAAACTCTTTTGGATTCAGTTCTTTCCCCTAGGTTTTGAATCTGCATGACAGAATCTCCCCGATGAGAATTAAATTCTCAACTTGTGGGGAGATCTGCTTCTGCAGATCTTAACCAGAGGAAGAACTAAGTTCTTTGAGAAGAGTTAGACTCTTGGTTTGAGAATTTAATTTTCTTTTTTTGGGAGCTTTTGGGAGGGGTTCCTCTTCTTTAGAGAATTAAATTCTCTCTCTATTTTTCTTACCATCTCCCTCTGTCTCTCTCTTTTTGAACTTGAAGTTTATGGGGGGGTTCCTCCCTCTCCTTCTTCTTTCGATTTGAGAACTTATAGGGAGGTCTCTCCCGACAAGACTTAAAGTCTTGGGTCCTTTATATAGGGGAGGCTGATTTGTTGAATCAGTTAAGGAAATCTCTCATTGAGAGATCTCTTGTTGATTTGGGGAATATTTCCCACCGTTGGATCTTTAATCCAAGGGCTTCTGTTTTACAGAAAATAGTTTCCTTGTTATTAACAAGATTGGAAAAATATTTTCCCATATAGAACTTATTCTGTACCCTGGTGATTTTTAATCACCAATGGATCTTTGATCCAACGATGGAGAATTTAGTTCTGGCGCCATCGCTCTCGTGTTTTGCACGTGATGCGTTGTCACAGAGTCTTTGACTCTTAGCGCTTGGCGCTCAGTGCTCTCGTGCTTTACACGTGATATGTCGCCTCAGAGTCTTTGAATCTTTAGCGCTAGCGCTCAGCGCTCTCGTGCTTTGCACGTGAGGTGCTGCCTCAGAGTCTTTGACTCTTTAGCGCTGGCGCTCAGCGCTCTCTTGCTTTGCACGTGATGCACTGCATCAGAGTCTTTGACTCTTTAGTGATGGCGCTTTTTGCGCTCAGCGCTCTCGTGCTTTGCACGTAAGGCGCTGTCTCAGTTCAAATTTTGAATTTTGAATAGAGCTTTGCTTTCAATTGAAGCCAAATTTTGAGGACTCTCCCCCTTTTTTATAAGAGAACAAGTAGCGCTTGACCGAAAATTTTGGCGGGAACAGGTGACATCGACCTCAATCCGGTCGTGCCCTAAATAAATAATATACAAGCTGGCAGTGACGACGGTCCATAAGTCGGACGCTCGCTCCGCAATATCAAAAGTACAAAAGAAACTAAACAGTACTATCATTGCACCACTGGCTATCCACCCCGACGATCCAACCACAACCATATCACAACACAGAATATCAACATGAATTTCATGTTCGCAAACCCGTCTAAAAGAGCATATAGCAATTAGACGAATTGTACCGCTTGAATAACATTCACGGTCGCAGATAGAAATGCATGTACTTTATACTTACGCATTTAAAATTTCAATAGACAAAATCATTCCGTATTAGCCCCAAGTGTAATCCAGTACTCAAACAAATATGGGCTAGAAACAAAACATCCCACAAATCATAATTCCAAACAATAGAACTCCAGTAGAAATTTAGTGCACAGATGCCCAAATTCCGCCGCGCAACCGCGACAAACATGGTTGTTCTGCCGCGGTTCCAATGCCATATTAGGGAATTGTGTCCCCAAATTTCTTCTGGCTTCCTAGAAAACCCGGCACGAATTTCTGAGATGCTGAAATTATTTTTTGACCACTTTGAAGAACGACAGAAACAAGGTAAGATGGAATTGTGATTTCGGGAATTTTGCTCGATCGATCTTTTAACCACGTAAGAAAAAGCTAGTATAGGGTTAATAGGCTGGCTCTGATACCATGTTGGGTTATGGCAGTGCCCTGGCCATCAAACTGTGGCCGAATGCGGAACAAAAATTTATCAAAGTAGCGCTATCAAAACCCTGAATACGGATCGACCACAAACCCTAAAACTAGCAAGCAATCTAAAAGAGTTTGGAATGTTATACCGAATGATCCGTGTCCTTCGGTCTTTAACCTCTTCTTAAGCTCCTAGTGGCCACCACAATCAAGTTTGGTCACCGGTCTCCCTCCATCTAAGATGATCCACCCGAGTGTCTATGAATCGAGCTCCTACTCCAAAATCGAAGTAACTAGGGTATCTAGTTTTCTAAACTTGATTGCCTAGAAAATGTAGAGTCTGATGGAGGATTAATTTATCTCTAAACACCCTAGGTTTCTCAACACATGAGAGGGTTAGGGTGGAGGAAGAAGAAGATGCCATGGGAGATAAGAGTGAAGCTTGAGCAAAGCAAGAAAGAATAATGAATAATTGTTGTGAGTGTGTGAGAGGAATGAAACAACTCTAGAAATAATATCTCAAGTCTCACAACAAACACCACAAACAAAAGACTCAAGCATGCCACAATAGTGTTTCCATGAGTCACACCATGAATCATCCCATGAGTCACCACATGAGTCACCAATTATGGCATGCATGACAAATGCTAAGCACACACACTCTTCTCTCCACCTCAATTAACCATTTAACCTAAATGGTTAACAAACAAAATGAGGTGGTAACTTCTAGAAACAATCTTGTAATAAATTATAAGACTGACCCTTATCCGTATATACATACCCGCATCCGTATTCCGAAAAATACGAATACAATGAAACGAAAATAATCCAACAATATAATACTAGGATCCGGCTTAAACCAAAGCCCACTAGTATTATCGATCCGAATCATGATACGTGCACAAGTGCACGTATATGATCGAACCCTGCCGTAAAACCATACGGCCTCTACATCGTTTAGCTCGAAGCAGGGAAACCCTCTGTGTGGGACTCTAAAGACTCGTCAATACTCTGGCAATGGGTTTAACCACAAGCACATCAGCGGTACTAACTGTACGTAACGGCTACCCAGGTATTGAGAGAAAGGAAGGCCGGCGAGCAAACTCATCCTGACCCCTACTGAGCCTGTCTGGTGACAATATTTGCACAGTACGGTCTCTTCGTCTAAGAGCATCGCATATCGAGTCTAGGGGTGGATAAAGTCAAACTCCTAATAGCACGATATTTAGTGTCGATATGAAGCCCATAAAACTGAGAAACTACTGATCCTGGATCAGTAATTCTCGACTACCTTGATCAAGGGTTTATGATGATAGCCACCCGTGCATAACGCGACAACAACCCCCAATACCGGGAGAGACGAATCCTCGATGATCCGCTCACTACCTCCATGTGGCTCGGGTCTGTACCCAACTAAAACCTGTTTGCACGACTCTTTTGAGTTGTGGTAGAGTAGTAATCAAAGTACAGTGGGAACTCATACGAGACAAATGATGATCTCAGGTCAACAGACTAATCTGTACGCATGTTACCTCGGAACTGCTATCTGACAATAGGTATAATACCAACTAGTATGTTCCCGGCGAGTCCGTCCAGTGTACTCATAACCTTTTTGGTATCTTGATATCATTTTATTGGCATTTGTTAATCTTTAATTTTTATAAAAATATAGATATATTATATTTTGAAAATATGGATTTATAATTTTATATAATTTTAATTTTAAAAATACTTTTATTTTATTTAGGAAATTTGTATTTCTTAAAAACGTATTGAAATCCTTTCGAGATCGAATGCTCCGTGAGAAGGTCTGCATCTCGCTCTACTAGCCGAAGGATGCGCAATAATCCGTACCATTCATTAGCGGGTCTCCTAAAGAGGGTTGTAGATGTATAATCGCAAAGGAAATAAAATACCGCTTTAAAAGAAATCCGATTTTAGAATTATATGGTATTTTATTGTAAATACTATCTTCGAACCAAAAACATAAACAACTAGGTATCGTGCTATGAAACCAAATGTGCGTGTAGGGTAGGTTATTACCCCATGAAGTTTCCCTAATGGTATTGTTAAGCAATTTTGTCGAAAAGATATGATAACAAAGTTCAAGGTATTTTAATATAAAAGTTCAATTATGATTGATTTACATGAGATTCTTGGATAAAATTTGATTCTAAACATTAGTATTAAGATTATAAGTGAAGTAGTAAAATTGGTTTGACCAAATGATAAAAGAAAATGGAGTTATAGGTTATAGAAAAGATGATATCGGTAATAACTCCACTTTTACCGATATTTGATTTAAAATGAGTATCAATGAAAAGGAGGAGAATTGGGAGGGACTTACGGTTTAAAAACTTCAAAGAAAGGTTAAAGAAGAGAGGATGATCTTCGTGGCATCGCGAGAGCTCCGGAATTGGCTTCGATCTTCGCCGGAACCAACGTGCTCGCTAACTCCACTTTACTTCACTTGCACTAGGAACATTTTAGAGAGTTTTGGCTAGAATTTTCAGAATGGTGTAGAGCCAAAGTGTGGAGTGGTATTTATAGTGGAGAATTGGGGTTTAGGAATTAAAATTGTGGATTAAAAAGTATTAAAATTGTGTTAAATTGTGAAATGAAAGGTCTCTATTTGATTGCAGGGAAATCAAGCAGAGGAGTTAATAGGAGCTGAAGAGACGTGTGTGCAAAGCATAAGGCTCATTGGGCCTGATCCGACCGTCGGCGCCGGTTTTAATGCAAGTTTGGCAGTCGATCTCGAGGCAAATGCCTAAAGATTCGTGCCACTTGATTAAATTCCCGTTTACTCCATATTCCACATGTTTGATTTTCTGAACTTTTCATTTCTCCGTATACTGCACGTGCAATCTTTTGGGCTTCCAGAAAGTTAAAAATTTCAGAAAAAAATTGTATCTGATGGGATTCGACCACACAGGCCACGTCACAGTAGTGAAAAGGCTTTACCAGTGAGCTACAAGTGGCTTCTTGCTGTTATTTCACTAAAGTGACTTATAACTCAAACTCAGGCTGTAAAACTCATTTCTTGTATATTTACAGAAAATTTCCGTACAAAGATTTCACAGTCGTTACATCTTCTATCCAAATGCTAATGCAACACACTGCTTCCCACAGTGAAAGCATAAAATCGATAGAAGCTCACATTGTACGTTAAATTCCGCAATGAGTGAGAGAGAGAAAGGTAAACTTCCATCTCAATCTCTACCAAATCCCGGTCACTCACAAAGCGCAAATATCGTCCTTCACCAACAAAATCATAACGTGAGTGTCGTAACTACGTTGAGATCAAGAAGAGTGTTGAACAACGATGCTGGTGAACAAGTTGATGATTTAGATGATATCCCGACTACCACTTCTACTCCTACTTCGTCTAATCCAACATCTTTTTCCGAGCCTATTCTCCGTTCTTCACTAGGCTCGAACTCTCAGCCCACTTTCTTGAATGAATTACCATCTAAGACCATCCCAAATCCAATTTTGGGATCCATTCCATCCCTACAAATTTCTCCTAAAGTGTTGGACCCGACCCTGTTGATAAAGCTCCTTTTCCAAACCGGTAGAGGCCAAATAGACCAAGTCCACAAATGGAGAAGATTGTGTAAATTTTTAAGCAAATTGACATAAATATTCCTCTCTTAGATACTATCCACAAGTTCCATCCTATGCGAAAAATTTTAAGGACTTGTGCTTTATGAAAAGGAAAACTCAAGTACCTAAAAAGGTTTTCTTAGCAAGCAATATGAGCAACGCTCTTACCCAGTATGTGCCCAAGAAACATAAGGACCCCGGTTGTCCTACAATATCTATTACTATTGGGGGTAAAAACATCAATCGCACTATACTTGATCTAGGTGCTAGTATTATCTTCCTCTAGTATTCTGTTTATAAGCAATTAGGCATGAAGAGTTGAAACCTGCGCACTGCACCTCCAGATGGCCGATCGATCTATCACCCACTCTAGAGGTGAGCTTGAGGACGTGTTGATCAAGGTCGAGGAATTTATATTCTCTGTAGACTTTATAGTTCTAGATACACAGCCTGTGGCAAACCCACGGAACCAAATCCCGATGATTCTTGGTCGACCATTTCTAGCAACTTCCAACACGATAATCAATTGTCGTAACGGTTCCATGAACCTGCCCTTTGGGAAGATGACAATTGAGCTTAACATTTACAGGATAGGAAGTCAACCCTCCGAACCTTTTGCTCAAATAATTAATATATGTTCTGTCAACAAGATAACTTCCGACAGTTGCGAATTAGAGGAGCTTTGGCTCCACGATAATGAGCTCGACGCCACTAGTGCGCTTCTATTTGAGCCAGCTATTTATTATACAAGTAGGGACCCTTCTTTTGACACGTCCACCCCCGAGTTAGAATCCTTTGACTTTTCGAATAAAGTAGATGAGCTTTTTGAGTCTCCTACTTTCATAATTTCTGGCAAATCAAATGTGTTGAATTCTGGTGAGAAATAGATTAACCTTGAAACTTTCAACCTTTATAGTGAATCTGCTAACATAGATATTGATTCCTTTCTCTCCGATGAGATTATCACTCGGATCATCGATGAAAATTTCAAAGATATTTTTGCCGAAGAACTCGTGTTCCTCAAAGACTTAGATATTGTGATGAATCAATCTCCCCCGGAAGAAGTTGAACCGCCGCCCCTTCTTTTAGTCACATATGAGAATACGACTATTCCGCCTATCCCGCAACAATCAAATTCTCGTTTTCGTTCATCATCACTTTTCCGTTTCCACCAACCGGGACGTAAATCCTGTCGATTGTACCTCTTATCTCATCCCTATTTCTTCATGTCTATCTGTAACATGATCTTCTACCAACTATAGTGCTATATTGATAAAATATTTGAATGGTTGGTTTTAACTTTTGGTCTTTATAAAGCTTTATGTAGACCGATAATATTTAACCCCCCTTTTATGTTAAATTTCAATGCTTAGTTTTACTCAAGTTTGGGGAGGGCGGGAGGGGGAGAAAATGTTTTGGCTCATGAAAGAAAAGAAATTTTTGCATGATTATGAGCCAAGAACAAATTTGGGGGAGGATTTCACGGTTATTCACTCTTGACCCCTTCTTTATACCATCTTATTAAACTGTTCCTCCTAATTTTCAGGTTTTAAGCTTACATGATAATATCAGTGAGGACATTGCTGCAAACAAATTTAGGGGGATGGTTTGTATGGATGGTTTGTATATATCTATGCATCAAATGTAAATATTGCATTGCATAATAATTTTTTTAGAGAATAAAAGTTAGAAAATGAAGAATACATATTATAGAAAGGAAAAAATTTAAGAAGTGCATGAAAATTAGATATTTTGAAACGAAACTAGTAATAGGTAGTCATGAGCTGTTGTCCCAAGGGTTAGTAAGATGAAGAGAATCACTAACCTGAGGATAGAAATAAGTCTGAAAAATAGTCTCTATTCTTGAGTCCAAAGTTCTGAACGTTGACACTCTACTATATGCACTTGCACACATCTTGAAACTTGGGATAGTAGAGGATACCTTGAAATGCTCTTGTCTAAAAGCCTTAGTATAAAGAAATATATATATATATATAAACAAAAATATAAATGATACAGAAAATATAAATGGTCAAGAAAAATGAACACTGGTTTTGTAATTACTTAAGACAGCAAAAAAAAATATAGCGATGGTGCCTTATCACCTAATGCCTTAGACCAATTGGATTGGGAGTCACTGCTAAATCTTAGGTGTTGCAAGACTAGGATATTCCTAATTACGTCTTAATAAGTAAGCATATTTGGTAATCGGTTGGTTTGTACCACAAGAAGTATTAACGATCGCATGAAGAATGCGTAAGCAAATCCATCTAAAACATTCACCGACTAAAAAATACTAAGGTATATAGATAAAGAGTATAATAGTTTGAATTGAATTCTCCAAGTATAGGGATATTTTTTACACACACGTAGGGGTATATGTTCGATGTTTGGAAAAAAGTAGGGAGGAAGACTGAAGACGATATTTTATTGAGGGATGATATGATTTCTGACATCTTTTCATGACTATTAAGATAGGGCTCATGACGACTAAAAAGCTAGTGTAGTTTGAAACACTTATTTTCAAGTTTTTTCTTTTATATGTTCCTTATCTTTGCATATAATTTTTATCTTCTTTCTTTTATTATGGGATTTTATGGGTGTAATCCGCTGAAAACCCTAAGGAGACAACACTCCTCCTACTAGGGACACCTAGAGGTTTAAAGGTTTGTTGCACGTGCTTAGTGCTATCGTGTTGCCTACGAAAATGTGTTGTTCTCCGTCGAAAGACGCGACCGGGACGTCGGGGACGTCCGGCCTGAATTTGGGGGCAGATGCTATTTGGTTTTATCCGTCCACCTCTCCAAAGATACCAAGTTGATTTATGGCACCGTATATCGGAGGTTTAGACAGATGCGGCCGATATAGCAGACTTTGTCAGATTCCCCCTCGTTGTGAGGGGTTTTCGATTGTATGGACGCTCTTCCCTACAGGCGCAAGCCCCTGCAGTTAATTACGTTACCGCATAGCGGTAACCACTTTCTCCTGCTCCAGAAGGTCACTTCGTGTCGTGTGTGTTTGTTTTGATGTCGGTTGCCCGTGGATTGTATACGGAGACTAATTTATGTTGTCGCCCGTAGGGTGGGGATTAGTACAAATCCGTATTTTCTTAGATTTGGGTTTCGGTTGGTTTAAGGATCGTTAATCTTGTTTTAAATTAAGATCAACTTAAACGTTTGTTGAGGATACATTAGTCTAATTTTAGACTAAGATCTATTCAACAGGATTTTCTTTAGTTTATAAGGACATTGCGGTCCGTTGGGTTTAAGGACATCATAGTCCATGAGTTTAAGAACCCCATAGTTCATAGTTTAAAGACGTCATAGTCTATAGAGCTTAGTTTAGGGACGTTACGGTCCATCGGGGTTAAGGACATCATAGTCCATGAGTTTAAGGACCTCATAGTCCATAGTTTAAAGGCATCATAGTCTATAGAGTTTTGTTTAGGGACGTTACGGTCCATTGGGTCTAAGGACATCATAGTCCATGAGTTTAAGGACCTCATAGTTCATAGTTTAAAGACATTATAGTCTATGGGGTTTTGGTTAGGCGGTTTGGGGATGTGCCAAAAGATATTGGTTATTGGGACCCTTCATCTCTCTGAAGACGATGAAGAATTACAACGACATGTATCAGAGATATGGAGAGATGTACCCTCGAACCAATGTCCCGACTGAGGGGGACTGGGACGAACATTATTTTAGATGCCATCTGTTGGAAGTTCATTAGCTATCTCTAGGACTGAGTTCGGATTTGGAGACCCTGAGCATGAGGAGCTCAATTGACGCTTCTCGGGAAATTTGGTCTGAGTTTGGCTAACATTGGCCTTTCGTAGAGTTAAACACTAGTATATGCTTCGCGCTCATGTGCTCCCACATGAGGTGCTTGAAATAGTGTTAAACACTAAAAAATTGGAGGCATTCACATGGGGTCACGTGAGGCGCTTGAAGTAGTGTTAAACACTAAAACTTTAAGGCGCTGCTTCCTTGGATTTATTCCCTTATTCTTTTCTGAGCGCTAAGCGCTATTGGGTCACGTGGGGTCACGTGAGGCGCCCCAAGTGGAAACTGCCTTTTGATTTGCTCCCTATCTATAAGTGCTAAGCACTACTTGAGGGGTCACGTGGGATCATGTGAACCAGTCTCAGTCGTCCTCTTTTGTTTATCAAGGGTGTTCACGTGGGAGCACGTGATCGGTCGTTATCATGTTGGATGCCAATCCTTTTACGTGCATGGAGATCCTTAGTTTCGAGACTTTCAAACCCAATGTTTTGTAAGAATTAAATTCTTAGGTCTTAGTTTTTCTCTTAGGTTTGGGATCTGTATGACAGAATCTTCTCGATGGGAATTAAATTCTCAACTTGTGAGGAGATCTGCTTCTGCAGATCTTTCACCATAAGAAAGAACTAAATTCATATATGAAGGGTTAAACCCTTGTTTTATCAGAGGAATTAAATTCTTATATACTTTTTGGGAGAATTAAATTCTCTGAACATAGATCTTCCCCTAGGTTTTGGATCTGCAAGGCAGAATCTCCCCGATGAGAATTAAACTTTCAACTTGTGGGGAGATCTGCTTCTGCAAATCTCAACCAAAGGAAGAACTAAATTCTTTTTAGAAGAGTTAAACTCTTATGGAGGTGAAAAGGAGATGAGATATTCTCTGTGTTTCGTTCCTTCTCTTACCTCGAGTTTCTTTTTTTCTCTCTTTCTCTCTGGAGAATTAAATCCTCTTTTCTTTTCAGCTTACGAGAGGGTTTCTCTCTCCTTCTCCTTCCTTTTTTTTCTGTGTCTCTTGGCTCCTATTTATAGGAGAAAGAAAAGAATCAATTTGTTCAGAAAATCTCTTATTGAGAGATTTTGACTGATTTTATAATCAACCAAAATGATCTTTTAGATCAATCGGTGAATTTTATTCACCGCTGGATTTTTAATCCAAGGACTTCTGTTTTATAGAAGATATTTCTCACAAGATTAGGAAAATATTTCCCAATACAGAATCTTCTTCTGTAAATTGGTGATTTTTAATCTCCATTGGATTTTTAATCCAATGGTGCTCTGCTTTACAAAGCGCAATATTTCTTGTTTAGAAAGATCTATGGAAATATTTTCCAAATAGGGATTTGATCCTTTTTATTTATAACTTAATTCTATTGGTTCAGAAGGCATATGAGTCCATCACGTGTAGCATATGACCCCACGAAGCTAAGTCCATCAAATAGCGTCACGTGCTACCACGTAACCTTTTTTGGCCAATTGTTTGTTTTAAGAAGGCGCCTTTATATTTTGTATATAGGAGGTCACGTGTCTGCACGTGAGGCTCAGTTTTAGCCTCAATTTCAGCTTTGCTTTATCAAGCGCAGTGCCTTATCACGTGTGGACATGTGATGCTCCGTTTGAGGACTTTTCCTATTGATTTTATATTTATTATTCAGTTTTCACGAAGGAACAAATGCCCCCACAGCGTTGTTCTCACGTGGATTGCACGTGAGTACAACGCTGTCACCTTTACAGCCGTTGGATTGCCTAGGGGAACAGGGAGGTGAACCGCCCTTGTCACGTCTGATAAATGCAGGGTTTTGGTTCCATAAGCAGCCACTGTTTCTTTCATCGTTTTCCTTCTTCGTTTTCCTTGAGAATTTAATTCTCCTCCTCAGAGCTTAGTTCTCTGCTGTTGTAATTCCAGAGTTAAACTCTGTCAAAAAAAACCATTTTTAGGTAAAGACCTTGCACATCAAAAAAAACATTTCTTTTTGAACAAAATTTCTGGATTTTAAATTCATTATGAGAGCTTTACTCTCCTTTAAAACCCATTTCTTAGAGATCCAAAGATGTGATCTTTGAGCAGTAAACCTTCATATCTCGGGCATTCCCCTTTGATTTTTGAGGATTCATGGGATTTTGTTTCTCATGTATTTTTATGAGTTTCTGGAATTTAATTCCATCAGATAAAAGGAATTTAGTTCCTCTGGCGAAGAGCTTAGCTCTGAAAGATCAAAAGGACCCTTCGGGAATTTTATTCCCTGGTGTTCTTGAAAATCTTTTCATAAGGTTTTAACCTTATTCGCACAAATTTGAATTTGTTGCGTGCTTGACAGAACTTGTTTCCCCACGAATTTGTTTGAATTCCAATGTCTGTTTAATGAGGATCTTCTTGATTCTCATAATAATTGCTCTGTCTCATCATGGGTGAGCCGCCATATTGATTTTGTAGGGTCCATGTGTCTTGTAGGCAGTGGTCCTACAAAACAGACATTTTGTCGTTTTCTTTTGTTGTTATTATATATATATATATATATATATATTCACTAATTGGTTTTCTTTCTCTTGTTTCAGGAACAATGGCTTCTCTTCCCTACTTCCCTTTTACTCGCTCAGACGCTGCTTTTCACAATCACCGTCAGACGAAGAAGCAATGGCTATGATCAGGGCCTATGACAGGGACTGTACCAGTTTGCTCTTGTAGGGAACTTGGTATGGGAATATCATCCGGGGCCGCCGCAGCTTTCTTTGCGAAGTGCCAATAGAGTCTCTCCACCCTATTTTGCCGATGGAGCGTCCGCAGACTGCTTTTGCGGTGGAGGCGGCTGACTGGACTCTTATAGGCCAGCTCGAACCATCGACAACTGGGATACCTGACCAGCCTTTGTCGGCCATAGGCATCTTAGGGCGTCGCATTTGTCAAGGTGAAACCCAACCCAAGGGACAAATTTATAAGATAGGGCTTACCCCTCGCCACCCAACGGGCTATCTCCCCTGGGCTCGATACATTCTGTCCGTTCATCGCGCACGATTGCAGAAGGTTGGACTTTATCAGGTAGTGTATGCGTCCCTCTTCCATTATCAGTCCCCTCATGTTTAGTGGGTTAAAGCTTTCCTGAATCAATGGAATCTTCCTACCAAAACATTCTTTCTAGGGGATCGTGAGGTTTCGATTTCTCTGGAAGAGTTCCGCGAGATTTCTAGATTGCTTATTAGGGGAGAGCGCTATGAAGAGTTGCTGCCTCCCGATGAGTATGTATTCATGACCGTGCCTGCTATGCTTAACGGCTTAACGACCGAAAACACCGTCTGTCATAAGTACCCCAGTCTAATCAAGACTCTGGGTATTTTCGAGAAGCTTTTCGCAGGGTCAGAGGAACAGGGCGTCACCTTTAAGAGCTTCATCGCCTGCTTCCTCCGTGAAGATGTCTTATCAAAGGAGGCTCCGAAATTTGTGAATATTAACGACCCCTTTGGGTTTGGGCTAAATAAGCTGCCAGCCAAAGAAGTAGATTTACCACGGTTTTACATCCTGATCTTGTCGGCCGAGTCCTTTGATTCGATTGCGGCTCCCAGTATGGATGAAGAGACCTTCTTTGTCGGTTTCATCAGCCTTTGGCTTAGCTGGTTTTCCATTCCAACGCATCGTCGCTTCATGAGAGCTTCGGTCATCTACCCCGCTCACCGAGTGGCTAAAGGGACACGACTGGCCGTGGGTAATGCGGGGTTATCGCACTTATATCATGGGCTGAGCACTGCGGCTAATACTTCGACCCCGGGTGTAGATGCAGTGAGTTTCTCCCTCTACTACTTTACGTCGTGGATCGAGATGCATGTATTGGGGGCGTTTGCAGCACATCAAAGGCCGGATTTCTATGATGCTTACACCTTCCCGCGGCTCATGAGGTTAGTGGATGCTTCTTCCCCTGATCCAACTCAGTTAGGGGCCCTTCGTGTGTTGCTTAACCCGTATGCTAACGAAGGTAGGATGGTATTCAATGACCGAGTCCTCTCTGCTTCTTCAGAACCTATTCAACAGCTATTCGATTTATCGAAAGGGGGAACACCATCCTTAAAGCCTAAGGAAATTATGCATTTATATTCGATCAGGCCAGGTTATCTAGTGTTCCGTCGAAATGATACGGTTCTTTTAATGCGGTATAATCCGCACCACTTTGCTCGGCAATTGGGTTACAACCAGGGTGTTCCCTTCGAAGCATTTTTGGTGGAGCCCAGCTTGTCTCTGGGAGTTGTTCGTGACATCATCCATCACTTCATGCGGCTGAACACCAGCTCTCGTTTCATGATCCCTGAGGCCGACTATATTCTGAGGTGCATGGGGTCTTATACGGGTGGGTACCATCATCGAGTTGGTCCAATCATTACCGAGGAGAAGCGGATACTCTTCGGATATAGAGCTCCCGCCCCGATCCAAGCCACAGGCGTTCCGCCTCGACCACGGACAGTGATTTGCCCTCATTGAGGGGTAGAGGTGCCTTACTCATCCCTGATGCGGAGGATGCGGAGTCGACTCCTCCCACAGCTGGTATGCCAATGCGCACTAGAGCTCAGGCAAAGGCTTCCGATAAGATGCCAGCAGTTGTTTCATCAGTTGAGGCTTCATCAATGGCAGTATCATCATTGGTAGTACCGCCAAAAGAGGATACTGGAGACGAAATCGGCCAACGTCGTGCCAAAGCACCGAGGGGCAAGAAGCAATCTTCATCTAGTGTTATCTCCAGTTCAAAACGGAGGAAGAAAACGGTTACCGGTCTGCTCGACCTCTTGCTCGAATCTGAGGCTGTTGCCCAAAATGAACCCATATCCATGCAAGAGCCGGATGATAGTCTTCTCTTCTCAGGTTCGTCTGCCGAGGAATCCGCACAATTGGCTGAAGCTATAAGTCGCTCACAAGACGAAACTGAGAACGTAGATGTCCCGAAGAAACCTTACCCTCTCGTCATATTCTACGAAGATCTCCCATCACTACGAAGGGTACATATGGGTCCCCTGCGATGGGAAGATGAGATAGCCCTCAAGCAACCTATCTCAGCCGCTTCCGAAGATGAGCTAGCATTGAAGACCGGTGGCCATGAATCTGTATTTGAACCCCGACGAGCACACTTCCTCAGGAAGGAACGAAGGCTTGAAAAAGCCATATTAGAAGCATCTTGGTGCATTGGTATGTGTGCTTTCCGTATTTTTTTTCCTTTCAGCAAATAATTTGTATTGCTTTTTATATCTCCTTATCTTTGCGACGACTTTGCAGGGACTTCAGGAATGACAGAGAATTTGAGCTCAAGTCGTGTCCTGACTGTGGGCTCTGTAAATGTCTCCGATGAGGCCCTAGTAGGTGCAGAGGAGATTGTTATCGCTGATATTCCTGCTACGGAGCTTCCGATGATAGCCTCTGTTCCTTCTGTGTCAATTTCTTCAGCGGAGGTAGCCTCATTGGCCACGGATCCTATGGATGTCTCAGATGACACATCGAAAGGTGAAGAAGAGATTGTCGAAGCAGTCGGTTCTATCTTGGAGCTCCCGGTGATGACCTCTACTTCTTCATTGCCTACACCTTCCACAGAGGCAATCTTGTCGGTCATAGACCCGATTGATCTTTCTGGTGGCGCCTCGAAGATTGTAGAAAGCACCGCCATGGCCACTGTTCCCTCCTTGGAGCCTGAAATGGCAGATGTTGTTTCGCGACTAGAAGCTGCTATGCCAGCCCACGTCCCCGGTGATGTGCCTGAGGTTACGGAGGAGGCTGCCGAAGCTGCTATCCCTCCAGTTCAAAGCGGGAGGAGCATCGAAGGTAGTCTTCTATATTTTGTTTTAATGATCTCTCCATTATCCGAATCTTTCTATTTTTTCAGAATTACGAGGGTTGGCGGTGTCCATCGTGGATCTATCCCCCAGAAAGTCTTTTCAGCGTCTGCTCGAGATGGCCGCCCCACAGGCAATATCCCCGTAAAGCATCGTCCTCTCTTCTTGGCAAGGTTGGTGTTATTTGACCCCTTCATTATATTATCATTATTTCGTATAACGATACTAATATGTCTTCTGTAGTTCTGGAAGCTGACGACGAAGTTGAGATCCTCGACAGGCCCTGGGATCTTTTAAACCCTCCTTGCATGACTGTAGGTAAGTAAGGTTTTGACGTTGTTCTATCTATTCTTTGTTTGCAAATCTCGCTGATTGTTTACGAATCTTGATAGCTTTGCCTGCTCTTACCCCGCTGGAGTCTCGCATTATTATGCCACCAGGCCCTTATGCCTGGCGTGTGTCTGAATGGATGGTGAAACAAAGCATCCACTCCTTGTCGGCTCTTATCGAAGATCTCGTGCTGGTAATTCGATCACAGCAGAAGAATTTGCTGCCGAAGCCAACATCTCTTTGCCCTTTCTTGCCACTTACCACGATGAAACCTTGGTGCATGTCTGGATCGAGTATTGTTGCCGAGTGGGGGCTTGCTTACATGGTTTTGAGTGAGTACGCCTTCCCTCAGAGGTCCTTGCTGCAAAGACGAACTTGCGGAGACTGATTGAACAGTGCGCCATGAATCTTCGGACCTGCGAAAAGAGGCTCAATCGGAAGTTTTCGGAGAGGGAGTTAGCTTCGAATGCTTTGGGGGAACTTCAAGCCCAACTCACTACTAATACCACTCGTGCGTATGAACTTTGGCGGGTGCTTCAAGAAGCTATCACGGAGGTGGTAGCTCTTGATAAAGCCATTATTTTTACCCGCGAGATGGTTGAAGCTTACAAAGTAGCCGAAAGGGAGCTTGAGAGTCAGCTCGCCTCGTACCAGGCTCAACAGTCTCAGGCGGAGACTCGTCTCGTGGCGATAACAAAACTTGAAGCCGAGGCCCAGTGGAATAAGGATGAACTGACGAACATATTACACCGTCCGCCGGCTTAAAGATTTCTTTTGTATATTTTCCATTTCTTGTATTCACTCCTGAATGAGAGAATATCCATTTTGATTCTTTTGATGAAATGTATCATGTATTCATTTTGAATTCATGAATAAAAGACATATACTTTATTTCATATTGGCGTGTCCCTTTTAGCAAATGCGTTCTATAAATAGTCTATCTTGATCTCCTTGCAGGACAGCGACGGCTTAAAAAACAGGTTCAGGTCTGCTAACTAAGACTTTTCAACTTTATGAGCCGTGAGGGTCTCATAAAGACTTCTCCCTACGAGTTGAGAGTATCTCGTATGTGTATTTTCTCCTTAGGAATCGTGGGGATTCCTAAGTGTATTTTCTCTTGAGAGTCGTAAGGATCTCACGAGAGAATTTTCTCTCTTACAAGTCAAGAAGACTCGTAAGTGGTTTGGTGGGTTGACTTGTTTCCGAGTCAAACCATTGCTCCGACGGGGAGGTCGTTGGTTAACTTGTTTCCGAAACGGGGTCATTGGACGACGTATTTCCGAGACAGGGTCAATGGATGACGTGTTTCCGCGACGGGGTCATTTGTTGACGTGTTTCCGAAACGGGGTCATTGGATGACGTGTTTCCGAGATGGGGTCATTGGATGACATATTTCCGCGATGGGGTCGTTGGATGACGTATTTCCGCGACAGGGTCATTGGATGACGTGTTTTCAAGACGAGGTCATTGGATGACGTGTTTCCGAGACGGGGTCATTGGATGACGTGTTTCCGAGACGGGGTCATTGGATGACGTATTTCCGTGATGGGGTCATTGGATGACGTATTTCCATGATGGGGTCATTGGATGATGATTTCCGCGACGGGGTCATTGGATGACGTGTTTCTGAGACGGGGTCATTTGCTGACGTACTCCACTTTCTGCGGCGTCGGGTTGACTTGCTCCATTTTCTGCGGTGTCGGGGCTGACTCTAGGTTGTCCGTGAACCGTAGAGTCTTGGAACTGAGGACTTTTCCATGGCTCCGACTGGTGATATCGCGTCCGAATCCTGCTAGAATGAGGAGGAACGTCGTTATTGTTCTTTAGGCTGTAGATGTTGCCGTCGAGATTTGGAACTAGGGACTTTGCCATAGCTCCGCTTGGTGGTGTCACATCCGTGCCCTGCTGGCATGAGGAGGAATGCCGTTTTGATCTTTTGGGATGCAGATGTTGCCGTCGAGATCTGACTCTCTCTTTGACAAGGTCTGGTGGGGAAATGTGGTCCTCTTTTTGTTTATACCCATGGATTGTATACAATGGTCAGTATGGACTTACCTGCAGGGCAAATGTTTCATTCTTTCATTTTTTTATTTCTTTCCGCGATACTCTATCATTTCAGCTTTTATATCGTGAAAGTTGCAATTGCCCAATCATTTCGGCTATTTTTCGCGGTGCCCAATCATTTCGGCTATTTTCCTTTTTCTTTACTCGCTGCTTTTTATTGCGAGTTGCCCAAACATTTCTGTTATTTTTATATGCATATATTTTACTTGCTGATTTTGTTGCAAGTTGCCCTATCATTTCGGCTATTTCATATGCACTTATGGCTTGCTGACTTTTCGCCTGCAGTATGGAACCTGGGATCTGATACCAATCTTAGCATCAGCATCACTGCGACTGGAATATTGTCAGGAGCGAATCATCATTTGCCGTGAAAGGATTTCGAATTTGTTGCCGATTTATGCATCGGCATCACTACCACTGGAACATAGCCAGGAGCGAATCATCATTTGCCTCTATCGATTCGAACAAAGGTGGCTTAGCAAATAAGGTTAGGATCTTGTCGACTAAGGCTTTTGACTTCATGAGCCGTAAGGGTCTCATAAAGGTGTTTCTCCCTACGAGTCGTGAGGATCTCATAGGTGCGATTTCTCCTTAGGGATCGTAAGGATTCTTAAGTATATGTTCTCTTGTAAGTCGTAAGGATCTTGCAAGAGTGTTTTCTCCTTATAAATCGAGATGACCTACAAGTGTTTGTTCATCAAATGAGGGCATTCCTCGTCGTTGGTGGGACTCGGCAAGGAAATGATTATTTGTGCCCGTGGATTGTATACAAGGGTCACTATTGAACCGCTTGTAGGGCAGTCTAGGAAATGTGATGGCTTAAGAACAGGTTCTGATCCCTGTAGCTTAAGGCTTTCGAATCTTATGAGCCGTGAGAGTCTTATAAAAGGGTTCTCCTTACGAGTCGTGAGGATCTCGTAAGTGTAATTTCTCCTCAGGAATCGTGGGGATCCCTAAGTGTGTTGCTCCCTTGTGAGTCGTAAGGATCTCACGCAGGTATTTTCTCCTTATAAGGTCGAGAGGACCTCGCAAGTGTGCATGAATTTTTTTACGAGCCTGCGCGCTTTCGGGTTTTCACAAACTCGCCGGTAGCTCTGCTGTTTTTACTCACGGAGCCCTTTCGGGTTTTCATCCGTGCCCATTTTGCTTATGGACATACCGTTTTTTTTGCCACGTCAGCCTAGGGATGCCGGGGTTTGTAGTAGTTTAAGGACGTTTCGGTCCGTAGCTGGTTTCAGGACATTGCGGTCCATTGTTAGTTTAGGGACGTTTCGGTCCGGTAGCGATTTTGAGGTAAGGTTTTGCTAGATACTACTTATAGAGTTTAGGCTTGGGAAGATAGCAAGCGGACATAGGCGTCGTCATCTATCATTAACCTAGGCCGTGACTCGTTAGGCGTAGAATTTTTTTAGGAACCGGCCATTTATTGGCCTGAAGGGTCTTTCGCCATGCATATCCATGAGCAGGTGAGCCCCACCTTGGTAGACTTTGTCTATGATGTACGGGCCCTCATAGTTCGGCTCGAATTTCCCCCGTTTGGCACGATTGGGGATCATAGGCCTCTTGACCACTAGCACAAGTTCGCCCTGGCGAAATGTCCTCAGCCTGGTCAATCTCTCGTATGAGAGCGTCATCTTTGCTTTGTAAGCCTTTAGGTTTTGCTGTGCCATGAGATGAGTTTCATCGAGGGCGCCGAGCTCTTCAAGCCGAAGATGAGCATTTTCTTCGTCTATTAACTCGTAATGAACCGTCACTCATAGAGAGGGTAGCTCTATCTCCAAGGGGAGAACTGCTTCCGTGCCGAATACCAACGCAAATGGCGTTGCGTTTGTGGCCATTTTGAATGTGGTTCGATACGCTCAGAGAGCTTCATGCAGTTTCTCATGCCAGTCCTTCTTATTTTTGGACACCGTCTTCTTTATGATCTTCGTTAAGGTCTTGTTGAAAGCCTCAGGTAGACCGTTAGCTCGGGGATTATAGACCGAAGAGTATCTTCAGTCTATATTATGTTGCTATGTGAAGCGGCTGATTCTGCGACTTTTGTAGGCCGGCACGTTATCGGAGATAATCCGTCGCGGAGTGCCGAACCGATAGATGACGTGTGTCTTAAAGAAATGGAGAATATTCTCCGTCTTCACTTCTCTTAGCGGTACTGCCTCTGCCCACTTAGAGAAGTAATCGGTTGTTGCCAATATGAACCGATGTCCCCTGGATGATGCTGGCTCAATGGGCCCGATTATATCGGTTCCCCACATTTCGAACGGCCAGCTGGCTACTGTCGGGTGGAGCGGATTTAGATGCTGGTGGATGAAGTCCCGGTGAATTTGGAACGAGTGGCACTGCTTCGCATATTCTAGGCAGTCCTGAATCATCGTAGACCAATAGTAGCCTATTCTTTTGATCTTCAGCTTCATCTTTTGCCCAGCTTGATGAGAACCGCAGAGTCTGTCGTGAATTTCTTGGACGGCATTCCTTGCTTCTTCTGGTCCCAGGCTTCTCAGCCATAGGGAGTTGAATGATCTCTTATATAGAGTATCATTGACAAAGGCGAAAGACAGAACTCGTTTCATAAGCTGATATCTTGAGGATGCATCTTCAGGTGTTCGACGGGATTTGAAGTAATCTATAAAGACTTCTCTCCAATCCTTAGCCTTTTTTGGTTCTCTATTTGTAGGGCCATTTGCTTTGTTGCTTCCTTTTCTTCAGACGACTACGGAGATATTTCCGCGGGTACAAGAACCCGACGGCTTTGTACAACGATCCTTATGTCATCGAGGTTTTTGTCAGCCAGTTCTTTAGCGAGTTTGGCTAATGCATCCGCTTTGCTATTTTCTGTACGCAGTATGCTTTCCAGGACGTAGAAAAGGATTTGAGTTAGCAATTGTTGCACTCTTTCGCCGTATTTTACCAACTCTGGTTTGCACGTCTGATAGTTGCCGTTTACTTGACTAACTACCAGCTGGGAGTCTCCGTAGATAAGGAGGTTTTCGATTCCCATGTCGACGGCGATCTCGAGACTTGCTATCAAAACTTCATATTCTGCTTCATTGTTCGTCCTCGGCTCTGTTAGGGAAAAGGCAAAGCGTATTATCCCTCCTTGTGGAGTCATGAAGATGAGGCCTACTCCAGATTTGATTATGGGGGGCTGTGCTTTTGCTTCTTCATGAAAGATGCCCCATCGAAGTAGAGTTCCCATCAGGTATCACTCCATCCTTTCTCTCTGTCGATCGTGTCAAATGCATGCTCATCTGGCAATTCGCAATTTAAGGGTGAATCGGCACGTATCGGATGCTCAGCGAGGAAGTCGGCGATGGCCTGGCCTTTCACCGCCTTGAGAGGTCGGTATTTTATCGAGAATTCCATTAAGAGTAGGACCCATTTAGCGAGTCGCCCTGTTAGTATGGCTCTCGACATAAAATAATTGAGAGGATCCACCTTTGATATGAGATGGACTTCATGCGCCAAAGCATAATGCCGAAGCTTCGTTATAGCGAAGATTAACGCCAGGCAGTGTTTTTCGATGGGGGAGTAGTTGTTTTCTGCCCCCAGGAGAACTCGACTCAAATAATAGAGGGCTCTCTCTTTCCCTTGGTAGTTCTCCTGTACCCATAGCGCGCTTAAGGAACCTTCAAAGGCGGTTGTGCACAGGATGAGGGGCTTTCCCTTGATCGGAGCGGTCAGCACCGGCGGATTCTGCAGGTATTGCTTGATTTCATCCAGTGCACTTTGGCATTTTCGATCCCAGACGAACGGTGTCCCCTTATTCATTAAGTGGCTGTAGGAGCGGCATTTGCCGGAGAGATTGGCTATGAACCGCCGGATATACGCGAGCTTTCCTTGGAGAGAACGCAATTGCTTGAGAGTTCTTGGCGAAGGTATTTCCATAATCGTCTTGATCTTTGATGGATCTATTTCGATACCCCGACATCGGATGATGAACCCCAGGAATTTGCCCGAGGAAACTCCAAACGCGCATTTGAGAGGATTCATCTTCAGATTGTATTTCCGAAGACGATGGAACACTATTTTCAAATGTTCCCAATGTTCCTCATATGATTTGCTGTTCACCACGAGGTCATCGATATAGCATTCGACGATTTCATGTATGAGGTCATCGAAAATCTTCGTCATGGCCCTCTGATAGGTAGCGTCGGCGTTCTTCAGACCGAAAGGCATCACTTTGTAGCAGAATATACCCAAAGGAGTCCGGAAAGCGGTATGCTCCGGATCTTCGGGATGCATCTTTATTTGATTGTACCCTGATGAGACGTCCATGAAGGAGAAGACTTCGTGAGTGGACGTGTTGTCTATCATCATCTCGGTAACTGGTACGGGAAAATAATCCTTCGGGCAAGCTTTGTTAAGATCCTGAAAGTCAACGCAGATGCGCACCGTCCCATTCTTCTTCATCACTAGGACAATATTAGCGATCCAGTCGGGGTATTGAACTTCCTGGATGAAGCCGGAGTCAATTAGCTTTTTGACTTCGGCGTTGATGCTTATTTCAAGTTTGAGCCGCATTCTTCTTGGTGCTTGTTTAATGGGCTTGACGTCCGGAGATATCACCAATTTATGCACAGCTATTTCCGGATCTAGCCCGGGTATCTCGGAATAGTTCCATGCGAAGCAGTCTTTATATTGCATGAGCACGCCTTTTAGCGTAGCTACCTGCTCTTTAGACAGCAGCTCGCTGACGAACGTTGGTCGCGGGTCGTTAGCCGTCCCCAAGGCGATTTTCCTCAGGTTGTCCGCAATAGTATGTATTCCATTTTCCAACTCTTTTGGCGCTGGTGAAAATTCTGAGATCAATTCTTCTTCATCCTCATTTTCGAAGCATCGGGAGAGGTCATTCATATTCTCAGGCAGTCCTTCTTCTGACAGCGTTATCACGTGACAGTTACGAGATCGTTTCCAAGACCGATGTTAATCTGGTTCTACTCTCGCCATATACGTTGCTTTTGGTATATGCTTTTGCGGTGGGGCTACCCTCCAACTATTGGATAGAGCGAACCTGCCGAGTTGATATTGGTCATCGACCCAGTTTTTGAAGGTGAAGCAATCTTCAAGAGGATGTCCTACCGCTCGGTGATAGGAGCGATAGTCTGGGTGATGAACTTCGCTTGCTTGATCGAGGTGCTTGGACTCCAGGAGCGTAATCATCTGATGTTTCATGACAAGGTCAAAGATTCTCCCTGTCTTGTCTTGAGGGAAAGAATATGCTCGACTCATCTTTTTTGTTAAAGAAGGATTCCGGCTGACCTTCTCTTGATCGCGTGGCCTTTTGGATCCATTTTGCCGCTGTCGAACTTTTTTTCCGTTCTTTGACTTGTTTTTGCCTCTGCGTCATGCCTTTTTCTTGTCTTAAGAATGCATGGCGGGCTGACGGTGAAGGGCATTGTCATCTTCCATAGCCTGCTGAAGGAGGCATTGCTTCTTGGCTTTCTCATAAATGGCCAATTCGCGGGTGTGGTCATCCCGAACCCTTTGACCTCCTTCTCTTATTAGCTTGTCAATCTGTTCTTCAAATGACGGACTCGGCATCTTTATGGCAGGACTTCGTTCTGGTTAAATGTCAGCGTCTTTTAAAAGAGCATCATCTTCTTCATCGAGATCCTTTATGACATGGCAGTCATGGAATTGCTCCCATTTCTTGGACTGGACATATCCAAGCCCGATCGTTTCCATTTTTCCGTTGAGCAATTTTCGCTGCGTCCCAGGGACATTCCAGATCCTGTTATAGAATTGAGTTGGTCGAGGAGTCTGTTTGAAAGGTATGCCTTGGCATCTTAATAACCTTTTCAATCCCTCGGTGTAATACATGGGCAGACAAATGGGTTGGAGCCTGTCGAGCGCAGGATCGGGACCATACCAGACTTCTCTTTCGACTTTTGTGGATTGGTAGAATAGGATCGCCCTTTCACCTCTTCGCCTGGGAGGGGCATAGAATGTCAGTAGCTCTTGCACACTATATGTCTCAAGCGCATCAAGCTCTCTATAGTACTGCCGTGGAACCATGGCGATCTGCAAACTTTGATTATCTCCGGTGAAGGCTTGCGCTGATGGATGGACCGAGAACACTGCGTTGACTTCGTCTTCAGAGTCACCGCCAAAAACCAGAATATAGGTAAATGGTCCCGGCTTGCTGTATTGGGGCGGCCCCGAATAGACTATCTCTTCTTCCTCCTCGGTATCTCTTCCGAAGACCAGAATAGTGGTGATAGTTTTTTGCTTATTCTCTGGTTTATGGCATCTTTCCGTATCTTCAAAGTCTGGCAGGAAATACTTTGCATCCTCATATTTGCGGACTTCATTCACGGAGAATGGATTTAGCTCCCCCGTTACGGTGTACTCGAGACCATCTTTGAAATACTTCATACACTGATGTTGTGTAGAAGGGATGATATTGTACTCGTATAACCAAGGCCTGCCAAGCAAGGCATTGTAGCAAGTCTTGGCGTCGATGACATGAAACTTGATGTCGGTGATGAGCATCCCAAAGCATAACGTTAGAATCACAGACCCGAGCGTCCGTGATGACTGGGAGTCGAATCCCGAGATAGTGATTTTATCCCAAGCGAGGTGTTGAATGCTCATGCAGATTTATTTTAGCGCCTTCACATTCAGGAGATTGACGGTGGACCCATTGTCAACTAAGATCTTCCCTATCTTGATGTCATGGCAGTACCCGATGACATACAGGGGAAGGTTATGCTCGCACGTTCTGAGGAAGAGGTCTTCATCGCTGAAGGTAATTTCGGCTGTGTGAACTTCTTTCAGCTCGTCCTTCATCTTTTCTTCGGCAAGGAAAGCTTGAAACTGCCCAGGCTCTTGTAATGCCTTGATCAGAGAATCCCGTGCCTCTTTAGACAACAGAAAGGCATCCAAAACGCTTAGCTGTAAGGGTTTCTTCCTCAAATGTGCTAGGACATTGTAATCCACTTTGTTTTTCTTAAACGGGTCCTTGGATGTCAGCTCTTCGATGACTCGATCATCGAGGGCGATATCCTCAGGGACTTTTTCCTTCCCCTTATCTTTTTTTTTCAATCCCCTATTTGCAGGTCCGATATTCTTTTCGGGCAACGTACGGTTACGCAGCTGAATATTCTTACAGTTCTTCGTCTCTTCTTCTTTTCCTGGGGTAGATTCTTTGAAGAGAGGGCCGAGAGCTATTTCTTCATCAGAATCGCTCCCGAAGGTGAGAAGTTGCGATCCCCCAGCATCAACCATGTGACAGTTTCCAGCAGTTCTTTTACGCTCATCTGTCGTGCTTCTCTGCTCCCGACGAGTTTTGCGCTTCATTCGCTTGAACTGTTGTCGGTGGGCAACATACCCCTGCCACCAGTTTTTAAAGGCCATGCACTCTTCGGTAGGGTGTGTAGTCCTCTGATGGTATAAACAGTTGTTAGGGTGTGCATCCGCTTCGTCAACGTGTATACTGCCAGGAGTATTTCCTTTGTGAGATGGTAGCTTCATTCCCATTGACAGGGCTTTAGCGAACCGTTTCCTTCTCTTAAGCTTGCTTTTGTCTACCGTGGGCGTGCTACGATCTAGTTGGAGCGCTCTGCGACTCATCCCCGCCATGACTTCTTCAGCTTGATGCCGACGCCTGGCTCTTTCGAATATGGCTATTTCACGTTGCTGATCAGCCTTGATCTTCTAACGGGCTTCGTTCAGCAGCATGTCGATCATCTCGTCAGACAGTTCGAAGGATTTTGGCACCGCTCCTACCCCCAGCTCCTCTATGTGAGTTTCTTCGTCATTTACGGGCGAATGAGAGATCATGTGGCAACTTGCCACATAATCCTCAAATTCTTCTGACGAGTCGTCTCCGTCGTCATTGTCGTTTTCTCCACTCTCAAGGATGTTGTTGAGAAATTCTTGGAGCATGACTGGGGTTCGCGCCTTCTGATTATATTCTTCCAGTGCATCAATCTGCTTTTGCAGGTCTGTGCGTTTGTCATCAAGCTTCACGGGCTTTTTGGTCTTCTTCTTCCTTTTCGAAGATTTTGGCGGCTAGGCTTGGGTGTTTTGCCCATCGCTACCAATTCTTGGCGTCGGGCGCAGTTTCAGTATTCCCTCAATGACCTCGGGTTCCAATGGGCTTTTCCACCTAATTACCGGGCATGTTTGAAAATCCTTCAGCATTCTTTTTGTTTTGGCTGAAAGAGCAACCTCCCATGGAGCTTCTTCTATAAAGGAGCATGATGCCCCCAGCGTGTCTACCCTTTTAGGAGCGTGTGGCTGCGGCGGGCTTACCTTCCAGTTCTCGGACAGTGCAAATTTATCCTGTTGGTATTGGTCCTCGATCCAGCTTTTGAAGACGAATGAGAGATCATGTGACAACTTGCCACATAATCCTCAAATTCTTCTGACGAGTCGTCTCCGTCGTCGTTGTCGTTTTCTCCACTCTCAAGGATGTTGTTGAGAAATTCTTGGAGCATGACTGGGGTTCGCGCCTTCTAATTATATTCTTCCAGTGCGTCAATCTGCTTTTGCAGGTCTGTGCGCTTGTCATCAAGCTTCACGGACTTTTTGGTCTCCTTCTTCCTTTTCGAAGATTTTGGCGGCTGGGCCTGGGTGTTTTGCCCATCGCTACCAATTCTTGGCGTCAGGCGCAGTTTCAGCATTCCCTCAATGACCTTGGGTTCCAACGGGCTTTTCCACCTAATTTCCGGACATGCTTGAAGATCATTCAGCATTCTTTTTGTTTTGGCTAAAAGAGCGACCTCTCATGGAGCTTCTTCTATAAATGAGCATGATGCCCCCGGTGTGTCTACCCTTTTAGGAGCGTGCGGCTGCGGCGGGCTTACCTTCCAGTTCTCGGACAGTGCAAATTTACCCTGTTGGTATTGGTCCTCGATCCAGCTTTTGAAGATGAAGCAATCTTCAATTAGGTGGCCTACCACTCGGTGGTAGGGGCAGTAATTGGGACTGTTGATGTCACCTGGCTGCAGTGGACATCTCGGATCTGGCAGAGTGATGAGCCTGTTGAGCACCGCCAGTTCGAACAGTCTCCTTGTTTTATCCTGAGGGAACGAGTAAGGACATTTTAACTTTTTGTTAATAAATCATTGTCTGTCGTTTTGGCGATCAGCTGGTTTTGGACTACTCGGCTGTTGCTGAGCATTAGCGACGAAGGTCGCTTTCCCTTTCCCTTTTTCATTCCGAGGCTTCGTCTTTGAAGAGGAAGGCCTATGGCCCATCTGGTCCATTTGGGCTAGCTTGTCAATCAAGGCCTGGAAGGTGATTAGCTTGAAAAACATCATGAATTGGGATATGGTCGCCTGCGGATCGAGGGTTCCCACAAACATGCCTACTGCAGGAGCCTCTTCTATGCGCTGTTCGCACTTCGACCATAGGTTGCGCCACCGAATTGCATACTGAACCCATGTCTCCCATGGCTTCACTCGGGCATTGATCAACGCCGTGATTGGGGTGCGTTCACTAGCGCTTGTGAAACGCTGAGTGAATAGCAACTCCATCTCTGTGAATGTTTTGACAGAGTCGTTGGGAAGCTCTGAATATCATTCGAAGGCCGTCTCCACCAAGCTGCCGACAAATTGGCGAAACAGCAGCTTATTGTCACCTCCAGTATTTCCGCAGAGAGTCCTGAACTGGGTGACATGCTGGTGGGGGTTCCCTGTCTCCTTATATACATGATATTTAGGGATTGTGTATCCTGGCGGGTACTTAATTTGATCGTACCAGCTGGGATAAGGTCGCCCAGTTCTGACGACTTGGCCAGCAGCTCCGTTCGCTTGATGGACTCGTATCTATTGAGCTATATAATCATCGAGCACAGCTTTCGAGATTGTTTCCTCCTTTGCTGCTGAAAAGGACGGAAGAGGGTTTGATGTCTCCCCTCTGTCATCTTCAATGATCATCGGAGGCTCCTCCGCTGGAGGGTCCGGCTAGATCATCATGCCCACCATGTTCTGGAACAATAGCGCCATTTGTTTTATGCTGGCCGCTTGTTTCGTGACTTCTTTATCTTTCTTCTCGAGCATTCTACGGAGGAACTCGGCATCGGTTTCTTGCTCCTGGCGTTGCTCTGACGATGTCTCTGGGCTTTCATTTGGCCCAGTGAGCGCGGCCATCTTTGTTAACATTTCCTGGAGCTTCTGTTGTTGCTCTTGAGCCTTTGTTACGGATAGGGTGAGTGGTCAGTGACCCCCGGAAGCGCGGCTCTACTCTTTCCCGAAAGCCATATAAACAGTATGCACCACCATACCCCCAGACTTAAAGCATCTGGGTTCAGTGCCCTTGAGATTCGTCGCAGGAATAGGGATCTTCTCCGCCCTCTTCTTTTTATGGACGATTGAAATTGAGGGGGTTGTTGATGTAGGCACTCGTGAAGACGATACCTTTCGTGGCGTGGCGGAGGAATGGTACTCCTTTTGCTGAATCTTTATTTTCTTCTGTCGGCGGGAGTAGTCCTTATCGATTACGGAGTCTTGGACTCTCCGCCAGACCTTATGAATTTTGGAGGACAGACGCTGAGAAGGCTGCTCCAGCTCCGCCTTTGTAACATTTTCAACAGGTGAAGGAGACCTTTTTTAATACGGCAGTTGGAGAGTTCTGACGCCACTCTTGAGCGGCTCAAAACTGTTCCCAGTTGGAATAGCAGCATCGACTTCCACTATCGGAGCTGGTGGGGTCAATCCAGAAGGGGAACTGCCCCCAGCTTTCTTCACTCGATGCCAGTGGCGACATCGAGCACGTCTTACAGATGGTATTGACTCAGTTACTGGTAGCTTCATCATACCCCCTATTCTGGTGAAGGGTTGCTGTTGGTGCCAGCCTATCAAAGACTGACGTCTGCTGAGAGGGAACGGTCAATCTTGCAAAGACCGACTTTTTGGCAGGGGAAACATTCGTAACAACCTCACCCGAAGCAGGAATTAAGATGTCCGGTCTTGCAAAGACCGACCCCTTAGCCGGAGAAGCCCCTCTGATGACTTTGTTTACTAGAGCTGGAATGGCTATCCGCTTCGGCATAACTCCTTCGGGTATTGCAGGCTTCTTTACGGGCCCACTGGAGCTCATGTTCAGCCTGTTGAAGACTGAGGCATTGGAATTGGACGACCCGTTGAGAGGGGCCGTGGTAGTTGTAAGCCGATTGAAGACCGACTTCTTTGGAGCTCCCTGCGACGGCACTGGAGCGTTGAAACTTGCCGATGGGATCATGGTCCCAAAGAACAGTCCAGTGGTGGCCTGAGTCACCTGTTCCACTGGCATGGCGAAGATGGAGGCCTCTTAGGGCCCATAGGTCACCCCTCCAGCGAGGACGGAGTGGGAGTTGTTGTTGCAGTTGGTGCAGTTGGAAGCCATTTTCTCTTCTGCACGGAGCAAGACACCAAATCTTAGTACCTCGAATCCACAGGCAACCATAGCAGACCGCGATTTGTTCGTGAAACATGACACACGAAGTGTGGAGTGGAAAGAGAAAAAGGTCCCATGGGGCATGCCAGAATCTGTTCTCCGCCGAAAGACGCGACCCGAACATCGGGTATGTCCGGCCTGAATTTGGGGGCAGACACTATTTGGTTTTATCCATCCACCTCTCCGAAGATGCCAAGTTGATTTATGGCACCGTATATCGTAGGTTTAGACAGATGCGGCCGATGTAGCAGAATTCGTCAGATCCCCCTCGTTGTGAGGGCTTTTTGATTGTGGGGATGCTTTTCCCTGCAGGCGCAAGCCCCTGCAGTTAATTACGTTACCGCGTAGCGGTAACCACTTTCTCCTGCTCCAGAAGGTCACTTCGTGTCGTGTGTGTTTGTTTTGTTGTCGGTTGCCCGTAGATTGTATATGGAGACTAATTTATGTTGTCGCCCGTAGGGCAGGGATTAGTCCAAATTCTTATTTTCTTAGATTTGGGTTTGGGTTGGTTTAAGGACCATTAATCTTATTTTAGATTAAGATCAACTTAAACGTTTGTTGAGGATACGTTAGTCTAATTTTAGACTAAGATCTACTCAACAGGATTTCTTTAGTTTATAAGGACATTGCGGTCCGTTGGGTTTAAGGACGTCATAGTCCATGAGTTTAAGGACCTCATAGTCCATAGTTTAAAGACATCATAGTCTATAGAGCTTAGTTTAAGGACGTTACGGCCAATTGGGTTTAAGGACATCATAGTCCATGAGTTTAAGGACCTCATAGTCTATAGTTTAAAGACAACATAGTCTATAGAGTTTAGTTTAGGGACGTTACGGTCCATTGGGTCTAAGGACATCATAGTCCATGAGTTTAAGGACCTCATAGTCCATAGTTTAAAGACATCATAGTCTATGGGGTTTTGGTTTGGCGGTTTGGGGATGTGCCAAAAGTTACTGGTTATTGGGACCCTCCATCTCTCTGAAGACGTTGAAGAATTACAACGACGTGTATCAGAGGTATGGAGAGATGTACCCTCGAACCAATGTCCCGACTGAGGGAGAATGGGACGAACATTATTTTAGATGCCATCTGTTGGAGCTCATTAGCAATCTCTAGGACTGAGTTCGGATTTGGAGAGCCTGAGCATGAGGAGCTCAATTGACGCTTCTCTGGAAATTTGGTCTGAGTTTGGCTAACATTGGCCTTTCGTAGTGTTAAACACCAGTATATTCTTCACGCTCACGTGCTCCCACGTGAGGTGCTTGAAATACTGTTAAACACTAAAAAATTGGAGGCGCTCGCGTGGGGTCACGTGAGGCGCTTGAAGTAGTGTTAAACACTAAAAATTTGAGGCGCTGCTTCCTTGGGTTTATTCCCTTGTTCTTTTTTTAGCGCTAAGTGCTATTTGGTCATGTAGGGTCATGTGAGACGCCCCAAGTGGAAACTGCCTTTTGATTTGCTCCCTTTCTATAAGTGCTAAGCACTACTTGGGGGGTCACATGGGATCACGCGAGCCAGTCTCAGTCGTCCTCTTTTGTTCATCAAGGGTGTTCACATGGGAGCATGTGATCGGTCGTTATCATGTTGGATGCTAATCCTTTTACGTGCATGGAGATCCTTAGTTTCGAGACTTTCAAACCCAATGTTTTGTAAAAATTAAATTCTTAGGTCTTAGTTTTTCTCATAAGTTTTGGATCTTTATAGCAGAATCTCCTCGATGAGAATTAAATTCTCAACTTGTGAGAAGATCTGCTTCTGCAGATCTTTCACCATAAGGAAGAACTAAATTCTTATATGAATGGTTAAACCCTTGTTTTATCAGAGGAATTAAATTCCTATATATTTTTTGGAAGAATTAAATTCTCTAAAATTAGATCTTCCCCTGAGTTTTGGATCTGCATGGCAGGATCTCCCCGATGAGAATTAAATTCTCAACTTATGAGGAGATCTACTTCTGCAAATCTCAACCAAAAGATGAACTAAGTTCTTTTTAGAAGAGTTAAACTCTTATGGAGGTGAAAAGGAGATAAGATATTCTCTGTGTTTCGTTCCTTCTCTTACCTAGAGTTTCTTTTTTTCTCTCTTTCTCTCTGGAGAATTAAATCCTCTTTTCTTTTCAGCTTACGAAGGGGCTCTCTCTCTCCTTCTCCTCCCTTTTTTTGTCTGTGTCTCTTAGCTCCTATTTATAGGAGAAAAAAAAGAATCAATTTGTTCAAAATATCTCTTATTGAGAGATTTTGACTGATTTTATAATCAACCAAAATGATCTTTTAGATCAATCGGTGAATTTTATTCACCGTTGGATTTTTAATCCAAGGACTTCTATTTTACAGAAGATATTTCTCACCAGATTAGGAAAATATTTCCCTATACAGAATCTTCTTCTATAAATTGGTCATTTTTAATCACCATTGGATTTTTAATCCAACGGTACTCTGCTTTACAGAGCGCAATCTTTCTTATTTAGAAAGATCTAAGGAAATATTTTCCAAATAGGGCTTTGATCCCTTTTATTTATAACTTAATTCTATTGGTTTAGAAGGCATAGGAGTCCATCACGTATAGCACGTGACCCCACGAAGCTAAGTCCATCAAATAGCGTAACGTGCTACCACGTGACCTTTTCTGGCCAATTGTTTATTTTAAGAAGGCGCCTATATACTTTGTATATAGGAGGTCACGTGTCTGTACGTGAGGCTCAGTTTTAGCCTCAATTTCAGCTTTGCTTTATCAAGCGCAGTGCCTTATCACGTGTAGGCACGTGATGCTCCGTTTGGGGACTTTTCCTATTGCTTTTATATTTATTATTCAGTTTTCACGAGGGAACATGTGTTAGTTAGTTTTAATAAATAGTTTGCTCGGGACAATTAAAGATAAGTTTGGGGGTATTTGATTAGACAAAAATATTGCATATTTGTATGGACATTTTTCCTACTATTATTAACTACTAAAATATTTTAATTGTACATAAAGAACATATATGGGTTTATTTGTAAAAAGATTATTATCATATGTTTCTTCATTTATAATTAATATAATTAGAGAAAATATATGCATATAATATTTAATTGAAATATTAGTAATTAAAGTATGCATATTGATCAGTCGAAAATAATGCATTTTTTACACGTCAATTTCCCTATCATTTGCACTCATCTAGAAGTGTTCGGTTTGCATATTACACATATTAGCAAAACAGTCGTAAAATACCATATTACCTGTGTTGTATACTAAAACCGACATTTCGAGGGAAATTGTGTGTTTATCATGGCATCGCATCATCCTTGTATAGCGCAACACTTGTTTCGAAGTCTGTGCAGGAAATTCCAGAAACCAAGCCAAAATTGTCAAATTGCTAATAAAAAATACGCCAACTCAAAGATCTGAGATCTGGCAATGATCTAGAAGGAATCTTCGGAATCAACATATCAGAAAACTATCATGAGGCCAACACAAAGTATATAGGGAAAATTGAAGCAGAGACCAAGCCAAACGGCCGCGGATCCGCGGCCTAAGCCGGCTTGAGCCGCGGATCCGTGGTCACGTGACTGCCATGTCAGCCCATTTCAGCTGCAGAAGTCTTCCCTCATTCAGAACACCTCATCAAGCCACTGCAATTTCTAGATTACTCCAGAACCTTCTGCCAGATCAGCAAGCCTTGGGTCCAAAGCTAATGATGTCCTAGCTTCCAAAGCAAGCTTCACCTTAACTACCTTAAAAGCCTAGAAGCTTCTCCCTAACTACCAAGCTTATGAAAGAAGCTAAGCTAATCTAAAGCTTACAAGGGAAGCTAACCTAGACTAAGCTTACAAGGGAAGCTAACCTAATCCAAGCTTCTTAAGAAAGCTAACTACTCTTAAGGCTATAAAAGAGACCCTAGGCTTCACTTCTAAGGGTTGTTCAACAATTCTCCTCACAAGTTGAGTGACACAACTTGTGCCTCAAAACCCTAACCCTAATCCAATCAAAAAGCCAAAAGTTCAAGATCTTTGAGTTCAATCGAAGCAAGAATCCTTCAAAGCCTTTAGAAGCGAAGCCGGACTTCATCGGAGCAAGTGATCCAAGCCGATCCGCGACTCAAGGAGCCGAAGCGACGCCAAAATCGACGATCTAGTTCCTTCCTTTTGTACATTTCAAGAGAGTTGTAACGAATTTGTCGATAAATAAAGATGAAATTCTTTTATCTTGCTTTCTTTAAATTCAAGCATTATGATTCAATCTAGATTCTTGAATGTGTTCTTTGTGATGATGCTTGAGTAAACTCCACTCATGGAGGAGTCGAAAAAATCAATAGATGATGAAGTTGACGAATCTTTAAACATTTTCTTAAGTCCTATAACGTTTGTAAATTCTTGAAAATCGAATGATCGATGATCTAGTTTCGATGCGAAATGCTTTTTTGATTATTTTCGCACGGAACTAGAGATCAACGATCGATCATTTGATTTCCTAGAAGCTATCTTGTGAATGAGATTCATCGAAAAGACAAAGGATAAGATGAGGAAACCCTAATTCTTCGCAAGATCCTTAATCCTCGATAAATTGTCATCGATCTAGCATCAATTCGTTAATGGATAAGAAAAGGTAATTGCTAATTTTCTTCACATCTATAGATTTAATCGACTCCTACGAGTTTCACTTCAATTCTTGAAACTTAAATCGATTGGAATTCTATCACTTCTCGATTCTTGATTTTTAATGCTTTCTTGATTTTTGATTAGATCTAGTTGATTCTTGAAATTCATTGATATAAATCTTGAATCATTTTCTTTTCTTTTCTATTAAATTTTCGATTCAAATAAAACAAATACGAACGAATCATATAATCCCTGTGGACGATCCGCACTTACTAACGCGCTACATTCGATACCGTTATTGATTGCGGTCAAATAATTCTTTGATTGTGATTTCTATTCATTTTCTAAACTGACGCACAAAGAATCAGTCAATCACATATCATATCAAATATTCCTAATCAATATTTTTAAAATAAGATATCATATAAATTGTTGGAATAATATCTCAAAAATACCAAATACTACTAACACTTTGATTTGAGATATTGTGCAGGTATTAGCTCAAGTCTGAAATCTAAGTAAGAGATCCAAGTCAAATCGGGATATCAAAACCAAATCTACCAAATTTTAGAAGCAAATCGAGGAATCTAACAACGGCAGAGACTAAGGGCAATATTCTCAGAATCTATATATCAATAGAATCTCCAAATATCAAGAAGAAAAGCCAGAAAAAATCTCGAGTCACCATTCCACCATAAGGCGGTGGAACCGTGGTCAACAGAGGGTATGGGTGGCGGTTCCATGGTCATTCAGTGGCCATTGGATCTAGGATTTTAGGGGCATGATCGTAATATCACCTACTCTTATATGGCATATAGAGTTTCTGGTTTCAGAGACTATATAACCGAAAGCTGTGCATTCAATCATTCAACAATTCATCATCTATTCATCTACCTCCATAAAGAGAGAGATCTAGAGAAAACTAGGGTTCTTGTAATCTACTTTCTACAGAGAAAAATTGTAATGCAATAGTTGATTAATAAAGATAGTTTTTGTTTTAATTCTTTTTGTATTTACTTTTTCGCATTTTACTTTACAAATTACTTTTCCTCATTAATTTTACGCATTACTGCTATTTTAATTATGATTTCATTCACCTTCCATCTCTATTGTGATCCGCTATTAACCATGAGCGAGTAATTTCTTACTTGTTAGGCTTTGTAGGATAGGGTAGAATAATAGATGAAATATCTTTTAACTTCTTTGACATTTTAATGTTTATAAATCTTAGCAAAATAAATATTAACCTTCTTATAGGATACGCTATCAATTAATAATAGTCACTACCACGATTTAAGATTGGTTAATGCTTGTTTTGTTAAGAGCTTGAGATAAATAGAGATAAATGGAAGGACAAGGATTAGTAGTGGGAAACCCTCATTCCCTCCAAGAACCTAATCCACATTCATCGCTATCTCTCTAGTTTTAAACTATTAAAAAATAAAAAGAGACATATATAAATATTCATCCATTAACTACTAAGTCCTATAAACCCTACAAGCCCTTCTATTATAAATTTTATATCCATATTAAAATAAAACGAAAACAAACCATCCTCTCTCTTATCAACTCATCTAAGGTAAGAAAAGAAGTTCACGTTTCCCTGCGATGACCCGTACTCATCGCGGCTAGCTATTTGCGACACCGTTTTGATTGCGGTTATTTACAGCACACATACACACTTTCGCACGATCAACCAGGAATTTAGAAGTGTACGTGTATATGAATCTGCTACATGGTTATCGTAGTCAGTGGGAGCAGCGGAATGTGTGCAAGTTGTTTATGTCTATTTATAGACTAAAACGGGCATTGCAGAGCCAGATCATCTATTTTGATGTGACGGTTAAAATGTTTGACTTCATCAAAATAACAAATGAACATTGTAAGAAGGATGTCGGGAGTATTGTTATATGATATATGGATGATATACTCCTGATAGGAAATGATATTCTTATACTACAATCGGTCAAACTATAGTTGCTACAGATATTTCTTCACATAGGATCTGGATAATGTATCAAGAATTCAGATGACTAGACCTGTGTCGATGGATCTAGATTTGGGAAGTGTCCCAATCCGGGTACTTGGACACCGTTCTAAAGTGGTTCAGAATGGACTACTTCTGGCATGGTATTATATCCTCAAGTGATGGAGTCACCCTCTCTAAAGAGATGTCTTCTAAACTAATGAGAAGAGAGACTCATGTGAATGACATTTCAATTGCTTTGGCAATTAGGTCAATCATGCGATGTCATGTACCGAACAGATGTTGCTTTCGCACTTGATTAATCCAATCCTAGATAAACAAAAGGAAGCAGTGAAGAACATGTGAGGATGTTCTTGGTGTATGATAATAGCAGCCTCCTACAGGAGGCGGTTACCGGTTCTGGCTTCCAAAGTGACCTGGTTGACAGAGTGGCTATCAGAGTTATAAGTTTACCCTCTTCTGAGGGGCAGTATGTTGGAAAGGATTTCAAGCAGAATATTGAGGTAGACATGGCACAGGATGCTGATTATGATCAGCGGAAGATGAAACTCAAAAAGTTTGTTGGATAAATTTATTCATTTATGAACTTGGTCCCATCATCTATCCAGACATATTCTAAGGCAAGTATCGCTTAGTTCAGGAGATAGTTGATCTTCGCAAAGTTGAGATATAAAGAGGTAAAGTTAGAAAAATTGTAGCAGATCCACTCACTGAAGCTATTTCTCAAACACGGTTGTTTCTCAAATGCGGTTTGCGAAACTGATTAGTAGAGAAGTTGAGTATTCGATATGCACACAGAGCTGTGAGTATGCGATACCGTAATAATTGGTCTTAAATGCAAGTGGGAGATTGTTGGATATAGTGCTCTCAAGGAAATTATTGTAATTGCAGGTAGACGATTATGATAATTGAAGGAGAACCTATACAGGTAGAACAGTTTGCTTGAGATGATAGTATAATATCCGATTTGTCTTATCATTCTTGTGTATATGTTTTACTTGCTATTATGTGTCGCTAATATATAATGATAAAGCCCGTAAGATCCTTATTTGACTACCGGCGTTATGATGGTGATCATACTTGTGGGAGCTGAGTAGTCCATAAGCAAATGCTTAAATGTTCCTAATCGTAGGAGTATCGAGACTGGGCATCAATATTACGGAGTAGACTGGTGTATACGTTTCTAGACCCCGACGAGGGGCGGTGGCTAATCTCATAGCCATTAGTCTGTGGCACCTAAGATTGTATACAGGTGCTCACTCGAGGTGAGTACACCGAATGGACTCGCTGAGAACTTCTAGATGGTATTATACCTATCGTCAGATAGTAGTTCTCTGGTGACATGAGTACATGGTAGTCTTTAGACCTAAGATCGTCATTTGTCCTGTGTAATTTCCTACTGTATTTATATTACCACCCTACCACGGCTCAAAGGAGTCGTGCAAACAGGTTTTAGTTGGGTACAGTCCCGAGTCACATGGAGGCAGTAAGCGATAGGAAGGGATTCATTTCTCTCAGTATAGGGAGTCGATGTCGCTTATTCGGTTGGCCGTCACCATAAGTCCCTGACCAGGGAGGATGAGATTTACTGATAGGAGATTAGTAGTTTCTCGGTTGGTCATGTGCCTGACACCAGCATGACTTATCGGGTTATTAGGGGTCTGACGTTATCCACCTTCTAGACCCAGTATACGACACTCTTAGACGAAGAGACCGGACTGTATGGAGATTGTCATTTACAGGCTCAGTAAGGTATGGACGGACTTGATTGTCGACCTTCCTTTTGACATATAGCGGGGTGGCCATTACGTACAGGTAGTACCGCTAACGTGCTTGTGGTTATAGATTTTATCCGGTAACTCACTGCCCACGTATTGTCGAGTCTTTAGAGTCTCATACAAAGGGTTTTTCCGATTCAGGCAAAACGATATAGTGGCTGTATGTTGATACGTGCAGAAGTCCGATTAAATATGTGTACTAGCTACATGGACTTTAATAAAAAAAATTGGTAATACTAGCCGGCTTATGTTATAAACCGGATTATTAAATCAAGTATTGATTTAATAATATATATATATATATATATATATATATATTCTAGTATTATGTTCACTATTCATTTTCTCTCTCTTGGCTATTCGTATTTTTAAACGGATACGCATATATGTATGCGATACATATACCAGGTATTATGTATTTATATATAGATACTTCTAGAAGGAGGACATCAAATTATTGATTTTCCATTTAGGAAAATAAAAAGAAATGAGGTGGCTAGTGAGGTGGAAAGGAGGCATGGATGAGAGCGATGAGCCTTTACATTTGTTTATTTAGAAATGTTTTTAAATGTTGTATGGTTGGAAAAAAAAACCTCTCATTCTTTGAGTTGTATTCTTTCTCCTCTTCCATCCTCTCCTTCTTCCTTTTGAGCATGAGAGCTTCCTTGAGGTTGCAAATGAGAGAGAAAAAGAGTAGTGACAAATCTCTACATCTCGCACATCCTATTCCTACCAAGTCTAGAGTGTCAGATACTTTCTCAAAGTTCGCTTTAGAGCGAACATGGAGTTTGGATCGGTTTCCCTCGGATGGATCATTTTTGGTAAGGGCGATCGTCTCTCAAGCTTATTCCCGACAGCCTATAAAGTTTGGAGGGGTCTTCCATGATTGGGTGGACTTGCTACAAAAGTTGTAATCCCTATAAACTAGTGGCTAGATATGTTTTGCTTGCTAGTTTAGTGTTTGGAATCAATTTCTAGGTTGCGGTTAGTAGTGCTCGCATGAAAATTTTCGTTTTGTATTCCGCTTTTGATCTTCGCTTCCACTGCGCGAGCGCTAGGAACCCAGTATGAATGGTTCCATTTTCAACGTATTCCTGAACAAAATGATAGTTAAGAGCAATGAGCTTCATCCGAGAGTGGAAAATTGGGTTTGCTCTAAGATAAGTAGCCCCAGTATTATCACAGTATAGAAAGGGTGGTTTTCGCAGAATTACCTTAAGTTCATACAGAAGATTTTTCACCCATAGTATCTCAGCCGTGGTATTCGCAAGGGCTTTATATTTAGTTTCAGAGGAGGATCGAGAGACGGTCTTTTGTAAAGCCGATTTTCATAAAATGGGATTCGAGCCCAGATAAAGAATATAGGCAATGGTAGAACGACTGTCATCGCAACTTCCACCCCGATCAGAATCCCTGAAGGCCTGAAAAGTTAGAAGAGATCATCGGCGGTGGTAAATACCATGATATATTATACCTTTGAGGTAACGAACAACGCGTTTGAGTACCATCCAGTGATGCTCTATGAGAGAGTGCATGAATTGGGAGAGATGGTTGACGGAAAATGAAACGTTGGGCTAAGTAAGAGAGAGGTATTGAAGAGCACCTACTAGCTAACGATATGGCGTGGGGCCGACAAATGAAAACCCGTTATGGCGAAATAGAGGGATGATATTGCACATTAGGGTGATAAGTTTTTTAGCCCTTTCCATAGAGAACTTTTTCAGAAGATCGGTGATATGGTGATATTGAGATAGAAAGAGTTCTTATATCGTGGGAATAGTTTTTACCCCAAAAAAGTGATGAAGATCGCTGAGATCATTTAGAAAGAAACGTTGTCCAAGTTAACAAATAAAACAATGAAGGAATTGTACAATATTACATGTGAGAATAATGTCGTTAACATATACCAAAAAATAGGCTACGATGGAGTCCTTATAGTAGATAAAAAGAGATGTATCCGTCATGGAATTTGCGAAGCTATTTTATAGAAGATGGCCTTTGAGTTATTACTACCATGCCCTTGGTGCTTGCTTGAGATCATAGATAGCTTTACATAGTTTACAGACGTGGTTGGGTAGGGAAGAGTGGAGAAAGTCGGGTGGTTGAGTCTGTTATGCCCCACTTCCTAGTAGACGGAAACGGTGATGTGGTTGGCCCGCGATGTATTTATTTCGAGAAGGTCACTTCCTGGAATAAATACGCTAAGCGTAAAAGAAGCAATATAAAATGACAAGAAAATTAACATGAGATTAAAACTTCAACAACTTTATTTATATTCAACTTGATTCATTTACAATACATGATTTCAACTGAAAGAAAATATAAGAAAAGAAATGCCTAAACAGGTGGCATATATAAACTGAGAAAAAGATAACTGGTCTAGACCTGTGTCACGATCTGATCGTGCTCCTCCTCTGAGATGTCTACCTCCTCAGTCTCCATAGTATCTGACAAACATTACAAGAAAACAAAGATAGGTGGAATGCCCATCAGCGAACTTTCGCTCGGTAAGTCCCCAAGAAATGAAGTGAAATATAAAGTGTAATAATAAAAAATGTATATCATGAACAATTGATTATGAAGTATAGTGTATTAGCATGTCGTTTAATATAAATATGGCAAGTTTATTTAGCATGCAATTTTATATATCATAGTAACTAACATTAGCAGAGTATAACATGGCCGTGTAGTGTAGGTATAGTGAACATGACGTGAATGTAAGTGTCTTAACAGGCCTCTACTTAGGTATACTAATTTAACGTAACTTCAAGGGTGAATGTCAACCAATCTCAAGAGTGTTCTCAAACCCATCAGGCTGTAATCCAGGGGTAAAGAACCACGGATCCGAATCAAGTGTTAGTAACGGGACTTCAATCTAGTATTGAAGTATTCCAAACTCAACAGGCTGTAATCCAGGAGCAAGGAAACACGGGCCCTTATGATAGCTTACTTGTGTTAGTAGATATGAATTCATGATCTAGGGGGACTCCTGAAATTCTGTTGGATTCGCATAAGAACTACCCCCAGCACCCCATGTATTCTACGTTACAGTTAAGATTACTAGCCGTGCTCGAATCCATGAATATATCAAGTTGCAAGATTGAGTTCATGTCAATATCATGTATTCGTGGCATGTATTCTTATATTCATGTCAAGTTGTATTCATGATTCAAGTCTGTTAGGGTCAAAATTTGCACCCCAGTTGACCGGGTCAAAGTCAAGGTCAACCCCAAGTAAGCGGGCCCAAGCACAAGCAAGTAGGCCCATGCCCAAGTCGAGCCCCGCGGCCGGCCTCCCATATGCCCAAATAAAAAATCATGTAATAAATAATTTTAATGTAATTTTTTATGCATGAATGTAAGAAAATGGCCATAAAGCTAAATTTCTATAAAGCCCATGGCTTATGTGCAAAAAAAATGAGCACATGAGACATGGGATGGGCAAAATGTCATTTTGTAAAGCTCAAGGGGTTATGTGTAATTTTGTAAGCCTATATAAGGCAACATGATAATGAAATAAAAAAAATCTTTTTCCATTCTCAAAAAATTCTAGGGTTTGTGCTTCCTTCTCCTTTCTCAAGGTTCTAAAACCTTCCCCCTTTTTAAATTAAATCAAGAGTTTAACTCTTCTCTTTTCCAAAAAGAAATAGTTTTTCACCACAAAACCTTTAAAGGGGGCTCGGATCTTCAATCAGATCTCGAAAAGGGGAGACTTTTAAGTCTCATCCCCTTTTCACCAAGATCCAGCCGATTAAGAGGAAGAAGAAGAAGACCCATCTCCAAAAACCTAACTTTGGATAGATCCAAGGCTCAAAAGAAGCTCCAGGGCTAAAGAGAGAAGAGAAGGGTCCCTTTTGATCACCTTTGGAGATCTTTAGGGAGTTCAACTCCAAGACCCAAATCCTCAAAAGAGTTTAACTCCTATTCCAGATCATTTAGGAGTTTACCTCCAAATCTAAATCTTTTGGAGTTTAACTCCACTCAAAATCCCTTAGGAGTTCAATTCCTAGCCCGGGGGCTAAGCCCCTTTTTCGCTGGTGTTTCTAGCGGTCGCGTGCCAAGCACGTGACCCGCGGGCGCCCAGCGGTCGCATGCCGCGCACATGACCCGCTGGCGCCCAGTGTCCACATGCCGTGCACGTGACCCGCGGGCGCCCAGCGGTCGCATGCCGCGCACATGACCCGCTGGCGCCCAGCAGCCGCGTGCTGCGCACGTGACCCACGGGCGCCCAGCCCCCACGCGTGCCGCGCACGTGACTCGCGGGCGCCCAGCGCCCATGCGCCTGGCACGTGACCCGCGGGCGCCCAGCACCCACGCGCCAGGCATATGGCCCGCGGGCGCCCAGCGCCCACGTGCCTGGGACGTGTCCCGTGGGCGCCCACGCACCCGGCATGTGACCCGCGGGCACAAACCACCAACGCGCCAGGCACGTGACCCATGGACCCCCAGTGCCCACGTGCCATGCACGCGTCTTTAAGACACTCCTCACCCCTCATTTTTCATACGCTCTACACTTAAAACATGTCCCCTGTTAGAAAAAATTTCTAACGGGGCGCTGTCCCGCAACCCGCAAGGGGGCTGCTAGCCCCCTTAACCCCCAGCCCGCTATCCGGGTAGCGGGACGTCCGTAAAAACTCTGCGGGGCCCCCGATATATCCAAAACCCCTTCAAAACACAACAATGCACATTGAGTTCGCATGACCTGTTTGACCCGTTAATCGGAGGTTCTCTCACTCCAAAGGCGATGGGTAATTAACGGCAGCTTAGTCCGCGGCTGCCGGAGATTCGGATCCCCACAATCAATAAACCCCGGCCTACCCTAGGCAGGGGAAATCTGTAATGCGCCCGACAAGCGCGCACGTATTCCCATCTCAATGGGGTGACAAAAAACACCCTACAGATTCTGGCAAGCCCGGTGGGACTTATCTCTCCTCCCATATTTCGGGTTAAACATCCATACGAACTCAATCAACATATACATTGATTGTCTATACTGAAATCATGCTTCTATTTGCAGGTTAACAACTTTTGACTGCAATCTTCGAACGCAACAAAATGTCTTTAAGGGCAAGCTCAGCTCTCAACACAGCTCTCATCTCCTACATGATGAAGATGGACGCCAGGACGGTCCTCCCAGCCAGTCTCGGGCGACAATGGGAGGAGCCACCGCTACCATTCAGCTCTATTCTTTTCATGCCAGCTAACGCCATCCCAGCTCTTCAAACACCAGTAACAGATAGACCGGCCTCGAAAGGCAGGATGCCAAATGTGCTGGTCTCGAAGGCGCCCCAACGCAAATGCAAGTTGGTGTTTGAATGACTTTCCTTGGCCCTAGCTGGGGGCAAGGCCATCAACACCAATAGAGCAACAAGGCATCTCGGCCAAGCTCCAGCGGTGCCCCTGACAACTGCTCAATTGGGTGTCTTTTCTAAGCTCCCGTTAATCGACTCACGACGGCTTCCTGGATGACGGATGCCCATCAAGCCCTTAAGATCGAGAAGCTAAGACTGAAAAAGCTCAGATATAGAGCCAACAAAAGGAATAGGACTCATGCTAGGCTGAACTTCATGAGGTTCCAAGAACAGGGTTACCCTGCCAAAGATAAAGAGAGGGCTGGATATGTGGTCCACACCGTCTACATGGTGGCACGCGCAGCAAGAGCAAGGACGGGGCCACCACATCTCAAATTCAATGAATGTGGCTGCCACTTCCCACGACCAACATCCTCTGGGAGGTAATGAAAACCCTTCCAGTGAGGCTGATAAGCAGAGAGATCTCTCGGTTCATGAGGAGTCGGGCTCAGAAAGCGAAAAGGAGCCAATCTTCCATACCAAGAACGCAGAGCAGCAACTTCTCCAAGATCTCCGAAAACAGCTCAGAAGTAAAGACAAAGAGATGGCCAAACTTTACTCCAAAATTGACGACTTGACGAATGTCGTAATGCAGCCCACGGCCCGACTTGCCTCTCAGCCGCCCAATCAAGTGCAGGGCTCTGCTCATAAACCAGGAAACGGTGTCCCGAGACAGCCGATGCCCATTCCCTCAAATCCAAAGGTGGGCGGACCTCATGAAAGTCAGTCGCATCTTATCTCGGGAAATGTCTTGGCTACCGATGACAGTAGCCTGCTAACTCAAAATCAAATCATGGATTTGGTTGCTAACAAAGTCAAAATATTGGTAACCGAAGCCGAAGCGCAAAAAGATATCAGCAGTAGTGGGAGACCATATCCCGCTCAGTATGATCTGGTAGAATTTCCTAGCGGCTATGTCATCCCTAAATTCGGAAGATTCGATGGGACAGGAAATGCGAATCAGCTCATTGCCCACTTTAAAGCCTCATGCGGGAATACTGGGGGCAATGATGCGCTTCTCCTCCGCCAGTTCGTTAATGCTTGACTGATGTTGCTTTCGACTGATACACGAGCATACCGGATGGCTCCGTCACAACTTTCGTCCAAATGGAATCTCTGTTTCGGCAGAGGTTCATGAGCGTCAGCGATAAGATCACCATTGCCGATCTCGTAAGGACCAAGCCAAAGAACAACGAAAGTAGCACGGATTTTATAACCCGATGGCGCAATCTTTTCGTCAAATGCAAACCGCCGATAGAGTAGGAGCAATCTGTCAGTCTCCTCGTCGGAAATCTCAGCAATTGGATGGCCCCGTTTCTATGCACCGTGGGTCTCAAAACATTCCAAGAGCTAACCAAGAAATTCCAAATGTTGGAGCGCTCAAAGAAGGAGTCTTCCTCTGATTCCCAAAATAACAATAGGTCCTGGAGAAACCGAAGAGATGATAATCGCAAAGGCGGAAATTCTGACGATGTTGAATCTTTTAACACATCGGCTAACCGAAATAAGCGAGGGATGAGCGGGCCTACTACCAATCAGCCTCGGAAGCCATTTTTTCGGAGAGGAAAGAGAATTTCCACTGAAAGAGAAGCTGGATAAGGTCGATTCCTTCAGAAGGGACAAAGTCCACAAGATATTCAAAGACGCCCTAAGAAACGGTCTACAATTGCCAGAATCAAAAAGACCGCAAGAAGCGAATATGACCGACGACCCTAAATATTTCCCCTATCACAGAGTGATAAGTCATGCTATTGAGGACTTCTTCATCTTCAAAGATTGGGTCGAAAAACAATACAAGGCAGGAGAGATAGAACTGTCTAAAGGCGTGTTAACAAACAGTCAAGCTGCGACCGCCAATTTCATACAAACGGAGACCGAAGTTCTTTGGGAACTTGATTCTCTCAAACATCAGCCTTTCTTTAAAAGGAGATGACCGCCACGTCATTAAACTGGGAACAATCGACATTTAATTCGTTAAACTGAGAATGTAAAAAAATGTGTAAATAAAAAAAGTGTAAATAAAAGAAAAAAGAAAAACCGAAATGATGGGGCAACTCGCAATAAAAATCAGCGAGTAAAATAAATATGAAAATAAAGCTGAAATGATGGTTCAACCGCGAATAAATAGCTAAAATGATAGGACAATCGCGACCTTGGCGATAAAAAAAAGCTGAAATGATAGAGCAATCGCGGTATAAAAAAACCTCCAAAGGCAAATGATGAGTCACTCCTGGTACCATATTCCAGTGCAGCGATACAGACGCCAACCAAATCCCAAATCCCTAAATTCCTGATGGCGAATGATGAGTCGCTCCTGGTACCATATTCCAGTGCAGCGATACAGACGCCAACCAAATTTCAAATCCCAAAACGGCGAATGATGAGTGGCTCCTGATACCATATTCCAGTGCAACGATGCATATGCCAACCAAAAACCAATTTCCCAAAATTCTTCCAGCCCTACGGTTGGTCCCCGAACTGACTACCGTATACAATCAACAGGCTCGAATAATTCTCGTCATATCTATACCCCACCGCAATCACCAGTCCAGCGGCCGGTTTTCGCCCTTGGAATTTTGCTCCATTTGGGAAGACCCATTCATGTGTCCTCACGATACATGAGGAGAACAAACCTATGAGATCCTCTCGACTCGTAAGAAAACACCTTCATAGGATCCTTACGACTCACGAAGGAAAAACACACTTGGGAGTCCCCACAACTCCTAAGGAGAAAGTACACCTACGAGATTCTTTTGACTTGTAGGGAGAAAATGCTTTTATGGGACCCTTACGGCTTATAAAATTGAAAAGCCTTAGGTGATAGGGACCTAAACCAGTCTCCTAAGCCATCGCTCCCCAACAGGAAAAGGCAAATGATGAATTGCTCCTGGCACTTGTGCTTCAGTGTTTGCAACGCTGATGCCAACCCTTGCCCCAAAATTCCAAACTTTCGATCCAATAGACCCTAAGTCTTTAAAATGTGAACAGATGACCTCTAAGTCATTAAACTGGGAACATATGACCTCTAAGCCGTTAAACTAGGCACAATAGACCCCTAAGTCTTTAAACTAGGAACAGTTGACCTCTAAGTCGTTAAACTGGAAACAGATAACCCCTAAGTCATTAAACTGGGAATGAGGGAAATCCACTCATGTGTCCTCACGATGCATGAGAAGAACAAAACTTGCGAGATCCTTATGACTTGTAAGAAAACGCTTTCGTGGGATCCTTACGACTCACAAAGAAAAGACACACTTGGGGGTCCTCACGACTCCTAAGGAGAAAATGCACCTACAGGATCTTTACGACTCGTAGGGAGAAAATACTTTTATGGGACCCTTACGGGCCATAAAATTGAAAAGCCTTAGGTGATAGGGATCTAAACCTGTCTCCTAAGCCATCGCTTCCCAATAGGAAAAGGCAAACGATGATTCGCTCCTGGTACCATATTCCAGTATAGCGGTGCTGATGCCGACCCAAAAACCAATTCCGAAGTCCTCCCGGGGCAAATGATGAGTTGCTCCTGACATTATTCCAGTGCAGCTATGCAGATGCCGACCGAAAAACCAATTCCCAAATCCTCTCGGGGCAAACGATGAGTTGCTCCTGGCATTATTCCAGTGCAGCAATGCAGATGCCGACCAAAACCAAAATCCCCTAATCCTCTCATGGCAAATGATGATTCACTTCTGGTACTATATTCCAGTGTAAAAATGGATGTCAACCCAAATCATCTCAAATCTGCAAGTCAAATCCAGTGCCGACCGTCCAAATCGTAAAAAGGGCAGCAACGACCTTCCTTGTCAGAATTATACTTCGGTTCGGAATCAACCAGTGACCTCCCTGTCGGAATTATGCTCCATCGCGGAATCAAGTCAACCAGCAAGCTCTGCGTCGGAATCATGCTTCGTCTCAGAGTGTACCTGTTAGGAAGCCACCCGCACGCGCAAACGCGTATGTTATGGAAACAGATATGAAATGAAGGAAACAAATTGCACACGCGAGTTCGTTCTCGTTTTAAAATTTATAACCGCAAGTGCACGGCGCGTTGTAGAGAGCCGGCAAGCACGGATCGATCCGCAGGGAATTATGTATTGGGTATCGTGATATAAGTTCAACAAATTAATGAATTGGGGGTTTGTCATAAAAAATACAAAACGAATACGAAAACAAGAAACAAGGAAAACAAGTTTAAGGAAAGAATGGTTGTGACTTGGCTTGGAAGATCGAATCGCGATGTTTACTTCTACACTCTCTTGATCATAAGTTGTTCGGCCTTACCTTGATCCCGGCATGAAGCACGACTGTCAACGCGGTTGCGGAGCACAAACCGCCAAATTTCGATATTCGCCGCAAAGCACGAAACGAGTCCGTTTGATCACTTACCGTTTGTGTGTCCGACCTTGGGGTATCAATACTAAACACAAGGGTTAGCAAGCATACCGCAACAAAAAAAAACACAAAGTAGTTAGTGAGAGCAAATGATTTTGGTGTTAACATTGCTAAGCATTTGTGATGGTATATGATATATGAAATTAAGAGATTTGTCATGTCCTTAATCACAACATACCATATCCAAACTTAGCAAACTTAACTCCAAATAGATTGTAACTTAAACATTGAAATGGGAAAGGGAATGAATATGGTATATGAGGAGATTATAAGTAACCATGTGTCAAAATACCATATCATATCAATACATAACAATATTTAAGTTAGAATCATAAGATTAAGAACGTGAAATATAAACAAGAGGTGGAGGAGGCAAAGCCTTTCATCTCACTTCCTTACCCACACCACAACCAAATAAAGATTAGTTAAGCATGATATAAATAAAAGCAAGTAATAAAAGAAAGCAAGAATTTATTAACACTTGAAGATAAGGTAAAAGATTTATGGTAACTTATTCAACCTCCTTAATGAAGCTCTCCAAAGAGAGCTTCAAGAGGGAAGAAGAAGAAGAAACCGATATGAAGCCCACTCACCCTCAAGCTAAACCAAAAAGAAAGAAACTAACAAATATACATGAATGTGTAAGATATGAGAGAGAGACCTCCCCTTGCCACTGATCTGCTATTTATAGGCCCAAAAGAGGAATAAACAAACAATAAAAATAAGCTGACGTGGCAGCAAGGGAGGTACAGAGAAAAGATGGGGCCCATTGGAGCTTGTACGGCCGGCCGGCTCGGGAATTTGATGATTGTGCTCGGCCAAAATCCTAGCAATGGGGCTTGTCTTTGTAGTGTGGTCTTGTGTGCTCTCCACAATCGCTCTGATGTTGTTTTCTTGGTCTAAAATAACCTGGTTTGTATGCAGAGATTTGGAGGGAAGTTAGTGCTTTAACTCACATCAACACTTTATTGCATTCAATGCACATTAATGCACATCACACCACACACCCACTTGTGTCATAGCAGCCCTCTTGCATCATGGCGGCCCCACCATGGTCCATGCCAAAGAGTGTTGTGTACACTTGTATGTGTTGGACCATTTTAGACAAAAAGTGTGTACACATTTATTTACAAAAAGAACTCTTTGGATATCGGTCGGTTTTCTATTCTGTTTGCAGTGTCGGCTCCCAAATGCTATATCCGTGATATTGAGTGTGTTTTCAGTGCTGTATCACGAATACCTGTAAACTGTAATTACTGAGCAGACACTGATTAATAGTACCGATATATAACAAAATAGATAATGAATGAGCGGTATTAAAATGCAGTTTTCTGTAATGAATAGTACCCCGTGTCGAAATCATGCTTCGCCTCGGTGTATCTGCCTTCCCTGTCTGAATTATGCTTCGGCTCGGAATAAACCATTGACCTCCCCGTTGGAATTATGCTCCGTCGCGGAATCAAGTCACCCAACAAGCTCTGCGTTGGAATCATGTTTCGTCTCAGAGTGTACCCCGTGTCGAAACTCATTCTTCGCCTCGGTGTATTTGCCTTTCCTGTCAGAATTATGCTTTGACTCGGAATCGCGCCGTGTCGTCGACCGTCTATGTCGTAAAAAGAGCAGTGTCAGCTTTCCACAAAGCAGGAACCAAATCACTCCATGCCGCGGAAACGTCTACCACGGACACTCCGCCTCGGAGACGCGTCAAGCGTCGACCGTCCATATCGTAAAAAGGGCAGTGCCAGCTTCCCCCAAAGAAGGAACCAAATCACTCTGTGCCAGGGAAACGTCTACCACGGACACTCCGCCTCGGAGACGCGTCAAGCGTCGACCGTCCATGTCGTAAAAAGGGCAGTGCCAGCTTCCCACAAAGTGGGAACCAAATCACTTCGTGCCGGGGAAACATCTACCACAGACACTCCGCCTCGGAGAGGTGTGCCGTCGACCATCCATGTCATAAAAAGGGCAGTGCCAGCTTCCCACAAAGCGGGAACCAAATCACTCCGTGTTGAGGAAACGTCTACCACGGACACTCCGCCTCGGAGATGCGTCAAGCGTCGACTGTCCATGTGGTAAAAAGGACAATGCCAGCTTCCCACAAAGCGGGAACCAAATCACTCCGTGTCGGGGAAACGTCTACCACCGACACTCCGTCTCGGAGACGCGTCAAGCGTCGACCGTCCATGTCGTAAAAAGGGCAGTGCCAACTTCCCACAAAGTGGGAACCGAATCACTCCGTGCCGGGAAAACGTCTACCACGGACACTCTTCCTCGAAGACGCGTCAAGCGTCGACCGTCCATGTCATAAAAAGGGCAGTGTCAACTTCCCACAAAGCGAGAACTGAATCACTCCGTGCCGGGGAAACGTCTACCACGGATACTCCGCCTCGGAGACGCGTCAAGCGTCGACCGTCCATGTCGTAAAAAAGGCAGTGCCAGCTTCCCACAAAGCGGGAACCGAATCACTCCGTACCGGGAAAACGTCTACTACGCACACTCCGTCTCGGAGATGCGTCAAGCGTCGACTGTACATGTTGTAAAAAGGGCAGTGCCAGCTTCCCACAAAGCAGGAACCAAATCAAGTTGCCTCCACGTGAAAGAAGATCCATCAATTTCATGCACACAACCCACCTGTGTGGTGTGCATTTATCGATGGGGGGCACTTTGTTGGGGTCAAAATTTGCACCCCAGTTGACCGGGTCAAAATCAAGGTCAACCCCAAGTAAGCAGGCCCAAGCCCAAGCAAGTGGGCCCATGCCCAAGTTGAGCTCCGCGGCCGGCCTCCCCATGCCCAAATAAAAATCATGTAATAAATAATTTTGATGTAATTTTTTATGCATGAATGTAAGAAAATGGCCATAAAGCCAAATTTCTATAAAACCCATGACTTATGTGCAAAAGAAATGAGCACATGAGACATGAGATGGGCAAAATGCCATTTTGTAAACCCTAAGGGGCTATGTGTAATTTTGTAAGCCTATATAAGGCAACATGATAATGAAATTAAAAAAATCTTTTTCCATTCTAAAAAAATTCTAGGGTTTGTGCTTCCTTCTCCTTTCTCAAGGTTCTAAAACCTTCCCCCTTTTTAAATTAAATCAAGAGTTTAACTCTTCTCTTTTCCAAAAATAAATAGTTTTTCACCACAAAACCTTTAAAGGGGAGCTCGGATCTTCAATCAAATCTCGAAAAGGGGTGACTTTTAAGTCTCACCCTCTTTTCACCAAGATCCAGCCGATCAAGAGGAGGAAGAAGAAGACCCATCTCCAAAAACCCAACTTTGGATAGATCCAAGGCTCAAAAGAAGCCCCAGGGCTAAAGAGAGAAAAGAGGGGTCCCCTTTGATAACCTCTGGAGATCTTTAGGGAGTTCAACTCCAAAACTCAAATCCTCAAAAGAGTTTAACTCCTATAACAGATCATTTAGAAGTTTAACTCCAAATCTAAATCTTTTGGAGTTTAACTCCACAAAAAATCCCTTGGGAGTTCAACTCCTAGCCCGGGGGCTAAGCCCCTTTTTCGCTGGTGTTTCCAGCAGTCGCGTGCCGCGCACGTGACCGGTGGACACCCAGCGGTCGCGTGCCGCACACATTACCCACGGGCGCCTAGCGGTCGCGTGCCGCGCACGTGACCCGCGGGCGCCCAGTGTCCATATGCCGCGCACGTGACCCACACGCGCCCAGCACCCACGCGTGCCGCGCACGTGACCCGCGGGCGCCCAGTGTCCATATGCCGCGCACGTGACCCACACGCGCCCAGCACCCACGCGTGCCGCGCACGTGACCCACGGGCGCCCAGAATCCACGCACCTAGCACGTGACCCACGGGCGCCCAGAGCCCACGTGCCTGGCACGTGACCCGTGAGCGCTCGCACGCCTGGCACGTGACCCGCGGACGCCAACCACCAATGCGCCAGGCACGTAACCCGTGGGCGCCCAGTGCCCACGTGCCATGCACGCGTCTTTAAGACGCTCCTCACCCCTCATTTTTCATACGCTTTACACTTAAAACATGTCTCCCGTTAGGTGTAGAGCGTATCGAAAACTCTGCGGGGCCCTCGATATATCCAAAACCCCTTCAAAACACAACACTGCACATTGAGTTCGCATGACCCGTTTGACCCATTAATCGGAGATTCTCTCGCTCTAAAGGCAAGGGGTAATTAACGGCCGATTAGACCGCGGCTGCCGGAGATTGGGATCCCCAAAATCAATAAACCCCGACCTACCCTAGGCAGGGGGAATTTGTAATGCGCCCGACAAGCGCGCGCGTATTCCCATCTCAATGGGGTGACGAAAAACACCCTACAGAGTCAAGTCAGTTTAAATAAAAACTATTGTTTTCTGCTATTCATGTTAAGTTCATGTCCAATTATAACGAAGGTTTGGTCAAGTCACGTCAAGTATTCATATTTGATATTGATGGTTTGAATTCAAGGAGTCATCTTTAGTATTCATCCATGACTACTAAATCCTAACGAACCCTACAAGCCCTCTTCTTATATATTCTACATCCGTGTTTAACATAGATTTAGAATCTATTCTCCTTTCTTCTTTTATTCTAATCAACTCGTCTAAATCAAGATTAAAAGTTCCACGTATCTCTGCGGATGACCCGTACTCATCTCGGCTAGCTACACGCGATACCGTTATTGATTGCGGTTATTACTACAAACACACTTTTCACACACCAATCAAATAGCATTGATTGATGTGTGAAAAGTGTGTGTATTTAACCGCAATCAGTAACGGTGTCGCGTGTAGCTAGCCGAGATGAGTATCGGTCGTCCTCAGGAATGCGTGGAACTTTTAGTCTTGCTTTAGACGAGTTGAATAGAATAAAAGAATAGGGAGAATAGATTCTATGTTTAACACGGATATAGAATATATAAGAAAAAGACTTGTAGGGTTCGTTAGGATTTAGTAATCATGGATGAATACTAAAGATAACTCCTTTTATCTTTTGATAGATTTAAAACTAAATAGATAGTGATGAATGAGGATTACGGTTCTTGAAAGAAACTAGGGTTTCCCCACTATTGACCCGTGTTCCTTCATTGATCTCTATTCATGTCTAGCCCTTAAAAAAATAATTGTTAATCTGATCTCAAATCGCGGTCAAGACTATCAATAAATTGATAGTGCGCCCGATTAGGATGTTAACGAGTCTTTTGCTAAAGTTTATAAACTTCATAAGACGTAAAAGAAGTTAAAATATTTTCTCATCCATTATTTTAACCTAATCCTACGAACCCTATCAAGCGGAGAATTACCCATGTATGATGGAGATAGAAGAAGAAGAACGGATAGAGATCATAATGTAAATACATAAAATAAATGCTAAATAATTAAACTAATGATCTACCTTTATTAATCAACTTCACAAATACAAAACCTTCGAGTTTAGATTACAAGAGGAAGAAGTTACTCTCGATTTCTGCCTCGTAGGAAGTAGATGTTCCGTCGAATTTCACGTCGCTTTATCACGTCGAATCGCGGACCTATCGTGGATCACTTGTTTTTTTTACAGTGATTTGGTTCGTGTTAAAAGGTGATGATTTCTAGCTTTAGCCCCCGGTCTTATTTATAATCACAGAAGATAGAAACCCTAGATTTCATATGTGAGGGTTTATTGATAAGATCCCACCCACAAAACCCCAAACCCTAACTCCTCTATAATGTCACGGATCCGCCGCACTTAGCATGTTTTGGCCGCGGTTGGGCGGTGGGTTAGTGAGATCATCTGATGAAAATTCTTCTGTAGCCTTATAATAACACATGGAGATTGTTGTGATATCTGGAATCTTCATATCATCTCTAAGTCTCTGCCAGTATTGATTTTATGATTCAATTAAACTTCATCGGCAGATTTTTGATTCTGATAACTCGATATCCCGATCTCCTGACCTGAGCTAAATCTTGCGCAATATCTTCATGAATAATGTTAGTAATATTCGTTAAATTAGAGATATTATTCTAACCATTTGTATGATATTATATCTTTTAAGAATCTTGATTAGAATATTTGATATGATATGCAAAATAAAAAATATTATATAAATATTATATGCATATATTTTCTTTCATAATGTTAATTATAACATATAAACATATGGTAAATAGTATTTGTTGGCTATAGTGCCCTCAAGGCAATTATTACAGTCGCGGGCAGATGATTATAATGATTGAGGGAGGATCTATACCGGTAGAACAGTCTTATTCGAGATGATAGTATGCTATCTGCTTTGTCTTTATCATCATGTACAGCATTAGGTGGTATTACAGATCACTATTACATGTTGATAGAGCCCATAGGATTCTTGCTTGACTACCAGTATTATGATGGCGATCATATACGTGGGAGCTGGGTGGTCTATAGGCACATCCTAAAATGTCCCTAGTCGTGGAAGTTTCGAGACTGGGCATCGATACTCCAGAGTAGACTAGTGTATACTGATCGAGACCCCGACGAGGGGCGGTAGCCAGTCTCACAAGCCATTGATGTCAGTTTGTTCACCTAAGATAGTATACAGGTGCTCATTGGGTTATGAGTACACCGGACAGACTCGTCTGGAATATACTAGTTGGTATTATACCTATTGTCAGATAGCAGTTCCATGTGTACAGGTTAGTCCATCAACCTGAGATCATCATTTGTCTCGTGTGAGTTCCTACTGTGCTTTGATTACTACCCTAGCATGGCTCAAAGGAGTCGTGCAAACAGGTTTTAGTTGGGTACAGTCCCCAGCCACATGGAGGCAGTGAGCGGATCGTCAGGGGATTCGTCTCTCCCGGTATTGGGGGTTGATATCGCGATGTGCACGGGTGGCCATCACCAGAAATCCTTGGCCAAGATATTTGAGAATTACTGATTCGGATCAGTAGTTTCTCAGTGGGTGATGGGCTTCATGCCGACACTAAATGTCGCGTTATTAGGCGTCTGACTTTATCCAACCCCTAGACTCGATATGCGATACTTATAGACGAACGGGCCGGACTGTACGGATATTGTCAGTGTTAGGCTCAGTAGGGTTTCGGGATGAGTTTGCTCGTCGGCATCCCTTTCGCTCAATACCTGGGTAGCCGTTATGTACAGCTAGAGCCGCTGACGTGCTTGTGGTTAAACCCACTGCCAGTGTATTGACAGTCTTTAGAGTCCCAGACAGAGGGTTTCCCTACTTCGGGCGAAGCGATGTAGAGGCTATGGTTTTACGGCAGGGTTTAATCATATACGTGCACTTGTGCATGTATCATGATTCGGACGGATAATACTAGTCTGCTTTGGTTTAAGCCAGATACTAGTATTATATTGTTGGATTATTTTCATCTCATTGTATTCGTATTCTTCGGAATATGGATGCGGGTATATATATATATATGGATGAGGGGTATTCTTGTAATTTCTTACAAGATTATTTTTAGAAGATTACACCTCATTATGGTTTAAACCTTTTTGGATTAAAAGGTTATTGAGGTGGAGGATGAGGTGTTTATTGCATTTTTGTGGCATGGCTTAGTAGTAACCCATGGTTACTATTCTAGCATGCTTAGAGTTTTTGTTTGTTGTGAGATTTTGTTGACTTGAGATTTTTTGGTTGACTTAAGATATTTTTGGAGTCTTGAGATATTTTTGGGGGTTCCATTATTTATTCTCACAACACACAAAAATCAAATAAGCCATTATTCATTCTCTCTCCTACAACACTCTCATCCTCATGGCTTCTTCTTCTTCTTCCACCCTTCAAGTCTCATGTGTTGAGAAACCTAGGGTGTCTTGAGACAAATTAATCCTTCATCACTCTCACTTCCACTACGGTATCTAGCGTAGAGATCTAAGTACCCTAGTTATCTCGGCTATGAGTTTGGAGCTCGTTTCACAGACTCTCGGATGAATCATCTTCGATGGAGGGAGACCGGAGATCAAGCTTGATCAAGGAGGCCTCTAGGAGTTTAGGATGATGGTTCAAGACTGAAGGACACGGATCATTCGGTATAACCATCTAAACTTCATTGTAGATTGCTAGTGTAGGGTTAATGGTCGATCCGTAGAAAGGGGTTACGTTCGCGCCGGATTTTGTAAAAAAAATTTCCGCATTTGGTCACGGATTGATGGCTGGGGCACTGGCGAAACCCAATATGGTATCAGAGCCCACCCATTAACCCCATACTAGCTTGTTTGCACAACGTTAGAATATCGATCGCCCAATTTTTCCGAATCAAATTTCCATTTTCATGTCCTTTCTGCCGATTTTCAAAAGTGTTCAAAAAATATTTCTGAAGGTCTTTAAAATGCGTGCAGGCATTTGTAGGGGCCCACAAGAAATTTGGGCAAATGAACCATCAAAATGGTCGTGGAAGCGCCGCATTTGATGCCTATTTACAGCTGTTCCGCGGCCTTATTGTAGCCAAATTGCACCAAAATTCATGTGGCACTCTCTGACATGGAAATTTGATTTTTGGTACAGATGGTTTGGCCCAGATTTGTATGAGTGCTGGATTTGCATTTGGGGCCTATGCGGGAAAAGTTTAGTCGATCGAAATTTTAACTGTGTGATTTACAGTATATGCATTACTATCTGCGACCGTGAATGTCATTAGAGCGGTACAACTCGTCTAATTGCTATATGCACTTTTAGACGGGTTTGCAAACACGATGTTCACGTTGATATTCTGTGTTATGCTGTGGTTGTGGTTGGATCGTCGTGGTGGATAGCCAGTGGTGCAATGGTAGTACAGTTTAGATTCATTTGTATATTTATTATTGCGGGACGAGCGTCCAACATGTGGACTGCCGTCTCTGTCAGTTTGTATATTATTTGTTTAGGGCATGACCTGGTTGAGGTCGATGTCACCCTTGTATATATTATTTTCTTTTCTGTACTAGGATTACCCCAAGACGGAGTGCACGAAAAGCTGGATTCTAGAGGGCAACGGGTCCACATCTCATGGCGTTGAGACGGAAGGGACCTTACTCTAGAATTGGCGGGCTATTCGTCGCACTCGTAGGGGGTATAGGTTGACGCACGAAGAGGTTCTCAAGTTTCCGAATTCCGTGAAGTGCTAGGTGGCCCATTCATGTTGTTGATTGGAGTTGCCTCGCTTCTGGGATTGGTGGGTAACTCGCCGCACTCGTAGGGGTATAGGTTTTCATTGCACAGGCTATCCACACGACATGGAACGTCGGGTCTCATTTGCGGCTCAAATGAAATCCGAGGCTCCAGGATTATCCACCGCTCTGTGTTGCTTGGCTGAGATTCTGTGATGTTGCTATATATCATGCCTGGGACGATTGTCATATATATTTATATATATGCTAGTAGATGTTGTATATATTTTGCACCCGCGCTAGTCCAGCCTCCGCTCTGTCGTTAGTTAAGTAACCTAAAGGGTGATGACAAGACCCAGTGGCGAATGCGGATGGCATATACGTATATTTTATTTTCGTTCTTTTCTGTGGTATGATATGTTTAATTGATGGGACTGCGTTGATTCTAATCAATGCAAGGATAAAACAAACCTATTTGATATTGTTGGAACCAAGTTTTTTTTTTGAAAACAGACATTACAGACGTTCTCTTTTTCTTTGCACAGTGGTATTCAGTTTGGAATATCCTGCACCTCATTCAACGAGGAAAGAGCCGAGATCCCTTCACCGGGAGTGACCTCTTTAGCAAAAGTTTGCGTCAGCGTAATAATTTCACTATAGTCGATTACTTTTTGCTTTGCATCGTGGTATTCAGTTTGGGATATCCTGCACCTCATTCGATAAGGACAGAGCCGAGATCCCTTCACCGGGAGTGACCTCTTTAGCAAAAGTTATTGTCACTGTATATTTGTAAAACCACTTGGATTCCTTCAACGATATCAAGTTCATTACGTTAAAGGTTTTTCGCCAAAAACCAGCCATAGCCCTCCGTCATTTCAGATGGGCAACACTTAGTATTCATGCTATATTTGTTGGCCTTCGTCAAGGCATAGTGTATGGTAGCTATGTGTTACTTTTCTGTTGCATGGATTTGCATTGATCTAGGACAGTCGCACAGCTTTGTTGGCCTTCGTCAAGGGCGAGTACGGGTGGGTTTAGATTAATCTGGACAATGACGGTTAGAACTTGACTTGCGACTTATGATTTGTTGGCCTTCGTCAAGGTCATAAGAGCATGGGACAAAAATCACATCGAGGGTTTCAAACATACAGGAAACTTGCCATGCATGCGCATACCTTCTGGAGTGTGATAACTTGAGTGGCTTCTATCAAGTTATCATGCGATGATATTTGGATCATGATTCCCACTGATGAGTAGGTTTACTCCTCGGGTGATTTTAGATGATCCCGACTAATTCTCCTTTGGGTTTGGAGGACGATTGGAGGAAACAGTAGGAGACATTCTAATTAGATAAAGTGATTAACCATTCTGATCTAGGTTAGAGTGCACGCTGAGTGTTTCTTTTCTCTCTCTCTGGTAGCGACCATGGCCCGACCCTAGACTAAAACTCATGAACCTAGTTAACCGAACCTTCTTAAAATACATTGGCTTTTGGATTGTCATAGTTGCATATACCATTGCCACTCCTGCTTTTACCCTTTGTATTTCTCCATAACATCCCGTATCACTACGAAGATCCATATTTATTAGATATGACCGTCGTATAGTTACATATGAACTTCAAGAAACTTGTTTCAGATTCGAGGATGGTTTCCGGTTATGGAAAAAATGAATAGGACTATTCAGTTTTCTTTTCCCTTTACCTTCTCTCAGATTGCGAAGGCTCCTGGTATTTAGGAGAGTACACCTATTGTGCTCATTGGATAGTCTTCTTTCAAACCTCAGGCTGGTGCCGAAGGGTAGGGAAGGAAGAAAACCAATTAGCCTAAGTGTGGTGTACAGAAGGTAATAAGTAATGACAAATAAAGAGATTAGAAAGAGGGCAAAGTAAATTGCGATTGCTATCATTCACGACAAAACCGCGTATACCATCGCCACTCCTACTTTACCTTTGCATTTCTCCTGAACATTCCGTATCACTACGAAAATCCACATTTATTGGATAAGCCATCGAATAGTTACATACGAACTCGAAGGAACTTGTTCCAGTTCGAGGATGGATTCCGGTTCAGAAGAAATCGAATAGGATTATTTGGGTTGTCTTTTATTTTTACCTTCTCTCGGGTTGCGAGAGCTTCTAGGATTAAAAGGGTACGCCTATTACGCTTATTGGATGGTCTTCTTCCAAACCATAGGCTGGTGCCAAAAGGTAGGGAAGGAAGAAAACCATTTAGCCTAAGGATGGTGTACAAAAGATAATAAGTAAAGACAAATAAAGAGATTGGAGAGATGGAAAGGAAATATGCGGTTACTGTCATGAATCTGGATAGTAGAAAAGGCATTACTAGGAATACCCGGATACCCTTTCAAAACATTTTCATGTTTCAGTTTCACTGTGCAGTGTTAATTGAAAACTGATTTCCCAATTAAATTCTGACTCCAGGGTATGTATTTACCATCTTTGATTCTCATATCTGTATAGTGTTACAGATGATGAGTGAGGGTAGAATATTGGGAATTATGTAATTATATCCTTATTATATTGGAATTCGTTGTAATTGGTGATATTTGAGGAAATCATCTGGGTTTTGCCTGACGGAAAATTTTTTGGTTTTGAATATCCGTAGTTATGCACCAGTTTCAAACTGATATATCTGTACGTTTATTTTATAAAGTGAGATATAACTTTTTGAAATTATATCTATGACATTTATCTATATCAGTTGGTGATTAGGTAAGGAGCATTCAACAACGGTGTAATTCTTCTTAACCATAGTACAGTTTTCAACCTACGACGCACAGGGTTTGAGTTATTAAACTCAGGAGACTTATACAAAGTATTGTATGTTGTCCAGTGTCCGTTAGGACAAAGGGGTTGGTGCTCGTACTATATTCTGTTTACTTGTGACTTCTCTAGTTTTTAGACAAGTATTTCGTTGAAATACAAGGTCCAAATTTTGAGAAGTTATTGGTATATGAATAAAGTAGAGAACCATATGTTGCAAAGTATTAGGATTCTTCAAGATGATCGAAGATGTAAATACTTTTGCTAGGTATTCCGTTGATAGTAATGGTTTTGAGAACTTGCTTCTCTTTCAGGTTACTCATATGTGGATGCACTCCTAGATGAGTAATGATGCTTGGCCTCATTCCACTAAGTTGACATACACTGGAGACGGCCGCATGATTTGAATCTGGTTCCTATTAAATTAGTACATCTGTTTCTATATTGTATATAGAATGGTTCATATCTTAACGATGCTAAGGTATATGGAGTTGTCCGGCTTATGCTTCAAACCAGGCTCTGGACAAACCAAGGCACGTTTCAGTAATGGCAGTTTGTGGGTTATCCCGGGCTATAATAAGGGTTAACTTTCTACTATCTAGAAGATCAATAGATATATTGTTCTTGACTCGCTACAGTTTTAGTAAAATGGATTCTTTTCAGAAAACATAAGTGGGAGTATGGTAGAACTGGAAGTGATTCCAAAACCACAAACGATTACTGAAAATTTAATAGAACCTAAAGATTCAATTGGTATTGACATTTCATTAGCCACTCCACAGATATGGTTGGTAACCTCAGGCACCCGAGAAGTACTTCGGTCTTCTCAGAGAAGGTGACAGGGAAGTTCTTGTTTACCCAGACTTGACATTGTTGTTGTTCTAGACTATGAGACCCAATAGGAGGATGAGTATAGCGTCGTTCTAAACTAGCTTTAGAAGTGCACGTGTATATAACTCTACCAGAGGGTTGTTGTAGTCAGTGGGAGTATCGGAAGTATAAAGGGCAAGTAGTTTATGTCTATTTATAAACTAAAGCAGATATAGCGGAGATAGATCATCTATTTTTGATGTGACGGTCATAGGCTTTGACTTCATCAGAATAGGAGATGGATCTGGTAAGAAGATAGTAGGGTGTGATGTCCTAGTATTTGGATGACATGCACTTTGTAGGAAGTGAAATTCCTATACTACGATCAGTTATACTGTGGTTGTCACAAAGTTGTTTCTCCATATAGGATATGAATATAATATCAGGCATTCTGGTTACTAGATCTATGGTTTTAGATTTAGATTTAGGAAGTGTCCCAATCTGGGTTTTTTGACATTATTCTAAAGGTGTTAGAATGGTTGACTCCTGGCATGGTGGTGTACCTGCAGGTGATGGAGTCACCCTCTCTAAAGGATGTCTTTCAGACTAAAGGGGGGAGGGATTTGCACGATTGGCATATCACTTGCTTAGACAATTGAGTTAATCATGTAATGTCAAGTACCACACCAGATGTTGTTTTTGCACTAGCTGCAATAAGCATATATATTAATCCAATCCTGGAGAAACATTGGGAAGCAGTTAAGAACATAAGTGGATGTTCTTGTGATATGATAATAGCAGCCTCCTTCAGAAGATGGTTATCATTTCAGGCCTCCAAAGTGACCTGGATGACAGAGTGACTATCAGAGTTTTAGTTTTCCCTCTTTTGAGGGACGGTATGTTGAGCAGGTGGTCCAAGCGGATACTGAGAAAGACATGGCGCAGGATACTGATTAAATTCTGTGGACGATACAGTTTAAAAAGTTTGTTGGATTTAGAGTTCATTTGTGAACTGGGTCCCATCAGATTTCCAAACATATTCTAAGATAGGTATTGCTCATTTCGGGAGATAGCTTTCTCCATGAAGTTGAAATATAGAGAGATACAGAAAGAAACATTGGAGCGGATCTACTCACTGAGGCTATTTCTCGAACACAATAGTTTCGCAAACAAGCTTTGCGAGACTGATTAGTGGAGGAGTTGGGTGTTCGGTATCACACGGGCTGTGAGTATGCGACATTGCAATAATTAGCCTTAAGTGCAAGTGGGAGATTGTTGGCTATAGTGCCCTCAAGGCAATTATCATAGTCGCAGGCAGGTGATTATGACGATTGAGGGAGGACCTATACCGGTAGAACAATCTTACTCGGGATGATAGTATGCTATCTGATTTATCTTTATCATCATATACAGCATTAGGTGGCATTACAGATCACTATTACATGTTGATAGAGCCCATAGGATTCTTGCTTGACTACCAGCATTATGATGGCGATCATATACGTGGGAGATGGATGGTCTATAGGCACATCCTTAAATGTCCCTAGTCATGGGAGTTTTGAGACTGGTAATCGATACTCCAGAGTAGACTAGTGTATACTGATCGAGACCCCGACAAGGGCCGGTGGCCGGTATCACAAGCTATTGGTGTCAGTTTGTTCACCTAAGATAGTATACAGGTGCTCATTGGATTATGAGTACACCGGACGGACTAGCCGGGAACATGCTAGTTGGTATTATACCTATTGTCAGATAGCATTTCCATGTGTACAAGTTAGTCTATCGACCTGAGATCGTCATTTGTCTCATGTGAGTTCCCACTGTGCTTTGATTACTACCCTACCAAGGCTCAAAGGAGTCGTGCAAACAGGTTTTAGTTGGGTACGGTCCCGAGCTACATGGAGGCAGTGAGCGGATCGTCAGGGGATTCGTCTCTCCCGGTATTGAGGGTTGATGTCGCGATGTGCACAGGTGGCCATCACCAAAAATCCTTGGCCAAGGTAGTTGAGAATTACTGATTCGGATCAGTAGTTTCTCAGTGAGTGATGGGCTTCATACCGACACTAAATATCGCGTTATTAGGGGTCTGACTTTATCCACCCCCTAGACTCGATATGCGATACTCATAGACGAACGGACCGAACTGTACAGATATTGTCAGTGTCAGGCTGGGTAGGGTTTCAGGATGAGTTTGCTCATCGGCCTCCCTTTCGCTCAATACCTGGGTAGCCGTTACGTACAGCTAGTGCCGCTGACGTGCTTGTAGTTAAACCCACTGCCAGCATATTGACGAGTCTTTAGAGTCCCACACAGAGAGTTTCCCTACTTCGGGCGAAGCGACGTAGAGGTCGTATGGTTTTACGGCAGGGTTCAATCATATACTTGCACTTCTGCATGTATCATGATTTGGACGGATAATACTAGTGGGCTTTGGTTTAAGCCGGATCCTAATATTATATTGTTGGATTATTTTCGTCTCATTGTATTCGTATTCTTCGGAATACGGATGTAGGTATGTATATACGGATGAGGGATATTCTTGCAATTTCTTACAAGATTACTTTTAGAAAATTACACATCATTATGATTTAAACCTTTTTGGATTAAAAGGTTATTGAGGTGGAGGATGAGGTGTTTATTGCATTTTTGTGGCATGGCTTAGTAGTGACCCATGGTTATTATTCTAGCATGCTTAGGGTTTTTGTTTTTTGTGAGATTTTGTTGACTTAAGATTTTTTGGTTGACTTAAGATATTTTTGGAGTCCTGAGATATTTTTGGGGGCTCCATTATTTATTCTCACAACACACAAAAATCACATAAGCCATTATTCATTCTCTCTCTTACAACACTCTCATCCTCATGGCTTCTTCTTCTTCCTCCACTCTTCAAGTCTCGTGTGTTGAGAAACTTAGGGTGTCTTGAGACAAATTAATCCTTCATCACTCTTTACTTCTTCTACGGTATCTAGCATAGCGATCTAGGTATCCAAGTTACCTCGGCTATGAGGTTGGAGCTCGTTTCATAGACTCTCAGGTGGATCATCTTCGATGAAGGGAGACCTGAGATCAAGCTTGATCAAGGAGGCCTCTAGGAGCTTGGGATGATAGTTCAAGACCGAAGGACATGAATCATTCGGTATAACCATATAAACTTCATTGTAGATTGCTAGTGTAGGGTTAATGGTCGATCCGTAGAAATGGGTTCCGTTAGCGCCGATTTTTGTAAATTTTTGTTCCGTATTTGGTCACGGATTGATGGCTGGGGCACTGGCGAAACCCAACAGTATTTTGCAGATAAACGCAAATATGTTCTATATTTATAATAAATAGCTTTAAATATTGAAGAAAAGTAAGGAAAATGTTATATCAAATGTGCGATATTTTCGACTGAACAAATACCCCCAAACTTAACTTTGATCGTTCTAAGCAAACTAGTTATTAAAGAGAGGGAAAAAAGAAAAAGAAAAACCTAAGTAGCACACTTTTTTAGACAACACGATTGCACTGAGCACGTGCAACAAGCCGTTAAATCTCTAAGTGTCTCTAGTAGGAGGAGTGTTGTCACCTGAGGGTTTTCAGTGGATTACACCCACAAAATCCTATAATAAAAGAAAGAAAATGAAAGTTACGTATAAAGATAAGAACTATAAAAGAAAAAACTTGATAATAAGAGTTTCCAACTACACTAGCTTTTCGGTTGCCATGAGCCCTATCTTAATGGTCATGAAAAGATATTAGAAATCACATCATCCCTTAATAAAACATCGCCTTTAGTCTTCCTCCCTACCATTCATCCAAATATCGATCATATACCCCTACGTGTGTGTAAAAGACATCCCTACACTTAGAGAATTCAATTCAAGCTATCATACTCTTGTCCATCTTCCAAAGTACTTTAAAGTCGGTTAATAATGAAGATGAAATTGCTCACACATTCTTCATGCGACCGTTAATATTTCTTAAGATACTAACCGACAGATTACTAAATGTTCTCACTCATTAAGGTGTAATTTCCTCATCTTGCAACACCTAAGGCTTAGCAGTGGCTCCCAAACCAGTTGGTCTAAAGCACTAGGTGATAAAGCACTCTCGCTATATTTTTTTATGCTACCTTAAGTAATTACAAAACCAGTGTTCATTTTTCTTCACTGTTTTTTTATTTATTTTATTTTTTCTTCAAACCAAGGATTTTAGACAAGAGCATTTCAAGGTATCCTCTACTATCCTAAGTTTCAAGATATGTGCAAGTGCGTATAGTAGGGTATCAACGTTCAAATGTTTGGACTCAAGAATAAAGACTATTTTTCATACTTATTTTTATCCTCAGATTAGTAATTTCCTTCATCTTATTAACTCTTGGGAAAACGGCTCATAACTACTTATTACTAGTTTCGTTTAAGAAAACATCTAATTTTCTTGCTTTTCTCAAACTATTCATATCTTTCATATGTAAATTTTCACCTTCAAACTTTTATTATCAAAAAAATTTTGGGCTTATATTTATGATAATGCAAAACAATGCATGAATAAGCACAAAACTCCCCCAAACCTGTTTGCAGCAATGTCCTCATTGATGTCATCTGTTAAGCTTAAAAAACCTGTAAACTTGGAAGGAAAAGTTATCAAAGGGCACAAGAAATAATGAAAGTGAAATTCTCTCCTAAACTTATTTTTGGCTCACAAATTTATAAAAAATTATTTTCTTTCAAGAACCAAAATATTTTCTCCCCCCCCCCCCTCCGCGCCAAACTTGAGTAAAACGGTATTAAGCATTTAAAATTATGAGGGAGGTTAAAGTTATTGGTCAAAGTAAATCCTTACAAAGACCAAAAGTCAACACCAACCATTCAAATATTTTATCAATGTAGCACCAAGGTTGGTAGAAGAATATGTCACCTATAGACGTGAAGAAGTGGGGAAGGGATAAGAGGTGGAATAGAACGGGTTTACGTCTCGGTTTGTAGAGACGAAACAATGATGGTGAACGAAAATGAGAATGTGAATGAATAGGTATGGGAAGAATAGTCACATTCTCGTATGGGATAAGAAGAAATGGTGGTGGTTCAACTTCTTCGGGTGGAGTTTGATTAATCACAAAATCCATGTCGTTTAGGAATGCGAGTTCGTCGGCAAAAATGTCATCGAAACTTTCATCGATGGTCCGATTGAATGTTTCAATGCTAATAAGTGTCGCGCTAGAATTCAACACACTTGATTTGTCAAAAATTATAGAGATAGGAGCCTTGAAAAACTCATCTACCTCATTCTCAAAAGGGTCTAAATCAAGTGGTCTTTCTAGAACCATTGAACTCGAAATATCGGAGTGTGATTCATCAACGCTCGATAAAATTAAAGGAAGATTAGAAGAAGAACCAAAGAAAGTGAGTGATGAAATGGATAAACAAATTTGTGTGTCGAGCATTATTGAACCAGATGTGGGAAATGAAAGCTGAATATCGTTCTGCTTTTCGGTCATGCATTTATCATCAATTTTCAGACGCATATGGGGTTCGGGAAAAACAGTTAATGGTTCGAGATGATGTTCACACGGAAGTGAAAGGACCTGATGAATTAGTGAGAAAAATTCATCCAAAACTGTAGTTTCATCATCCAAAATCTTCACAGCATCAATATCCTCAATCAAGTGAAAGTTAAAATTCTCAGACACCTCATCAAAAGTATGGTTTTTAATCAATTTTGGTTCTAGAGTGGAGGTGTAGAGATCAAAAGTATTGGGTGTGGTTTCACTTGAAATGGACCCTTCACAATCGGGTAAATCAAACACTACAAAGTCGCATCACTCATCAAATATTCTATCTTTAATTGGTGAATCATTTGGTGTACTCGATAGATTTGTGAAACTGAAGTTGTAGATTTCATTTTGGGATGGGGAGGTTTGATTTGGAAGGGTGTACTGCTCTCTTTCACTACTCAAATTCTCAATTTGTCATATTGTTGTATCATATATTGGAAAATTTTGAGCTAGTTGGAAACTAGTTGCTCGTTTGTTGGGTTGTATGAAGGCGGCAATAGACGCATTCGATTCCTCTATCTGGCGGCACGACGCTACCCGAAATTCTTCCAATGACCGTTCAAGACTAGACATGGGTTGTGAAAAGGTTTCAGTAGAAGTTTGAAATTCTTGTGGATATGTGAAACTCTCAAATGACTGTTCAGAAGAAATGTCTAGAGAAGGTGTAAAAGTCAGGTAGGATTGATAGAAATTGAATGGTTGTGAAAAATGGACCGGAGTAGGATCAACATTGTGATAAGAAGAATGGTGAGATTGGTTGGTTGGTTGACGACTGGAAACATATGTCATATACGCCGCAAAACGAGTAGCAATACTTTCTTCAGGAAATGATGGTGTTTGTTGTCCTAACGGTTTGACCGGATTGAAACTTTAGGATTCGGTCTTTGCAATATACTCAGCAATGGGCATGCGTTTAGGTGGTTCCTCACTTTCTTTAAATGAATTATCAACATAAGACGATGTTGAATTTTGGTAAAGAGTCCAACTGTTTCTTTCCGCTCTCAAAAATATGGTAGAGTCGGATGGTATACCGAAGCGATTACGAAAACAAGAAATATCTGGTTCTGGATAGCAAAGCTCGGCAAGAGTTCGTCTGTTTGGGTTACCCATTTTAAGAAGGTGAGAAGAAAAGAGGGTGAAAAGGGAAAGATTTAAACTCTATTAGAATTGTTTTGCTTTGAAAGTGGGACTTGAAAGTTGACTCGACAAATCACAAAATGCACAAACAAACCCTAAAACTAAGGTTACCTAGGTCAAGCACTAGACCGCTCCTAGACTTTCAAAGGACAAGCCGAAGGATCAATCCTCTATTATCTCTTTATCACTCTTGTGGCCAGGTAAGTGCCGGGTAAGTAGGAGGTATCCGCTATACGAATCACCGAAAATAGCGGGCCTAATTAAGTAACCACTTTCCGTAGTTACACTTGCCTTAGACACCACAAAAGTAATGTGGATAAGCGATACATTACCCACGACCTTCCTCTGTCCTAATTGAGCGTGACGGTCCTTAAGGCTTAGTCTAGATATTTTTTATTAATGTAGGTTTATGCGCATGCACGTTTAGTGATTTGTGAGGCTTAGTAAGGGTGATGAAATCCCCACCTAATCTGAATTTTGGCCTTTCCCCTTAATGTCCGCATTAAAAATACGTAAAAACAAACTAATTACAAAACACGCAAAAAGATTTTTTTGAACGGTGATATTTTGCAAAGAATCATGCAGAAAATAAAATTATTGGATTTTCAGAGGAGAGAGAAAGATATAAAGAAGATACCAGAGAAATTTGGTGGCACAACTCTCCAACTCCGTCGCGGTTCCGCCGAAAATATGGTGCTTATGCCACGGTTCCGCCGCAGAAAGGAGGGTTCTGTTGATAATTTTTCTATTGTGGCCTCCTTTGCTCCTCTGGTCCTCTCTGAAAGTCTCTGAATCTCGATTACCTCGTTCAAGTGACTCCAGATTCGCAAAAAGTCGTACAATAATCGTTACATACACAATTTGCTGTTTTGTTTTATTTTTATGATATGGATCAAATAAGAATTCAACCCGAATAGCAAGAAAAAAATTACGCACGTATCCACGGCAATGGCGCCATTTGATTGATGTGTGAAAAGTGTGTGTATGTAACCACAATCAATAACGGTGTCGCGTGTAGCTAGCCGAGATGAGTACGGATGGTCCTCAGTGATGCGTGGAACTTTTAGTCTTGCTTTACACGAGTTGAATAGAATAAAAGAATAGGGAGAATAGATTCTAGATCTATGTTTAACATGGATGTAGAATATACAAGAAGAAGGCTTGTAGGGTTCGTTAGGATTTAATAGTCATGGATGAATACTAAAGATGACTCCTTTTATCTTTTGATAAATTTAAAACTAAATAGATAGTGATGAGTGAGGATTACGGTTCTTAGAAGAAACTAGGGTTTCCCCACTATTGATCATTATCCCTTCATTGATCTCTATTCATGTCTAGCCCTTAAAAAAACAATTGTTAATCTGATCTCAAATCGCGGTCAAGACAATCAATAAATTGATAGCGTGCCCGATTAGGATGTTAACGATTCTTTTGCTAAAGTTTATAAACTTCATAAGACGTAAAAAAAAGTTAAAATATTTTCTCATCCATTGTTCTACCCTAATCCTACGAATCCTATCAAGCGGAGAATTACTCGCGCATGATGGAGATAGAAGAAGAAGAACGGATAGAGATCATAATATAAATATAGAAAATAAATGCTAAATAATTAAACTAATGATCTACCTTTATTAATCAACTTCACAATTACAAAACCTTCGAGTTTAGATTACAAGAGGAAGAAATTGCTCTCGAACTCTGCCTCATAGGAAGTAGATGTTCCGTCGAATTTCACGTCGTTTTATCACGTCGAATCGCGAACCTGTCGTGGATCACTTGTTCTTTGATGGTGATTTTCTTCATGTTAAATGGTGATGATTTCTAGATTTAGTCATCGGTCTTATTTATAGTTACAGAAGATAGAAACCCTAGATTTCATATGTGGGGGTTTGTTGAGAAGATCCTACCCACAAAATCTCAAACCCTAACTTCTCGATAATGCCGCGGATCTGCCGCACTTAGCATGTTTTGGCCGCGGTTGGGCGGTGGGTTAGTGAGATCATCTGATGAAAATTCTTCTATAGCCTTATAATGACACAGGGAGATTGTTGTGATATCTGGAATCTTCATATCTTCTCTGAGTCTTTGCCATTATTGATTTTATGATTTAATTAAACTTCATCGGCAGATTTTTTTATTCTGATATCTTGATATCCCGATCTCCTGACCTGAGCTAAATTTTGCACAATATCTCCATGAATAATGTTAGTAATATCTGTTAAATTAGAGATATTATTCTAACCATTTATATGATATTATATCTTTTAAGAATCTTGATTAGAATATTTGATATGATATGCATAATAAAAAATATTATATAAATATTATATGCATATATTTTCCTTCATAATGTTAATTATAACATATAAACATATGGTAAATAGTATTTTGCAGATAAACCCAAATATGTTCTATATTTATAATAAACACCTTTAAATATTTAAGAAAAGTAAGTAAAATGTTATATCAAATGTGCGATATTTTCGGCTGAACAAGTGTTCATGTTCATATTCAAGTATTCATGTTTGATTTTAGATTCATGTTTGAATTAGACTCAGACTGAGTCAGACACTTGTACTGATTTAAATCTTGAATTAGGTTCGGGTTTCATCGGTAACTGCTGCGTATGGATAGCAGGATTTGTGTCTTTTTCTAATACAATTACCATTGATAACTCCATTAAGTTGTCTACCTTAAATAGGCAGGCACTCATTTTCTCCGGCTCCCTGGGGCTCAAGAAAATTGATCCCGCTTAAACCTATATTTACTAAAGTCCTTAAATATTGTTTTATATAGCTCGAGGAGGTTTTATGAAAAATATTTGTAGTAAAATTTCAAAATAAACCTCGAGAATTTATTTATATTATTTAGGGTTTTCATGGATATGAATTTCAAGGATTTGAGGTATTTTAGTGATAATTGCTTAGCTTGGAAAGTTTATGGTATTTTATTGTAAAACTTGTCTTTTGTTGGTAACTTGATAGTATTTTAGTGAAACTTGTAATTCTTTCATTTTTAAAAAAAACGTAAGTTATTATATTTTGAAAATATATGGATTTATAATTTTATATAATTATTAAAAATTAAAATTTTATTTAATTAGAAAAATGCGGTTTTCTTAAAAACCGTATTTAAAAATTTTCGAGACCGAATGCTCCATGAAGAGGTTTGTATCTTACTCTACTTGCCCAAGGATGTGCGATAATCCACACCATCTAATAGCTGGTCCCCTAAAGAGGGTTGTAGAGGCATATTCGCAAAGGAAATAAGAATACTGTTTTAAAAGAAAACCGTTTTTAAAGTGAGTGGTATTTTAATGTAATATTTTTCTTTGTAACCAAAATTCACACAAAAGTATCGTGCTATGGAACAAGAGTGTATGTGAGGGGTAGGTCGATACCCCGTGAAGTTTTCCTAGAGGTATATTTGTAACAAAAACTAGACGAGGTGATATTTAAAGTTCATGGTATTTAAATAAAAAACTTAAATTAATGTTATTTTACATGGAATTCTAGGTTAAATTTTATTATAAATATTTATAATTAAGATTACAAGTATTGTGTAAGAATTTTGTATGACAAAAGATAAAAAGAATTGGAGTTATAGGATTTTGAAAAGGTGATATCGGTATTAACTTCACTTACCGATATACGTTTTAAAAAGAATTTTTAAAGAAGAGAAATGAAGATTAGAAAGGACTTACAAGTTAGGAGGCTTAAAGAAAGGTTGAAGAAGTGGGGATGAGTTTCTTAGCGTCGCAGGAGCGCCGGAATTAGCTTCGATCTTCGCTGGAAGTTGCTTGCTTGCTAACTCCTTTTTACTCCACTTATACCTAGGAACTTTTGAGAGAGTTTTGGCTAGAATTTTCAGAATGGTGAAGGGCTAGGATATGAGGTGGTATTTATAGTGGAGAATTAGGGTTTTGGAATTGAAAAAGTGGATTAAAAAGAATTAAAATTGTGATAAATTGTGAATTGAAGGGTCTCTGTTTGATTGCAGGGAAATCAAACAGTGCAGGGGAGTTAGGGGTAGGGGAAAAGTCAAGTGTGCAAAGCCTGGGGACATTTGGGCCTATCATAGCCGTCGGTGCCGGTTTTTCCCTTCATTTGGTCGGTCGATCTCCACGCTTTTGCCTCAAGATTCGTGCCACTTGATCAAATTAAGGTTTATATCATTTTGTGCCTGTTTGATTTTTCTGACTTTTCATTTTTATGTGTATTGCACGTGTAAACTTTTGGGCTTCCAAAAAGTTAAAAAGAAAAATCAGAAAAAAATAATGTGTCTGATGGAGATCGAACACAGGGGCTACGTCACAGCAGTGCAAGGGCTTTACCAGTGAGCTACAAGTGGTTTCTTGCTGTTATTTAGCAAAAATAATTTATAACTCGTACACGGGCTGTGATACTCTCTTATGTACATTAAAAAGAAAAATTTTGTACAGTGATTTCAGAGTCTTTACAGAGTTATATACACATCTTCATGCAGAGTACCATTGAGAAAAGCATTATTAATGTCGAGTTGACGAAGAGGCCATTCTTGGGAGAGTGCTAGGTATAAGACTATACGCAGTGTTGTCGACTTGATAACGGGGCTGAACGTGGCAGAATAGTCTAGCTAGACCGTTGATGGAAGCTTTTGGCCACAAGACAAGCTTTGTATCGGGCAATGGTGCCGTCAGAGTTGTGCTTGATTCGGAAGACCCATTTGCAACCTACAAGATTCTAATTTGATTTGGCAACAAGGTCCCATGTTCTATTCTTCATGAAGGCATCAAACTCTTCGGACATTGCGGCACGCCAGTTAGGATCCTTCACAACTTGAGATACACATGTTGGTTTAAGGATTTGGGGAATTGGGTGAACAGTGGTATGATTTATATATTGGGAGTTGAAGTATTTTGGATTTGGTTTACGTTCATTGTTGATGCGGAGATTTGGATGTTGGGGAGAAGGGGATAATTGTGGAGAGGGTAAATGGGCTTGAGCGGTTGTGGAGGAAGATGGGGAGGTAAGGACTGGGAGGTTGGCGAGATTATCGAAATTGGTGGATGGGTAATGTGAAGAGTTAGTGAAGGGGGGGAGGTCAAGATTATGAGATGTTGATGATTGGGGTTCAATAGGGCTTTGGTTAGCTAAGGTGGGTAGAATGTGAAGTTTGGTAGGTTGGGTATACTTGATTGGTTGCAATGCTGCGCCACGAGAGGCCAAATCTTGCGAAAGAGCCTCTCCGATGAAGCCGACGCTAGGGTCCGGGATGCGATTTGTACAGCGAGGGGACTTCATCATGGAGCTATGGAGGTGGAGAACCGGATCTACAAAGGTTGTATTTCCGTTTACTTTTCAGTTAAGTAGTTAACTAGTTTTCGTTTTCGCCTAAAATTCTAGTTAACGATCCGTATTAGGGTTTCTCGGCACTTGTAAAATTAGAAATTGGCATGGTTGATGCCTTGTGAAACCTCCTTAGTGTGCCTAGGAACCCTTCAGTAGTATCAGAGACTAGCTAGAGCCTTAGGCGAAGCGTTGACGGAGTTTGAAGTCCGATCGAACCAAAACCCTAACCCGAAAATGCTCTCTGGACTTTTTTCAAAAACTGGGTTTTTGAAAAATTAAAAATGCTTAAAAAATTCAGCAGGAAATTCTAAGAATTACGGTGCAAAAATTACCTAATGATCTGTCTAAAGCGCAGCGGATCCGCGGCATTAGCCGCCTATTGCGGCGGTTCCGCGCCCATTTAGTCTCTTCAGTCAACCATTTTTGCACAGTAACTTCTTTATTTAAATGCTGAGTTTTATGGGAATTTTTAATATTTATTCAAGAGTTGAATTTTCTAGGGTGTTTTGGGAGTTCGCAGATTCGATCGGATTATCAGACTTTGTCTATGTGGCTTTCCGGATATTTTGGAATATGTTAAAAAGTTCGACCGGATGTAAATACCCAATCTTTCCCCTGCCGGAAAATATCCAAGTGTTAGATTTTTCTGTGGTTTAAGGACGTTCTGAGTAGTGCAAGTAACGCGATGGTCCCTTTAGAAGACAACAAACCTTAACTCGATTATGTGACCGTCTTGAACTGCCCTTTGAACCTTCGGGTTTGGGGCAGTACGGCGTGCCACATGTGAGGCGTTGGCTTGACCCTTCTACGGCTGGACCGTTGGTACTGAGGCATGAAGTGAATGTCTTTGAACTTATTTCATTCGGTTGATCGGGAAAACTTGGGTGTTCGATTGTTCGATCGGAAAGTTTAACATTTTCTATCTTATTCGGAATGTGATACAATAATTGGAATTCACAATAAGTTATGAGATAACTGAATGGATGTTATAAACATAGCACTTTAGTCTCACTTGATCGGTTGCCACGGAATTTTGATGTGATCAAAAGTCCGTCGCAATCACGTAGCGTACGCGGATACTCGCCGGGTAAATTTAATAGACAGCCTCGCTCCATAGCCCCGACCAAGTGACTGTAGGAGAACCCCGTCGCCGAAAGCATCCGTTCGGGTGCTCGCGGCAGCGGTGTTCCGCCTTGGTGCACTTCGTCGACGGCGTCGGGGGTGCGGCCGTCTACTGAAGTTTGCGACGAGCATTCGATCAGGATGTCGGGAATCTTGTTGAATTGCCCGACTTGATATTGAAAAGAGTTTTCGATAATGAGACTAAAATGTGGGGTTTATAATTGTTAGGCATGCGATGTCTAAGGAATTCATTTGATTAGGCATGCGATGTCTATGCAGGTTGCGGATTCCAACTGTTGTAGTTTTACACTTTCTTTTTTGTGACCGTAAGTGTAATATGTGATATCGCCGGTTTCGTTGCTATATGTCAACGACAATTGGGATACGCATATTTACTTACGTTGATGACATGTGATGTTATGTGTTGCTGGATATGTTATATTGGATCGTCGTGTTTGAATAGCCGGGTTTTTTTATGTGAGATGAGTGTTTTTCATTTTCATTCATGTAAAAACTTGTATGTAATATTCTTTTATTGGGGCACTTCCAGGTTGCGGAAGATGTCACCCTTTGTATATTATTTACTTTTCCGCACTAGGATAGACCCAAGGAGGAGGGCACAAGTAACCGGGTTCTAGAGTCCAGTGGGAGACCAACTCGAGGAGTCGAGTCCGGGTCTCCTAACTCTAGAATTGGTAGGGTTGCTTGCCGCTCTCGTAGGGGTCTAGGGGTGTGGGTTTGGCTATTCATCACGACCGTGGAATCCTTGTTTTATACTGGCTCGTATTAAAAACACGGACGTCCTAGTATATCCAATATTTCATATGATATTTTCTGCTGCGATATCTGTGATGTGATCATGTGATATTCTGTGATAGATACAGTATATAGTATATATGATATATTATATAGGCGTTACTTATGTTTTACACCCGCGCTAGCCCTGCCCCGCTCTGCCGTTAGTTACCTAACCTAACGGTGCACGAGAGGACATCGAGACGAATGCGGATGGCATAAGTGTACGTCGTATTTATCTGTGATGTTTAGGTATATAAATGATGGGATTTCATTAATGTGATTAATGAAAATAAAAGAAACCTAAGATATTGTAGAATCGAATTTCAAAATAAAACAGGTAGCTACAGTTCTTGCTTTGCACAGCGGTATATGTGATATATCCTGCACCTTATTCGATGAGGAAAGGACCGAGATCCCTTCACCGGGAGTGACTCCTTTAGCAATAACTGGCAGATGCTACACACTCGGTTTGTCTTTTGATTGCTTTTAAGAGTTTTTGCTTTGCACAGTGATATATGTGATATATCCCGCACCTCATTCGACGAGGAAAGGACCGACGATCCCTTCACCGGGAGTGACTCCTTTAGCAAAACTAGAAAAGCCTCAAAAACACTCCATTTTAAAATCATTTGATTCTACAACGATATCAAGTTCATTACGCAATAGGTTTTCAGAAAAACCTGTCGTAGCCCTCCGTCATTTCAGATAAGTTGTATATAGTATTCGTGCTGCATTTGTTGGCTTTCGTCAAGGTGCAGTGTGCGGTAGCTATATGCTGCTTATCTGCTGCATACGATGCGATTGGATTAGGGTAGTCGTGCGGCTTTGTTGGCTTTCGTCAAGGGTCGTGCGGGTGGGTTTAATTCAATCTAGAAATGTACGGGTTGAACTTGACTAGCGGGCTATGGTTTGTTGGCTTTCGTCAAGGTCATAGCACGTTAGGGGCAAAATATTATCGGGAATTTCAAGTGTTGAAATTTGCAATGAGATTGCATACCTTCTATGAGATAGTTGGATCCCGATACCCGCTGCGAGAAAGAGTTACTCCTGGGAGAGTTTTACATATTACAATTAGCCGATCAAGTAGGTGTCTAGAAAGGTGTCAACGGGGTTACGCCTCTGGGAAAACGAGGTTTACTGTAATTAGCTTCGTGCGAAAGCACGGGGGACCTCCCTCAAAGTACCGACACTGGCCTGGTTGAAAGATTGGCGAACTTGTAGTGTGTAATTAATCCCGGCTAGTCTTTCCTTTTAGGGTTTGAAGGAAGATTTGATAAAAACAGTGGGAGCCATCCTGATTAGATAAAATAATAACCAATCTGATCTTGCAAGAGCGCACGCTGAGTGTTTTCTTCTCTCTCTCTCCAGGTAGCGACCATATCACGCCTTAATCAAGATAATAATACGGATATTGACCGAACCCGCTTGTTATACTGAGCTGGGGAACGTTGGTCCCGTTCTAACTTATAATTGTTATAAGACAGAGCAGGAAATTGGGGATTACCAGAATTCCCGTGCCGCCCAAACGAAGAAAGTGCATGCTGATGCATCATCTTCGGGTGTGTTCGTTACAAAGAACTGTTTCTCTGTATCCTCTACATCCTGGGTATGTGATACCGGATCAGGATCTCAGATATGTAATCAGTTACATAGGGCTACAGAAAGGTAGAGAACTGAGAACGGGTGATAAGTTTCATGAGACAGAAAACGGGGCAAGTGTTGCAGCCAAGTCTGTTGGTCACTGTCATCCTGTATTACGAATACATTGATTCTGAACGAATGTTATTAGATACCGAACCTGATATACAAAATCATATCAGTCTCTTTATCAGCAAAGAAATGATAAAATTTTGTATTGTTGGATAATGTTTTGAACATTTCCTATATCAAAAGTTGATCGGTTCAAGCACGTTATCTAAAAGCATTAATGTTCTAAATCAAACTATAGTTCTTAGTATACAGAACACACACAAGAGGAAGAGTTCAGAACTGAACGAATCCTTCTTGAGGCATTATAGACTTGGTCATATCAATGCGACCCGACTGACTGAAGTTACATTTTAGATGCATATTTAAAACAGTTTGAATTTACATCTTGTGAAACTTGCCAGTCATGTCACAAAGATTAGATGACCATAGCTCTGTTTACTGGAAATAGAGAAAGATTTGGTAAACTCTTGGGATGATACATGTTGATGTATGATAGGTCCCCTGTCTACATATGCCAGGAATGGTTCTTTGTACTTCGTTAAATTCTCTGATAATCTCTCAAGATTCAGACATATGTTCCTGTTGAAACACAAGTCCGAACCTTTTGAGATATTCACAGAATATGATTTAGAAGTAGAAAACCAAAACACGGGTATAAGTATTATGTCCTTTGATGAGATCGAGGAGGAGAATACTTGAGCACGGAAATCCTGGATTATTCTAAAGGAGAATGAGATTCTCTCTCAGCATTACTCCTCCGTATACACCATAGCACGATGGTATATCGGGGCGGAGCAATAGTACCCTATGTGATAAGGTGTGCTCTATGATGAGTACTACTGTGTTACCTATTTCCTTTTTGGGAGTTATGCACTTGAGAAGCTGCATACCTATTGAATAGGGTTCAAATCAAATCAGTTGCCTACCACTTCATATTTGATATGATAAGGGAAGAGCCCATCTCTTAAGTTAGTTAAGATTTGGGGTTGTCCAGTCTATGTCTGAAAAGCAAAATCCGGACAAGCTCGAGGCAAGGTCTGTAATGTAGAACTGGAAAGGTTCTAGCTATACAAAACTGCAGCTGATGATTTGACAGAACCAAAGGATTCAATAGTTACTAACGAACCCCAGCCTCTCCGCCGATCTAGTAGGGTTCCTCACCCACCTGAGAGATACTTCGGTTTCTCTATGACAGTGGGAGCGAGGATTGCATCATGAGATGATGACCCAACTAGTTTCGAGCAGGCCATCGAGAGTAGAGACTCTATAAGAATGGCTGGATGCTTAGCGATCTGAGATGGAATCCATGTACACCAACAAAGTATGGACTTTGGTTGCTATATCTGAAGGGTTAAATCCCCATCAGGAACAAGTATATCTTGAGAAGATTACTTGGTGTATATGGAAAAGTTGAGATTTTCAAAGCTAGACTTGTTAAAGCTTTTCGTCATCGACCAGGCGTGGATTATGATGAAACCTTTTCAAGTGGCTATGCTAAAGTCCATCCAGATCCTACTTGCCACGGCTACATACCATGACTACGATATCTGGCGGTTGGGTGCCATGACTACTTTTCTAAATAATGATTTAGAAGAGAACGTCTATAAGAACACAGCCAGAGGGCTTCGTAGACAGTGGGAGCAGCGGAAACGTGTACAAGATGCTTTATAGGATAAAGCAGACATCGCGGAGTTGGAACATCTGTTTTGATGTGTTAGTCAAAGAGTTTGACATCATCAAAATGGTAGATGAACCTTGTATAAACAAAAAGGTAGTATGGAGTATAGTGACGATCCTCGTAGAGTACGTGGATGACATGCTCTTGATAGGGATGGAGTTTCCTATGCTACGCTCGGTCAATCTCCGCTTATCACAATGATTCTCCATATAGGATCAAAGTGATACCTCCTAAATCCTGGGTTTTGGATCTATGAGATAGATCTAATTGGATGTTAGGATTCTCACTAATTGTAGTGAGATGGTATCAACCGATCCTGGGGAGAATCACTGGAAGGGTTCCAGGGTGATAAGGACGACTGAAAGTCAGTCACAGGCATTGTCTTCACCCTCAGTAAAGGGACGGTATGTTGGAAGAGTTCCAAGCTAGATACCGTGGCATACTAGACGATAAAGGCTCGATACATCGCTACTTAAGATACTACCAAAGAGGCAGTCTGGATGTATATTTGTTCATGAGATGAACTTAGTTCCTCCCATTGTGTGACAATGGAGTTGTGGCATATGCCAAGGAACGTCCGTCCCATCAATGATCCAGATATATTCTAAGGCAGTATCACCTGATCATGGAGATGGTTGATCTCCAAGGAGATCGAGGTTAGGAGAGTAGACTCAGAGGACAGCACGGCGGATCCACTCACAAAGGCCTTTTCCCAGAGAGAGACTTTTATGGGATGGTTGAGTATGAGATACTGCAACCACTGCTATCAGATGGCCCTAGTGCAAGTAGGATATTGTTAATTATATGTATGCCCTAGAGGCCATTACTATACATAGGATGTATATTGTAGTGGATGCTTGGACATATATAGGGAGGACTTTCTTGCTCGACATGATAGTATGCTATCCGGTTGCTCTTTACCTTAACGTGTACACTGATTGTCCCTCTGTTACATGTTGGTAAAGCCCTTAGGATGTGTACTTGACTACCTGGACTATGATGCGGATCATACTAGTGGGGACATGGTAGTCCATAAGTACATCCTTCAAAGTCCCTAGTCGTGGGTATATCGAGACGGGGCATCGATATACCAGAGTAGACTAGCGTATACCTTCTCGACCCATACAGATGGGCGATGGATGATCCCATATCCATTGGTGTTTGACATCAGAGATGATATACGGGTGCTCAGTGGAGACTGGGTACACTGGACGGACTTGCCGAGAACTCCCAGATGGTATTATACCTTACGTCAGATGGCAGTTCTCTGGTGACACTGGTACAGAGTAGTCTGTTGACCCGAGATCGTCATAGAGTCTTGTGTGGTTCCCACTGTGCTTTGATTTCCACCTTACCACGTCCAAGAGGGCGTGCAAAACGGTGGTTTTTGGGTACAGTCCCGAATCACATGGAGGCAATGAGCGATAGGAGGGGATTCGTCTCTCCCGGTATAGGGAGTTGATGTTGCGCTGTGTTCGATTGGCTATAACCGGAAATCCCTGGCCAGGGTTGCTGAGATTTACTGGTAAGTGTTACCTGTAGTTTCTCGAACTGTTATAGACCTCATATCGACACGGCTTATCGAGCTATTGGGGTCTGACGTTTACCACCCCTAGGCGAGATATGCGACATATCAGACGACGAGACCGGACTGTACGGTAAGTGTTACTGGTTGGATTCACAGGAGTGTGAGTGGGCTTGCTCGTCGATCTTCTGATCGCTCAATACCCGGGTGGCCGTTACGTTTAGCAGACCGCTTGCGGCTTGTGGGTGTTTGATATGATCATCACCTGCTGCCGGCGTATTGACGAGTCTTTAGAGTCCTACACAGAGGTTTCCTGGCTCAAGCGAAACGAAATAGGAGCGCATATGAGATATGTGCGGAACCGAGAATAATACGTGTATGTGATACCGTATTCTATTCTCGCGATGAATGTATCGATTGGTTGTATGCGATATAACCTAGTTATCGAATCAAGGGTTGATTCGATAAGCCGATACATTGGATATTAGTCGGTTGTATGCGATATGACCGGATCGTTAAATCAAGTGTTGATTTAATGATTTAATGTATAATTATATATTTGATATATTACTTTGCATTAACTAGTATTGGTTCACTTTAAATGGTTTTTCTCACTTGTTTGTGTACATTGTATATGTGATATATTTTTGTGCACAAGTATGTATCATGTTTGATGATGCATGCTAACTTGGGTTTGTGTAAAGATTAAACCATGGTTATATGAATGGTTAGGGTTTTGTTTTCTTATTCATTTAATTATTTTATTTATTCTTTTTGGAAAATAATAAGCATAAAGAAAAATGGTGGCTTTCTTTGGATGCATGTTGAAGCTTCATGAAGCTTTGACTAAGTCACCATTTTGTCTCATGCTTAACCCTAACCATTCCACTTAAGCCTAGTCTATTCTCTACACTTGACCATGGTTGGATTATGATAAGTATTCATTTTATTTTATTTTTGGATATACTTATTATATTCTATCATCTTCTTCCTCTTCTTCTTCTTCATGAAGAAACCTTGCTCCATCAATGGCAACTTGATGAAAAGAGTGAGAAATCCAATTCCAAAGTGAACCCACTTCCTATTTCTTCATCCTCTACCTCTTGTCAAGTAGTAAAGGGTGTTATCTTCACAAGTTTCATGACTTGGTGAAGTGGGAGCTTGATCTAGCGATGCCTCGACGTAGATCATCTTCGGCACGAAGCCGACGACCTTGCCCGCCCATTTCTCCGATGAAGCCGACGCTAGGGTCCGGGATGCGATTTGTACAGCGAGGGGACTTCATCATGGAGCTATGGAGGTGGAGAACCAGATCTACAAAGGTTGTATTTCCGTTTACTTTTCAGTTAAGTAGTTAACTAGTTTTCATTTTCGCCTAAAATTCTAGTTAACGATCCGTATTAGGGTTTCTCGGCACTTGTAAAATTAGAAATTGGCATGGTTGATGCCTTATGAGACCTCCTTAGTGTGCCTAGGAACCCTTCAGTTGTGAAGAGTCCCAACATTAGACATAACGTGGTGCGAAGCACCGGTGTCTATTATCCAGGAGGAGAGAGCGAACCGGTTGGCGTTGGTGTTATTGGCAACAGGTGGATAGCGGGTCTGCGGGAGATTGACTTGCACTGCGTTCTCATGAAGGAAGGGAGCCAGTTGGCGACAGTCTTTGGTGTTTGTTTCCCCCAATCAAAGAAATGCTCTGTTCAAAATTCAAATTTTGAAATGAAGCAACGCCTTAGATGCAGCGCCAAGTGCGCTAGCGCATGTGCGCTGCGCCCTAAGCAGCGCACCACGTGCAAAGCACAGGTGTGCTACGCCCCACCATGTGCAAAACACGGGTGCGCTAGCGCCGGGTGCAATGCGCCCTAAGTAGCGCGCCACGTGCAAAGTACGGGTGTGCTAGCGCCGGGTGCGCTGCGCTCTATGCAGCGCGCCACACGCAAAGCACGGGTGCGCTAGCGCCACGTGCGCTGCGCTCTAAGCAGCGCGCCACGTGCAAAGCACGGGTGCGCCAGCGCTAGAACTAAAAGCTCCCCACCGTCAGATCAAAGATCCAATAATAATGATAAATCATTAATTAATCAGAATTAAATTCTGTTAAGAAAAGATTCATCAAAATCTTTCCAAGTAACAAGATTGTGCTCTATAAATCAGAGCACCGTTGGATCAATGATCCAATGGTGATTAAAGATCACCAAAATACAGAATAAATTCTATATGGGAAGATTTCCCAATCTTGTTAAAAAGAAGAAGATTGCCTTCTGTAAATCAGAAGCCCTTGGATCAAAGATCCAATGGTGGGGAATCCCCAAATCAATTGGAGAGAAGATCTCCTTAACTGATTGAACAAATCAGCTCACCTTATATAAAGGACTCAAGACTTCAAGTCTCAGATAAAAAAACCTAGAGGAAAAACCCCCCATAAGCTTTGAGAGATCTTAGAAAGAAGAGCCAAGCTCACAGAAAAAGAAGAGTTTCTTCAAGGTAAAAAAAATGATGAACAGAGAGATGAAATCATCTCATAATTAAAAAGAAGAATTCACTTCTTTAAAAATCATAGATCTATAAGACCAAAGTCTTGCAAAAAGAGATCAAAAGACCTCATCCTAAAACAAGAAGAAGAACATAATTCTTCTCACAGATCATAGATCTATAAGAGTAAGGTCTTTCTCAAGGAGATCATAGTATCTCATTACAAGAGGGGGGAGAATAATTCAATTCTCTTAGGATCACAGATCCATAAAGGCAAAGCCTTTCATCAACATAAGAGATTGAAATATCTCTTACAAAGTAAGAACTTTGTTCTTAAAACCTTGAGATAAAGTCTCTTATAAAAAGAGAATTTTATTCTCAGGGCGCAAACCGATCTAAGTTGCATAAAAGAAGAGCCTTAGAGCTCCAAACATAACGCACTGTGCTCATTATCTGGCGCTCAACGCCAAGCGCGTCATGTGCTCCTCACGTGTGCGCTACTTAAAAGAAGCATCTCAGCGCTCCTGATCTAGCGCTCAGCGCCGAGCGCACCACGTGCTCCTCACGTGTGCGCCATTGAACGAATAGCGCAATGCGCTCATGAACTAGCGCTTCTACGCTCTTGACTGGCGCTCAGCGCCAAGCGCACCACGTGCTCCTCACGTGTGCGCTACCCAGCAGAAGTGCACTGCGCTCTTTGACTGGCGCAAAGCGCCAAGCGCACCATGTGCTCCTCACGTGTGCGCTGATAGAACATAAATTATTCTTTAATAAGCCTCAGAGCTATAATGAATGCTCAGCATTCAACAAAACACAGAAATACTGTCAGAATCCAAATCAATACTCATCATTGTTAAAAAGGCCAAGCCCAAATAAATGCTCAACAGCCCAAAATAAATGTTAAACATTTTAACTTGATTGGACTTAGCCCAAGATTGGCCATATGTCCTTAATTCAGATTAACTGAGCCCATATGCTCATAAAATCTCAGATCTTAATCCAAAATTGGACTACATATCCCAACCAAAATTGGTTCAAGTGTACATCTCTTTACTCCTCTGATATTTGTCGTTGTAATCCTTCAATGTCTTCAGAGAGGTGACGGGTCCCGACAACCATACATTTCACAGACTATGACATCTTTAAACTGGACTGTGGGGTCCTTAAACTAACGGACTATGATGTCCTTAACCTTGGACTGTGAGGTCCTTAAACCCATGGACTATGATGTCCTTAACCTTGGACCACCATGTCCTTAAACTAGTAATCGACCGCAGTGTCCCTAAACTAAACAGCAGGGCCCAAATGCTCTTTTGTTGGATCAAGCGATCCCGTTAAGTTGATCTTAGTCTAAAATTAGACTAACGTATCCTCAACAAATGTTTAACTTGATCTTAGTCTCAAATGAGACTAACGTATCCTTAAACCCAACCCCAAACTCAAATCTAAGAAGATACGGATTTGGACTAATCCACGCCCTACGGGCGACAACATAAATTAGTCTCCGTATACAATCCACGGGCAACCAAAAACAAAACAAACACACACGACACGAAGTGACCATCTGGAGAAGGAGAAAGTGGTTACCGCGATGCGGTAGCGTAATTAACTGCAGGGGCTTGCATCTGCAGGGAAGAGCGTCCCCACAATCAAAAACCCCTCAATGAGGGGGAATCTGACGAAGTCTGCTACATCAGCCGCATCCGTTTAAATCTTCGATACATGGGGTCATAAATCAACTTGGCATCTTCAGAGAGGTGGACGGATAGCACCAATTAGCATCTGCCCCCAAATTCAGGCAAGACGAACCTACGCGGTCGCGTCTCTGTGTTTCGGAGGAGAACAGATTCTGGCACACTCGGTGGGACTCGAACCCACAATCGCCTGATTAGAACCCACAGTCGCCTGATTAGAAAACAGAAGATCAATGGCTTCAAACTGCACTAACTGCAACTGCAACTCTCGCTCCGTCCCGTCCGGAGGAGTGACTTATGGGCCCCAAGCGGCCTCCCTTTTCACAATGCCAGTGGAGCAAGTAACTCAAGCCACCACTGGGCTATTCTTTAGGACTATGATCCCACCGATGAGCTTCAATGCCCCGCTGCTGTCGCAAGAAGCCCAAAAGAAGTCGGTCTTTGATCGACTTACCACTACCGCAGCCCCTCTCAACGGGTCGCCCAAATCCAACACCTCAGTCTTTGACAGATTGAGCCAAAGCTCATGTGGGCCCGTGAAGAAGCCTGCGATACCAGAAAGGGTTATCACGAAAAAGATAGCCATTCCTGCTCTCGAAGTCGTCAAAGCGGCTTCTCCTGCCAAAGGGTCGGTCTTCACAAGACTGACTGTTTCAGCGCCCGTTTCAGGAGAAATCGTCAAGGCTGCTTCACCTGCTCGGAAGTCTGCGTTTGATAGGCTGGTTATCCCCGCTCAGCAGACATCAGTCTTCAATATGCTGACAACGACAACTTTTGACCAACACAGGGGGGTGAGGAAGTCACCCCTACAGCTGAGACAATCCTAACGGCTCGACACGCTCGACGTCGCCACTGGCGCCGAGTGAGGAAAGCTGGGGGCAATTTCCCTTCCGAATTGACTCCGCCAGCCCCAATGGTAGAAGTCGATGCTGCTGTTCCAACTGGGAACAGCTTTGAACTACTTAACAGGGTATGCAGGAACTCTCCGACCGCTGTTCTGAAAAGATCTCCTCCACCAATGGAGAATGCTACAAAGGCAAAGCTCGAACAGCCCCCTAAGCGGTTTTCCTCTAAAATTTACAAAGTCTGGCGTCAAGTCCAAGACTCGGTGATTGATCAAGACTACTCCTACCGACAGGAAAAGATGAAGGTTCGGCAAGAAGAGAACCACCCTGTCAAGCCACGGAAGGCGACAGCTACTTGGGTGCCCACTGCAACGGCCCCCTCAATTTCGACCGCCCATAAGAGGAGAAGGTTGTAGAAAATCCCTGAGTCTACGATGAATCGCAGGACCACTGAACCCAAACTCCCTAAGTCTGGGGGCCCGGTGGTACATACTATCTATATGTCATCCGGAAAAGAGGATAGCCGTATCTCCACAGGTCATCGATCGCTTACGCGATCAGTGACTAAGGCTCAGGAGCAGCAACAACAAAAGCTCCAAGAGATGCTAACAGCTATGGCCGCACTCACAGGACCAAAAGCAAGCCCGGAAACATCCTCGGAGCAGCGTCATGAGCAGGAAACGGATGCCGAATTCTTTCGGAGAATGCTTGAGAAGAAGGACAAAGAGGCTGCGGAACAAGCGGCCAACATAAAACAAATGGCCCTTTTATTCCAAGATATGGTGGGCCTGATGATCCAGACAGACCCTCCAGCTGAAGATCCTCCGATTATCCTCGAAGATGACCGAGCGGAGACGTCAAACCCCCTTCGGGCTTGTTCAGTAGCCAAAGAGGATACCATCTCAAAAGCTGCCCTGGATGATTATATAGCTCAACAAATACGGGCTCATCAAGCAAATGAAGCAACTGGCCAAGTCGTCAAAACTGGGCGACCATATCCAGGATGGTACGATCAGATCAAGTATCCGCCAGGATACACGATCCCTAAATTCCATGTATATAAAGGGACGGGCAATCCCCACCAACATGTCGCCCAGTTCAGGGCTCTATGTGGCAACACGGGGGGTGATGATAAATTACTGCTCCGCCAATTCGTTGGCAGCTTGTCAGAGACAGCATTTGAGTGGTATTCCGAGCTCCCAAACGACTCTGTCAAAACATTTGCAGAGATGGAGTTGCTATTCACCCAGCATTTCGTGAGTGCTAGCGAACGCACCCCAATCACAGCACTGATCAATGCCGGGGTGAAGCCAGGCGAAACTTGGGTCCAGTACGCGATACGGTGGCGAAATTTATGGTCGAAGTGCGAGCAGTGCATTGAAGAAGCACCTGCGGTAGGCATGTTCGTGGGTACTCTCGACCCTCAGGCGACCATTTCCCAATTTATGATGTTCTTCAAGCCGACTACTTTCCAAGCCTTGATTGACAAGCTAGCCCAAATGGATCAGATGGGCTATAGACTGTCTCCTTCAAAGCTGGAATCTCGAAACGAAAAAGGGAAAGGGAAAGCGACCTTCGTCGCCAATACTCAATAACAGCCGAGCAACTTAAAGCCGGTTGTTCGCCAAAACAACGTGCGTCCATGCCCATCCCTCGACGAGAGACTGGGACGTCCTTACTCGTTTCCCCGGGATAAAATGAGGAGACTATTCGAGCTGCCAGTGTGCAACAGACTCATCAATCTGCCGGAACCAAAACGTCCGTTGCAGCCAGGCGATGTCAACAATCCTAATTACTGCCCTTACCACCAAGCAGTAAGCCATCTAATCGAAGATTGCTTCGTCTTCAAAGGCTAGATTGAGGACCAATACCAACTAGGCAAATTCGCGCTGTCTGAAAACTGGAAGATGAACCCGCCACAACCATATGATCCGAAAAAGATGGACACACCGGGGGCATCGTGCTCTTTTGTCAAAGAAGCTCCATGGGAGGTTGCTCTTTCAGCCAAAACGAAAAGAATGCTGAAGGATCTCCAAACATGCCCGGCGATCAAATGGAAAAGTCCGCTGGAACCCGAAGTCATCAAGGGAATGCTGAAGCCGCGCCCAACTCTAAAAATTGGTGGTAATAGTCAAAACGCCAACACCCAGCCGTCAAAGTCTTCGAAGAAGAAGAAGAAGACCAAAAAGCCCGTGAAGCATGGTGGCAAGCGCACGGACCTGCAAAAACAGATTGACGCGCTGGAAGAATATAACCAGAAGGCGCGGACCCCAATTACACTCCAAGAATTTCTCAGCCACGTCCTTAAGGACGGAGATGAAGACAATGGAGAAGACTCGTCAGATAAACCTGAGGATTATGTGGCAAACTCCATATAATCTCTCATTCGTTGATAAACGGTGAAGAAGCTCCTGACACAAAGAAATTGGGGGCAGATCCTGAGCCGGAACTTCTAGGACCATCAGACAAAATGATTGACGCATTCCTGAACGAAGCTCTTCTGAAAAGCAAAGCTGATCGGGAGCGCGAGATGGCCATATTTGAAAAGGCCAAACGCCAGCGACTAGACGAAAGGGTTGAAACATTACCACCAGATCAAAGCATCCATATCGCCAGCAAAAGCAAGCTTAACGTAAGGAAACGATTCGCTAGGGCCCTGTCAATAGGAATAAAGTTGCCCTCTTTCAGAGGAAATTCTCCTGGCGGTATACATCTTGATGAAGCGGACATACATCCCAATTTCTGCTTATACCATCAGAGGATTGCACACCCTACCGAGGAGTGCATAGCCTTTAAAACCGGTGGCAGGGATATGTTGTCCACCGACAACACGTTCAACGAGTGAAGCGCAAAGATCGTCGGGAATAGAAAAGTACGACAGATGAGCGCAAAAGAGCCGCTGGCAACTGTCACATAGTTGACACCAAGGGATCGCAAGTTATCACCTTTGGAAGCGACTCTGATAAAGAAATTGCCCTCAGCCTTCTCTTCAAGGAATCCACCTCCGACACAAAAGATGCGAAGATTTGCGAGAAAATATAGCTGCGTAATTGTACGTTGCCCGAAAAATCTCGGACCTATAATCGAAACGTCTTTAAACTACTACAAACCCGCGGCATTCCTAGGTTGACGTGGTATGAAAAAACGGTATGTCCATAAGTAAGATGGGCACGGATGAAAACCCGAAAGGGCTCCGTGAGTAAAAACAGCAGGACTACCAGGGAGTTTTATGAAAATCCGAAAGGGCGCAATCACGTTAAAAGACACTTGCAAGGTCTTCTCGACCCTGTAAGGAGAAAATACCTGCATGAGATCCTTACGACTCACAAGGGAGCAACACACTTAGGGATTCCTACGATTCCTAAGGAGAAAACACACTTACGAGATCCTCACGACTCGTAAGGAGAATTCCCCTTTGAGACCCTCACGGCTCATAGGATTCAAAAGCCTTAAGCTACAGGGATCTGAACCTGTTCTTAAGCTATCACAATCTCCAATGCTGCCCTACAAGCGTCTCGACCCTTGTATACAATCCACGGGCACGAATAAACATTTCCCTAACAAAGTCCCACCAGAGACTGGCGATATGTTCACACAGTGGACAGCCCTTGTAAGTCCTCTAGACTTATAAGGAGAAAACACTCTTGTAAGATCCTTACGACTTATAAGAGAACACATACACTTAGGAATCCTCACGATTCCTTAGGAGAAAATGCACTTACGAGATCCTCATGACTCGTAAGGAGAAATACCTTTATAAGACCCTTACGGCTCATGAAGTCAAAAGCCTTAGTCGACAGGATCCTAACCTTGTTCGCTAAGCCACCTTTGCTCGATATCGACAAAGGCAAATGATGATTCGCTCCTGGCAATATCCCAAGTTGTAGCGATGCTAATGCCTAAATCGGTATCAAATCCCAAATTCGCAGCGAAAAGCCAGCAATCTACAAATGCATACAAAATAGCCAAAATGATGGGGCAATTTGCAATAAAATCAACAAGTAAAATATATGCATACAAAATAGCCGAAATGATTGGGCAACTCGCAATAAAAAGCAGCAAGTAAAAAGAAAAAATAGCCGAAATGATTGGGCACCGCGAAAAATAACCGAAATGTTTGGGCAATCGCGACTTTCGCGATATAAAAGCCGAAATGATAGAGCATCGCAGAAAAAAAAATATATAAAATGAAACTTTTTGCCCTACAAGTGTGATTACATCGATCCCTGTATACAGTCCAAGGGCACAAACGAAAAGGGAACCATACCTTCCCACCAGGCTCCATCAGAAAAAGAAGCCATATCTCGACGGTTCACAGACAGCCTGGAGATCATCTCGACATTCGTCTCGTTACAGCAGACGCGGCGTCAGCAAAGTGGAGTGACGGCAAAATCCCAGCTCCACCTCAGCATTCGTCTCGTTACAGCAGACGCAATGTCATCCCAGGGTCAAAACAACGGAGCCATGGCAAAGTCCCTAGTTCCAAATCTCAACATTCACCAACAACCTAGAGACAACCGCGACATTCGTCTCGATACAGCAGACGCAATGCCAGCAAACGAAGCAAAGGCCAAATTACTAGCTTCAGGGTCTTGACGGCAACTCATATAAAACCTAAAAGACTATCAGAGATCATCCCATACCAGCGCGGAGTGGTCACCACCTCGACGTTCATCTCGATACAGCAGACGAGATATCACCACAGCGTTCTTCCTCCAACAGGATTCGTACACGCTAAAACAAACGAAGCAAAGGCCAAATTCTTAGCTTCAGGGTCTTGACGACAACTCATATAAAACCTGAAAGACTATCGGAGATCATCCCACACCAGCGCGGAGTGGTCACCACCTCGACGTTCGTCTTGATACAGCAGATGAGATGTCACCCCAGCGTTCTTCCTCCAACAGGATTCGGATGCGCCAAAGCAAACGAAGCCAAAGGCAATATTCCTAGCTTCAGGGTCTTGACGGCAACTCATAAAAACCTGAAAGACTATCAGAGATCATCCCACACCAGCGCGGAGTGGTCACCACCTCGACGTTTGTCTCGATACAGCAGAAGAGATGTCACTACAGCATCCTTCCTCCAACAGGATTCGGACACGCCAAAGCAAACGAAGCGAATGCCAAATTCCTAGCTTCAGGGTCTTGACGGCAACTCATATAAAACCTGAAAGACTATCGGAGATCATCCCACACCAGCGCGGAGTGCTCACCACCTTGACGTTCGTCTAGATACAGCAGACGCAATACCAGCAAACAAAGCAAAGGCCAAATTCCTAGCTTCAAGGTCCTGACGACAACTCATATAAAACCTGAAAGACTATCAGAGATCATCCCACACCAGCGCGGAGTGGTCACCACCTCAACGTTTATCTCGATACAGCAGACGAGATGTCACCTCAGCGTTCTTCCTCCAGCAGGACTCAGACGCGACAATCAAACAACGGAGCCATGGCAAAATCCCTAGTTCCAAACCTCGACGGTTCACCAACAACCTAGAGACAACCGCGACATTCGTCTCGATACAGCAGACGCAATGCCGGTAAACGAAGCAAAGGCCAAATTCCTAGCTTTAGGGTCTTGACGGCAACTCATATAAAACCTGAAAGACTATCGGAGATCATCCCACATCAGCGCGGAGTGGTTATGACTCATCGGGGCTCCCCAAACTGAGCCTAACCTCAAGTAAAAAGCGGCATGGCAAAATTCCTAACGCTTGCTCTTCCGACGGTCAAACTGCCTAGGAAGATTGCTTGAAGACGTCTTGTCCAGCCCCCGAAGGGATTAGAGACACGACAATCGCAAGGCTACTCGAACAGCAAGATTGCCTATCGAGAGATAAATCAGTCAACGCGACGGTACGACAGGCAAAACTCTAGTACCACGGACCCTAACGGACCTCTGTCGTAAAGAGCAGAGGTTAACTGTGACGTTAGGACATTCTTGCGAGAACTTCTCAACTCGTCTCGACTCGTAAGGAAAAGCCTTAGGCAATGGGGATAAGGACCTGTTTCCTAAGCACTGGGGCCCTGCAAGTTGGTCCAAAATGGACTCTTGCATACTATTCACGGGCCACACTCTCCAAACTCGAATCTCGATAAGGAGGGAAACAACCACTTATGAGTCCTCTCGACTTGTAAGAGGAAAAATTCTCTTTTGAGATCCCTACGACTCTCAAGAGAAAGCACACTTGGGAATCCTCACGATTCCTAAGGAGAAAATACACCGACAAGATCCTCTCGACTCGTAGGGAGAAAAGTCTTTATGAGACCCTCACGGCTCATAAAATTGAAAAGTCTTAGGCAGCAGACCTGAACCTGTTTCCTAAGCCATCGTTATCCTGCAGAGAGTCTAAGATGGACCATCACTTACTATCTACAGGCCACATTTGCTGAAATTACACGGCAATGACACAGCGAAGAGAAGAAAGCAGTAATAGAACAAAAAAAATATGTATCTTTTATTCATGAATTCGATGGAGTACAAGTTGAATCGTATGAAAGAATAAAAAATGGATACATGTTATTCAAAGATTACAAGCAAAACAGCTACTGAGAAGGAAGCATTTTCAACAAGTCCGCAAGCTGCTCTCGCACTCCTTTCAGTACCTTCTCGTGATTAGCCGCCGCGGCCAGATCCGCTTCAATTCGAGACCTTTGCTGCAAGCATGATGAAATATTTTTATCGATTTCCCGTTGGGCAGCTTCGCGACTCTGCATAACCTGCTCAATAGAGTCGAGCTTCCGCCTCAATACAAGCCCCTCTGAGATACATTGCTGCAAGGTGTCAAAAGCGGCTCTCAGTTGCGTGGCGTTCGCTTTAACTTAGGCGTGCAGCCGGGCGGATTCATCTGAAGCCTCCTCGCGTTCCTTCCGCCTCAAGGTCGCTTCTTATTCAAAATAGCGGAGGAAGAACACACCCTGCTCGACCCATGCCTCGTTGGGAGTTCACAGCCAGAATCTCAGGAGCAGGACGCCTAAGCTCAAGCTCGTGTAGGCAGGCCTCAATCTTTCTGCAGTGGTTAACCCAAGACTCAATGACGCCTTCGTTATGGAAGTTCACAAGCGTCGCCAACATTGGATTAACCTCGGAAACAAAATCTGCAGCGAATGTAGGAGCCTCTGCGTCAAGCTCCTCAATGTAATCGCCCAATATACGCAGACTGGTCACAGCACCTTTTAAAGATGGACGTCTGGAAAAGGGCCCTGCTGGCATTATGATTTGAGACTCGAATGGAGCTGGAGTCGGTGTCACCGCTGCAAAATAAATTATAATCAGATGACGGCTCAAGAAATAAAAAAAAGGCACGAACAATAGAGTCTACTATACCGGCTGCAACAGGTGGCAGAGCTGGAAGTACTGGTGGCGCGGCGATCCCCTCGTCCCCTCCTTCAATTTGTAAGGCTACAAGTGATGCAAAGAGGAATTAGCAATGACATGGCTGCCCGTCAAAGAAAAGAAAGGAAGTCGGTTAGAAAAGATACTCACCGACAACGGCGGGCGGACTAATCTCTGACTGGAAAGAGCAGTACGGGTTCAGCACCTGATACAAGTGATCAAAAAGAACTCCTGTGAGATCACGATGATACATGGTCAGTACATGAAAGATGTTGTCCCCGATTTAAATTTATCACAAACCCATACCTTCCAGCATTTGAGAAGACATAAGAGAGGACGGAGGGGCAACGACCGTCAAAGCAGCAACTGGTGGTGCTTTTTCAGGTATCGCAACCTCAGCGCTTGCCACACCTGCATTCGAAAGGAAATGAATGTCATCAGAAAGGATTGCGAAACAAAAAAAATGCAGCGACCCGAGACCTACCAGACAAGTCATCAACCAGAACCACGACGGGAGCATCGCCAAGCATCACGACTTCTTCAATCTCATATGCGGGGATGGTTTCGCCGCCCGTAGCTTCGTCCCTAGATTCCACGAGAGCTGTCGTGACACTCGCGACGCCAGGAGATGGCAGGGAACCGCAGGCGGAAAGAGCGGCAATTGGAGCAATCCCGGACTCCTGGGAAAGAATAGCTGCTTTGGGCTCAGTAGTTGCAGTCATCTCACCCGCCACCTCCTCACCAGGACTTGGCCCTGCAGGATAAGATATATGAGAATCTGAAATTAAAGCTTTAACGAAAAGACTCAGTGTTACGTTACCTTGGGTCAGCTTTTCAATTGCTTCCCGAGCCGCACTTGCCGCCTGTCTGTAAGCGGTAGACAGGTTGCCTGGAGCACCCTTTAAAGAAGCAGGGACAGGGGAAGCAGCGCTCAAGCCTGCACCCATGGCCAAGGCGGCGTTGCGTTCTTTTGCTGCACGCCTCCTGCGCTTCCTTTCCGCCTGAGCCGTCAGAGCCGATCTTCTCAAGACCTCTGTCAAAGAGACGTCATCGTCCGCGACAGGATCTACCTCTGGAGCCGTTATGGCGTCTGTCATCGGTTGCTTAAGTGAAGTTCCTTTCAACAATACTGGCGGAACGGGGACTTCGGTAGCCGCCCTTAGAAGCGTTTCCGCACCGCCCTGCGAAGTCGGTACCACACTTGGAATAACCTGAGTAGAGGTAATCCCTGTAATAAGATGAAAAGGAGGGGTCAGATTACCCATAAGAAATAGGAATGGAGACGCGGTGAACCGAAATGTACCGATGCCTAAGGATGCTCGAAGCCTTTCCTCCTCCTCAAAAGTCTTGGGAGAAGCTGCGAGAGCTTCTTCAGTAGAGATGCCTGTTGAAAGAAAAGTGTCAGTCAAAATATGATAATAAAAATGTAATGCAATGACAAGAAATATGGCTGAGGTTTACTTGACTGTGCAAGGATGACCAGTCCCGCCTTGTGGCTTGCTGATCGCTCGGAAGCTGCAATAGCAGCCTCGAGGTCGGTATCATCTGGCGCTATGAATAGGCCTTCGTTGGTCACATACTCGCTCAGGCCCTCGCTGTAAGGAGCATGAGGCTCCTGGCCGAGTACAATATCGGCAGAAAGAATCGACTTCTTCTTCTTCTTCTGCGAGCGAGCACTGGTCGCCGCTAGCACAAGCTTACGCTTGGTGGGCACCTTGGGACGACGAGTCTCGATATCTGAACCCACGCCAGACTCGAGAGATGCTACAGTCACCTCTTTCACAGGAGCACGGGGTATCGGTAGCTCAGGCCTATCACGCGGTACCACAGCCGCAGCAGCTTCCCTTAAGGGAAGATGAACGATAGTCCGTCGCTTCAGAGGAACGTCTGGATTACCCGCCGAGGCGGTGCCTTTACGATCGAGCAATAATCGCTTCTCTTCTCTGATAACGGCGCCCTTCGAATGCTGGTACTGTTAGTTATATGTATGCCCTAGAGGCCATTACTGTACATAGGATGTATATTGTAGTGGATGCTGGGACATATATAGGGAGGACTTTCTTGCTCGACATGATAGTATGCTATCTGGTTGTCCTTTACCTTAACGTGTACACTGATTGTCTCTCTGTTACATGTTGGTAAAGCCCTTAGGATGTGTACTTGACCACCTGGACTATGATGCGGATCATACTAGTGGGGACATGGTTGTCCATAAGTACATCCTTCAAGGTCCCTAGTCGTGGGTGTATCGAAACGGGGCATCGATATACCAGAGTAGACTAGCGTATACCTTCTCGACCCATACAGATGGGCGATGGATGATCCCATATCCATTGGTGTTTGACATCAGAGATGATATACGGGTGCTCAGTGGAGACTGGGTACACTGGACGGACTTGCCGAGAACTCCCAGATGATATTATACCTCACGTCAGATGGCAGTTCTCTGGTGACACTGGTACAGAGTAGTCTGTTGACCCGACATCGTCATAGAGTCTTGTGTGATTCCCACTGTGCTTTGATTTCCACCTTACCACGTCCAAGAGGGCGTGCAAAACAGTGGTTTTTGGGTACAGTCCCGAATCACATGGAGGCAATGAGCGATAGGAGGGGATTCGTCTCTCCCGGTATAAGGAGTTGATGTTGCGCTGTGTTCGATTGGCTATAACCGGAAATCCCTGGCCAGGGTTGCTGAGATTTACTGGTAAGTGTTATCAGTAGTTTCTCGAACTGTTATAGACCTCATATCGACACGACTTATCGAGCTATTGGGGTCTGACGTTTATCACCCCTAGGCAAGATATGCGACATATCAGACGAACAGACCGGACTATACGGTAAGTGTTGCTGGTTGGATTCACAGGAGTGTGAGCAGGCTTGCTCGTTGATCTTCTGATCGCTCAATACCCGGGTGGCCGTTACGTTTAGCAGACCGCTTGCGGCTTGTGGGTGTTTGATATGATCATCACCTGCTGCCGGCGTATTGACGAGTCTTTAGAGTCCTACACAGAGGTTTCCTGGCTCAAGCAAAACGAAATAGAAGCGCATATGAGATATGTGCGGGACCGAGAATAATACCAGTATGTGATGCTGTATTCTATTCTCGCGATATGTGACATTGATCGGTTATATGCGATATAGCCGGGTTATCGGATCAAGTGTTGATTCGATAAGTTGTTACTATTGATATTAGTCGGTTATATGCAATATGACCGGATCATTAAGTCAAGTGTTGATTTAATGATTTAATGTATAATTATATATTTGATATATTACTTTACATTAACTAATATTGGTTCACTTAAGATATTTTTCTCACTTGATTGTGCACATTGTATATATGATATATTTTTGTGCACAAGATTGTATCATGTTTGATGATACATGCAAACTTGGGTATGTGTTTGTTTTAAACCATGTTTAGTTAATGGTTAGGGTTTAGGGTTTTATTTTCTTTATTTATTTTAGTAAAAACTAAATGGTGGATTTTATTGTTTTGGCTTCATGCTTCATAAAGTTTCTAAGCATCTTTGAAAAAGTCTACCATTTTGTTTTTTCCTAAACCTAACCATTACCTAAACCCTAGTTTAATCTCTACATGAGTTTACTAACCCATGGTTGCTATATGATAAGCATCACTTGAATTTTCTTTCTAAGATAATTTCATTTTCTTTTCTTATTATTGATCTTCTTCATGAGTTGAAGAATGCTTACTAGAAAATTCTAAGTGATGAAATCAAGTGAGAAATCCAAATCCAAAGTGAACCCACTTCCTATTTCTTCATCCTCTACCACTTGCCATGTAGTAGAGTGTGTTATCTTCACAAGTTCCATGACCTAGTGAAGGTGGAGCTTGAGTTTGAGTCGCCTCGACGTAGATCATCTTCGGCATCGAAGTCAACGACCTAGCCCACCCATTTCTCCGATGAAACCGACGCTAGAGTCCGGGATTCCGATGATCGCAGTGGAGGGACGTCAATACGGAGCTAGAGAAGTGGAGGACCGGATCTACAAAGGTTGTAGTCCCTTTCACTTAGCAATAAAGTTGTTTACTTGCATGTTTCGCCTAATATCTAGTTAACGATCTAGCATTAGGGTTTCTCGGCACAAGAAAAATTTGATTTTGGCATGGTTGATGCCTTGTGGAACCTCTTGACTGTGCCTAGGAACCCTACAGGTACCACGCCACATATGCATTCAGGGCTTTTGGAACGCAACCCAGCTCACTAATAAAGAAATTGGAGCCGATGTTCAATTGCATAAAATGGTGCATTGCGTTCCGAATACCCTCTTCAGTCGCAGGTGGTTCTGACAGGAAGGCCTCAAGCGGGACGCCTTGATTGTAGCTTAACTGCTGGGCAAAATGATGCGGGTTGTACCTCATGAACAACGTCGCATCATTCTGCCTAAACACGAGAAAGCCCGGCCTGATGGAGTATAGATGGAGAATTTCCAAAGCTTTCAAGACAGAGGCCCCGTATTTAAAAATGTCCCGCAATAGCTGCACCGTTGTTGTGGATTCTTTGCCGATAGTTAGAACCTTGTCAGTAAAGGTCATGCCATCTCCAACCGTGTGCGGACGAAAAAGCAAACCCCTAGCTTCCCGCGGTGTCGGATTTACAATGGATGCGTCAACTAGCCGCATGATCCGGGGGAAGCCACACCTGTCGTAGAAGGAAGGCCTTTTATGGATACCGAAAACACCAAGTACATATAGCTCGAGCCATGACATAAAGTAATGCATCGAAAAGTTCACATGCTGCACTCCTGGTTCAGCACTATCCGCCGCTAGGCTGAGGTCGTAATACAAATGAGCTAACCCAGCGACCCCGACAGCCACTTTCACCCCAATAACCATTCAGTGAGCTGGGTAGAAGACAGACGGCCTCATACGGCGAGGGTGCATCGGAAGCGCAAACCAGCTCAGCCATAACCCGAGAAACCCCAAAAAGAACATTTCATCGTCGATCCCAGGAACTGCAACCTCCACAAAAGAGACGACCAGGGTGTTGGGGAGGAAGAAACTCTTCTGATCTGTCTCCGCTGTTGGCAGGTTGCCCAAACCTAAGCCGAAAGGATCGTCAAGTTTGGAAAATTTAGCGGCCTCCTTCGAAAGGGCTTCCGGGTGGAGAAAATGAGCGATGAAATCCGTGAAATTAACCCCACGGCTCCCAGATTCGAGGAAAAGGCCCTCATAAATATTCAGCACTTTAATCAAACTAGGGAATTGGTGTTGAATGGCGTTCTCCGGGGTAAGGCCTGTCATCACTGACTTGGCACTAAAAACGTATTCATCCATAGGAAGCAGTTCCTCATAATGCTCCCCTATAACCGGTAAGCCAGAAACTTCTGCAAACTCCTCTAAAGAGATTGATACTTCTCGATCCAGCAGAAGGAAGGTGTGAGTCGGTCCACTACTCCAGAAAGTCCTTAACCCACCAGGAAGGAAGCGTAGAATACTGAAAAAGAGAAGCATAAATTGCGGGATACAATCCGGGCTTCAACAGCTGCGACTTCTTCGCCGATAAAATATACCGGGCCCGCTATAAGTATCCGGCCGGGTGACGGGGAGTTAGTCCGATCTTGTAGGGCTGTCCCCAAGGGCGCGACTCGTCCTGACATATGCGCCGCCCTAGAGTGTCCAAAGCCACCGGTGGCTGCACGGGTACTGCGGCAATAGAAGGCCGAAGGAGACCTTCTGAAGTCCAATTCACCTCCTCCACAGTATAGCTTATCGGGGGTGCATCTGCATAAGGGATCGCAGAGATAGGCTCCGAGGGTGTCGCACAAGAAAAGCTCCGGCGGCCTCTGATAATTTGATCGTACCATCTACCCCATAGATGAAGATTCTTGTGCTCCGGGTCATGGTCTTTGATCAACGCAAGAACCTCTCGGTCTACGGGCGCTTCGGGGAATCCGCCTTCTGAGCGGACAAATGGGAAGGAAGTGTCGAAAGACATGTCACCTGCGCGAAAAAGAACAAAAGTCAACCGTCAGTGCTATAATTTAAAATTCTGACACTTGGTACTTAAAAATTCGTACCGCACTGTAATGCAGTAGAGAGGGACCAAAAGGGACCCACATAATCCAGATGATATTGTATCATTAATAAAACAGCCTCATCATTTGATGAGACTATCAATTAAATAAGGAAATCCTCAATTGATTCTCATTTAATGAGAACCCCTCGGGCAAAGGAGTAAATCTCCCCTTGAAAGCAGTGCTCTGTGACAGAGTGACATCTGTCAAACTCTAATGATGAAGGAATAAAAATTCCTCAAAAGCCTGGCTCTGTAAAAATAATGGAAAAACCCATCAGAAAAATTGAAATCAATTTTTATATGAATTAAAATTCTGAGATCTTCAAGATCTATGAACAAACTCTGTGAGTTCTTCATAAGAGATTAACAAATCTCCGTTATTCAAGAGAGCAAAGCTCTGTTAATGGGTCAAGAAACCCTCAAAAGGTTTTCTTTAGATCTAAGATTTATGAAGAGCAAAACTTTGTTAATGGGTAAAACCTTAATAACATTTTTTAGATCTAAGATCTATGAAGAGCAAAACTTTGTTAATGGGTAAAACCTTAATAACATTTTTTAGATCTAAGATCTATGAAGAGCAAAGCTCTGTTAATGGGTGAAACCCTAAATTATTAAATGATCTACTCAAAAATTTAATCTTTACCTAAGATTTTAACAGAGTTTTGTCCTAAAGAAAGTTCTTAAACCAAAGAGCTATGCTCTGCAAGAGAATAAAAATTCTCAGAAGGAAGAAGATGAACAGAAATCAACTCAAGGGCCAAAGGTCCTATTTATAGGCACTGAGATGCCGTTTCAACTTCTGAGTTGATCCAAGGGCGCAGATGCTGCCACCACTGCACTCACGTGTGGGCCACGTGAGCGCAACGGTGGGGGCATTTGTTTCCCCCAATCAGAGCAAGGCTCTATTCAAAATTCAAATTTTGAAATGAAACAACGTTTCAGATGCAGCGCCAAGTGCGCTGCGCCCTAAGCAGCGCAACACGTGCAAAGCACGTGTGCGCTAGCGAGGGGTGCGCTGCGCTCTAAGCAGCGCGCTAGTGCAAAGCACGTGTGCGCTAGCGCTGGGTACGCTGTGCTCTATGCAACGCGCCATGTGCAAAGCACGGATGCGCTAGCGCTGGGTGCGCTGCGCCCTAAGCAGCGTGCCACGTGCAAAGCACGGGTGCGCTAGCGCTGGGTGCGCTGCGCCCTATGCAGCGCGCCACGTGCAAAGCACGGGTGCGCTAGCGCTGGAACTAAAAGCTCCCCACAGTCAGATCAAAGATCCAATAATAATGATAAATCATTAATTAATCAGAATTAAATTCTGTTAATGAAAGATTCCTCAAAATCTTTCCAAACAACAAGATTGTGCTCTGTAAATCAGAGTACCGTTGGATCAATGATCCAATGGTGATTAAAGATCACCAAAATACAGAATAAATTCTGTATGGAAAGATTTCCCAATCTTGTTAAAAACAAGAAGATTGCCTTCTGTAAATCAGAAGTTCTTGGATCAAAGATCCAATGGTGGGGAATCCCCAAATCAATTGCAGAGAAGATCTCCTTAACTGATTGAACAAATCAGCTCACCTTATATAAAGGCCTCAAGACTTCAAGTCTCAGATAAAAAAAACCTAGAGGAAAAACCCCCCATAAGCTTTGAGAGATCTCAGAAAGAAGAGCCAAGCTCACAGAAAAAGAAGAGTTTCTTCAAGGTAAAAAATGATGAACAGAGAGATGAAATCATCTCATAATTAAAAAGAAGAATTCACTTCTTTAAAGATCATAGATCTATAAGACCAAAGTCTTTCAAAAAGAGATCAAAAGACCTCATCCTAAAACAAGAAGAAGAACATAATTCTTCTCACAGATCATAGATCTATAAAACTAATGTCTTTCTCAAGGAGATCATAGTATCTCATTACAAGAGGGGGGAGAATAATTCAATTCTCTTAAAATCACAGATCTATAAAGGCAAAGCCTTTCGTTAACATAAGAGATTGAAACATCTCCTACAAAATAAGAACTTTGTTCTTAAAACCTTGAGACAAAGTCTCTTATAAAAAAAGAATTTTATTCTTAGGGCGCAAACTGATCTAAGTTGCATAAAAGAAAAGTCTTAGTGCTCCAAACATAGCGCACTGCGCTCATTATCTGGCGCTCAGCGCCAAGCGCGCCACGTGCTCCTCACGTGTGCGCTACTTAAAAGAAGCATCTCAGCGCTCCTGGCACTCAACGCCGAGCGTACCACGCGCTCCTCACGTGTGCGGCATTGAATGAATAGCACAATGCGCTCATGAACTAGCGCTTCTGCGCTCTTGACTGGCGCTCAGCGCCAAGCGCACCATGTGCTCCTCACGTGTGCGCTACCCAGCAGAAGCGCACTGCGCTCTTTGACTGGCGAAAAGCGCCAAGCGCACCACGTGCTCCTCACATGTGCACTGATAGAACATAAATTGTTCTTTAATAAGTCCCAGAGCTATCATGAATGCTCAGCATTCAACAAAAGACAGAAATACTGTCAGAATCCAAATCAATGCTCAGCATTGTTAAAAGGGCCAAGCCCAAATAAATGCTCAACAGCCCAAAATAAATGTTAAATATTTTAACTTGATTGGACTTAGCCCAAGATTGGCCATAAGTCCTTAATTCAGATTAACTGAGCCCATATGCTCATAAAATCTTAGATCTTAGTCCCAAATTAGACTACAGATCCCAATCAAAATTGGTTTAAGGGTACATCTCTTTACTCCTCTGATATTTGTCGCTGTAATCCTTCAACATCTTCAGAGAGGTGACGGGTCCCGACAACCATATATTTCATAGACTATGACGTTTTTAAACTGGACTGTGGGGTCCTTAAACTCACGAACTATTATGTCCTTAACCTTGGACTGTGGGGTCCTTAAACCCATGGACTATGATGTCCTTAACCTTGGACTGTGGGGTCCTTAAACCCATGGACTATGATGTCCTTAACCTTGGACCACCATGTCCTTAAACTGGTAATCGACCGCAGTGTCCCTAAACTAAACAACAGGGCCCAAATGCTCTTTTGTTGGATCTAAACGATCCCGTTAAGTTGATCTTAATCTAAAATTAGACTAACGTATCATTAACAAACGTTTAAGTTGATCTTAGTCTCAAATGAGACCAACGTATTCTTAAACCCAACCCCAAACCCAAATCTAAGAAGATACGGATTTGGACTAATCCACGCCCTACGGGCGACAACATAAATTAGTCTCCGTATACAATCCACGGGCAACCAAAAACAAAACAAATACACACGACACGAAGTGACCATCTGGAGAAGGAGAAAGTGGTTACCGCGATGCGGTAGCGTAATTAACTGCAGGGGCTTGCGCCTGCAGGGAACAGCATCCCCATAATCAAAAAACCCTCAATGAGGGGGAATCTGATGAAGTCTGCTACATCGGCCGCATCCGTTTAAACCTTCAATACAAGGTGTCATAAATCAACTTGGTATCTTCGGAGAGATGGACGGATAGCACCAATTAGCATCTGCCCCCAAATTCAGGCAAGACAAACCTACGCGGTCGCGTCTGTGTGTTTCGGAGGAGAACAGTGTTGTGACCGGGACGCTTGCAGAAGTTGCAGCGGGAGTTGGAGTGGGGCTAGTTGTTGCTACAGGTGCCGGAGTATTGGTTGTTATTGTTGTTGCAAGCGAAGTTGCTGTTGTTGGTGTTGTGATTGTAGGAGACGCTTTCATGCTGTTGCAGAGGGTGATATGAGGAGCAATTGGGTTGGTTGGCATAGTTGGGACTTGAGAGAGAAAGACGGACATGTGTCTTCCTTCTTGAGATGGCGTTCATAGTCTATGAATTTGTCATAGAGCTCGTCAAAGCTGATGACGTTATCACGAACTCGGATAGCAGCAGTGACTTCTTTGAGTTCAGGTCCAAGACCAGCGAGAATGTGAAGAACAAGGTCATCTTCGAGAAAAGGGTGGTCGGCGAGAAAAAGATTGTTGGAGATAGATCTCATCTCTTGTAGGTACCCGCTTATAGATTGCGAACCATATTGATTGTTGACGTAACAACTCCAAATTCTATGTACAGAAAATTCATTAAAAGTTAATGTACACTTGGGGTATTTACAATTCTTATGAATGCTATAAGTATTTGTTTTGATTTAGAACAGTAAGAAAATACTTGTAGCACATTAGTAAAGTCTTGCACTGTTGTGGCGTAGCCTCTATAATCAAATCCCCCCAGCCACATTATCTTTTTAGTTATTTTTCTTTTAATTTTTTTAGAAGCCCAAGAGTGCACGTGCACTATACGTAATAGGGTAAGTTACAGAATAATCAAACATGTGAAATGTAAAAAACCAAACGACCCCGACCCAATACCCCAACACCAACCCCACCCGTCGGGAATGACCCGGCGACATTGCCAAAAGGCCCGGCACTGCCAGTATCACTGGTACCAAATGCCTTCATATTTTTTTCCTGCAACTCTTGGACTCCCCCCTTAACTCCTGTATTGTTTATTTATTCTGCACATTTACAGAGAATATTAAAACCCTTCAAATTCTATTTTAATGCAAAATTTTAGTGCATTATTCATTCCCCCTAAACCCTAGATTGCCCTATAAATACCACCCTCATTTCACCCCTCCTCACTCACAATTCCCTGCCAAAACTCTCAAGAAATTTCCAAGTTCCTATAGTGTGCAAGTGGAGTTAGCGAAGGGCGAAACTCCGACGAAGTTCCGGCGACAATACGAGGAGTTTCCGGCGACGAAACGACGCCTTGAAGCTCTTTTAGGACCCCCTCTCTCCCTTCTTGACCCCAAGCCAGTAAGTCTCATTTCCCCTCTCATTTTCATCTTTAAAAAGTTTCATTTCTAAACCCCGACGGAAGCGGAGTTAGTCTGACTTCCGATTCGGTTTTCTTTAAAAACTACATTTTTCTTTAACAAGATAAAACCATATTCTCGTAGGTTGATTAATAAACATTAACAAATTCAACAAAATAAGTTTCACATCAAAATAATCATTTTTGTGACATTTATCGCATTTTTACATAAAAATACCACAAACTATTCATTTCGACATTATAACCTTTATTCCTTGCTATACTTTTAGATAGTTCACGAGATAATGACCTACCTCATCACAACACACATCTCTATAATAGCACGATTGATTTTGGGACAATAGAATACGGGAAATACGACCTTACAAATAAATACCCTAACTTATAAAACCGTTTTCTTTAAAAAGATGTATTAACAATTTCCATGCAATTACGCCTCTACAACCCATTTTTGGGGGATCCGTTCAGGATGGTGTGGATTATCGCACATCCTCGGGCTTAGTAAAGCGAGATGCAGACCTCTGTAAGGAGCATTCGATCTCGATGGAATTTTTATACATTTTTTCTTTAGAAAATAAGATTTTTACATGAAAATAAATAAAATTAATTTTATTAAATATGTATATATAATTATTACCAAAATACTTATTTTAAATATATATAATATTCCATATTTTCAAAACTCAAGAAAAGAATTCAAACATTACATAAAACCACCATGATAATTCAAAACAATATTCATATTACAAATAAATACCATATACTATGAAAATTAGGTTTTTCTCACTAGAAATTTCACATCTATAAAATATACATCTATGAAAACTCTAAAGATGATAATTAAATGCTTTAGGTGTATTTTGAAATTATACCAAAATTATTTTACATAAAACCCCTCAAGTTATACTAAAATACAATAAGGACCCTAGTAAACATAGGTTTAAGCGGGGCCGGTCTCTTAAGCCTCAGGGAGCCGGAGATATGGGTGCTTGCCTATTTAAGCTAGACAACCTAACAAACGGTGTTATCAATACGGTAATTGTCTTGAAAAAAGACACAAATCCTGTCGTCCATGTGCAGCAGTTACCGATAATATCAAAACCTAATTCAGGACTTCAATTTCTTTTCTAATTGTCTGACTCAGACTGGATCTAAATATAATCAATCTGATTTGAATATAATTCAAGTATAAAACCACAATTCAATATGAATCCATATACTCAATATACTCAATCTATTCAATCTATACAACTTAACTAATCGAACCATGGATATACTCCATTTACATGTTCATCCATTATATCCATTCCATTACTGATATTGTGGTTTCAGCAAGCCATCCATCTATACAATTTATAATACAAGGCAATACAATACAAAAAAATACAATCAAGACATTGCGGTGTTTATAAGGGGTAGATTGGTATGGAAGGTGTTAAAAATTGCATGAGACTGCAACCATAAGACGCCTAACATGAATCTCCATTGCCATTGGACCATGGTTGAACGGTTCCTTGTACTCCATATACCTTAGTCTCCAGGATAGTGAGACTCCTCTCGTATACACTGGCATTTTCTGTACCAAGCTACAAACAACAGTGTTGACAATATAATACAACTTTAAAAGTCATATTCTTCTTCTGTCTATTCTGTCTCTTCTTACTTTTGGAACTTACCGAGCGATTGTTCGCTGACGACATTCCTTTTCTTCTTTCTTTGGAATGCTGTCAGGTGAATCGGACCTTCTGGAGACAGAGCCCATCATCGAGGACTTGGATCAGCTAGCTTTTGACCCGGAGCTCTAGTTACTTGTACATTTTATTTTCATTTCTGTTATGCCATTGTTTAGGCATTGCTTCAGTACATGTATTTTCATTTCAGTTGTATTGTAAAAAGAATGTTAATAAATAAAGTTGTTATTCATTACATCTTGTCTCTTGTGTATATTTTATTTTATATTGCTTAGATACGCTTAGCGTGTTTACTTCTGAGTAAATACGTCGCGTGACCCGTCGCGCCTTCTGCCCGTACACTGGGAAGCGGGGCGTGACAGTTGATAAGGCGTTCCTTGAGTGACATAACTCGTGAGTGAGATTTGTTCTCAAGGAGAATAACAAGTCGATCCAATGCTTCCTTGGAGGAGAAAATAGAGGAGATGTGGGGCAGGATCGTCTCGACGCAGCTGCCGAGAATAGCGTTGAGAATAAATTGATCATAATTATACCATTGATGGTAGTCGGGATTTTCAACACGCTTGGTGATGTCATGGATGTCAGTGATAGTTCTCGGAGGAGGAGACTTGGAACCGTTGATGTGGCCAAGGAGATCGTGGTCAATTAAGGCCGATTGAATTTGATATCTCCACACGGTGAACTTTATGTAGAAAAGTTTTGTTGGGAAAGGGAATTTGGAGATGATAGAGGTTGAGTTTTGAGAAGAGGCCATGGATCAAAAATGTCACGTCCCGCTTCCCAAAAATGACGGAAACAGGCACGTGAGAATCCCGCGACATATTTATTCCGAGGAGGTCATTTCCTGTAATAAATACGCTAAGCATTTATAAGCAATATAATATACAAGAAAATTTGACAAGTGAAATAAAACTTCAACGACTTTATTTACATTCAACTTCCACATAGTTTTGATACAAGATATTGAAATTAAAAGTAAAATGAAAATGCTTAACGGTGACGTATTAAAAATAAACTGCTGAATGAAACTAGAAATTAGTCTGTGTTTCGAGTTGAGTGCCGACCATTGAACTTAGTTCAATCTTCCCAATATCTGACAAACATTCCAAGGAAATAAAGAGAAAGGAATGTCATCAGCGAAGTCCCCAAAAAAAGAATTATGAATGTGAATATGATAAAGGACATTATATAAATAGAATATGAATTTTTGGTATGGTAACAGATAGGTAAAAATGTCTTTTAAACGCGGGCATGGTAATATCTCTTAAACATGGCGTTATATAAAAGCATGATAATGTCTGTAAACTTGATTACTCTATTCTAACGTGTTATTTGTAGTTCGGTAAAGAAGGTATGTATGTATATACAAGAGTAGTCCGTGAAGCTACATACCAACAACACGTTTCGTTCAAGGCCCTATGAAGCCACGGGACAATAGCACATTGATTCATATTAGGTGATTTTTAGTGGACTTTCGTGCCACAATATACATTCTTTACCAGACTGCCTCTTATCCCCGCGTATGTTAATTTATAGTTAAAGTTAAAAGTCTTGATCGAAACCATAGATTGTAAAAGGTGAAAAATGAAGTCGAGTAAGTCAAGTAGAATGCGAGTCATGTCAGTTGCAATCCTGAGTTGAATTTGTTAGTTTGAGTAGATTGAGTTTGAGTTTAAGTTCAATATTAGGTTCGAGTTTAGATACGAGTTCGAGTTTACATCAACTTCGAGTTTGTATTCAGGTTATAGTCATATCTTATTAATAGATTTAAATCTTATGAATTTCTTGAGTTTGAAAAATATCGATAACCGCTGCATATGGACGGCATGATTTGTGTCTTTTTCAAAAAACGATTATCATTGATAATTTCCACTCTAAAATTACGATCTATATTTAGGGAGAGATAAGTGGTGTATCATTGTATTTGGTAACCCCGAGATAACTGATAAGAGAAAATACCATTCAAACCAATCTGCAACCTAAATACATAAGTTAAACTAGTATTTTGATTTCTAAGGTATTTTAGGAAAAATGTCATTTAAAAATTCTGGAGGATTTTTAATTTGCCCTAAAGCCTTGAAAATGTTTTTAATAAAAATATGTTGTTTAAAAAGTCAATATTTTTGTATGAAATCGTATTTTATATTTTGTGGTATTTTAGCGTAAAAATCTAACTTTTAAAGTTTATGGTATTTTAATGAAAAATATCACTTTTAGAAACTTGATGGTATTTTTATTTAAAACTTTAATCTTTTATTTAAAAATATAATTTTCACAATTTGTTTTCATTGAAAATACAGATTCATAATTTATATAAATTTTCAACGATTTAATTTGTTTTAAAAGTCGCATTTCTTTCAAAATCGTATTTTATTCATTTCGAGACCGAATTATCCATGAGAAGTTCTGTGTCTTACTCTATTATCTTAAGAATGTGCGATGAGCCGTACCATTCATAAGCGGGTCCCCTAAACAGGGTTGTAGAGCCGTTTTTGCAAAGGATAAAAGTAGCGATTAAAAACGTGTTTTATAAAGCGATGGTATTTTAATGAAAATTGTTTCTTTAAGATAAAATATGTAACCAAAATATCGTGTTACGAAACCATGGTGTATGTAAGTGGGGTAGGTCGTTACCCCATGAATTTCTATAGGTATAAGTTATGACAAAGATGAATAGGTATGTGTAAGTTCATGGTAGCTATTTGTTATTTGCATTCTAAATATTATTTAACATAGCAATTTTATTTTAAATACATATAAAATTACATGAGACATGGATTGCAAGATGATAGGATGGTAATTCATGATTTCTTAGTATCATTGCATTGTAATGAACATGTCAAGTTTGCAATGAATATATATTTTCTAGTTAAAATTAGCTTATAATACCGTATTTGTGGTGATGATGAGAGGAGAATAAAAAAGAGAAGTCAAGGAGGACTTACCTACAAGCATGAGAACAATTCTACGATATGGCAATAGAGGAGGTTCAAAATGAAGAAGAATGGGAGGGAACTTACTCGCAGTGTGAGTCGGTGTAACAACTAGCTCACCGTTGATATGTAAAATGGTTATCTTCGAGCGGAGCTTCGATGTCCATGAGTGCCCAGTACTAGAGATGAAGAGGAGGAAGTAGGAGTAGCATCGGCTGGAAGAACCGAGACAGAAGATGGAGGAACGAACTCGAGATCGAACAACGCACGGAGAAACGTGGCTTGGACTTAGCTTGCAAAAGAGACTTGATTTAAGAAGTATTGAGAGTGAATTTTTTTCAGAATAATTTTGTGAGGAGATGACTTGGGATGGCTTGGTATTTATAAGGGATGAGGGATGGGTGTATGAGAAATAAAAATGAATTATAAAGAAGTAATAAAAGAGATGAAAAGTCTCGGATGAGTGGGGGAGTTTGGTATATAAAAAGGTGCAGAGGATAGTTTAAGAGTCGCACGGGCCCAGCACGGACCCACTCAGGTCCAACTAGGCCGCTACTTGCAGCCAAATCTCGGCTAAGTCTCGAGCTTTGGGCTCGGGGTTTTGGTTTAGGGTCCTAATTGAATACATCTTTTCTGTTAAAACTTTTCGTATCTCTATGTAATACTCGTGCAAACTCTTAGACTTCCAAAACGTCGAAAACAAAAAATATTTAAGGATGATGGGATTCAAACACGCAGATTATGGAACAGCAGCGAAGAGACTTAACCAATAAGTTATAAGGAGTTTTTTATACATAAGTTATCAAGAATAATTTATAACCCGAAACTAGAACAAAATCACGTCCTCTTTTATTAATTAAAACAACAGGTATGGTACATGGAATTCATGGTCGTTACAAAAAATTGAGCTTTTAATCGTAGGGCTCTGATACCATAAAAGATCTTAAAAAAGATGCAACTTTAGGTTTGAACTTAATTGATTTATTTTAAATCTTAAAGGTGTATATATACACTTTACATGATGAAGAAATAAAATAAAATATTTCCCCAACAAGAATAAACTCTTTCCTAACAAATAAAATCTTTCCTAACAAATAAAATCAGAAAAATTATTGAAAGATTTGTAATCACAAAAATTTGCATTAATTATATAAATCTTTCCAAATACTCCCCATGCTGATTCCTGGCTCTGCCTCTGCAGAAATCACTGAAGAAGATGAAGAAGAACCAGGGCTAGGGCTAGCTACAAAGTTTTAATTTGGGGAAGATGGATTGGCAACAACTTTAATAGGGTATAGAGGGAAATAGTGGATGGAAAAAAGAAAAATAGTATTATGGGCGTTACACGTGATTCATTTCTCATTGTTTTTTCCTTAAAACTTTTAACAGAATAGAAGTAAAAGGGGTTATAAGGTAATGGAATTAAAGTACAAAGGGATATGAGGTAACAGAGAAAGTTCTAGTAGGTTTTCAAGAATTAGACCAAGCACATGGATGTTTACAGTAAATAAGCCATTTATATATATCAAATTCATTATCATATCCTAAGTAGAGAACTTCTAAGAGCCTAATTTGGATAGTTTCATGGAGGAAATGCAGAGTGCATGCACTTCCATGAAACCAACTTCACTAACCTACTTATATAATTAGTCAACCCTAATAAATTATTTTTACCATTAATTATCTCAAAGAAATGAGTTCCTTAAGATTCAAGAAGCAACAACTCTCATGCTAACTTATCTCTTTACCCAATGGGCAGAGTTGTCCCCATCACATCAACCCTTGTTTCAGAGATAGATCATAAATTTGCCTATAATTATATTAATATTATCACTAACTAAAAGTCATTAATTTTGTGAAGGTTAAAAAGAGACAAATCAAAGAGTGGAGTATTTGCACCATTGTTTCCTCACTGCAGGGCCTCAAAGAGTCCAAAGACTTTGCTCATGCTTTGTTCTCAAAACATGGGTCCATTTCTTAACCCCTTATATATATCTTCAATTACTTTGATCTCTCGATACAAGGCAAAAAACTAAGAGCTCCAAGATCATTCATTAAATATTGAATTGTGTTGTTAGAATTTCATGGCGTGAAGCGGATCGGATCAGCTGGGCCTTCCCGGGTTCCGGTTCCACCCGACCGAGGAGGAGCTGCTCAACTTCTATCTCTGGGGGATGGTCTCGAAAGAAGCTCGATTTTAATATTATCGGCACGATTAATCTCTATCGATATGATCCTTGGGAGCTTCCAGGTAATATATACATCTCTTTTAAATGTTCCTATCGCTTATATTCTAATTGCATCTCATGTATTTTATCACTCCAAATAACTTTTCATTTTAATGGTTAAGGCTAGCCAAGATAATTTTGATGGTCAAGACTAGCCAAGATAGGAGATTGATGCTTTTTCGTGCGGAGGGATTGGGAGCAGTCTAATGGAGGGAGGCTGAACCAGACGACTGAGAGAGGATTCATGAAAGCCACCGGATTTGACAAGGGCATTTGTGGTGCAACTAACCCGAAGCGACTCATTGGACTTAAAAAGACCCTAATATTCTATATGGATCGGGACGTCTTGTAACAACCCCAAAATTCATATACCTTCATATTATCTTTCTTCAATAAAATACTGTATTTATTTGTTTTTAGTATTTTCCGTATATTTTTGTTTTCTATTAAATATATTTTTTTCTATTTATCCTCTCATCCTTATCTCTAATTCATTTTTTTATAAATCCTAAGCCACTCAGCCACTCACACAGGCTGCTTCCTTACCAAATATTAACTCAAATTTTCTAGGCCCAAATATTGTTCCTTTTAACCCAGAGCCCAAGCCATTTAATTTTATAATCTTCTTTCTTTATTCTTTTCTTTTCTTTCTTTCTTTCTTTTCTTTAAACTGCGAACCAAAACCTACTTCTTCTCTTTATTTTCTTCTTCTTTTTCTTTCCCTCTTCTAATTACTGTTCATTTCCCAAACGCACGAGCGTTTCAAAAAACCAAGGCCCCTTCTTCTTCTCTCTCACTTCCCACAAACCCAACACCAAATCCCTATTTGACAGCCTATTCTACGTGTGCCGGGCCGAGAAATAAGGCTCCAAGGCTAGGCCCGAGTCCGCGTGAGCGCCACGATCATTTCCATGCCTCAGGCTTTCCGTTCCAACGACTTTTAAATTTTTCGCGCAAAGGTGTTCGATGAAATGCTCCAAAGAGAATTCTGTCGTTCCCATGTTCTAATCGCGAGCAAGTCCTCTTTCTTTTTCTCGATCTCTCTCTTCGTCTCATTTTTCTTTCTTTTCTTCTCTTTCTCTTTTTCCTTGTTAAAATCCGTTGTTCCCGTCTTGTTTTAGCTTCCATGTTATATTTCGTATACGCATATATTTAGATGTATATAGGTTGTTAACATATAGTAGTTGTTCCTTGTATTTAAGATTATGATCGCATATTGTTTCCATGTTGTGACAAAACCTTCATGCATATATATAGAGAACGCAACTTATTGACGTTAGGAAATGAACATAAAACAATATTGCAATCTTATATGTTCAATAAAGATTTTCTTTATTATTGTTCAAAACATGTATATGTTATTGTTAAACATTAGTTGTAGATAACACATGGGGTAACGACCTATCCCACACTCACCGTTCGGATCCTAAGCCACTAAAGATTGGTTAATAATTTCTAATGTTTAACAATGGTTTCAAAATGTCCAATACATAGGTGTTTATCACATAGTATAATTTCATATTAATTTTACAATGTTAGAACATACCGGATATAATACTTTTGTGTATTGAAGTATACATATTAACATTCAAATTGTAGTGATTTAGGTTTAATAAAACTTTATGTATATAGTATCACTTATAATTAATGTTGTTTACATATTATTATTTTAGTGGTTTGTTAATACAGTTTATATTTACAGTTGTAGTCATATTTTATTTGTAGTCATATTATAGTTTCTTAACTTTAATTGTAAATATAGGTTTTAATTAAAATACCCTCAATTTCCAAAAAGTTAGGATTTTCCTTAAAATACCCTCAATTTCCTAAATTAGGGTTTTTATGAAAACACCCGCGAAATTTTAAATAGTATATTTTTACTAAAACACCATCAAGGTTTTAAAATAGAGTATTTTACACAAAACCCCCTCGAGACTTTAAAATAGGGAAATTTTACATAAATACCCTGAAGTTTCCGAATGTCATATTTTCACATAAATACTCTAGGATCTCTAAGACTTGTATCTTTCGAATAATTAAATAGCAGATAGATTTAAGTGGTATCTTCGCTCTTGAGACTCGAGGAGCCGGAGCTAAGGAATCACTAAAATACCATGAACTTTTGGGGAAACCCACTTTCTTCGCATGACATGAGCCGACTCAATTTTGATGGAGCCGTCTCAAGTCGCGTCGAGCCGGCTCAAAATAACTTTTGAGCCGTCTCTTGAAACCAAAGAATCAAAGCATGATTATAAAAGACTTGTGGGCCGGCTCAAAACAACTTTGAGCCGTCTCAAATTGATACAAATACTGATATTCTTGCCTGACATGTAACCTGAATCGTTTCTGATATTATATTTGTCACAACTCATGCTATGCAATGCTTACTTCTTGTATCTACACAATTCACATGATTAAACTTATTACATGCTAGCGTTGACTTGACTTGAATCATGAATACAACTTGACATGAATACTTGAATTTGACATGAATACTTAAATTTGACATGAATACATGCAATTGATATGAACTCAACTTGAAACTTGAACTTGTACTCTCTCTAATGTATTCATGGTTTCGGGCAAGACTTGTGATATTAACTATAAATTAGATACGCGGGGTGCTGGGTAATTTGAGTGTGAATCCAACGAAATTTCAGGAGTCCCCCTAATATATGAATCCATGAATACTAACACAATATACAATCATAAGGGCCCGCATTTTCTTACCTCTGAATTATAGGCTTAGATTCGTGAATACTTCAACGACGGTTGAAATCTCGTTACTAACACACTTGATTCATGCCCATGATTCCTTGCCCTTAGACATTAACTATAAATAAGTGTGTATTGGTTGACACTCACATTTGAAGTGTCGTTAAATTAAATGATCTTGTAGGGACTTTTTAGGACACATTGACATTCACTTCATATTCACAAATACACATTTATTACATACTTATGTTGACCAACCCATGCTATACTGTATTGCCATGCTCATGTATAAAGTTGCCTTGTTCACTTGATTAGGTTTTAATATATAGCGGAAATGGATTTTCGAAATTTCAAGAAAGCAAAACCAAACCCTCACACAAAATCAAATTTAAGGCCTAAAACTTGTTAACTAAACTAGGAGTTTAGCTATTATAATCAAGAACTACAACCTTTGATGACTAAGTCCTTCTCTTCTATAGCTCCTTAATGAAATCCTTTGTTGAAGGAACAATCTTGAAAGTAGATCCTTGATGTCCTAGATGATCCTGAGGCAAGTAGGCTTTAGCTGCAACTCCACTTGAAGATGTAATACTTGAAGTTAAGCAACTTGAAGATGTGGTCTTGCTAGAACTGATCTTTAAGTGATGCAATATTTTTCTCTCAATTTTCCCCCTCTTTTCTTCTCCTTTTTCCTTTTTCTTTCTCTAAAGAAATAGCTCAAGAGAGAAAAGATGAGATGAGAATAAAAAAACATTAAATAAGAATAAAGAAGTCTTCATCTTTTATCTTCTAGTGAAGTGTAGAATCATCTTAAGCCTTCTACACTTTTCTTTTGCCTTTGAGTCATTTCTTTTTCTTTTTCTTTTTCTTTTTCTAAATTAAAAGAAAACCAAATGGTTCTTATCTCATCTTGTGTGTTCCTATACATACTAACACCATGTATTATCATACATGAGTTTATATATATATATATATATATATATATTTATCTCTCTCACTCACACACACACGCGCACATATATTAAAAGAGAAGAAATTATAAAGAATATATGATATTAATAAATATACATATATCAATATATACATATATTCAATTATTAAATCAACACTTAATTTAATAATTTGGTTATATCAATATATATACCGGCTAATATCATACAACGCTCGATTAAAACTGCGTGTATCAAATATACGTGTTTAATCAAACTTCTGCACATATCCCTATACATGCCCTACATCATTTTGCTAAAACCGAACTAATCTCTGTATGGGACTCTAGAGACTCAACAATACGCTGGCAGTAGGTCAGGATCACATCCATAACTTACAAGCACGTCAGTGGCTCTAGCTGTACGTAACGGCTATCCAGGTGTCTGTCGAAGAGGAAAATCGATAAACAAGCCTATCCAAACCCCTATAGAGCCAATCAGTGATATTCACCGTACAGTCCGGTCTCTTCATCTGAGAGTGTCGTATATCAAGTCTGGAGGGTGGAATCTGTCACACCCCCAATAACCCAAAAAGTCGTGCCGATTAGTGACCTGTAACCACTATAAATACAACTGATAACACTTATCAGTTTATCCCATCCGTCCTGACTATGGACTTATGGTTACAGTCAATCAGGCACAGCACAACACCAACTCCCCATACTGGGAGAGACTAAATCCTTCTGATCGCTCACTATCTCCATGTAGTTCGGGACTGTACCCAACTAAAATCTGTCTGCACGGCTCTTTACAACCGTGGTAGGGTAATAATCAAAGCACAATGCGAAACACATAAGATACTATGACGATCTCAGGTCTACAGACTATCCGGTACTCATGCCACCAGAGAACTGCTATCTGACAATAGATATAATACCATCCAGGAGTTCTCGGTAAGTCCGTTCGGTAAAACTCATTCTCCAATGAGCACCTGTATACAATCTTGGGTGTCAAACACCAATGGCTATGGGAACAACCATCGCCCCGGTCAGAGTCTAGATCGTATCCACTAGTTTACTCTGGAGTATCGATACCCAGTCTCGATACTTTTTCGACTAGGAACATTTAAGGATGTGCTTGTAGACTATGCAGGTCCCACTATCATGATCTCTATCATAATCCTGGGAGTCAAGTAAACATTCTACAGGCTTTATCAACATCTATTATCGATAATAATTACAAGTAGAAACTATATACATGAATGATAAAGGCAAACCAAATAGTATACTATCATATTGAGCATATATGTCCTGTACATATATATATGTCCAACAATTACATTAATTGCCTCTAGGGCATACATATCTAATATCATGTACCATTTAGTTGCTATGTATACTACCATTCCTATTCACATGTTCATAATTTCCATCCATGCTATATTACATATCGTCTTGCACCTATTTATATACATCACATCTGTTTTGAGGACTTACCGAGCGCAAGTTCGCCGACGGGCATTCCGTCACGTTTTCTTTTTTTATCCTGGGAATGTTCGTCAGATGACTTAGAGACGGAGGAAATCGCACCGACGGAAAAGGAGTACTCTCAACTTGCATCACAAGCGGTCAACTAATTTCTTTTCAGCTTTCAATTATGTATGCCTCTTATTTAAGGCACCTTATGTTATTGTATCTATTTAAAAACATCTTGTTATCAGTTTGAACTTTGTGAAACTTGAATGTAATAAATAGTAGTTGAAAATTTTCATTCTCTTATTTATTCTTGTTATATTATATATTACTTATTTATGCTTAACATATTTGTTACGAGAAATGATTTTCTCGAAATAAATATGTCGCGGGCTTATCACGTGACCGTTACCATTCTTTTGAGAAGCAGGACGTGACACGTCTTGAGGGTCCAAAACCGATTGGGTCATACATGAATATTGCCTTCCCGATCCCTATTCCTTCTCCACATGTATACAATGATATGATAAGTTCTTTTTTCTATTAATTTCTTCCAAATTTTGAAATTTAAATCTTGTTTTTTCTTCATATATTTTCTAAACTCATTAACAAAAGTATCTATAATTCCCAATATTTTATATCCAATATATCACCACACTTCAATCCTGTTGTCTAACACAAAATTAATCCAAATATTTATCATATTGCCACCATGCCAAACTACAAAAAATTCTCGTTACATATATATAGTTACATTAATAATGATCATTAATATATACTTAATTAATTATATATACATGATATAGTTCTGTGCAAGATCTATAGGAAGGCAACATCACTGAAGGAGATAAGAGCAACGAGCTGCTCAGGAACAAGACACAAGTAGTGCTTCGATACCGCAACCAACACGTCCGTATCATCTTCTGATCTTGACTGCAGCTTCCAGATATCGGATAGCTTTGATGTGGTAGATGATGTTAATGAATTATTAGCATTCAGAAGAGAAAGAAGTGAAGAAAGAGATGGAAATGTCTTCATCATCGATAATTGACGATCAATTGGTGGGTTTAGCGGAGATTGAGGTCCTGGTAGATAATGTAATGAACTATTGGATGCAGGATCCGTTCTTGACGCCGGTGAGGAGCCCGTGGATGGAACAGTTCTGCTGGTCTCCGTATGCTTGCTTACTCAACTTCTAATAAATTTTCGCCATGGCGATGAAATTTTGTACCGATCGAGTTTGGCAAAATTTTAGTACATGATTAATTACTATTCTTTTTGGAAAAGATATGAGGAGAAGGGTACTATTAAGCTATATATGCTTTGGTAAGTGGTTAATTCTGTTTGCTGTTGCATAATAAGAAGAGAGAAATTAAACCTTTTAAGAACACTGGTTGAAACAAATTAACACTCGCAAGCACACCCATTTCAAACAAATCTGACACACAAACTAACTACAGTTTATTCAAATATCAAATAAAAGCTGAAGAAATAGAACATAACGCAATTTATGTATCTGTAACCAATATAACAAAGTTCCAAGACTAGCTAATATGCTTGAGGTTTTTCATATCCAGCAAAATTAACCTGAGAATTTAGCCATTGCCTTCACACATTGCACAATACTTCCCTCTTTTTCCGGCCTTGCATCCTTCGGAATTAGCTAGGACATACACTTCTGCAGCGACGAGTACCAAGAACTTAAAACCAAGTTTCTCCCACGAAGTAGATCGAACTGTCTTAGACGATATAGCTGCAGCGAGGGCTGAGGGTAAGAGTCGCATACAAAAATATCTCCATTGACACGTCAAGTGTTTAATTTTATGTCCAGAATTTACACCAGGGCAAAAGAAGTACACTAACAATAGGCAAACCAAATGCATTGATGCAACAAAAGGCTCTCTCTCTATTTTACAACTAAAACCAACTCTCTCTTTTCTCGCAAATACACGCATGGGAAAGGACTCGTTACAATATTATATACTTTTTCCACCATTTTGCATCTTCATTTCTAGGCCTGCCGCATGGGAAAGGGCTCGTTACAATATTATATACCTTTTCCACCATTTTGCCTCTTCTTTTCTAGGCCTGCCGCTTCGTTACGCATGTCGGCTGCATCGTTGTGCATGTCGAGTTTGGATAAGGCCACAGCTTGCATGTAAAAAGCCATGGGCCATTCGGGGTATACACACTGGGCTTGCATTGCATCTCTAAGAGCAGCATCAGGCTGGTCGCACATAAGATAGCAAAGGCTTCGCCTTGCATAAACCGTCGGTGAGATCATCGTTCCAACCTTTAAAAACTGCATTCACAAGCAACAAGGAAACCAAAAATTATTACCACCACCACCAGTTTTTTGTACATGTGCACATGCAACTACAGGAGTGAATAGTCTTAGTTTAAAATTTTAGCCTCTAATTGTAAATCTATATTGTTCGTATGCGAAAAGTATCACTTAAGAAGAATGTGGGTGTCTAGAAGAAAATTCTTTTCTAGGCCACTAGAAAGCCAACTCTTTTCTAGGCCACTAGAAAGCCAACTCTCTATTGTTTTTTCTTCAATTTTCCGCACCATTCATCTTGATCACTATATTCTAATAAATACACCCACCAAAACTTATGTGGTTTCAATACACAGCTCTTAAATCAGATAATTACAAATTTTAATGGTTGACGCATAATAGTAAATTTTCAAACAGAGAATCAATGGGCAAATGGTATCAAAGTCACATGAAATTTTGTGTATATATGCTTCAAGTCATAAAGATCAAGGATTCAAGATGGACAGTTCTGATCATGAAAAAATTGTGAAGAGTTAAACTTTTTGACCAACGTTGGAGAGAATCTTCCTAGGTTAGCAGAGATACCATTTTATAGACATTGATGATAAAAAATTTATGTTACAGAAAAGTGAGAAATAAATGTTTTCTTTGAATAATGGAATTTGATTTCTATAACAGTTTAGTTGGTCACATCACTAAATGAAAAGCATGTGAAGACAATTGTCGAATAAAATTGCAGACCCTCGTAGCAGTATGTATTATAATTAATATATCTGCATTTAGAAAGTACCGCAAAGCAATTCTCTGCACATATATCATGGTCTCTTGAGAGTGCAAATAGGGCAACAGTCACCCCAAAGTTAATTTTCTTGTATGGTTGACTTTAACTTGATAACGGGTAGCCGAAATCCCCCATCCCCCCCCCCAACCCTTCGATAAAAAAAAGCAACCCAAAAAAACAACATAGGGGGAAAAACCTAATTTACACGTGATAATTGTTCATTATGAATTCCGGTAGCAATGACCAAACCAGTGTAAAAGCCACGGGACAACATCAATGGTCATCTAAAAAACCTAATTTACTAAAGATGTCCCGGGAAGGGGGGGGGGGGGGATTCATGCCACGAACTCTGACGAAGAGCCTCCAATCACAGCACAAGTTTCTAGAAAGGAAACAGATGACAATAATGACACAAGTATTGTGTCCTTTATAACACTACTTTACAGTAAAAGAGTGCATGTTTCATAGCCAAGGAAAGCATATGATAATACCTGAGAATAACAATCAATGGCTGTCTTAAAATCTTTATCTCGGAAGGCAAAATCCCCTCGCTTCCTCGCATCCAACATGTCTCTCATTTGTTGTGTCCACTCCTGGAATGATAACTGGTAATGAAGAAAAATAATTTCCGTTAGAACTTCTCCCTAGAAACTATTGTGTAAGGGTATACTGCATCTAAGATATGAATTACAGGAAGTCACCAAAACAGTTCACGGATTGTAGAGAACACGGTAACCAAAGAAGGGTGCTTTGGTTAATGGATCTTACCTCATTCGTTCCTTCGTCATCTCTGTAGTGCGTCATTACCAGAATTTGGTGAATGGCTGTGAGGTCCATTCTGGAGCAGGCTTCTCCCATTGGAGATAGTGGGTGCTGAGGAGTAGCAGGAGCCTCTTCATGCTTTGGAATCCCTAACATCACATAAGAAGGCACCTAAAAGGCAATATATATTATTTGATGCCAAGTCGAAAGATCTGAACATCCTAATCTCTACTATTTAAAACAAAAAGGGATGGGGTAATTTGAAATCCTTATTTGAATCCTAATACAACACAAAGCAAGAAATATCGTTGTAATTTAGCGTAAAAATAACATTAAAAAAATGTACCTAACTCTTCAAATCTTCTCAAATCCTTAAAATTATACTAAAAATAGTAAAAAAATCTTTATTATGTTACCTAAAAACCTTCTCAAATATTTGTTCGCAATATTAACACACAGAGACATGCATCACACACTCACATCATAATACTAGTGATGCATGGTCTTTATGCCTGTCATTTATGGTTTCCAATGCATCCATATCAACACACCAGAACTCCTGTGGAGGTTTAAGGGTTATATTATTATATATTATCTAAACAATTCCGCTACAGGCTAGAACTATGTGGTTTCATGCCTCTTATCTTCTTTACTGTTTTTTGTTCTTAAAATCTGAATAAAATATGCACCAAACTAGTGGCTTGCCCCTGGATGGCTCAAACACTGTATTTAAGTCAAATTTGGATAGGTAGTAAGCAACTAAACAATGTGTTAGAGAAAGATTGAGCTAAACTGTTCTTATTACTTTAGCTACTTATATCACTCTTTACTGCCTTTGATGAGATGTGGTGATTCATACAGGCATACACAGCACATCACTAATTTAACAAAACGATTGCATGGCTTCGCTATATTTGTAATTCCCCTCTTAAATGGTTATTTTGATGAGGAGCAAAAGATTCGATCCCCTTATTGTACTCTCCAAATCTGACAAAATCTAAATTACTGTAGAATTAGCATTATTTTAGCAATTGGATGCTTTTCTCACACATCAAATTGAAGGAGAATCCATATATTAAAGGTTTTTTCTTTGAAAGTTTTGACATTTGAATTACAAGTCACTGACCAACCTGCAAAATTCAAAATCAATGCTGCATCTAGTTGGCATAAGTGGTTAAGCTTTGATTATTATGCCATATTGTTTTCTAAAAGGTGCGAACGAGTAGAAGGTAAATGCACAAGCACATAAGAAGTTTAACGATGCATTCATCATTCAAGAAAAATATTTAATCAGGGTACCATTTTAAGATGAGCATGTAGAGAGAATAAGACTATCTTATCTAATGAAGCTAATGTGTAGATGCTTCTTTCCATAATTATATCCTCGTCTTACCTCTGATTTGGTTTGTAATGGTTCCAGTGTTTCAACCAGGTCTTTTGTATTCGGACGTTCTCTTGGTTCATACTGCAAACACCGAGAGGCTAGATCTACCAGTGCCGTCGCCTCTTCCGTTGAAAAGTTCCCCTCCAGGTGTGAATCCATCAAAACTAGAATGTTTTTACCTCTTATCATATCAAGAGCCTGCTTACATAAGCTAAATGCGTGAATTAAGAAAACATAACAAACAAAGCATGTTGCGGAATCAAGGGCAAAGATTCTCCAAATAACAAAGATTATCTGACCAGAATATCAATTTACACTCCTAGATATTGGATTATGTACTCTACGCACTTGAGTCTATACATGTGCTAAAAGCCACTTATGAAGCATATATGGAAGGGATTTTGATAAAGCAAGAGCATCATGCCTTGCTGATGGAATCACTTCTCCCATCACATGGAAAAAACCAAACCAGATGGAAACACAGCGTATTAATCATCAATATCATAGCATGACCCCACCTAAGCAAAAACTCATAAAGTCATATCCTCTAATTATGGGAGGGCCAATTACAAGCATCAATTATGTCGATGCACAAAGCAAAACTATATATAAACCTACTGTATTGATAAAAAGCAAATAGGCCCGAACTAATTAAAACGCGAAAAAAGTCATGATGGTCCTACATTGCTTCTGTTGACCAGGATTATTGGGGGAAAAGTGACCATGAACCTATCTTTACGGACCATAGATAACCAAATACTTGACGTATATGTGAAATGTCCCTTCCACTACACCAAAACTCCGAAGTTGTGATGAGAGATTTATTTTGTGGCAAAGTTGCAAATGGGAATTTTTTTTCTAAGAGTAAAAGCAATGGTCCAATAAAGTGTAGTGGTATATGGGGTATTTCTAGAGTAGGGGTATCTTATAGGCTTTGGGGAAAAAATCTTCACCTTTTTTATGCATCAATTATCGCCAGATAGAAATATTTTTCCATATTTTGCCCTTGTCCGAGAAGGGCACCTTAGGAATGTTCATTTTTCTTTTTGTAACCCAGTGGAATCATACATTGATATGATTAGTGAAGCCTTTGCTACTGGTATAATTTCAATGGCTCTTTTGGTCTATTATGTCAAACAAGAACTCATACTCCCAAGTTTGGGCCGATAACCAAGTAATATTCACCAACGATTAGACCAAGTGTCATAACCCGGAAAAGAGATCTCTGTGGTTATGATATGATGTTAGAATGATAGGAGTATTCTCCGATAGAACAATGGGGAGTTGCGAATTCTATTCCGAAAGAGAGCACGATCTGAACTAAAAATGAAATGATACCACTCCTATAACACAGAGACACTTTTTGGATGAACCGGAACTCCGGAGTTTGAAGAACTTTGTGGTTAAGCGCCCTCGAGCTAGAGAAATTCTGGGATGGGTGACCCCCTGGGAAGTGGCCCCTGCTCGAGTCCGGTTCATTCCAGGGAAATTCTGGGATGGGTGACCTTCTTGGAAGTGGCCCCTTCTCGAGTCCGGTTCATTCCAAGGGACAACCGGACGGCTTCGGTCATGTGATGACTGATGATATGTTTACCCATTTTCTGTACCCAATAATCTAAGCCCATTCTTCTTCCTCATGCCCCTTAATAATGGCATCTCAGTCACTGTTTTCTTTACCATAAAGTGGTGCATCTTATGTACCCTATAATTCAGTGTCATGCTTATAATTGTTTATTGTATATTAAATGAATTCACTTAAGCTTACCACATGCATTCACCAACATTCTAGACTCGTTGCACCTACTACTCAAATCAAAATATGAAGTATTCTTCTGCAGTTCGCTCGATATGATAAAACAGCAAAGGAAAAATTCAACCAGCCAAACTAGGATGCATGCAAGGGGGAAGAAGATTTTCCAAGATCTCTATTACACCCCTATCCTTGGCATGTTATATCCAGTATACCACTACACTCTATTAGGCCCCACCTTCTCTTACTCTCACGAAAGCTTGCTGCTATATGTAACTTTATAATAGCACCAATGCCGCATCAAAGATGTTATAGCAAATTTAAAATAAATCATGCCCTTGAATTTCGTTCTTAACTATTCAAGTATTCACTTGTGTTGAGAAGAATCACTTAGATTATTGGGTACAGAAAAGGGGAAAACATGTCAATCAGTCATCACATGAAATATTTGCTAAACGGTATTTAACCATGCTAAACAACTTGAACTGGCAGTTATACCTTGTTCTCAAACCTATCAGACTTGACGTCATCCCCACCTTCCTCCAGTATATCACTGGCAGTCCCTACAGTGACCAACTAACGGTTCGATGAACCACTCTTTACATTTGTTGCTTTCGATCTGTACTAGACAAGCCCATTCTCACCATCTTTAGTGAAAGAAAAAGAAGCATACACAGCATAATATAACACTTCAAAAACAGCTTTTATACTTGTCTCGTAAAGTGTTTTAGCTTAATTTTATTGGGATGTCACAATCATACAATACTTTAAAGTACCTCTTGTTTCTTCATCCATTTCTAATTGCACGAATTATTACCTCAAATGCACCATGTTATGTATTACATAGAAAAATGTCAAAATACATTAAAAGATAGCAATTTTCTATGTTTCAATATTAAGACTATATCGTCATGAATCACAAGCTTGTGTTCCACCAAATTTACCTTATTCACCAAAAGGCCATTATAACTTTCAGCAATATCAATAAACTACTATTTACAGTTCCAAAAATATAAACTAATATTTTACAAATAAAACATAACATAGTGATGGTCATCTATAAGAAGCAGGATATGTATGAGTTACTTACATGACTTGGAGGGATGCGCTTTCCACTAAGAAGATCTAAGAGAACAGTGCCAAAGCTAAATATCACACTTTCAGGAGTGACCCTCCCTGCATAAATAAAGTATAGTAAAACGTTAATTCAATTTTTTCCCATTACTTTCCTGTTTTAGCAGGAAAAAATAAATGCATAAGTAATATGTCAGAATATCACCAACTTAATGTTGCTCACAATAATCAGTTAAATGCAAACTTCAGTAGAAAAGAAAATGCAAGAAACTAACAGCTTAAGATAATAGCTTTCTTAGAGAATTTCATGTGCTAGTGCTATACCTTTTATCTTACCTTGAGTGTTCTTGTGAAAGTGGTGAGGGGATTGGATTCATAACAAGATCAAATGGTGAAAGTAAATGTGACAGGACCAATAAAAACAGTTAACAACCCACCATGGCTGGTGAACAACAATTTATACATAGAGAGTAAAAGACAGTCTGAAATGAACACTAAAAGGATGTATATTGAATAGTTGAATTGTACCTATTAAAACGAGTAATAGAGGGTTAGTGTGGTTAATCAATGGGTTCATGGGTTTATTAATCTTATTAGACTATCACAGTTTATTTGATATTCCTGAAAAATATACCAAAAAGTTTAGAGATATCTTTATCAATTATTAAAACATCCAAATTAGACATAATTAATTACTAAAGCTTTGCCAATTTTTTTATAGTTACTTCTAATATTAATTTATAAAAATTACTAATTTTAAAAATCCATTTTGTCAACCCATAGAGAATCCGATATTATGATCCGAGAGGACTCATACGGCCAATATGGTGAATTTCGATCCCAAAAGTGATTGTCCGATACTACCTACAAATACCGAGATTTCAGGCCTTGCTAGTTGGTGCATTTTCACACTAACTTAAACCCATATATCCATATATGAGATTTGGCTAATCATAAAAGATAAATCAATTGACAGCATTTTATTAATTGTTATAATTAATTTCCTCTATAGCTTGAGGGGGGGAAAACTCAGTAACTCCTATCGTGCATGTGCAGAATGTGTTGATATAATAAAGAGGTGATGATCAACAAAAAATTTAACTCATATATGTCAGAAATTAAACTATCACTCCATATGGAAGGTCTCATACAAAAATAATAGATTCAAGAAAGAGGCGTATGCTGTTTGGGTATGTCCTGTGTCAGGGGAACTGCCAGCATTGTGATGTCTGATCACTGCCAATAAATATTAAAAAGATTCCTGCCCTTTGTTCTAGTCTTCTAGAGCATCATAATCATTATTCAATATAGGGAAAAGATATAAAGAACAGCAGTAGGCTGAGCTAACCTAAGATTTTGCACAATCTATTATCTACATACAGGTTTATTGGTATTAGCCTATTATACTATTTTAAGTAAATAATTCAGTAAAGATTATGAAATAAATATCCTCCAACACAATAAGGGTATGTTTGGGAATGGAGTTGAGCTTTGTAAACTGTGGTTTCATGAAGTTAGGAAAAGTTAACTCCAAAATGCTAGCTTTGGCTTGTTTCGCAGTTGGGACTTGGCACCGATTTTGGAGTTGAGATAACTGCAATTTTTCAGCCTTAAAACTGCAATAATCTCAACTCCAATCTGATCAAAGTGTACCAAACTCCATTTTTGGAGTTTGGAGTCTGCAAACCATAGTTTGCATGCCTCCTACCTCCACTTTAAAATAAACCATAGTTATCCTAACTTTGTATCCTAACAGGGCCTAAAAAGGTACCGTTTCTTAAATACTCAGGAGGTGTGTAAGCTAGGTTTGTGCTATAGCTTTTTCCATCGCTGCTATTTTTCATTAGACCAAAGCATGAAAGACGTGGATCACCATCCTGCAAAAAAGAAAAATAATAATAATTAAATAAAATAAATAATCTCCTTTCTCATAGATCATGGACTATAGAGGTGACACCCTGGATATAATACACCTAACGCTCAATGAGCAAAAACAAGAAAGGTTGTATGCAATAATTGTCAGAAAATAACATTGATATATATATATATATATATATATATATATATATATATTAGCAGAAGCAAATCACAAACATCATTCTAATGGGCAATAATTATAAATAAAATGGAATAGAGTACTGTGATGGAACATTCCCTCAGCTTCAGATTTCCACAAGTCAAAACCAATATTGTGAGAAAATCTGAAAGACAATTTTGGAATGTAGCAAAAGAATAATCAGAACAACCGCTTGTCATTTCAAATACATTTTTGGCCCACGACTCATCACCTTGAGCTTTTTAAGGTTTCAGGAGGTCTTTGATTTATATCCTCTCTTGGTCAACGCCAAAATAATTTATATCTCAACTTCCATCCATTCAATATTTCAACACTCGGATTTTATAGTTATAAGCATAATAATAATTTCTTGTCCTCCTGCCCTCAGTAGGGTGGCACTGGGGTTCCCGAGGAACCAGAAGGGTGAGGCATATTGATATATTAAATTTAAATGAGGGGGCGGATTATACATTCACAGACGAGGGGGACGGATTATATATTTATTTATATGAGACCACAAACGGGCTTTCAACATAAGACGGGTTCCATCCAATAAGACTCGTACCCTTTCAACATAAGACGGTATCCATCCAATAACTCAAGCCTTATGGAGGTTTGTCGCATCTTATATCTTATACACATACGCCTCTCATAGTTTTTCCAATGTAAGACTATATTATCTATATATCTTAACACACCACGTGGATCGTACAACACATATAAAGGCTAGTCTCTCAAAGGCAAGTAGACATCGCCCTCAAAGGTGCAACACAACGTAAAGAGGCTAGTCTATCAAAAAGCATGGAGACGGCTCTCTCTCAGAAGTACTTTTAAGTACAAATCCACGAATGTTATCAACCTGGCTCTAATACCATATTAAATTTAAATGCTCACGGACAAGTGGGACGAATTATATATTTATTTATATGACAAAAATGGGCTTTCAACATAAAACGGGTTCCATCCAATAAGACTCGTATCCTTTTAACATAAGACGAGTTCCATCCAATAAGACGCGAGCCTTATAGAGGTTTGTCTCATCTTATATCTTATATACATACGCCTCTCATAGTTTTTCCAATGTGAGACTATATTATCCATATATCTTAATATGATTGGAGTTCATGGGAAGTTACGCAACTTAAACCTGTCATTTTGTGGAGGATTTGGCTAGAAAAGAATAGATTTTTTCACAATAAAGTTGTAAATTTAGTTACTTGCTTTCCTGTATCATGCACTAGACATCTATCTCCATAGAGGACCCATAAAAAGTTGAGACAAATTCATATGCAGGTTGCAGGTGACTGAATGTGAGGGCAGGGTGAGAGAGGAGACGGATTACCTAGGTGGGAGAGACCAATAGTTGCGCACATATGCAACGGTGGTCATGTGTGTCCACCGACATACGTCTGATCTGCTATTTTGAGTACTGTTTGTAATTTGAAATTGTTAGTGTTTTGTTATAACTAATTTTTTAGTATGCTCAGATTTGTGTGGCCAATGAGATGCTTCTTCAATGTTGCTACTTTCTGAGAACTTTTATTATACCCGTTTTCTTAAAAAAGATGTGAGCATAAGCATCCCATCTTTTCTCAGCGGGGAAAAAGGGGGTAATAACATTAATGTCTAGTCCTAACTCTTGAGTGTTATTTTCTAAGTACCGGTGATCCTGATGGGTGCTTCATTTATGCATCTGACTTCAGTGCAGCTAGTTCAAGAAAGTGAGGATTCAAGCAATTGTTAATCTGTGACACTGGACTAGGTTCAAGTAAGCGAGTGCAGATTCAAACAATCAAAATAATTCCATTTAAGTGACGCTGGTTTAGATAATGCAGATTCAAGCGGAGATTCGAGGAAAAGTAATGTAATTCAACTGCCTCTCGGACTCCCTCCAAAATTGGGGAAGAATAGATTCTCTCCTACTCTTTCTCCAACCAGCAGCGACTCAAAGCTACAAATTTTTCACACCGTGATTTGCAACTCAATTCATTATAACTGGAATCAACTCCCACCTATCATACCTAAAATTCTTGAATGAAATATAGTATCCAAGACTAACCAAAGCCACTTAGATCTAAACCCAACCAATCGTGTTTTCTGTTAATGTATGGAATAACCAACGATGGGTCCGACCTGACTCCACTCGGTCCATGAGGCCGAGCACAAGTCCAAACCCATGGTATTCAACCCATGAGGCCCACCAAGAGATCTTTATACAAAGAGGGTAGCCCATGTCGACACAATACCCTAGATAATTAACTGAATCTTCATTGATTGCATCATGACCGTACGTGATGCCTATATAAGCCTCTCCAACATGAAGGTAAAGATATGCCACAATTTCTCCATAAATAGAAACCCTATCTTTCTAAGAAAGATTGAATTTATGATCTGGGGAGGGACCGGAATATAACTCTGGCTTCCAATCCCTCACAGGATTGAAGATCCGGCGGTGAGGCCTTTGCCCAAAACTCCCACCCTACAAATCTATTGATAAAGCCCAAGCTACCTCAGCGCCATGCTCTATCAATTGGCGCCGTCTATTGGAAAGAGCTCCGCGGTAGATCTTAGATCTGATGTCACGCCCCACTTCCCAAAATACGGAATACGGAGAGTAACGAAGACCAGTCGTGCTACCTATGGTAAGGAAAGATCCTTCCATAGTCACATAAAAGCTGTCTAGCTAATCTGTCAAAAGATAATATCTAATAACAAAAGAGATAATACTGATAGTCATGCTGCAAAGAACCCACAAGGAATGTTAAAAATAGATTTACCAGTTAATGGATGCAAATAAAGATCCAATACAATAGGTTCGAATAAAAAACAAAATCCGAAAAAAGATACATAAGTCCTAACGTCCCATAAGGACGCACATGCTAAATACTAACCGAAAAGAAATAAACCTACGGGTTGCTGATTTTCGGCAAAGTCCTGATAGCTGCTCTGGTCTTGCTCAGCCTAAAAATCCATCTTTAAACCTGAGATGGCAAATCTCAGGGATGTCAGAATATCCCAGCAGTACTCAACGTATAAGGTGTGTGTGGTGTAATAACATGAATATATGAGTGTGGTGAAGCCCATGTGCGCAAGCAGAAACACACACATATATACACATTAATACAGACATGTAAACAGGTCATGTCATAACCTAACTGGTCACTAAAGGTAATCTATCATATCGTGAGTTCGAGTGTGTGCGTCAACCTCTACAGAAGTATTCCTAACCTAAGGATAGGGCCCCGGAAGCTAGAAAACACGGACCCAACTGTGGATTGAACATGCGACCGATATAGCCCCGATACGAGCTGTACTAACATGCGACCGATATAGCCCGGTACGAGCTGCCGGCATAAGACTCGTGAGATCCTGTTGCACAAATGTACACTCAAACTACCCCACACCCCGCGTATTCGTATCTACTATGGCAATGACTAGATCACTAATTAAAAATGCTGAAAAAACCGGAACTTGTCATATGGTAATTGTATAGAAATGAAACTGGTTAGTAGTGTGTCATGGTATGCAGTTCAGCATCCTAATTAGAGATCTCGTTCTTAAAAGACTAGAGTAAAGAATAATCATGACATGCCAGATGTAATTGTTATCCGGTAATAGTAACTGCATGAAGACGATGCACAAGCTGGTATAAGTCACGATTGTTATCTTTACCGTTAACCTTAATATGAATATACTAATCACAAGCTGACTAGAAGGATATATATATATATATATATATATATATATGATAGGTTAACAACTTTCGAACTTTATTTGTAGTTAAATAAGTCTCATTGCAGATTCACAATTAATCTAATTTTCTTTTATCATTTTATTGCATAAAAGTCTATATTCTTCTAACAATATAAAATAATTGGATACGAACACTTTTCTTTCTATTTTAACAGTGCAGAAAAATACACACACGAGGGTTGCCGATGTGCATCGACCAAAAGTAAAGCAAGAATACTTGCCTTGCAGATAATGATCACGGGAAAACGATGTACGAAGATGCGAGGCACAATCTCAGCTAAAGTTCGACTTGGGACCTAAGTTATACGCTCCGCCTAGATTGATTTAGCCATAAGTCAACAGTACACCGCACTTAGGGTATAATTGTATGTGTGTATCCAAACATGCTTCTGCTGTATTTTTTTAGAAAACATTATATTTCAACTGTTATTATAATTTACTCATGCTTCACAAATAAAGAAAAACAAGAATGAAACATACACTGAGAGGGGAAAGAGACGGCTACACCGTAGTTAGGTTCGAGTATTGATCTGGTGCGACAGCGGCGATAGGGGATGACGTCGGTGATTGATGATGGGTGCAAGCAAGGTGATGGGTAAAGTCTGAAGTCGAGTCGAGGGGGCGCCGGGGTGTGCTCGGGTTTGGAGATAGGTTTAGCGGTGGAGGGCTGCAGTGGTGATGTGGCGGCTGTGGCGAAAGGGGTGGTCGAAGATGGGGGAGATGGTGTTTGGGCAATTGGGGTCTCGGTCGTTGATGGTGGAGGTCTCGACGAGGGGTGCGGCGGAAGGGTAAGGCCTGTGACGGTGAAGCGAAGGCGACTGGAATTAGCTGCGGCAAGATGGGTCGGTGCTTCTGGTGTTGAGACGTGGCTATGAGGAGGATCGGTTATGGGGGCTGGTGGCGGTCTAGGGAGAAGGAGAAGGCGACAGAGGGGTGATGATCAAGGAAGGTGGCGGCGGTAGTGAGGTGGAAATGAGTGCAGGCGATGGGTCGTGGAGAGAGGAGATGGTAATTGCGAGGATAAAGGCGGCTAGGGTGGTGACGATGTGGGTGCTCGGGAAGCGGTGAAAGGGTGAAGATGAGGAAGGAAAGGAAGGAAGCGGTGGTTACGGGGGTTGGGAAGCGGTCTGCGGCGATCGTCGGGGTAAGAGAAGTGGGAGTCGGGGTGCACGGCGATGATGGTGGCGACGAGGGTGGAGGCGTCGTCGAGAGAAAAGAGAAAAAGAGAAGGAAGAGAGAGAGTTGCGTGTGTGTTTAAGAGAGAGCGAGGAAGGTAAATATATAAATATATTTATAGATTTGAGAGAGAGATTGTTGTATATAATTAAATATATATATATATATTTTTATATGTGTGTGTTAAGAGATTTTGTATGGATTTTTCTTATTCTCAAACCAACAACAAATGAAGTTAGGCAAAGAAATATATTTGCAAATCAAATGTGAATAGGCTAGTTTAAGAAACTTAAATATTGTTTTGTTTCCGCTAAAGAACTAACGTATATTACCTAAGGACTAAAGATTTTCATATCAAAATTGTATACGACAAAAGTTAAAAAAATTATACTAGCAACCTACCATGAAGTAAATTTTAAAATTATAGTAAAAAATTTTTTATTAAAAAAACAATATCTCGATAACTCTGGAAATACTGTATCCAAACCATCTTACCCACCTTACAGAAAATTTCGTCCTCGAAATTGGAAGGAAACTACAAGATTAAGGAAACAGATGTAGGTACTTTTGAAGAATCTCGTCCTCACGCTCCCAAGTGGATTCCCTGCATGAACGTCCGTCCCAAGATACAAGAACTAAAGAGATGATCTTGTTCCTCAACACCTCTCTACGATCGACAATGACTGTATGTTACTCTTCATATGAGAGGTCAGTACTTAAGATTAATTCCGAGTGATCAAGAACATGACTGTCATCGCGGACATATTGACATAACTGGGATACATGAAATACATCGTGGACACCAGCCAAAGAGGGTGGGGTAAAGCCAATCCGTATGCCACTACTCCAACGCGCTCCACAATCTCGAATGGCCTGATAAATCGGGAACTGAGTTTCCCACGACTACCGAGTCTAATCACTTCTCGAGTCGGCGAAATCTTAAGGAAAACATGATCTCCTACATCGAACACAAGAGGTCTTCGAATAGCATCTGCCCAACTCTTCTAACGATCTTGCACTGCTTTGATACGGTTTTTGATTAACTGAACCTTATCAACGGTTTGGGTTATGAGCTCCGATCCTAGCAATCTTCGCTCACCCACATCATCCTAGCAAAGTGGGGAACGACACTTGCGCCCGTAAAGTGCCTCGAACGTGGCCGTCTGAATGCTCACCTGGTAGCTGTTATTATAAGAGAATTCCACCAAGTTAGGTGATCCTCCCACGATCCCTTGAAATTTAGCATGCAGGCCCTCAATATGTCTTCTAATATCTGTATCGTATATTCAGACTGTCCGTCAGTCTGAGGGTGGTAAGTTGTACTGTAATTGAGACGAGTGCCCAAGCTTTCTTGCAAGCTTCTCCAAAAATGTGAGAAATCCTATGTCCCTATCTAATACTATACTAATAGACACCCCATGTAACCTTACGGTCTCTTGCATATATTTCTCTGCTAACGTCTCCGTCGACTGTTACTCGAAAAGGTAGAAAATGGGCCGCCTTTATAAGACGGTCGACGATTATCCAAATAGCTTTATTGTCCTTAGGACTCCGCGGTAAAACCGTCACGAAGTCCATAGTGATGTGTTCCCAATTCCACTGAGGAATGGGAAGTGGTTGCAAAAGACCAGCCACTCTCTGATGTTCGGCCTTCACCTGCTGGCACACTAAGCATTTCGACAAATAGCGGGCAATCTCCTTCTTCATGCCATTCCACCAAAAATATTGTTTAATATCCCTATACATCTTGGTGCCATCCGGATGCACTGAATAGGATGAACTATGTGTTTCCTTCAATACTTTTCGAATCTCGCCCTTTGGCACGCATAGTCGACTGCCGAATCTTAAAAAACCATTTTCCTGTATCAACAAATCTTTTCTCAATCCGGCCTCTACTAAACTCCGGAATTTATGCAATTGCGGATCCCCAGCCTGTGCAGCTTTAATACAATCTACTAACTAAGATGCACTTGTAGTTGCCAATACTGTTCGTATGTCCCCTGTTCCACCACATCCAAATCGAGTCTCTGAAACTCATCAAGGAGTTCCTTCTGGCTAGTCAACAGTATTGTTGTTGGTCTCCGGCTGAAAGCATCCGGTACCACATTTACCTTTCCGGGATGATATTGAAAATCAAGATTATAATCAGCCATGAACTCTAACCACCTACGCTGTCTCATATTTAGCTCTTTTTGTGTGAATACATACTTCAGGCTTTTGTGGTCCGTATAGATTTCCACTCGTTCTCCCAAAAGATAATGCCTCCAAATCTTTAGAGCAAAGATTACTGCGGCCAACTCTAAATCGTGGGTTGGGTAATTCTTCTCGTGCGTTCTCAATTGACGCTAAGCATAAGCTACAACACTCCCACACCGCTTCAAGACGTAGCCTAGCCCGTTACCAGAAGCGTTACTATGAATCACTAGTCCTTCTGTCCCATCTGGTACAATTAATATGGGTGGAGTTGTGAGTTTCTCGTTCAACTCGAACGTTCGGTTGCATTCTTCTAGCCATACGAACGGTACTCCTTTCCGAGCAAGTCTTGTCAACGGCTCAGCCGCTCGCGCGAAATCTTTAACAAATCTTCGATAGTAGCATGCGAGTCCCAAGAAACTTCTAATCTCTGCTACTGACTTTGGTGCTGGCCAATCTTTCACTGTTTCAATTTTCGCTGGGTTTACTGAGATACCATCTCCAAAAACGATGTGGCCCAAAAATTGAACTCGTTCAAGCTAAAATTCGTATTTACTAAGTTTGGCGTATAACTTCTCCTGTCTCGGTATCTGTAACACGATCCTCAGATGTTCGGCATGCTCCTACATGCTATTGGAGTACAAAAGAATGTCGTCGATGAACACTACGACAAACTGATCGAGGTAATGCGAGAAAAACTCGGTTCATTAAATCCATGGACACGGCTGGGGCATTAGTAACACCGAATGGCATCACTAAAAACTCATAATGACCGTATCGAGTTCTGAAAGCTGTCATGCATACATCCTCCGCTTTAACCCGAACTTGATGGTACCCCGACCGAAAATCCAACTTAGAGAACACTCGAGCACCACATAACTGATCGAACAAGTCATCAATCCGAGGTATAGGATACTTGTTTTTAATCATAACCCGGTTCAACTCTTGGTAGTCAATGCACATGCGTAACGAACCGTCCTTCACTAGTAAAACTGGAGCGCCCCACGGAGAAATACTTGGGCGAATGAAACCCTTGCTGAGGAGGTTTTCTATCTGCTTTTTCAATTCTGCTAACTCAACTGGTGCCATCCTGTAAGGTGTCTTAAAAATCGGTGCCGTTCCTAGTAGTAATTCTATCGAAAACCCCAAAGCACGAGGCGGGGGCTGGCTGGGTAAGTCCTCGAGAAAGACATCCAAGAATTCTCGAACCACGACCGGTGCCGAACTCTTATTAATCTCCATTGACGCTAGTATGTTGTTCGTCGGCTTTGCTCTAAACTTTATGGGTCCTAAAGATTTGCTGCCCCCAATAAACACGAACTCTGGGTGGTTAGGAATGCGAAAGATTACTGTTTTGGCCCGACAATCAATGTGTATGAAAGGTGCACAACCAATCCATTCCTAAGACAACATCATAACTACATGTCCCAATCAGCAGGAAATCTGCGAAAAGTTCCCTGGCGCAAATCATTACTGGACAAAACTTACACTCTAGGTTGGTGGCAACTACTCCATTTCCAATGTGAATGTCCCAACCTCAAGTCAGTGTTTCGTGTGTAATATAATGTGTTGTGGCAAAAACCAAAGACATAAAACAATACGAAGCCCCGGAATCAAAAAGTGCTCTAGCAGGAACAGAACAAACTAAAATGGTACCTGAAACGACATCTTCTGATGCCTCTGCCAGGTCAGCCGTCAGGGTAAAGGCTCGCCCCTGTCCACGACCTATGTTGCCTCGCCTCTGATCAAAAAGTTATTTCTGAGGCTGATTGCGCACTACTCTCCTAAGACAACTCCCAATCTGGTGGCCACTGGCACCACATGTTAGACATAGACTCTTGGTCCGGCGGCAATTCCTCTCAATATGTCCCAGTATCTGACAGTATCCACAAACCAGAGGTTTTCGTTGTGGTGGGATTGCGGTACGCTTCATCTGAACTCCTCCATGCTGTTTAACTGGAATCTTTCCTGAAGTTTGATTCACCGGGCGTTTAAATCCTCCACCCTGTAGTTTCTTCCTCTTATCCATAATTGCCTCAATCCTGCAGGCTGCATTTAATACCTCAGAATAAGTCCCCAGATTATGTAAAGCTAGTTTCTCCTGTATCTCCAGAGCAAGGCACTGTAAAAATCTCCTGGCACTGTCCTCCTGAGCCACCATCGAAGGAGCGAAACGACTGAGTCGGATAAACTCAGCCGCTATCTCATCCACTGTGCGATCTCTTTGCCGAAGCCTGATAAACTGCTGCTCCATTTCGATCCTGGCCGACTTGGGAAAGAATTTCTTAAGAAAAGCCATAAAGAAATCAGTCCATGCAATCGGTTTTTTCAACTTGTTCTCTTTTGCGAGCCACCAAATTCTAGCTATATCTTGCGACTGAATCTTGACTATGTCCACTCTGTTCTCTTCTGGAACTCGGGCGGCTGACAGCAAATTCTCCATGTCGACAATCCACTGCTCGGCATCAAGTGGACTGCCCGAACCACTGAAAACTGTCGGCTGTAGTCTCCTGAAATCGGCGACACTGCTCGGACGTCTACCCTCACGAACCTCAGCCGCTTTATTCAAGGCTGCAGTAGTGGTCTGCTAAGAAGCAAGTAGACCTTCCTGTAGTAAGTCAGTTTGCTGCTATTGGCTCTTTAACATTCCATGTATAACTCCAAGTAGTGCAGCATTATTGTCACACCTCCTATATACCCGCAAATTTTCTTCCGTCATGATTCTGAAGTCAAAACGAACGAGGTTTAGCTGCTAAAATAAGATTCAAGTTCAGAGTATTAAAACAATTGAAAAAATAGATAATACAATATAATCAATTCAATGGATACGAATTAAGGGCAGAATTCTAAGTTATTCATATAGAATACCGTATTGTATCCATGTCGCGGTATATGGACACAATATCACAACTCTATGTAAGTCGCTTGAATCCTACAATCAGAGTCAAAGGAATATGCAGCATGATATACTGAGGATAACCTAAATATGTGATTCTAACCCTAAATATGGTAGAACCAAGACTAACTTCGACTTCGGCCTGGCTCCTGATACCAACAAAACCTTGTCACGCCCCGCTTCCCAAAATACGGAATACAGAGAGTAACGAAGGCCAGCCGCGCTATCTACGGTAAGGAAAGATCTTTTCATAGTCACATAAAGGTTATCTAGCTAACCTGTCAAAGATGATATCCAACAACAAAAGAGATGATACTGACAGTCATGCTGCAAGGAACCCACAAAGAATGTTAAAAATAAATTTACCAGTTAATGGATGCAGATAAAGATCCAATACAATAGGTTCGAATAAAAAACAAAATCCGAAAAGAGATACATAAGTTCTAATGTCCCACAAGGACGAACATGCTAAATACTAACTGAAAAGAAATAAACCTACGGGCTACTAATCTTCGGCAAAGTCCTGATAACCGTTTCGATCCTGCTCAGCCTGAAAATCCGTCTCTAAACCTGAGATGGCAAATCTCAGGGATGTCGGAACATCTCAGCAAGTACTCAACGTATAAGATGTGTGGTATGATAACATGAATATATGAGTGTTGAAACCCGTGCGCAAGTAGAAACGGATATATATATATGGATACATTAATACATACATGTAAACAGGTCATGTCATAACCTAACTGGTCATTGAAGCTAATTTTATTCTATCGTGAGTTCGAGTGTGTGTGTCAACCTCTGCAGGAGTATTCCTAACCCAAGGGTAGGGCCCCAGAGGCTAGGAAACACGGGCCCAACCGTGGGATGAACATGCGACCGATATAGCTCAGTACGAGCTGTAATAACATGCGCCCGACATAGCCCGGTACGAGCTGTCGGCATGGGATTCCTGAGATCATGTTGCACGAACGCACAGTCAAACTATCCCTACACCCCGCGTATTCGTATCTACTATGGGAATGATTAAATCACTAATTAAAAATGTTGAAAAGACTGAAACTTGTGATATGGTAATTGTATAGAAATGAAACTGGTAAGTAGTGGTGTGTCATGGCATGTAGTTCAGTATCTTAATTAGAGATCCCGTCCTTAAAATACTAAAGTAAAGAATAATCATGCCATGTCAAATGTAATTACTATTCGATAATAATAACTGCATGAAGACGATGTACAAGCTGGCAAAAGTCACGATTGTTATCTTTACCGTTAACCTTAATATAGATATACTAATCACAAGCTGGTTAGAAGGATATATATATAAGATAGGTTAACAACTTTTGAACTTTATTTATAGTTAAATAAATCTAATTGCAGATCCACACTTAATCTAATTTTCTTTTATCACTTTGTTGCATAAAAGTTTATATTCTTCTAACAATATAAAATAATTGGATACTAACACTTTTCTTTCTATTTTAACAGTGCAGAAAAATACACACACAGACACGAGGGTTGCCGATATGCATCGACCAAAAGTAAAGCAAGAATACTTGCATTGTAGATAATGATCACGGGAAAACGATGTACGGAGATGCGAGACATGATCTCAACTAAAATTCGACTTGGGACCTGAGTTATACGCTCCGTCTAGATTGATTTAACCATAATCAATAGTACACCACACTTAACATATAATTGTGTGTGTGTGTATATCCAAACATGCTTCTGTTTTTTTATAGAAAATATATTTTATTTCAATTGTTATTATAATTTACTCATGCTTCACAAATAAAGAAAACAAGAATGAAACTTACATCGAGAGGGGAAAGCGAGGGCTACACCGTAGTTGGGTTCGAGTATTGATATGGTGCGGCGGCGGCGATAGGGGATGACGCCGGAGATTGATGATGGGTGCAAGTAAGGTGATGGGTAAAGTCTGAAGTCGGGTCGAGGGGGCGCCGGGGTGTGCTCAGGTTTGGAGATTGGTTTGGCGGTGGAGGGTTGCGGTGGTGATGTGGCGGCTGTGGCGAGGGGGTGGTCGGAGATGGGGAAGATGGTGTTTGGGCGATGGGGTCTCGATCGTTGATGGTGGAGGTCTGGACAAAGGGTGCGGCGGAAGGGTGAGGCCTGCGACAGTGAAGCGAAGGCGACTGGAGTTGGCTGCGGCGAGATGGGTCGGTGCTTCTGGTGTTGAGGTGCGGCTATAAGGAGGATCGGTGATGGAGGGCTGGTGGCGGGCGAAGGAGAAGGAGAGGGCGACAGAAGGATGATGATTAAAGAGGATGGCGACGGTAGTGAGGTGGAGATGAGTGCAGGCGATAGATAGTGGAGAGAGGAGATTGTGACTGTGAGGATAGAGGCGGCGAGGGTGGTAATGATGTGGGTGCTCGGGAAGCGGCGAAAGGGTGAAGATGAGGAAGGAAGGGAAGGAAGCGGTGGTTACGGGGGTTGGGTAGCGGTCTACAGCAATCGTCGGGGTAAAAGGAGTCGTGGTGCACGGCGATGATGGTGGTGACAAGGGTGGAGGCGGCGTCGGGAGAAAAGAGAAATAGAGAAGGATGAGAGAGTTGCATGTGTGTTTAAGGGAGAGAGGAAGGTAAATATATAAATATATTTGTAGATTTGAGAGAGATATTGTTATATATATGTGTGCGCGCGCGCGCGCGTTTAGAGATTTGGTATGGATTTTTTTTATTCTCTAACCAACAGCAAATGAAGTTAGGTAAAGAAATATATTTGCAAATCAAATGTGAATAGGCTAGTTTAAGAAACTTAGGATATGAAAATATTGTTTTGTTGCCACTAAAGAACTAACATATATTATCTAAGAACTGAAGATTTTCATATCAAAATTGTATACGGCAAAAGTTAAAATAATTATACTAGCAACCTACCATAAAGTAAATTTTAAAATTATAGTGAATTTTTTTAATTAAAAATAATATCTCAATAACTCTGGAAATACCGTATCCAAACTAGGGTGTTACATCTGAGCTTACGATCAAAAGATCCCGACTTTTCAACTGAAACCTCGATGAATAAAGAGATACATTGATTTGCAATAATCAAGGTGCGTAAAGATTTAATTTTTTTACTAAAAGACTATCTTTTTAGAACAGTTTGGCTAGCTCTGATAAAATCACATCAGTAAATCTATGGCATTGATATTATATGCTTTTGTGCTTTTGTGATGAGTTTATCTTTTAAAAAAGATAACTTTACAACAGATTTTGATTTTAGGATTGATTTTAGGATATGATCAAGTTTTGCATCAAATTGATTTTGAAGTTTATATTAAAGTCAAAGATGTGATGATATTTCAAATCTTTTTTCTAAAAATATTTGAAATATAGAAGATTTGATAAAATCCTATTTCGGATATATTTCTCTCATATCTTTTGAGATAAGATATGGGAGATCTCTACCTATTTATATTTTGAAGAGTTAGTTCCTAATATTGTTCAAAAATATTTTGAAAATGTTCATATTTTGAAGATTTTGAAGAAGTTCAACAATATTTTGGAAAGATCCAGATTTTGAATAGGTTGTTTCTACACGGTTCAACAAATATTTTGGAAAGATTCATATTTTGCAAATTTTGAAGGGATTGTTCCTAACATGGTTCAACAAATATAGTGTTAGTATATCATGATTATTTCTTTGGGAAGACATAATAGTATATACTTCATCTTTATTTTAAATAAAAATTAAGGTGCATGACTTGCATTATAAAATAATAAGTCGAATCGATCAATATGGAACATATTAATAGTATGGACTCATCTACTAACCTCCATCATAGGAGAGATTTTCTATATGATTGATGTAATAACAAGGCTACTAAGTTAGGCCACGGGTGTGAGATTTAACCCCGCACCAGGACCAAGCCCGACAAGACGAAGCAAATGCAACCTACATCTACAAGATATGGGCAGGAGAGCTGTGAGCTCCGAGCCAGAGACTTATGAGCTCCGAGCCGGAGACTTACAAGATGGAGAGCTGTGAGCTCCGAGCTCCGAGCTGTGACCCGGCCCCACAAGCTACGCACCATGAGCTATCAAAAAAGAGCCGCGAGTTCTCATATGCGAGCTGCGAGCTTCTAGCAGCCACCTACAGGATGCGAACACCCATACACAAGCTATGAAACGTGACTCCAAACTCCTCGAACCCCTAGCTTGACGCTTACAAGCCCATATAATAAGAAACGAATCCTCAAATAAGATGGAGGTCGAGTAAGATTTTATATTTAAAATCAAATTATTGTAAAGCGAGATATTTTTTTAATACCTCACGTGCTTTTAATCTTTCCTTTGAGCAATGTGTAAAAGAAACAGGAATCAAGAAAAATAAAAGGCGCATCATAAGAGCGATCGAGCTTCACTCCCAGCACCACTAAGCAAATACTCACTGAGGTCCAAAAGGCAGGATGCTCCAAAGGACCAATCCACAAAAAGGCAGGAAGATTCGAGGGACGAGCACACAAAAGGCACAAAGCTCCTAAGGGTGAATACACAAAAAGCACGAGCGCTGATGACCGCTAAAACGTGAAACCCCGAGGGCCAATCCTGCTAAACATAAAAGATAAGGGCATCACTCAATGAGAAGACAGGATCGAGCTTCACTCGATGTGGTCGACGAGTATGTCACACAATCCATGCTCGGGTGCTATGAATCCAACACAACAGCACTCTAAACCGTATACTCTCTCTATGCTTTGACCTCTCACTCACACGTGAAGGGTTCAAAGCAGGGGTACTGATATAGTATAGATTTCCTGAATTGATTTATCGAATTTGAACCCTTATATTCATTCGGCCTAGAGGCCTCATAAGGCCTAAAGCGCGCACATAACCACGGATCTTAACTAATAAATATTATAGAGGATCCACATCAACCCTTCTAAGTATGCTATAAATACCACATAAAACCTTAGAAAAGGAGAGAAAAATAATACCCAAAAGGAGGAAAACCCTAAAAGGAAGGATTAGAGGCGGCCCGACCTAGGGTTTTCGCCGTTGAGGAGATACTGGCTCTCCCACCGTCTTCTAAACATCTACATTACATGCTTTATACCTATGATACATCTTTACTGACTTAAGCATCAGAGGGGGTCCCCTGGCCCGGGAGATCCTTGATTTTGAAGGTTCTCGGATTCGGAGGTTTGCAACCTTCGCCCAAGACCCACACCATACAAATCTATTGATAAAACCCAAGCTGCCTCAGGTCCACGCTCTATCATTTTCCGTCTCAGAATCACAACACTTCAAAAGTGGGAACTATTGCTCGGCATAGTACATATATTAATGAGGTACAATCCACCAAGTTTAATTTTAAGTACCTTCAAAACCACCTAAAGAAGTTCTCTATCAAAGAATTGATGACTACTGATGAGCTATAAATATTGGAATCATTGTATCAAATATTGTACAGTTAGTAAAGAGTAAGAAAAAACATACCAAAGAAAATCCATTTTGTATATATATTCTCAATATCCTGTTACACTGGACCCTTAATGCATATTAAATAAAACATCAGGAAGTAGAAAATCTACCTCATCAAAAAGAACTCTATAGGCATTTAAGTCATGATACAATGGCCGCCCTTCAGCGCTACAATATTCCAAGGCCTCGGCTATGTAATACGCTACCCTTAACCGCATAGCCCATTCGATGGTCTGATTTTCCCCTGTGCCAATGATTAGCATATAAATAAATAAACAAACCAAACAACCTCATATAAAAGATTTATGGCCTGCACAATGTACAAGATGTTCCTTTATATGCTAAGAGTCAAGATTCACACTTTAACAGAATGAGCAAGTTATTGCATGTAACAAGTACACTGCGTTTCATTCATCATAAATGAGAAGTGATGAACACTTAAATCCAGCTACAAACTCAACAAAGTTTCAGCTAAACTAATATGGCACAATTTGGGAATGGAGTTAAGTTTTCTAATCGGCACGATCAAAGTTATCTAAACTCCATTTTGGGAGTCTGAGTACCTCCACTTAAAAATAAACCATAGTTATCTAAACTCCATACCCAAACAGGGCCTATATCCTTTTGCTAAATGCAAATAATATTTTTGCTAAAATTGAAAACTCCAATCTAGAAAGCAGTTAAATGAACACTAATCGGCACGAAACAAAGCAGCTAAAATCTCAAAATATCAGAGCACATACAGTGAAACAAATGCTTAGCAAGTGTATCATTTGTCATGTATTCAGCAACAAGAAGCCTCTCATCTCCATCACAACAGTACCCAATCAAATTCGCCAGCCTCTTGTGCCTCAATTTCCCAACTCCCCAAGCCTCATCCTTAAAAAAATATTTTAAAATCCATCATCGACAAATCAAAACACAAACTTCAACAAATCGAGACTCACAGCGAACTGCTTAGGATCAGGCCAGGCCATTTTGGTGAATTTCTTCACGGCGATCCACCGCCGATTCTGCAGGCGCCCCTTGTACACCAAATTGAGCGCTTTCTCGCCGCTCTCCGACACGATGTTCTCGGCGCTGAATCCGTTGGTGGCCGCCTTGAGGTCGGCGAGGAAGAACTCGGAGAAGGCGGGGACCTCGTCGGAGACGGAGGATACGGCGGCGGAGGAGGAGGGCGGCGCCTCCTGCTGCTCGTGCTGCAGGGAGAAGGACTGGCGCTGGTTGTCCTGCTGCTGCAAGAGCTGATGGCTTTGGTTCTGCTTTTCGGGATGCGTCACCGCAGCTCGGATAGAGGAGCAGCAGCTCCCCATCGCCGCCAGCAGCTTCAACCACCGCCGACGATTGCTTTCTCCCTCCTCTGATTGAAGAAGTGTCTCTCTCTAGAAAGCGAAAAAGGTGAGCTTTGGAGCAATAATGAGAGAGAGAGCACTGCTGCTACTGACTTGGGGGAAGCAGCTGCTGTCGAGCGTGTGGGGAGGGAGAAAAGCGAGATCTACTTTCTCTTTCTCTCTCTAGCTCTTTGATTTGTTTCTCTCTCTAGAGCTTGTACACACGAGCACGGTACCTTAATTTTTTTCTTCCTTAAAAAAAAAGTAAACAGAATTTGGAAAGACTTGGTGCTAATTTAAGAGTGATATTATTTTACAGACTGTGGGTGAAATTCATATAGGCTGCATGCATTCTTATTGGAAATAATGTGTCATATTATCCATTATTCAGATATTTGTATCCTAGATATATTTTGTATCCAATGGAAATTCATATAGCATGCATAGATTTTTTCCAAATTTAATTATAGAGCGTCTTTTTGTTGATACGTAATTAATTAAGGTAAATAATTGGAAACTGATATAATTACTTTATCATACTGAGAAAGAAAAGAGAAAGAGATGGAAATACTTGGGCAGGCTTGGAACAAATTGACAATCACTCCCAATCTAGAATATGCTTCTCATAAATTTCTAAATTCAATGAAACTTAAAAAAAAATATTAAGCAAATTGTGTTGGCGAATAGAGTTTGGAAGAGAAAACGGGGCCTGTAGGGACCCCTGCAGGCCTAAAACTGCAGCGGCCTCTCACATGGACCAGTGAGCACCACTGGCCCATGTAAGAACCCACTACAGTTTTGGCCTGCAAGGGTCCTAGAGAGCCCATTTTCTCTTATTGGAATTGGTGTTTAATTACCGTATTTTTGCAGGGTATATGAATTAAATAGTGGGATGATCTGATAACCAGTTCTTGATCTCGGAGAATTCAAAATAAAAAAGAGAGGAGAGAGAGAGAGGGGTTAAAGTAAGAACAGAGGGATGAACATGTGGCGGATTGTAGTTGAATAATTTGGAAAAACTCCATTATCACGTAGAAAGTGAAAACACCCAACTAAAATTCTTCACTCTATAAACCAGTCACATAATTTGTGAATTATTCGCCGAATTCGTGAATGATTCATGAATTTTTTATCAGCCGGCTTAATCGGCGGGCCGAATAATTCACGAATTATTCGCGAATAATGCGCGAATTATGTGAAAAACAGCAAATAATTCAAAAAACAGCAAATAATTCACAAAATCAAAATCTAGCCTCTCATATATTAATTTCTTACTCGAAATCCTTCCCGAACACTTACCGAATCTTTCCCAAATATCTGCCGATTTTTTCCGAATAGTCCTCCGAATCCTTCCTCCGAATCTGAATTTTCGAACTCGCCAAATTATATCCGAACGACGAATTTGTGACTATGCTAGGAACAACACATGCAGGGTATCCTTGTGGATTTATCTTCATGTTTCAGGTTTTTAATTTGAATTATAACATTGAGGTTGGTGGTGCTGCAGAACCCAGGGCTGCGCTGCGCAACGCAAGCGATAGTGGCAAAAAGGGTGTCGGCAGTGGGTCCCACCGTAAATGCGCGGCGATGTACAGCACGGGCGTAGTAAACGCCACTTTTTCAAATAAATTTACAGGGGCAAATAGTTTCTCCTAATTCTATGCGAATGTAAATGGTTTTTTTCTTTAAAATAAATTACTGTTTGGCTTGACAAGATCATTATGTGTATGCGTGTAGACCTGTGGTCTCGCATGTTTGCTGATCTCACCCCCATAGTGGCATAACAGCCATTTCCTAGACTTAGGACCCTAGCATATAGGGTGCGAATAGCAAAAAACAACAATACGTATTAAATTGTAAAAATTAAAATTAAGTAGCCTAAAAAAAACGCAAATAGGTGATAGGTGTAGGTGATGATATGCACGAATGAGGATCGTACACCCGTGTCATTATGACAATGCCAGCTAGGGTGGAGACGCTCTTTGAGAATTCATTGTAGCAATGAAAGAAGAACGATAGGTGAAAGAAGAATGATATAGATGGTGTTTGGCCTTTAAAAAGGATATCATTGAATTGAGAGAGCTTCAATTCTATTATGCAAACTTGTGCACAATCATTTGATTTCACTCATTAAGATCGTCTACAAGCTGGACCAAAGGTATGCCCTACATTTTCCCCTGCCCGGGTTCACACGGGGGGGGGCTGCGTATGTATTCCGGCAGAAAATATTAGCTATGTATCGAACACGGAGGGACAAAAGGAGAGAAGAGCAGATGATGATCTCCAAATACCCTTCAGGTCTGGCCGCTTTATCGATGCATGAAATGGACAATTTTTAGTGGTCCTAACACTTTTTTGGGATTGTGATTCCCAGAAAGTGATGCATTACTGTGTTTGGCATAATATGAACATTATCATAAAATTATAGGTGCAACCACGGAGGTAAGACATGGATGGTGGGAGGAATTGCGGTATGGTTGTAAGGACATGGTAGGGCTGGCAATAGAAACGGTGACAAAGGCAATAGGTGAGGACGGTGGTGGGGTAATGATGGCAGTGGGGATGTGGCGAAGGACCCGACGGCGGCAATGACGATGGTGAAGGCAGCGATGTGGCAATGGTGCAACGACTAGGAACGAAGTAGGTGGTGAAGACAATAAACAAGCGACGGTAGAATCGATAATAGTGGAGTCGGTGGTGCGATAATAGGGCAATGGAAACGACATGTGCAGATTCGAAAGATGGAGAAGGCAAACACAGCAGTGCCAATGCTGAGGACAACAGTAGCGGCGACAACAGAGACAATGGCGACAATGGTGGTGGAAACAACAGAGGCTTCAACTTTGGTGAGACTAACGGGGCTCTAAATGAATAGTGTCTGTACGTGTGAGCCAGGGCTATGAAAATTTACTAAAAGACTACAAGACGAGACTGAAATAATTAAAATAATCCACTAGGTCGCAATAAGTAGCTCGGTTTGAAAAGCCAATTGCTACCATCACAGGGACCGCTTTTTGCTGCGGCTCCCCAGATACGATTTCTCAGGTGGCGTTGCGTTTGTCCGAGCTCCTCCCTTTCCTTCCTATACTCCCCTGGTCTTGGATGCAATCAAATTGATGTCTAATTTAGAAGGAGGGTTCTCTATGAGGGTGAATCTCCTATTAGTGACGAAAGATTCCTAGGTCAGGAAGGAAGCCAGTAAGCCGATTTGATGCATTGTAAGATAATAATCAAACCCAAATCTAAAGAACTTTTCTGCCACAAGGTCCGAATTCAAAGATGTTGTCGGGACTCAAACAGGATCAAGATCAAGATCAATTGGTGTTGCTCCCACCTCTCCTGCGTTTATAGCTCTCTGCCCCAGTTGGTGAAGAGCTGGCAATGAGGCCAAACGATGGTGAAACGTCAACAAAGACGATGGTGGCAGCAATGGCGATGGTTATGGTAATGACATTGACATTGATGAGTATGTAGGATTTTCGTGAGGGAAGGTGTTAGATACACAAATATTAATAGTTATCGAAGTTCCATATTTGGAGGGCATATGATGCCTAAAGAAATCAAAATCTAGTTATATATACCAAGCATCAAGGTATTCTATGAGAATCTTATATTTTTCATAAATTCTTACATATCAAACGAACCCTCGGATAGCTTTGTGAGGGGAGTGTTTGCATAAAAAAGCGGTATTCGGTTGGACGGGCCGAATGAAATGGGATAGAGAAAAAATAGTTCGATCCAAACCACTTAGGGCCGAATCGGTTACTTAAGGAACCGACTTGAGACGGTCAAGGGAGATACGAAAGATTAGAATGAGGTCTCATGAGAGATTTGCAAGCAATTAGAAGCCGGCGAGTGCGAAACTTAAGCACCAAGCAACGGTGTGACTGGTATCTGAATCAAGGAAAATATAGGGTTTTTGAACTACTTCCTAACAAATCCTAGTTCTATAAAAGCCAGAGCTGAAGACGAAGGAAATGAGTAATCTCACAATCAATCAACCAATTATCAATTTTTCTAGTTCTAGGTCTTCTCAGCCCCCTGTCGTAGTTAATGTAATATAGATTCCGTTGACTAACGCCATCTCCATCGAGGCCCTGTCGAGACTTGAGATGTCCAACCCTTCTCGATCAGGTATGCCTCCATGTTCCTTTAGATCTACAAAAAGCAGAGCATGAAGTTGAACGAACGCCCCTCAACCTTTCTTTCGACGCGCCATCACTCATATAGCGCCGATTGGGGAATGGCCGAGGGTGCCGATGGACAGATCGTGGTTATTATCATGACTAAGAGAGATTGTAACAACTCTATTTTTAATGTACAAAGAATTGATTTAAATTCAAAGTATACTTGGAGTATTTAATGTTGCTGATATCTCTTTAAATATTTGTTTCACACCATAATTACAAGAAAGAGCTTGTAGCTCATTGGTAATACCTTGCACTGCTGAACCAAGCCACCAGAGTTCAAATCCTATGCCCCACATTATTTTTAATATTGTTTTGTTTTAAATTCTTTAGAAGCCCAACAGTCAACACGTGTTTTCTCACAAAAACCCCACTACACCCCAAAACATAAATATACCAGTGAGATGGTGGGACGACGGTGGCCCTCCCGATGGCCGGACTTGGTCGGGATCGGTCGAGTCGGCCGGCGAACCGGCCGACTCGGGCCGGCACCGTCGGCCAGACTCGGCCGGACCGCCGAGTCCCCAACAGCAAAGTGCTGCCTCTTGGTCTCCCCTACCCCTCTGTATACTTTAAATTGTTAGACCAGTAACAGAGTACCCTTTAAACACCATTTACTCCTTTTTATTACAATTTATCACATTATTTTTACATTTTTCAAATTAAAAACCCTACACCTATCCTAACCCTATAAATATACCCCTACCTCCTACCCTCTCATCCCAAAATTCTGAGCCCACTCTCTCAAAATCTCAAGAAAATATTGTGTACTTTGAAAACGAGCGAAAGGCGAAGCTTCGACGAAATCGACGGCGAATTTCCGGTGATCGTGCTAGAAACTCTCGGCGACGAATCGACCCACCGGCGAACCCTCTTCTTCCTTATCACTCTCGTGTTTGTCTAAACCCGTAAGTCCCTTTCTACCTTCTCTTTTCTTTTCTAAAAAAATACGAATTTACAAAACCCGACGGAATCGGAACAAATCCGATTTCCAATTCGGTTTTCTATAAAATTTCACTTCTCACCAATTCAATCATGCTTAAACATCTTATTGTTGACTATTAAAGACTTAACAAATAATTTGAACAAGTTTCATCATATGAAATGATAGCCTTTCCAATTTATCGTATTTTTCACTTAAATACCACAATGTTTCGATTTCACATTTAACCCTCTTAACCTTACTATACATTTAAAGTAGAGCACGAGGTAATAACCTACCTCTTCACACCCTCCCATCTAAACATAGTACTATAATCTTGGAAATTTAGAATACGAGAAAACAAGCTTTTTCATTAAAATACCCTTTACTTAATAAAACTTTTAGTATTGATACATTTTTATAAATACATAACTTTTAAAATAATAAAATATATCTAGACTCATCCAATTAAGGACTGTCGCATTCATTAGGAAAGTCGTGAACTTTCAGTCGTTTATCTAAACCTGATTTTGTGGTGTCTAGGCTAGACAAGTAAGAAAGGTAACTTTAAAAGGGCCGTCTCACGGTGATTCGTGAGCGGATCCCTCTTTTCTTCACTTGTACTTACCTCGCCACAATTGGCGGTGAAGAGGCGATTTAAACTTGTCACTAGAACATAGAATACGGAAAAATCGACATCTTTACAAATAAATACCTTTTACTTTATAAAACTGTTTTCTTAAGGATTAGTATTAATAAAATCTTTGCAAAGTGTCGCTACAACCCATTTTGGAAAATCCGTTCGGGATGGTGCGGATTACCGCACATCCTCAGTTTTAGTAGAGCGAGATTCAGACCTCCGCAAGGAGCATTCGGTCTCGAAGGATTTAAAATACGACATCTTAAGAAAATGAGATTTTTAGAATATAAAATATTATTTAAAATTATTTTTGTATATATATATATATGTATATTTATCATTAAAATATCTATTTTGTTATGATATAAATATTCCATTTTTTTCTAAAAATCATAAGAACAAATTTTACACTAAAATACCATGAACTTCAAATAAATCAATATTACAGATAAATACCCTTATTTATGAAATTAGGATATTTTTACTAGAAATGTCACAATATAAAATCCACATTCATTACAACTCTAAACACGAATAATAAATACTTGGGGTGTATCTTGAAAACTATATAAAAGTATTTTTATATAAAACCCCCTTAAGTTTTATAAATTACCCTAAGGACCCTAGAAATTATAAGACTTCGATTCACATTTCTGACTGTCTGACTCGAGTTTGAGTATGATCTTTCTGACTTGAATATGATTCAAGTCAATCTACAATCTACAATATTACACTCCAATATGAACACACGAATCCATGAATCCAGTTATCAATTTATTCAACTTGACTGAACCAAACCATGGATATACTTTCCATTTACATGATTCCAGTCTACATCCATTACAACCGTTACTGATATCATGGTTTCGATCAGTCATTCAACTATACAACTTATACAACACAATATAACAACACAATCAAAACACTACGAGGTTAAGGGGTAGATTGGTACGGAAGGTGTTAAAAGTGGCACGAGACAGTAAGATTAAGACACCTAATATGAATCATGTTGCTGTTGTATCGTGGCATAACGGTTCCTTGTACTTTCAGTTTGCCCTGGTCTCTAGCATATAGAGACCCCTCTTGTATACACTGGTATCTTTCTGTACTAAGCTACAAACAACAGCGTTAACACAATCTTATACAACTTTAAAAGATACATTCTTATTCTGTTTTTTCTATTTCTCCCTTAACTTTGGGACTTACCGAGTGACCTGTTCGCTGACGACATTCTATTTTTTTCTTCTTTGAATGTCGTCAGGTGATCTGGACACAGCAGAGATCGAGCCCACCAGTGAAGACTTGGATCAGTTTCTCGAAGACCCCGAGCTCTAGACATTGTACATTTCCATTCAGTACCTTTAATTTCCTGTTATACCATTGTTTAGGCATCGTTTTTACTTCAGTTGTATTTCCTTTTTATGCATTGTACAAAAGAATGTTAATAAATAAAGTTGCTGTTATTTTTATATCTCTTGTCTCTTGTGATTACTTTTATATTGCTTCGATACGCTTAGCGTATGCACTTCTGAGTATATACGTAGTGGACCTCGTCGCGTCCCCTTAGCCGTACACCGGGAAGCAGGGCGTGACAGAGATTCAGACGTCCATCCCTACTTTCGTAACATGGTAATATAGCCGATCTAGGCCTCCGCCTGTATCAAACTTGGTGGTCACAACACAGGAGATTTAGATGTCATTCTTGCCCTCGCGTTGTGATTCCGGGATTGGTCTCGGTCTAGGTGAGGCGATCGGCCCTGCACTCGGTCTAGTAATAAACAACTGAGTGATTTATGTAAGTCGATGTACAACACCCCAATACTTGTGGGGAGGCGGAATTTTCAAAAACGAACTTGTTTAGTGAACGAATATCGACTAACCGCTTGAATCGAAGCTAAACTATAAATAACCAAACATAAAGTGTTTCTAAACTACTGTGTTTAGGGATTATACCTAATGAACCAACTCCTTCGTCTTTACGATCTCCTTGTCCTCCTCGGCCTTCTCTAGGTAGTAGACGATCCACCCGAGAGCAAAACTCCAAGCTAAACCTCTAAACTTGAGGCAACTAACCTTCTTGGATTGCTAATCAAAGAAGCTAGGTGTAATATAGAGATGGTTATGGATTAATTAGTCTTACTAACCCTTGTACTCAACTCATGAGAGGGGAGGATTAGTCTTTTGAAGAGGGAGAGCTTGAGGAGAGAGAATGTGAGAATGATAAATGAATAAAGTTATGAGTATCATAATATATATAAAGCATTTTCTAATAAGAAGAAAAGAATAAAGAGTGATGAATAATCATGCTTCATAAAATATCAAGTGGTGATTCATTAGCATGAGTCATTAAGCAATAAATGTGCATTAATGAGATAAATGAATCACCTTCATGACTCATATAACTCATTCAATGTATATGACACATAACCCTCCTTAGTCACCATCTTCTAGAAGCTTCTCGTACAATTACGAGAACGCCCCTCCAATCCGCAAAAATACGGAAAAACTTTAGACTGTAAAAATCCAATAACCGGATACCAGTAACTGGCTTAAGCCAAAGCCGACTGGTAAAAACTGTCCGAAAGTCGTACGCGCGTAAACGCACGTATGCGTCCGAACCCTTGTCGTAAAACCATACGACCTCTATATCGTTTCGCCTGGAATAGGAAACTCTCTGTGTGGGACTCTAGAGACTCGACTACTACGCTGGCAGTGGGTTTAACCACAGACCGCAAGCGGCACTAGCTGTACGTAACGGTCCCCGGGTAGTTGTCGATAAGAAGGCCGATGAGGAAACCCATCCGAACTCCTACTGAGTCTGATGTGACAATCTCCATACAGTCCGGTCCGTTCGTCCAAGACTATCGCATATCGGGCCTAGGGGGCGGCAAGCGTCAGTCCCCTAATAGCGGTATAAGTCGTGTCGGAGCGAAGCCCATTACACCCTGAGAAACTACTGGAACCTACCAGCAAATCTCGCTTGCCCTGGCCAGGGACTTTGCGTAATGGCTCTCTGACACAGCGCGATATCTACTCCCAATACCGGGAGGGACGAATCCTGTCTAACCGCCACTGCCTCCAAGTGCTCGAGACTGCACCCAACTGCTACCTATTTGCACGACTCCTTTGAGCCGTGGTAGGGTAGCAATCTAAGAACAGTGGGACACACTCGAGGCGAAGTAGCAGTGTCAAGTCTGCGGACTATGCTGTACTCATGTCACCTGGGAACTGCTCACTGACGACTGGTATCAAACCAACCAACAGTTCCCTGTGAGTCCTGTCCGGTGTACCCGTAACCTAACGAGCACCTGCATACTATCTCCAGTACGACGTACTGACGGCTGTGGGACAGACCATCTCCCCAACTGGGATGAGAAGCGTACACACTAGTCTACTCCGGAGTATCGATGCTCTGTCTCGATAATCCAACGACCAGGGACCTGAATAAGGATGTGCTTGTAGACTACCCAGCCCCCACTAGTGTGACTGCCATCACAACGCTGGTAGACAAGCAAGATCCTAAGAGCTCTATCAATACGTACACTCACATATTAAGATAGAAAAACCAAGTAGCATATTACCATGTTTAGCAAGACTGTTATATACATGTGAATATCCCAAGCTTCCATTAAGTAATATACAAACTAGTATGATACAGTAATGGCCTTCTAGGGCATAAACACTAACAATCTCCCACTTGCACTAGGGCCATGTACTGGCATATCGTAGACCGATGATCTCGAGTAGCCTCTCGAACTGAATCTGAGGTAGGGCCTTCGTGAATGGATCAGCAATGTTCTCTTCAGAAGCAACTCTCCGAACCTCGATCTCCTGACGATCAATGATCTCCCTGATCAGGTGATACCGCCTCAAGATGTGTCTGGACTTCTGATGGGACCTTGGTTCCTTCGCTAAAGCTATAGCTCCGTTGTTGTCGCAATACAGAGGTATTGGATCAACTATGGTAGGAACCACCTGAAGTTCTGTTAGGAACTTCTTCATCCAGACTGCTTCTTTTGCGGCATCGCAAGCAGCTATATACTCCGCTTCCATCGTCGAGTCAGCAACGGTGTCCTGCTTGGAGCTCTTCCAGCACACTGCCCCTCCATTGAGGGTAAAGACATAACCCGACATGGACTTGGAATCGTCCTTATCACTCTGGAAGCCGGAATCAGCAAAGGCCTCCAACCTGAGGTTTTTTCCGCCGTAAACCAAAAACATCTCCTTTGTCCTCCTCAGGTACTTGAGAATGTTCTTTACTGCTATCCAGTGCTTCTCCCCTGGGTCTGACTGATACCGGCTTACCACGCTCAGTGCGTAAGCTACATCTGGTCTGGTACACAACATCGCATACATTATAGAGCCTACCGCAGAAGCGTAGGGTATAATAGACATGCGTTCCCTTTCTAAATCAGTCTTGGGAGATATCTCTTTGGAGAGGGTGATTCCGTGACAAGCCGGTAGATTACCGCGCTTAGAATCTTCCATACTGAATCTTTTCAGTACAGTGTCGATATACCTGGACTGCGAAAGTCCCAACATCCTCTTGGATCTATCACGATAGATCCGGATCCCCAGAATGTACGAGGCATCACCCAGGTCTTTCATGGAGAACCTGTGTGACAAGAATCCTTTGACAGATTGTAGCATAGGAATGTCATTTCCTATCAATAGAATGTCATCCACGTACAAGACGAGGAATACGACACTTCTTGCTACAACTTTACTATATATGCATGGTTCATCTGGATTTTTGATAAAGTCATATTCTTTGACTGTCTCATCAAAACAGATGTTCCAACTCCGCGATGCCTGCTTTAGTCCATAAATGGACTTAAGCAGCTTGCATACTTTCCCGCTGCTCCCACTCTGATTGAAACCCTCTGGCTGATCCATATAGACGCTCTCTTCTAAATTTCCATTCAGAAAAGCCGTCTTTACGTCCATCTGCCAGATTTCATAATCATGGAAGGCAGCAATAGCAAGAAGGACCCGAATGGATTTGAGCATAGCCACTGGAGAAAAAGTTTCGTCATAGTCCAAACCAGGTCTTTGACGAAAACCCTTTGCAACAAGTCTAGCCTTATAGGTTTCCACCTGTCCATCTACACCAATCTTTTTCTTGAAGATCCATTTGCATCCTATGGGTTTTACCCCATCTGGAGCAAAGTCCAAAGTCCATACTTTGTTGGTGTACATGGACTCCATTTCGGTCCGCATTGCATCTAGCCATCGTACCGAGTCGCCGCTCTGGATGGCCTGCTGGAAGTCAGTAGGTTCATCATCATCTATGATGCAATCCTCTCTATCCCCATCTATGAGAAAACCGTAGTATCTCTCAGGCGGATGAGACGGCCTACTACTCCTGCGGAGGGGTGCGGGAATGTCCTGTTCTTCTTGAACTACTGGTTCTACCAAACTTTCAGTAGCAGTTTGTGGTTCTGGAATTTCTTCCAGTTCTACTACGCTCCCACTCTTCTGATTTTCCAAAAATTCAGTTTCTAAGAAGCGGGCATGACGAGAAACAAAAACCTTTTGTTCCTCTGCGTAATAGAAACAATACCCTGTAGAGTTCTTTGGATATCCCACAAACTTACACTCTACTGAGCGTGCCTCGAGCTTGTCCGGATGCTGCTTTTTTACAAAAGCTGGACATCCCCATGTCTTCAGGTACTGAAGATAGGGTTTCTTCCCACTCCACATCTGATATGGTGTGGTAGGCACAGTTTTGGTTGGAACTCTGTTCAAAAGATATGTCGCTGATTCTAGCGCATAACCCCAGAAAGATCGCGCTAACTCAGCATTACTCATCATGGATCGTACCATATCCAATAGGGTTCGATTCCGTCTCTCCGATACACCGTTGTGCTGTGGAGTGTACGGAGGAGTGAGCTGAGAGAGAATCCCTTTCTCTTTTAGGTAACCTAGGAACTCGGCACTTAAGTATTCTCCACCTCGATCAGATCTCAGTGTCTTAATACTTTTGCCTGTTTGGTTTTCTGCTTCACTCTTATATTCCTTGAATTTCTCAAAGGCCTCGGATTTATGCTTCATCAAGAAGACATGTCCAAACCTAGAGAAATCATCTGTAAAAGTAATGAAGTAGGAATAACCACCTCTCGCATGTGTAGACATTGGACCACATACATCGCTGTGTATGAGTCCTAAGAGCTCGCTCGCTCTTACTCCTTGTCCAGTAAATGGAGTCTTTGTCATCTTTCCTTTGAGACAAGATTGACAAGTGTCATAAGTTTGATATTCGAACGAGTCCAAATATCCTTCTCTATGCAACTTAGTCAACCTTCTCTCATTGATGTGACCCAGTCTACAATGCCATAAGAAAGCTTTATTTAAATCTTTCTTTTTAGTGTGTTCTGGACATTGAAAATTTGGAGTTGGTTTAAAACATATATGCCGTTATTTAGAGTACCGGACCCAATCAAACCATGATTAAGGTGGATGTTAACAACATCTCTTACAAACGTGAAATCATAACCTTTATTTGATAACAAGGAAACTGATATGATATTACACGTTAAGCTTGGTACAAAATAACAGTTATGCAAAACCAAAATATGTCCACTCGTCAATCCTAGGTGATAATCCCCGACGGACGCAGCTCCCACGCTAGCTCCGTTAGCAACCTTTAGGGTCATATCACCTTCCTTCAGCACTCTACGGTTTCTCAGTGCCTGCAAAGAATTGCAAATATGAGATCCTGATCCGGTATCCAATACCCAGGAAGTAGAGTTGATTGACAGACAATTCTCAATTACAAACACACCTGAAGTCGAAGCCACAGCTTGCTTCGGTTCCTGGTTCTTGGCGTTCCACGCCTTGCAATCCTTCTTCCAGTGCCCTTTCCTGTGACAATGGAAGCACTCATCCTGGCCAACTACCGGTGCTGCAAACTTTTTCTTTCCCTTCCCTCCCACCTTACTAACACCTCCTCTAGGTTTGGGTGCGGCCTTCTTCTTCCTTCCTTTGGCCCTAGCCTTGGACCCGGAAGAAGATGCACCGCCAACAAACATAGCGGGTGTTTCCCTTACTTTCTGCAAGGTGCCCTCTGCACTCCTTAACATGTTCAGCAGTTCCGCAAGTTCAACTTCTTTTCCTTGAAGGTTGAAGTTGAGGATAAACTGGGCGTAGGTGGGAGGAAGGGACTGGAGAATGAGGTCTGTACAGAGCTCATTATCCAAAGTCGTCCCAAGGTCTGCGAGCTCTTCAATATAGCCGATCATCTTTAGGACATGTTCACCTACCGATGACCCGACAGCCAACCTCGCTCGAAACAAGTTCTTAGAGGTCTCGTATCTGGCTATACGAGATTGCTCTCCATAAAGTTCCTTTGTATGGAGAAATATGCCATCTAGGGACATATCCTCGTGCCTCCTCTGATGTTCATTGTTCATTGAGGCAAGCACGATGCACTTGGCTTTCGCGCAATCTAAATCCCAGGTTTTGCGGATTTCCTTATCCGCATTGCTGGATTTGGGACCAGGGACAGTAGGTGCCGTAGCGGTGAGGACGTACCCCAGTTTGTCATAGGTCAAAGCCATTTTGACATTCCGCAGCCAATCTTTATAGTTTGGCCCTGTCAGTATATTTTTCTCTAAAAGTAACTTAAGTCCAGTCATTTTCAGGGTCGCTGCAATTAGGAGAGAGAGAAGAAAACTCTTTAGCATGATGCTCTTGCAAGTTTAGAGTGGTTTTTAGTTTATCTAAACTGGATGGCTCCCACTGTTTCTCGAATCCTTCCTCAAACCATAAAAGAAGAATTAGCCAGGACTATTCTCACCGTACAATACTTGCTTAACCGTTCAGCCAGGCCAGTGTCGATACTTCGAGGGAGGTTTTCCAACGCTTTCGCGAAGTTCCTTAATTAAATAACCTCCTTTCTCTGGGGGCGTAACCCCGCTGACACCTTTCTGGACACCTACTAGGTTTATAGCATTGATCGTTAAGTGACGAATATCCTGATAAGTAGCATATACTCACAGTAGGATCGGGATCCAAATATCATCGTATGATAATGTTGAAGGAATCCTACCAACATTCATCAAACTCCAAATGGTATGCATCTCTTTGCAAATTTCAGTTTCTTTAGAAATTCCCGATATAAGTTTTTGCCCCATGCTCTTATGACCTTGACGTATGCCAACAAATCATAAGTCACATGTCAAGTTCTGCCCATCATTATCTTGTTAATTTGAACCCACCAGTATATACCCTTGACGTATGCCAACAAGGTAATGCGACTGTCCCAAACCAACACATCTATCTATGCAACAAATGAATACCCCAGCAGCTACCAAACACTATGCCTTGACGTATGCCAACAAGCATAGCTTGAATACTACTGACCATCCATAAGAAATGACGGAGGGCTACGACTGGTTTTGGCGAAACCGTGAACGTAGTGAACTTGATATAACCGAAGGAACCTGATAGCTTTTAAAAGGAGTGGTTAAAGCTCCGCATTTAAAAATATCTGTTTTTAAAATTAACCGAGTGGTTTCTTTTAAACTGTTCCAACGATTTAAACTTTGGTTTGTTTTTCTTTGCATTATAGATAATGCGTCCCATCATTAACCTATCATTGCAGAAAACAACGAAAATACAACGTCCTCTTATGCCATCCCCATTCGCCACGGGGTCCCGTCATCACCCGTTAGGTTACTTAACTAACGACAGAGCGGGGGCTGGGCTAGCGCGGGTGTAAAACATAAGTGACGTCTAAATAGCTATCATAAATATAGATATTTTACATTCGTCTGACGCAATGATATACATTCCAGAACACAGATAAACAATATTGGATTTGCAAGCAATCTGTATTTCTTTTGAGCCTGCAAGAAAAGACAGATTACACAGTTGTAATGAATAGCCGTTACCCCACCCTCGACCCCTACGGGTATGGCAAACTACCCGCCCGGCAGTTTTTGTACCCCACCTTGGGTCAGTCCTAGGAGCAAAAACAGTAAAATGAAATAATACAACGGTGGCTACAACCGCAACCTGGATGTGCCCCGCAAAAATAATATTACAACAAATTACATTTACAACAAATGAATTAAATAATAACCCATTGCTAAAACCCCGGCTATACACCACAACAGTCCAATACAGTTCATATGCACAAACAGATATAACCATTACAGAAATGTGCAACCCCCTGCCAACCGACATACTAGCAGTTAGGGGAGGTTTACGAACACATTTAACAATCACAGATATAATCCAATATGCAAATACTGTACAATTTCGATCGATTAAACATCTTTAATATTGCTCCAAAAACTGCTCTGTAAAACTGAAACCTGAGCAAATATTAAATATTCCAGAAAACACCAAATACCAGAGAGGACCCACACATGAAAGATGAGTCCATGACTCGGCAACTCGGCCGCGGAACCGCGGCGGATCGGTGGGATCCGCCGCGCTTCCGCGGCTCTTTAGTCGATTCATGGGCTCAAATTTCATGGGTGTTCTCCTGGACTCTTTTCAAGCTTTCTGAGCTTACCTGAAAAATTTTTGGACTTCATTTAAATTTCGACAGAAACTTGACAGTTTTAGGGTTTTCCGGCTTCGTTTTTCCGTTCGAAATTCGTACAAATTTGCAATTAAGTTATTTATTGTTTAGCGAGGCTCTGATACCACTGTAAGTCGATGTACAACACCCCAATACTTATGGGAAGGCGGAATTTTCAAAAACGAACTTGTTTAGTGAACGAACATCGACTAACCGCTTGAATCGAAGCTAAACTATAAATAACCAAACACAAAGTGTTTCTAAACTACTGTGTTTAGGGATTATACCTAATGAACCAACTCCTTCGTCTTTACGATCTCCTTGTCCTCCTCGGCCTTCTCTAGGTAGTAGACGATCCACCCGAGAGCAAAACTCCAAGCTAAACCTCTAAACTTGAGGCAACTAACCTTCTTGGATTGCTAATCAAAGAAGCTAGGTGTAATATAGAGATGGTTATGGATTAATTAGTCTTACTAACCCTTGTACTCAACTCATGAGAGGGGAGGATTAGTCTTTTGAAGAGGGAGAGCTTGAGGAGAGAGAATGTGAGAATGATAAATGAATAAAGTTATGAGTATCATAATATATATGAAGCATTTTCCAATAAGAAGAAAAGAATAAAGAGTGATGAATAATCATGCTTCATAAAATATCAAGTGGTGATTCATTAGCATGAGTCATTAAGCAATAAATATGCATTAATGAGATGAATGAATCACCCTCATGACTCATATAACTCATTCAATGTATATGACACATAACCCTCCTTAGTCACCATCTTCTAGAAGCTTCTCGTACAATTACGAGAACGCCCCTCCAATCCGCAAAATACGGAAAAACTTTAGACTGTAAAAATCTAATAACCGGATACCAGTAACTGGCTTAAGCCAAAGCCGACTGGTAAAAACTGTCCGAAAGTCGTACGCGCGTAAACGCACGTATGCGTCCGAACCCTTGTCGTAAAACCATACGACCTCTATATCGTTTCGCCTGGAATAGGAAACTCTCTGTGTGGGACTCTAGAGACTCGACTACTACGCTGGCAGTGGGTTTAACCACAGACCGCAAGCGGCACTAGCTGTACGTAACGGTCCCCAGGTAGTTGTCGATAAGAAGGCCGATGAGGAAACCCATCCGAACTCCTACTGAGTCTGATGTGACAATCTCCATACAGTCCGGTCCGTTCGTCCAAGACTATCGCATATCTGGCCTAGGGGGGCGGCAAGCGTCAGTCCCCTAATAGCGGTATAAGTCGTGTCGGAGCGAAGCCCATTACACCCTGAGAAACTACTGGAACCTACCAGCAAATCTCGCTTGCCCTGGCCAGGGACTTTGCGTAATGGCTCTCTGACACAGCGCGATATCTACTCCCAATACCGGGAGGGACGAATCCTGTCTAACCGCCACTGCCTCCAAGTGCTCGAGACTGCACCCAACTGCTACCTGTTTGCACGACTCCTTTGAGCCGTGGTAGGGTAGCAATCTAAGAACAGTGGGACACACTCGAGGCGAAGTAGCAGTGTCAAGTCTGTGGACTATGCTGTACTCATGTCACCTGGGAACTGCTCACTGACGACTGGTATCAAACCAACCAACAGTTCCCTGTGAGTCCTGTCCGGTGTACCCGTAACCTAACGAGCACCTGCATACTATCTCCAGTACGACGTACTGACGGCTGTGGGACAGACCATCTCCCCAACTGGGATGAGAAGCGTACACACTAGTCTACTCCGGAGTATCGATGCTCTGTCTCGATAATCCAACGACCAGGGACCTGAATAAGGATGTGCTTGTAGACTACCCAGCCCCCACTAGTGTGACTGCCATCAAAACGCTGGTAGACAAGCAAGATCCTAAGAGCTCTATCAATACGTACACTCACATATTAAGATAGAAAAACCAAGTAGCATACTACCATATTTAGCAAGACTGTTATATACATGTGAATATCCCAAGCTTCCATTAAGTAATATACAAACTAGTATGATACAGTAATGGCCTTCTAGGGCATAAACACTAACAATTTAGATGTTCATTCATGCGCTCGGGTATTGAGAATAGGCCGAGCGGTGTGGCCGATGCATCGTGATTCGGCTTGAAGCTCACGGTCTAGGAGATTTAGATGTGCATCTCTGCTTTTGCACTCGGTCTTCAAGACGGTTTCATGATATAAAGGTTTGAGAGTTTGCTTTTATCGCTTGATCATATGTAACTGTAACCTATTTTTTATCAATAACATGATGGCTGGATGACTATTATCATTGATTTGTTATGGGTAAATTCTGTCCATACAACCAAGGGGTCTATTTCTATTTATTTAAGGAAGAATGTTCTCCCCTTCCTAAAACGAGAACCTATCCGTCGAGGGAGTCAGTGACGCGCTAATTATTTTTGTCTTTAGTGCAGATCTAATTTTAGCCTGCTGTTGTATGGTACAAACCTGATCTGGTACCAACAAAGATCTTGATTTCCAGCACTTGTCATTAGCAGATGGACCACACGACGCATAACTAAGTGGTCAAAAAAGATGAGTGACGGTGGTGACAACCAAATTCTAAATGAAGCTCCTCCGAACGATGGTTCAGCTACTTCGAAGAGGTCTTCAAGTTCGGCGAACCATATGTTGGGGTCAAAAATTACACCCGGTTGACTAAGTCAAAATCAAAAGTCAACCCCAAGTCAAGTGGGCACGAGTCCAAGCAAGCAGGCCCAAGCTCAAACCAAGTGGGTCCAAGTCCAAGTCAAGATCAAGCATTGAAGGAGCTGCTCCATGCCAAAAAGGAGGCAATAAATTAGTTTAAATGCAATTTTTAGAAATAAATGTATGAAAAATGGGCAAAAGCCAAAATTTTGTAAACCACACGACTTATGTACAAAAAGAATAAGCACATGAGGCATGGGGAGGCATAAGTGCCATTTAGAATATCCTCAAGAGATTATATGTAAAGCGTGTAACCTATAAAAGACAAACATGATAAGACGATCGATAACAACTTTTATTCTTTTCATCTTTCTAGGGTTTTGTGCCTCCTTCTCTTGACTCAAGGTTTTAAACCTTCTTCTCTCTTTTGAATTAAATTAAGTGTTTAACTCTTCTTTTACCAAAAAGAAATAGTTTTTCACCATAAAACTGTAACAACTCCAATTTTAGTGTACAAAAATTTGCTTTAAAATTAATGTATACTTGGAGTATTTGTATTTACTGTGATTACCATAAGTAATTAATTCAGTCTTTAATTACAAGAAGAAGCTTGTAGCTCATTGGTAATACTTTGCACTGCTGAACCAACCCACCAGAGTTCAAATCCCATACCCCACATTATTTTTAATATTGTTTTATTTTAAACTTTTAGAATACCAAGGGTTTACACGTGCATAACTCACAAAAACTCCACTACACCCTAAAAACTAACTGGACCAGAGGGATACTGAAGTGTCGAGGAGCCCCGACTACCCCCAGCTCGGCTGGGATCGGCCGAATCGTCCGGCGACTCGACCGACTTAGGCCGCCGCCGCCGGCCGAACTCGGCCGGACCGCCGAGTCGTCAACTTGAAAGTTTAGGCTTTTCCAATTCCCTGCACACCTGTATACTTTAATTCTTTAGACCAGTAACAGAGCCTCTTTAAAACCCTAATTACCCCATTTTAATACATTTTAATACATTTTTATCATATTTTTTCATTTCAACCTTTTACCTACCCTAACTCTAGCCTTACCCTATAAATACAACCCCTACACATACCCCCCCTCACTCAAAAATTCTGATCAAAACTCTCAAGAAAATTTCAAGAAGTTTAGTATGCATTTGAAGTGAGCAAAAGGGCGAAACTCTGGCCATCTTCCGACGACAACCATAGGAGCTCCCGGCGACGAAACGACACACCGGAGAAGTCTACCGTTCCCTCTTCCTCTCCTCTAACCTCTAAAACCATAAGTCTCATTTTCTCTCTTTCCTATTCTTTCTAAAAACACGTATTTCTAAAACCCGACGGAATCGGAGTAAATCCGATTTCCGGTTCGCTTTTTCCTAAAACCTCACCTTTTCTTAAATACAATCATGCTAAACCATTACATGTTGACTATTAAACATTAACAAATATGTTGAACAAGTTTCATGACAACCTATCTCATTTTGTAACTTTTATCGTACTTTTTCACTAAAATACCATGTAGTTTCATTTCGACATTAAAACATCATAAACTTGCTATACCTTTAAATAGATCACGAGGTAATGACCTACCTCCTCGCAACACTCATATGCATCATAGCACAATACTTTTGGGAACATAGAATACGGGAAAACGAAACATTTCAAATAAATACCATGAATTAATAAAACCATTTTCTAAAAGATCAAGTATTTTACATAAATCTTTGCAAAGTGCCGCTACAACCCATTTTGGGGAACCCAACTGGGATGGTGCGAATTATCTCACATCCCTGGGCTTAGTAGTGCGAGATGCAGACCTCCGCAAGGAGCATACGGTCTCGAGAGATTTAAAATACGAAAATCTTAAGAAAATGAGATTTCTAGAAATATAATATATAGTAAAAATTATTTTTATATAAATATATATATGTATCATTAAAATATCTATTTTGTAATAATATAAATATTCCAATTTTTCTAAAAATCACAAGAATCATTTTACATTAAAATACCATAAATTCCATACAAGTTCAATGTTACAATTTAATACCAAATATTGTGAAAATTAGGTTATTCTCACTAGAAATGTCACATGTATAAAATCTACACTTATTACAACTCTAAAGAAGATAATTAAACACTTGGGGTATATTTTGAAAATTATACAAAAGTATTTTTATATAAAACCCCCTCAAGTTCTATAAATTACCCTAAGGACCCTAGTAAACATAGGTTTAAGCGGGACCAATCTCTTGAGCCTCAAGGAGCCGGAGAAGTGGGTGCTTGTCTATCTAAGGTAGACAACCCAACAACGGTGTTATCAATACGGTAATCGTTTTTGAAAAATACACAAATCCTGCTGCCCATGTGCAGCGGTTACCGATAACATCAAAACAATCAGGACTTCAATTTCTTTTCTAATTGTTCTGACTCAGACTGAGTCTTATTATAATAATCTGACTTGAATATAATTCAAGTATAATCTACAATCCAACATGAATCCTGAATACATATATTCAATCTATTCAACCTGACCGAACAGAACCATGGATATACTTCCATTTACATGATTCTCCAGATATATCCATGATTCTCTAGTTACATCTATTTACTGATATCATGGTTTCGGCAAGTCATCCAATTATACAATCTATATTACATTTACAATACAAGTTGCAATACAATACAAACAATACAATACTTCATGGGGTTCAAGGGGTAGATTGGTACGGAAGGTGTTAGAAGTGGCACGAGACAACAACCATTAATACACCTAACCTGAATCCATTTGCTGTTGTACTGTGGCATAAACGGTTCCTTATACTACACTTGTTTCTAGTCTCTGGTATATAGAGACTCCTCTCGTATACACTGGCATCCTTCTGTACCAAGCTACAAACAACAGCGTTAACCATATAATACAACTTTAAAAAGTACCTTCTCTTTTTGTCTATTCTATTTCTCCCTTATTATTGGGACTTACCGAATGATTTGTTCGCTGAAGACATTATCTTTCTTTCTTCTTTGAATGTCGTCAGGTGATTCGGATCTTCCAGAGATCGAGCCTACCAGTGAGGACTTGGACTAGCTTGCATACGATCCAGAGCTCTAGCTACATTTTTTATTTCAGTACTTTTCCTTTTCTGTTATGCCACTGTTTAGGTATTGTTTTCTTCCAGATGTATTTACTTTTCCACGCATTGTACAGAAAGAATGTGAATAAATAAAGTTGTTGTTTTATTATATCTTGTCTCTTGTGCATTTATTTTTATATTACTTAGATACGCTTAGCGTATTTACTTCAGAGTAAATACGTAGCGGCCTCGTCGCGTCCCTTTCACCGTACACTGGGAAGCGGGGCATGACAAAAACCCTTGAAAGGAGAGTTCATATCTCTCATCAAATCTCTAAAATGACAGATTTTTAAATCTCACCATCCCTTTTCTCCAAAATCCAACAAAAAGAGGGGAGGAAGAAGGGGACCCATCTCCAAAATTCCCACTTTGGGAGGATCCAAGACTCAAGAGAGAAGAAAAAATCCCCTTTCATCATCTCCGAAAATCTTTTCGGAGTTTAACTCCAAATAAAAATATTTTCCTTAGGAGTTTAATTCTTCCGAATTCCGAAAAATAAATTAAAAATCCTTCTTTTTTTAAAAGATTAACTCTAAATTCTCTCGGGAGTTCAACTCCCAAAACAGGGGCTAAGCTCCTTTTTCCGCTGGTATTTCTAGCGGGCATGCGTTGCCCACGTGGTCTGTTGCGTCCAGCGGCCGCTTGCCGCGCACGTGATCCGCTGGTGACCTAGTGATCACGTAGCGCTCACACAGCCCGCTGGCGCCCCAGCGGCCACGTGCCGTGCACACGGCCCTAGGACACTCCTCGCCCCTCTTTTTCCCACGTGCTGCATACACGGCTCACTGGCGCCTAGCGGCCACATGTTGTCTCACGCATCCTCAGGACACTCCTCACCCCTCTTTTTCCCATATTTGGGTAGCGGGATCCCCATAAACTCTGCGAGGCTCCCGATAAGTCCAAAATATCTTCAAAACACAACACGCGCACATTACACATTGAGATCACATGACCAGTTTGACCCATCAATCGAAGGTTCGCTCGCTCCAAAAGCAAGGGGTAATTAACGGCAGGTTAGTCTGCAGTTGCCGAAGATTCGAATCCCCACAATTAATAAACCCAAGCCTACCTTAGGTAGGGGGTATCTGTATATGCCTGACCAGCAAGCGCATTCCTATCTCAGTATGATGACGAAAAACACTCTACAGATTCTGGTACGCCCGGTAAGACCTTTTCTCTCCTCCCATATTTTGGGTTAAACGTCCATGCGAACTCAATCAATCAATATATATATATATATATATATATATCGATTGCATGTGCTGAAGTCATACCATTTTGAGTGCAGGTTAACAGTTTTTAGTCACAATCTCAAACTCAGCAACCATATCTCCCCAGACGAGCTTCGTTTCCGATGCGACTCCGATCCCATACATGGTCAAGATCAATACCCACGCGATTTTCACCGCATGCCTTAGTTGGCAGTGGGAGGAACATCCCCGCCAATTTGGTTTCGTCATCCTCTATCCTGCCGGAAGTGCTCATCTGGCGGAAATCCCGGCAATCCAGATGGCCAAACCGGTCTCAAGGGGCAAGAGGCCGAATGTTCTGATCGCCAATCCACCACAACCCAAACGTAAGATGGTGTTCGAATGACTTTGTGGTGCTCCAGCTGGGGGAAATACTGCCGGAACAAAGGGTATCATCAAACGTCGCAGACAAGCTCAAGCGACGCCTCTTACGAATGCACGATCAGGTGTATCTCTAAATCTCTCCATCACTCTGTTGGATATGTATGCCCTAGAGGCATGTATTGTATAGAATGTTAGGAATATGTATATACATGACAATTTTGCCCAGTTATATAGTATACTATTTGAGTTGTCTTTATCTGAACATGTGTATTTGTTTTTCTTACTGCTTTATGTTGCTTATACATGTTGATAAATACTTGTTACGGTAGTATATTATTTTGGTTTGTCTTTATCTTAATATGTGCATATGTTATACTCGATATCATATATGATGGATACATGTTGATAAAGCCCGTAGGATTTTGCGTGACTACCAGCGTTATGATGGTGATCATACTTATAGGAGCTGGGTAGTCCATAAGCACATCTTTAAAGGTCCTAAGTCACAGGAATATCAAGACTGGGTATCAATATTCCAGAGTAGACTTGTGTATACGTTTCTAGATCCCGACGAGGGGTGGTGGTTGGTCCCACAACTATTGGTGTGATCACCTAAGATTGTATACAAGTGCTCACTAGGGGTGAGTTACTGGATGGACCCGCCGAGAACTTCTAGATGGTATTATACCTATCGTCAGATAGCGGTTCTCAGGTGACATGAGTACAGATTAGTCTTTGGACCTGAGATCATCATTTGTCTCGTGTGAGTTCCCGCTGTGCTTTGATCACTACCCTACCACATGTTGGATATGTAAGCTCTAGAGGCCATTATTGTATATGTATACATATGGATGCTTGGACATATATATATACAGGACAGTTTTGCTCGATATGATAATATGCTATTTGGTTTGACTTTATCTTAACATGTGTATGTTTTACTTGCTATTACATATCTTTTATACATGTTGATAAAGCCCATAAGATCAATGCTTGACTACTTGCGTTGTGATGGCGATCATACTTGTGGGAGCTGGGTAGTCGGTATGCATATCCTTAAATGGTCCCTAGTCATGGGAGTATCAAGACTGGGTATCGATATTCCAGAGTAGATTAGTGTATACGTTTCTAGACCCCGACAAGGGGTGATGGTTTGGTCCCGCAACCATTGGTCTTTAGACCTAAGATCGTATACAGGTGCTCAGTGGGGGTGAGTACACCGGACGGACTCGTCGAGAACTTCCAGATGGTACTATACCTATTGTCGGGTGGAAGTTCTCAGGTGACATGAGTACAGGTTAGTCTTTAGACCTGAGATCGGCATTTGTCTCGTGTGAGTTCCTACTGTGCTTTGATCACTACCCTACCGCGGCTCTACTGAGTCATGCAAACAGGTTTTGGTTGGGTACAGTCCCGAGCCACATGGAGGCAGTGAATGATTGTCGTGGATTCGTCTCTCCTGATATAGAGAGTCGATATCGCACTGTGTTCGATTGGTCAGGACCATAAGACCTTGGCCAAGGTAGTTGGGATTTACTGATAGCCTGATCAGTAGTTTCCCGGATTGGTCCTGAACCGCATCAGCACGAATTACCAGGTTATCAGGGTCTGACGTTTACCACCCTCTAGACCCGGTATGCGATACTCTCAGACGAAGTGACCGGACTGTACGGAGTTTGTCACAGATAAGCTCAGTATGGATCCGTATAAGTTTGCTCGTCGACCTTCCTTTTTGACAGGTACCCGGGTAGCCGTTACGTACAGCTAGTGCCGCTGACGTGCTTGTAGTTATGGATTTATCCAGTAACTTACTGCCGGCGTACTGTCGAGTCTTTAGAGTCCCACACAGAGGGTTTCACTGGTTCAGGAGAAATGATGTAGTAGCTGTATTCGATACGTGCAGGGTCTCGATCGATTGATGTACTTTGTACTCGGAATTTCGATAAGATAGTTGGTAATACTAGCCGGCTCGGGTTTGAGCCGGATTATTAAATCAGGTATTGATTTAATAGTTTACATATATGTATTTCGATATGTATATTCTAGTATTACGTTCTTTGTGTTATTCTATCTGTTTAGGCATTCGTGTTTTTATCCGAATGCAGATATGTATATACAGCAGACTGTAATCCGTATTTATTACAGATTACCTTCTAGAAGGTGGCCACCTCATTATGCTTTTTCCATTTATTTGATAAATGGAAAATGAGGTGTAAAGTGTGAGGTATGGGAGGAATGGAGATAACCATGCTTCAATATTTAACAAATGAATTTTTAATTCATTTGGAGTTACTATTGAAGTATGGTTGTTGATTGTTTATTCAAGAAATTCATACATAAAACGTTTGTGTGGATTTTCTCTCTCATGGATGCTTCATTATTTTTCTTGAGCTCCCATTTCTCTTCATCTCCTCCCTCCTCTTGAGTTTCCCCCACCTTCATCTTCTTCCTCTTCACTACCCTTCTCATGAGTTGAGAAACAAGTGAAGAGGTAAGAAAGAGATAGCAAACACTTAGATCTTCATACTACATCCTAGACTACTTGGTTTAGCAACCTAAGTTCTCTAGTTGCTCCACTTGACACATTGTGAGGAGCTAGAGCCATGGATCATATCTCTCAGGTGGATCATCTACGACAAAGGAGGACCGGAGAACAAGCTCAATCCCGGAGGACCGATGGAGCGGGAAAAGAAGATCAAGCATGTTCAAGGTGGCCACTTGGAGCTAAAGATGAAGAAAAAAGACCGAAGAGACCGAAGGACTTGGTTAGTTTGGTGAGATTTCTTCATCATAGTAGATAGCTCTCTTTAACTAGCTAGTTAGGTTTATGGTAAGATCCAGGTTAAAAGTTATTCTAGTGCCATGTTCTAATCGTAAAAAAAAAATTTGTTCCGCATTTGGTCACGGTAGTTGTCCGGGGCACTAGCATAACCTTTCATAGTATCAGAGCCAGCCCATAAACCCTACATTAGCAAGTTTAAACAATGTTAAAATAATGAAACCGAAATAACTCTGTAACATTGAAATCAAACTTCAAGTTTCTGTCGATTTTTCAGAGGCTTCAAAAATTTTTTTTAGCAAGTGTAGAGTGCTCTTTACACTGAGAGATGAACACTGACCAAAACCGACACGATTTTCATCACTTTTGGCCGGCCACAACCTCCTTAAAACCGAGCTCACCGGTTTTATTAAGGGGTATTGCATCGAGTTTTGGCCAGTGTTCTTGTCTCTTGAAGTTTGGGTTTCAGGTGTTGCTAGTTTTTGCCTAGATTTGATTATCTGTTGTTTTTCAGTTAGGGGCAATTTTGAGTGTTTCGAAGTCGTTTTATTTGACACTGTTTAATAGTTTACAGTACATTTACTTTTATCTGCGACTGTGAATGTCATTCGATCAGTACAACTCGTCTGATTGCTATATGTTCTTTTAGACGGGTTTTGCAAACATGGCATTCGCGTTGATGTTTTGTGCTTGTGCTGTGATTGTTGTTGGATAGTCATGGTGAATAGAATGTGGTGCAATATTAGTGGTACAGTTTAATATTCATTTGTATATTCATTTGTGGGGCGAGCGTCCGACATGTGGACTGCCGTCTTTGCCGGATTGTATATTATTTGTTTGGGGCACGACCGGCTTAAGGTTGATGTCACCATTTGTACATATTATTTTCATTTTCTGTACTAGGATTACCCCGCGGTGGAGTGCACGAATAGCCGAGTTTTAGAAGGTAACAAGCCCACATCTCATGGCGTTGAGACGGAGGGGGCTTCATTCTAGAATTGGCGAGCTATTCGCCGCACTCGTAGGGGGTATAGGATGATCCATGGAGGGGCGCCCAAGTTACCGGATTCCATGAAGTGCCGGGTGGCCCATTCACTTTGTTGAAGGGGGTTGTCTCACTTTGGGATTGGTGGGTAACTTGTCGCGCTCGTAGGGGTCTAGATTTTCATTGCACAGGCTATCCACACGACCGGGAATGTTGGGTTTTATTTGCGGCTCAAATGAAACCCGGGGCTCTAAGATTATCCACCATTCTGTATTATTAGCTGTGATTCTGTGATGTTGCTTATTATCATGCCTGGGATGAATGTTATATATACTTATATATATACTAGTAGATGTTGTATATGTTTTGCACCCGCGCTAGTCCAGCCCCCGCTCTATCATTAGTTAAGTAACCTAACGGGTGATGACGGGCCCCGTGACGAATGCGGATGGCATATACGTACATCGTATTTTCATTCTTTTCGAGTGTGATAGGATTAAACTAATGGGACCGCATTAATTTTGATTAATGCAAGATAATAAACCTAAAAGATGTTGTTGGAACAAATTTCGAAAAACTATAGTTATATTCTTTCGCTTTGCATAGTGGTATTCGATCATGAATATCCAGCATCTCATTCCAGGAGGCAAGAGCCAAGATCCCTTTGCGGGGAGTGACCTCTTGAGCAAAAGTCTAAACTGTAGATTACTCGGTTTTTTCAAAACCACAAGTTTTCAAAAGCGGAGCCTAAACCACTCCTTTTCAAAACTACTTAGGTTCCTTCAACGATATCAAGTTCATTACGTTAACGGGTTTTTAGCCAAAAACCCAGTCGTAGCCCTCCGTCATTTCAGATAGGTACCACCTAGTATTTGTGCTGTGTTTGTTGGCAAGCGTCAAGACACAGTGAACGGTAGCTGAGTGATATTTATCTGTAGTATAGATATGCGATTAATCGAGACAGTCGTACAGCTTTGTTAGCAAGCGTCAAGAGTTTGTGTGGGTGGGTTTGAGTTAATCCAGGACAATGACGGGTCTAGTGGCCTATGACTTGTTGGCAAGCGTCAAGGTTATAGGTCGTTAGGAGCAAAAACCACATCGGGAGTTTCAAACATACAGGAAACTTGCAGAATTTAGCATACCTTATGGAGTGTGGTAACTAGAGTGGATTCCATCTAATGCATCACACAATGAAAGTTGGATCCCGATCCCACTGATGAGTAGGATTACTCTCGGGAGATTATTTCACTTAACAATCAATGCTATAAACCAAGTAGGTGTCTAGAACAGTGTTAGCGGGGCTACGCCTCCAGGGAAAAGAGGTTATATAATTAAAGAAGTTCGCGAAAGCGTTGGAAAACCTCCCTCGAAGTACCGACACTAGCCTAGCTAAAAGGTTAAGCAAGTATTATGACGTGCGATTAATCCTGACTAGTTCTTCTTTTAAGGTTTGAAGGAGAATTCGAGAAAACAGTAGGAGCCATCCTGATTAGATAAACTAATAACCAATCTAATCTTGCAAGAGCGCACTATTCATATCAGATTTTTGCATTTTTATATCGCCCATTCTTAATCACATTGCATATAAGTAGGTACTTTTGATCCATATCTGCTAAATAGTTGCAGATTACAGGTTCTCAGCTCTTTACAGTGAAATTCATGAAAAGTCACAACAAATGCGGGACTACGACCAACAACAGATGAATACTGATCTCTGCTAACCGTCCGTATGATACCGCCTACCAGTTCAAGGGACAAATGGAAAATCATTAGGCACTTCAATGCACAAAGCACAAGGGTAGCACAAGATCCAAGACTTCAATGCGGAGCTCAAGACAAAAGTCCACATCATTCTGCACTGTTGGAAATCTAGAAGAAAATTGAAGAGATTCTGAGAAACCAAGTGAATAAAACAAAAGATATAAACAACATGGAGAAGCCCTGAAAAGATGGCCCCATGATTCCACCAATTGGCCGCGGAACTGCGGCCGATAAGGCACTTCTGCCGCGGAACCGCGGCCGCGTTCTGCGCATGTCGGTGACAGTGTCGGTGCTTTGACTCGGCTCTCTTGGGGTAGTTTTGTAATTTCATGTATGGATCAGAATGTAAATCTAGGGTTTTTCTATCTATAAATAGGAAAGCTTAAAACCAAATTAGCATGCCTCTTTTTATTTTTAGATCTAGAATTTTAATTTTGTTCTTTATCTTTATCAATTCAAAAATTGTAGAGATCGTTGAGAGGTTATCAATAAAAAGTTAGTTCTTTTATTTTTCTCGCATTCTTCTTATCATATTTTATTATCTGCAATTATTATCTGTTAAATCTAGTTGTAGAATTTAATCTGAATTTTTTCTTATCTCGAATTTTATTTTTTATCTTTTTAATGGGTGGGTAATTCCTCACTTGGTAGGGCAGGAGAAGGAAGGTTTGAGAGAAGGAAATCTCTCCCACTCCTTTCTTTGCCCAACATCTTAAAATTCGGACTCCAATTACTTGAACCATAATCCGCTCACTACGGCACCATATCCTACATGATAGCGGTGATTCTCTAGTTAGACCGGTTGTGGTTGAATTAATTGGAGGTTAGGGCTAAGAGACAAGAAAGGACGGACAAGAACCAAAAGAGAGAAACTAAGTATGGAAAGCCTAGTTTATACTTACAAGTTTCTTCCTAGTCGTGCTAATCCCCGTTGTTGCCGATTACCCTAACACCTATAATCAGAAGGGCATTGAAAGAAGCAAGAATTTCCTAAACTCGAACTAACCTAATCCTAACCCTAGCAAGTCTTTTATCATCTTTTATCTCATTCGTAGATCTTAAAACAAAACCACCAATTTTTTGGACTTAACTCGTTAAAACATAAAGAAAAAGATTCCATCTCCCTGTGAATCGACCCGTACTCAACCAGCTAGCTACCAAGCGACACCGTCTTGATTGCGGTAATTAAAATTTAAGCACGCATAGAAATACCTTAACAATCACGCATGCTGTGTGTTTCTTTTCTCTCTCTCCAGGTAGCAACCATTTCACGCCCTAATCAAGATAATAAAATATATCGCTTGATCGATCCAAATTCTTATTCGGGCCTGGGGAACATCGGTTCGGCTCTAACTTATGACAACAGTCATGAGTATGAGCAAGGGAAAGAGGATTGTTTGAATTCCTTGATGACCCCATCGAAGAAGAAACATACTATTGTGTCTTCTTCAGGTGTTCTTGTTATTGAGAACTGTTTTTCAGTCAGTCCTACCTCCTGGGTACTCAATACCGGATCGGGATCTCATATCTGTAATTTATTATGGGGACTGAGAAAAAGTAGCATGGTTGGACCCGGTAATAAGTCCCTCAGAGTAGGGAACGGAGCACAGGTTGATACTTCTGTCGTCGGTGAATATCACCTAACATTGCCAAATGGCAATACTATGATTTTGAACAACTGCTACTATGTACCTTCCATGGTTTGCAACATCATATCGGTTTCTTTACTTGATAAAGATTGATATAAGTTTGTTCTTGATAGAAATATCATGAACATTTACCATAATCAGGTATTGGTTGCAGAAAGAACACTGTGTAATGGTATCTATGTTCTTAATCAAAACACAGTTCTCAGTATACAAAACACACGCAAGTGGAAGAGTTCAGATGTGAACGAATCCTACTTGTGGCATTGTAGACTTGGTCATATCGGAGAGAAAAGACTGAGTAAGTTGCATAAAGATGGACTTTTGGATACGTTTGAATTTTCATCTTATGAAACTTGTCAATCTTGTCTCAAAGGAAAAATGACCAAATCTCTGTTCACCGGACATGGAGAAAGAGCAGCAGAGCTCTTGGGACTCATACATAATGATATATGTGGTCCAATGTCTATACATGCAAGGGGTGGGTTCTCATACTTTATCACATTCACTGACGATCTCTCTAGATTCGGATATATGTATCTTTTGAAACATAAATATGAAGCTTTTGAGAAATTCAAAGAATTCATAAACGAAGTAGAGAACCAGACTGGCAAAAGTATTAAAATCCTCTGATCTTATAGAGGAGGGGAGTATTTAAGCACGGAATTCCTAGAATACCTAAAAGAGAATGGAATTCTCTCTCAGCTTACTGCTCCGTATACACCACAGCACAACGGTGTATCAGGGCGAAAGAACCGTACCCTATTGGATATAGTTCGCTCCATGATGAGTAATGCCAAGTTGCCTTTTTCATTCTAGGGATATGCCCTTGAAACGACAATATATGTATTGAATAGAGTTCCTACCAAAGCAGTGCCTACCACTCCACATGCACTGTGGGAGTGGAAGAGACCATACCTTAATTTTATTAAGATATAGCTTATGTAAAGAAGCAGAACCCAGACAAACTCGAGACACGGTCAGTTTTGTATAAGTTTGTAGGATATCCTAAGCATTCACAAGGGTATCTGTTCTACCACACTGAGAAACAGAAGACGTTTGTTGCTCGCCACGCCGTCTTTTTGGAGAGGGAATTTCTCGCAAAAGAAATTCGTGGGAGCGCGGTAGAACTGGAAGAAATTCCAGAAGGACAAACTATAACTGAAGGTTTGGTGGAACCAGAAGATTCAATAGTCCCAGACGAACCTCAGCCACTCCGCAGATCTGGTAGGATTTCTCATCCGCCCGAGAGATACTACGGTTTTCTCATAGACGTGGATCGAGAGGATTGCACCTTAGAAGAAGATGATTATACTAGTTTCAGGCAGGCCATTATCAGTTGGTACTCTGATAAGTGGCTGGATGCTATGCAATCTGAAATGGAGTCCATGTATGCCAATAAAGTGTGGACCTTGGATATTGCTCCACCTGGGTAAAACCCGTTGGATGCAAAAGGATATGCAAAAGGAAACTTGGTGTAGATGGGCAGGTGGAAAGCTATAAGGTTGGACTTGTTGCAAAAGGTTTTCGTCAGAGACCAGGTGTGGACTATGACGAAACCTTTTCTCCAGTGGCCATGCTCAAATCCATTCGGATCCTACTTGCCATTGCTGCCTTCCATGACTATGAGATCTGGTAGATGGACGTAAAAACGGCATTTTTAAATGGAAGTTTAGAAGAGTGCGTTTATATGGATCAGCCAGAAGGTTTCGTAGATAGTGGGAGCAGCGGGAAGGTGTGCAAGTTGCTTAAATCCATTTATGGATTAAAGCAGGCATCGCGGAGCTGGAACATCTGTTTTGATTAAACAGTCAAGGATTTTGACTTCGTCAAGAACGAGAATGAGTCTTGTATTTATAATAAGATTGTAGGACGAACTTTCATGTTCCTAGTCTTGTACGTGGACAATATTCTTTTGATAGGAAATGACATTCCTATGCTACAATCGGTCAAGCTATTCTTATCACAAAGGTTCCCCATGAAGGACCTGGGTGATGCCTCGTACATTCTAGGGATTAAGATCTATAAAAATAGATCCAAGAGATTACTGGGACTTTCACAGTCCAGATACATAGAGACCGTACTAAAGAGATTTAGTATGGAAGATTCCAAGCGCTGTAACATACCCGCATTGCACGGAATCACTCTCTCCAAGGAGATGTCTTCCAAGACCGACGAGGAGAGGGTTCGCATGAGCATTATACCCTACACTTCAGCGGTAGGATCTATAATGTATGTGATGCTATGTACAAGGCCAGATGTAGCTTATGCGTTAAGCATGGTGAGCCGGTATCAGTCAAACCCAGGTGAGGACCACTGAACAGCAGCAAAGAACATTCTCAAATACCTGAGAAGGACTAAAGAGATGTTCCTGGTTTACGGTAATGGAGACTTAAAGGTCAAGTCCTTTATTGATTCAAGCTTCCAGAGTGACAAGGATGACAGCAAGTCTGTCTCGGGTTTTGTGTTTACCCTCAACGGAGGGGCGGTGTGTTGGAAGAGCTCCAAACCGGATACCGTTGCAGACTCGACGATGGAGGCTGAATACATTGCTGCGAGCGATGCCGCAAAAGAGGCAGTCTGGATGAAGAAGTTCATTAGTGAACTTCAGGTAGTTCCATCCATTGTTGATCCAATACCCTTGTATTACGATAACAATAGTGCTATAGTTTTAGCGAAGGAACCACGGTTCCATCAGAAATCCAGGCATATCTTAAGGCGGTATCACCTGATCAGGGAGATCGTAGATCGCCAGGAGATCGAGGTCCGGAGAGTGGATACAAAAGACAACACTGCAGATCCATTCACCAAGACCCTTCCTCTAGCACAGTTCGAGAGACTTTTTGAGATGTTGGGTATGCGGTACGCCAACAGCTGGCCCTAGAGCAGACGTTGGATACTCGGTACGCCAATATATATGGCCTTAGTGCAAGTGGGAGATTATTGGATATGTATGCCCTAGAGACCATTATTGTATATGTATACATATGGATGCTTGGACATATATATGTACAGGACAGTCTTGCTCGATATGATAGTATGCTATTTGATTTGACTTTATCTTAACATGTGTATGTTTTACTTGCTATTACATATCTTTTATACATGTTGATAAAGCCCATAAGATCAATGCTTGACTACTTGCGTTGTGATGGCGATCATACTTGTGGGAGCTGGGTAGTCGGTATGCACATCCTTAAATGGTCCCCAGTCATGGGAGTATCGAGACTGGGCATCGATATTCCAGAGTAGACTAGTGAATACGTTTCTAGTCCCCAATGAGGGGTGATGGTTTGGTCCTGCAACCATTGGTCTTTAGACCTAAGATCGTATACAGGTGCTCAGTGGGGGTGAGTACACCGGACGGACTCGCCGAGAACTTCCAGATGGTACTATACCTATCGTCAGGTGGAAGCTTTCAGGTGACATGAGTACAGGTTAGTATTTAGACCTGAGATCAGCATTTGTCTCGTGTGAGTTCCCACTGTACTTTGATCACTACCTTACCACGGCTCTACTGAGTCGTGCAAACAGGTTTTGGTTGGGTACAGTCCCGAGCCACATGGAGGCAGTGAGCGATTGTCGGGGATTCGTCTCTCCTGGTATAGGGAGTAAATATCGCACTGTGTTCGATTGGTCAGGACCATAAGACCTTGGCCAAGGCAGTTGGGATTTACTGATAACCTGATCAGTAGTTTTCCGGATTGGTCCTGAGCCGCATTAGCATGAATTACCAGGTTATTAGGGTCTGACGTTACCACCCCTTAGACCCGGTATGCGATACTCTCAGACGAAGAGACCAGACTATACGGAGATTATCACAGATAAGCTCAGTAGGGATCCGGATGAGTTTGCTCGTCGGCCTTCCTTTTCGACAGGTACTCGGATAGCCGTTACGTACAGCTAGTGCCGCTGACGTGCTTGTGGTTATTGATTTATCCAGTAACTCACTACCGGCGTACTGCCGAGTCTTTAGAGTCTCACACAGAGGGTTCCCTGGTTCAGGCGAAATGATGTAGTAGCCGTATTGGATACGTGCAGGGTCTCGATCGATTGATGTACTTTGTACTCAGAATTTCGATCGGACAGTTGGTAATACTAGCCAGCTCGGGTTTGAGCCGGATTATTAAATCAGGTATTGATTTAATAGTTTACATATATGTATTTCGATATTTATATTCTAGTATTACGTTCTTCGTGTTATTATATCTCTTTGGGCATTCGTGTTTTTATCCGAATGCAGGTATGTATATACAGCAGACTGTAATCCGTATTTATTACAGATTACCTTCCAGAAGGTGGCCACCTCATTATGTTTTTTCCATTTATTTGATAAATGGAAAATGAGGTGTAAAGTGTGAGGTATGACAGGAATGGAGATAACCATGCTTCAATATTTAACAAATGAATTTTTAATTCATTTGGAGTTACTATTGAAGTATGGTTGTTGATTGTTTATTCAAGAAATTCATACATAAAACCTTTGTGTGGATTTTCTCTCTCATGGATCCTTCATTATTTTTCTTGAGCTCCCATTTCTCTTCATCTCCTTTCTCCTCTTGAGTTTCCCCCACCTTCATCTTCTTCCTCTTCACTATCCTTCTCATGAGTTGAGAAATAAGTGAAGAGGCAAGAAAGAGATAGCAAACACTTAGATCTTCACACTACATCCTAGACTACTTGGTTTAGCAACCCAAGTTCTCTAGTTGCCCCACTTGAAACATTGTGAGAAGTTAGAGCCATGGATCATATCTCTCAGGTGGATCATCTATGACAAAAGAGGACCGGAGAACAAGCTCGATCCCGGAGGACCGATGGAGCGGGAAAAAAAGATCAAGCATGTTCAAGGTGGCCACTTAGAGCTAAAGATGAAGAAAGAAGACCGAAGGACTTGGTTCGTTTGGTGAGATTTCTTCATCATAGTAGATAGCTCTCTTTAACTAGCTAGTTAGGTTTATGGTAAGATCCGAGTTAAAAGTTATTCTAGTGTCATGTTCTAATCATTAGAAAAAAAATTGTTCCGCATTTGGTCACGGTAGTTGGCCGGGGCACTAGCGTAACATTTAACCACGGCTCTACTGAGTCGTGCAAACATGTTTTGGTTGGGTACAGTCCCGAGCCACATGGAGGCAGTGAGTGATTGTCAGGGATTTGTCTGTCCCTGTATTGGGAGTCGATATTGCACTGTGTTCGGTTGGCTAGAACCATAAGATCTTGGCCAAGGCAGTTGAGATATACTGATGATTAGATCGGTAGTTTCTCGGATTAATCCTGAGCGTCTTCGATATGGGGGATAGGATCCATCTGCGCCATATCGACACGATTTATCAGGTCAGTAGGGGGTCTGACATTAGCATTCCTAGACCCAGTATGTGATACTCTTAGACGAAGAGACCGGACTGTATAGAGATTGTCACGGATAGACTCAGTAGGGGTTCGGATGAGCTTGCTCGTTGGCTTTCCTTTCGACAAGTACCTGGGTAGCCGTTACGTATAGCTAGTGCCTCTAACGTGCTTGTGATTAAACCCACTGCCGGCGTACTGTCGAGTCTTTAGAGTCCCATACAGAGGGTTTTCCTGGTTCAGGAGAAATGATGTACCAGCCGTATTTTGATATGTGCAGGGTTCCGATCGAACGGTTGAATACTAGCCGGCTTAGGAGTAAACCAGATTATTAAATTAGGTATTGATTTAATAATTTACATATGCATATTTCGATATGTGTATTCTAGTATTATGTTCTGTGTATTATTCTATCTCTTTGGGTGTTCGTATTTTGATATGAATACGGGTATGTATATAAGGTAGAATGTATTCCATATTTATATGGAAAGACATTTTAGAAGGAGGACGCCTCATCATGTATTTTCCATTTTATTTGTAAAATGGAAAATGAGGTGTAAAATGGAAAATGAGGTGTAAAGCTAGTAAGGTGAGAATGGTGAGAATCATGCTTGAATAGTCATAACAAATGAATTGTATATTCATTTGTGCTAACTATTCAAGTATGGTTGCTAAATTTTTATTGGAAAAATGAGATATACAAAACTATACTTCATTATTGTTTTCACACAAGAATTTTCCCATTCTCACCATGAGCTTCTCTCTCCTCACTGGCCTTTCTTACGTTCCTCCTCCTTCTCCTTCATCTTCCAACCTATCCTCTCATGAGTTGAAAATTAATGGAGGAAGAGAGATAAAAATACACTAGAAAACTCACTACATCATCTTAGCAATCTAGATTAGCAAACTAGGTTGTTGAGTTGCTTCATTAGTGAAGCTAAGCTTGAACTACAAACTCTCGGGTGATCATCTAGGATCAAGAAGGCCCTCAAGCAAGTTTGATCAAGGATCCCTAGGAGCTCAAGAAGAGGAGAGAAGACCCGAACGACACGGATCTTCTGGTATAATCCTCTATCACAGTAGCTAGATTCCTTTAGCTTGCTAGTTTCAATATTTGGTTAGATTCTAGGTAGCGGTTTCTAGCGCCAGTTTATTTTAAAAGTTAAAGTTTTCCGTTCTACAACGGCTGCGGTTGGCGGCCACGGCGTTAGGAAATCCAACATGGTATCAGAACTACCCAAACAATAGAAACTAGTAGTAGACGATACTTTAGTTTCAAAACCAAAAAATTCCGATTTTCAAATACCCGTTCTCTGTCCAAAAATTTTTTGTATCTGAAATTTTTTTAAACAAGTGCAAAGGCTTACTATTGATGTGTACATGACACACGATGAAAAAGAGGCAAAATAACCATAGAAAAACCACCCATTTTCTCTAAAAGCCCGCTATCGGCGGTTTACTGTTCATATTTGGACCTCGCTCATCCAGTGTCTTGGGTTTTGAAAATTGGTATTTTTGGCCTTGTTTGTTTTGCCCCAGATTTCACTTAGTGTTATCTTTGCTTTGGGACAAGTTGGAAAGTTTAGAACATGAAACTTTTGCATCGTTGATCTCTGTGATATGGTGTATGTGTTTTCAAATATCGTCTATTTGCTATATGTCATTTAGACGGGGTTGCACATACTTGCTTCTGTTGTTGTGATGTTTATATCTGTAATGGTTTATTCGGATTGTCGTGTTGGATAACCTCTAGTGCAATGGTAGGTGTATAGTTTATATTCATTTATATATTCATTATTGCGGGGCGAGCGTCCTACATGTGGACTGCCGTCTCTACCGGTTTGTATATTCTTTTATTGGGGCACGACCGGGTTGAGGTCGATATCATCATTGTATATATATTTTTCTTCACTGTACTAGGATTACCCCGTGGAGGAGTGCTCGAATAGCCGGGGTCTAGAGGGCAACGAGCCCGCACCTCATGGCGTTAAGACCGAGGGGGCCTTACTCTAGAATTGGCGGGCTATTCACCGCACTTGTAGGGGGCATAGGATGATCCATGGAGGGGTGCTTTAGTTAACGGATTCCGTAAAGTTAGGTGGCACATTTACTTCATTGATTGGGGTTGCCTCACTTCCGGGATTGGCAGGTTACTTGCCGCACTCGTAAGGGTATAGGTTCTTCATTGCACTGGCTATCCACACGACCGGGGAACGTCGAGTTTCATTTGCGGCTCAAATGAAACCCGGGGATTCTAGATTATCCACTATTCTATGTTGCTTATCGCTGTTCTGTGATGTTTCTTATATCATGCCTGGGACGAATGGTTACATATATATTTATATATACTGGTAGATATTGTATATGTTCTGCATCCGCGCTAGTCCAGCCTCCGCTCTGCCGGTAGTTAAGTAACCTAACAGTGCATGACGGGGCCCCGTGGCGAATGCGGATGGCATATACGTATATTGTATTTTTGTTCTTTTCTGGTGTGATAGGATTTAATTGATGGGATCACATTAATTTTGATTAATGTAAGGAAAAGAAACCTAATAAGATATTGTTTGAATAAATTTCGAAAAACTATAGTCATACTTTTTCGCTTTGCATAGTGGTATTCGGTTAAGAATATCCAGCACCTCATTCGAGGAGACAAGAGCCTAGATCCCTTCACGGGGAGTGAGCTCTTGAGCAAAAGTTTATATTACTGTAGATTACTCGGTTTTCTTCAAAACTACTAGTTTTCAAAAGCGGAGCCTAAATCACTCCTTTTCAAAACTACTCGGTTCCTTCAACGATATCAAGTTCATTACGTTAAAAGGTTTTTTCGCCAAAAACCAACCATAGCCCTCTGTCATTTCAGATAAGTAGAAGTTAATATTCGTGCTATATACGGTGGTCTCTATTAAGGCATGGTGTACGGTAGGTATATGTTGTTTATCCGTTGCCTTTTGATGCGATTAGTTAGGATAGTCATATAGCCATGTTGGTCTCTATCAAGAGCTTATGCGGGTGGATCTAAGCTAATTCAGGATAATGACGGGTTGAACTTGACTTGCGACTTATGGTACATTGATCTCTATCAAGACCATATGGCGCTTGGGGAAAAAACCACATCGGGAGTTTCAAATACACATGAAACTTACTAGTGTTGCATACCTTCTAGGGAGTGGTAAATAGAGTGGCTTCCATCTAGGTTATTACGTAATGATAGTTGGATCCCGATCCCACTAATGAGTAGGATTATTCTTGAGAGATATTTTTCACTTCACAATTAGCTAACCTATTAGGTGTCTAGAAAAATGTTAATGGGGCTATGCCTCTGCAAAAATGAGGTTTATTTTAATTAGGTCCATACGAGAGCATGGGGAACTTCCCTCGGAATAGCAACACTCACCTGGCTAAACGGTTAGCGAATTTGTAAGGTGCGAATAATCCTAACTAGTTTTTCTTTTAAGGTTTGAAGGAAAATTCGAGAAAACAGTGGGAACCATTCTGATTAGATAAACTAATAACCAATCTAATTTTGCAAGAGTGCACCCTGAGTGTTTCTTTTCTCTCTCTTCAGGTAATAACCAATTCATGCCTTAATCAAGATAATAAAATATTTGACTTGACCGAACCAGTTTATTATACCGGGCAGGGGAATATCGGTTCGACTCAAATTTGTGACAACCGTCATGACTATGAGCAAGTGAAAGAAAACTATAAAGAATTCCAGATGACCCTAATGAAGGAGAAGTATTCTAATACATCTTCTTCGGATGTATTTGTTATTGAAAACTGTTTTTCGGTCAATTCTACCATCTGGGTACTAGATACCGGATCACGATCTCATATCTTTAATTTATTATAAGAACTGAGAAAAATTAGAATGGTTGGTGTAACACCCTAGCACTTTTATACTGTATATTTTGGGGTATTTTAGATCTTGCGGCAAATTTTTTTACTATTGTTGCTATTGGGTTGCGAATGATGCAATTAGTAGCTGTGGCTATTATCCGACCCGACCCGCATGTATGAAACTCGATATGGTGCGAGATTATATCAAATATTTGCGAGTATGGTATATCCATGCAAATCTAGAATATATATACATATAATATATATTTTAAGCGCTACATATCTTTTTATAATACAATATAAAAACAAATAATACTCTTTTCCTATCTAACCTTACGTGGCAAATTACCCCATATCAGGTAGTTGCGCCCGTATATCATGTTCGTATTGTAAGAGTTAGACAGACAGATTATTGGATTGCTACGTATATTTAAGTAGATTTTTTCGGAGGGTATATGTTTTTAATTACAGGATATTTCATCACGGTTTAAATCTTTATGTATATTCTTCATATTTAAAAACTAGATTTTTAGAGGAATACAGGTAATATTCGGAGCAATCTGGTGTTATCTGTAAAATCTTACCATATATATATATTTATAAATAATATATAATACAGTTTATATAATATATATATAAACATATATTATATTTTTAATTATTAAAACTCCCCGCCTCGCTCTCTCTCTCTAACTCTCTCTCCGTCTCTCTCTCTCTCCGACCCTACTTCTCTCTCTCCCCTATATATATATATATATAATAATAATAATAATATAATATTTTTATTAAAAATCCTCTCTCTCTCTCGTCTTCTCCCTCTCGTCTCGCTCACACCGAACCCAAACCCACGCTTCGCCTCTCCCTCTCGTCGCCGCCCCTCGCGTCGTCGTCATTATCCCCACTTTGTAGCCTTCCTTTCTACCTCGCCAGCACCTCCTTCTCCTTCCCCAAGACCTCGACTGAAGACACCCCGACATCAAGAACCCATCTTCAAACCCCCTCGTTGTCGACCTCGCCGAAACCTAACTACCACCATCATCCCGTCACCTTCCTCATCTCCCAGCAACCCCAGAGCACCCACACACCACCAACACACCTTCTTCTTCTTCCCCTGCTCATCCCCGATCACCTTCAACCCTCACGGCCACGACACCTAGTCGTCGTCGGCCTCCCCGTCACCTCATCACTACCATTTCTTTTGTCCTCGCCAAATCCAGAGAACCCCATTTCTCTCTTCCTCTCTTTTCTTCTTCTTTCTTCTTCTTCTTCTTCTTCTTCTTCTTTCTTTTCCTTCTCTTTTCTTGATCTCCGATCGGTTCACCGGAGTTGCGCACGTCGTCGACTATCCAGAAAATCCAGTCACCGTCATCATCTAACCCAGTTACTATGTCACGTAGTTGCTCAGTCAGGTTAAGTCCTACGTACGTATGTTTTGCATCGTGATGTTATTCAGCGTTCGGAACGTGATATCCGGATACTCGTCGTGAGATTTCGATCAGGTAAGTTTTAAACTTGCAACATTCTACTTTATTTATATTTATATGAGTAATGATAGTATACGCGTTTTATTATTCAGCAAATAGTACCGATTTACAGTTTTATATTATCAATCTGTATCCGTACCAATCATGGTTTATCTAGTTGCATGCTGGATCATCACAATATTATCATACTACTATATCAGTTCAGTAATTTTTATCTAGATTGCAATATACATGGTAATGGGCGTAAAACGGTTACTACAGATAAATACATATAAATCCTGGTATTAGTTATGTTTACCGTGTTTGGATATTGGTTACAGTTTTACATTTGGTGTCTATTCTGGTTAAAATATATTGCATGACATGTCCACGATCCATTACCAGATTTGTTACCTGGATCTTTTACTAATGCCGATAATCCAGATTTATTGTCCTGACGAACGTGACTTGCAAGACATGTACCTGCTCGATCCTGTGTTGGCATTAGATTTATTTCATCAATACCTGACTTGAACACAAAACCTGGGGGTAAGGGGAAATCAATAATGAAATCTGATTTGTAACTCAACAGTTCGATACTTCCAGATACTGATCAGTTGATACAGGCTCGGCTAGCCCCGGAATGATGCTGGTGACATCATTCGTCTGTACATGTTACCTTTTTTACTGCTTAGCGGCACGTCTCGGATTCAGCCCTGAGAATCTTGACCGTGGTCCCGAGCACGCATGGGATACTATTGAATTACATCGACGATTCCACTAAATTGATTTCAAAGACTTGTAAAATAGATAACCTAGAAGCACAGATTTTATGATACACATCACATACATGTAGCTCATTGTTTTATACGTGTGTTTATTATTTATACTCAAGTTTAATCATAGCATTCTATCCTAATTATCACTATTAGTTTGATATTTATGACGCACTGACGTCTAGGTTTTGCATGGCCCGGTTCCTCTGACTTTATCGCAGGCAGATCATGAGTACTTTAGCAAGCAAGCCGAGCAATGAAGAGCTAGATGTTTAGTTTAGAGATACTTAGTTTCTTTTATTTCCATAGTTTTATGTTTATCGATGTGAGCCCATAAGGGACTTGATTCAGAGATTGTTTTATTGGATCTTGTTTCATTTCCGCTATATCCATTTCTTAACTTTTATTGTGGCAGATGGACATGGGTTAGCTAGATTTTATTTTACTATTCTTAATATCCGAATGACAGCCGTAATGTGACTATAGAGGGATTATTTCTAGCTATAGGTAGCATGGTTGGCTCTGTCACGTGCCGTATTTACGTATTTTGGGAAGCGGGGTATAACAGGATTTGTTTGGTATCAGAGCCATAAGATTTAGGGTTAGTCGGGTTTGGTTCTTTTTGTAGTTGGATATTGAACCCAATACACTAACCAGAAAACCCAGAATTAGGAACATGTCCTGTCACATTACTACATTGCCAGTCTTGAATACATAGCTATCAATATCTTGTTTATTGAATCATGTTTACCGTTACGAATCCCCTTCCGTGTCTTGGCTTCAGAATCATGGAGGATAGAGATTTGTGGTCGTACCAGAGCCATGTAGATAACGCCACATTACTCGGAGTTGTACGTGGTATGCTTGAAAACCAGAAGCAACAAACTGAGCTGAATCAACAGCAGGCCGATGCTTTCCAGGAGGGTCTGCGGACGGTCTAACAATCCATAGTTGCAGTAGCACCTAGGCCAATACAGCGTGAGGGCACCATGGCGGACTTTAGAAAGCTCGGTCTGTCCACATTTACAGAATTGGAGGAGCCATTGCCAGCGGAGCAGTGGCTAGTCGATACAGAGAACCTGCTCGTTGCTGCGCAGATTTCCGATGAGAAAAGGGTGGATGTAGTACGCATCCAATTGGTAGATTATGCTCGCGAGTGGTGGCTCGTAGAGGAGACCCGTCTGACCAAGACGATTAGCCGGGTAACGTTTTCGTGAAGTTTCTTAGAGAAGTTCTTTCCGCAGTCTGCTCAGGAGGAAATGGAAGAGAAGTTCATTAGCTTGAAGCAGAATGTCGGATCCGTTGATACACATGCAGTTGAGTGGACCCGGCTTAGTTGATTTGCGGGGCCCTTGGTTGCCAATAAGACAGATAGGGCAGGACGGTTTATGCGTAGTTTGGATGTGGAGATTCAGCGACACATCATATATCTGGGATTGACCACCTTCTCCCAAATTCTTAAGGCGGTTAGGGAGCAACAGAGTTTATCGGTAAAAGTAAAGGGTAATCTGCAGCAAGAGGTTGTAGTGCGGAAGCCGACGTTTCCGCCAAAAGAGCTCCTGTACGCAGAAGCATTACGATAAACAAGCGAGGCACTGTACCCATGAAGAAGCCTGTTGTATCCGATCAGAAAAGAAGTGTGATTTGTGACTTTTGCCATCTACCCGGACACATATGGAAGGACTATCGAAGGAGGCTCGGAATTTGTGTAGTTTGTGGATTGGCTGACCATACCATCAGTGCTTGCCCTTCGAAACTATGACCGGAAGACGATATTTAGAAACCACCGCAGAAGCAGACCTTTGGGCAGAAGCTGATCACTCAGAGGCGTAATCAAGCACGGGCCTTCACCTTGACGGCCGAGGAGGCTAAGGCGTCAGATGATGTTGTTTCAGGTATCCTACTAGTTTATAATTTTTTCGCATTGGCATTATTCGATTCAGGTGCATCACATTGCTTCATGTCGTCCAAGTTTATTAGTGCACACTCTATTCCACACACGGTCCTATTTAGTTGCTGGGACATATACACTGGGAATGGGAGAATTATATCCAGCAGTGAGTGCAAGGGTTGCTCGACTATTATTTGAGGACAGAAGTTGTTCGCGGATTTCTTGGTGATTGATACGGTCATCTATGATATTGTCTTGGGAATGGATTTTCTTGGTATTTTCCATGCACACATTGATTGTAGGGCGAAGAAAGTGATTTTCTAGATCCTCAGACATCCGGAGTTCATATTTTTGGGAGGTAGCAGATCTGTCGGGCCAGTCGAATTTAGGGCTAGGCCGACTAATGCCATTCTTTCATCGATCGAAGTAAACAAGGAAGAAGCACCAACAGTAGTTCAGGATTTTATGGATGTGTTCGAGGACATCTTAGGTTTACCGCCAAAATGAGTTGTGGAGTTCGCGATTGATCTTACTCCTGGATCAGCGCCGATTTCAAAGGCTTATTATCCAATGGCGCCAGTGGAACTGGAAGAGGTAAAGAAATAAGTTGACGAATTACTAGAGAAGGGTTGGATTCGCAGCAACGGTTCACCATGGGGAGCTCCAGTTCTGCTAGTTAAGAAGAAGGATGGCACACGGAGGATGTGCATTGACTATCGAGAATTAAATAGGGTGACTATAAAAAATAAGTACCTAATTCCTCGCATCGGCAAACTATTCGATCAACTTAATGGCGCGAGGGTATTCTCGAAGTTGGATTTGCGATCTGGGTATCATCAAGTTCGGATGAAATAAGATGACATTTGCAATACGGCGTTCCGAACTCAATATGGGCATTATGAGTACTTAGTGATCCATTTAGAGTTACTAATGCACCGACAATATTTATGGACTTGATGAACCGAATCTTTTCACCATACCTGGACCAGTTCATAGTGGTGTTTAATGATGATATTATAGTCTATTCGAGGAGCAAAAAAGAGCATGCCGAACACTTGAGGATCGCACTGCAAACGTTGAGACAAGAAAAATTATATGCTAAGATGAGCAAGTACGAGTTTTGGCTTGAAGAAGTGAAGTTCTTGGGTCATGTTGTATCCGGAGATAGAATTGCCGTTGATCCTGGAAAGATTGCAACTGTTCACGATTGGCCAATTCCAAAGAATGCGGGGGAGATCAGAAGTTTTCTTGGGCTTGGCGGATATTATAAAAGGTTTGTGGAGAACTTCGCTCGAATAGCAGAACCATTGACCAAGCTAACACAAAAAGTTGTACCGTTCGTATGGACTGAGAAGTGTGCGTCAGTTTTTGAAGCGCTGAAGCAGAGATTGACCACCGCTCCTATTCTGACAGTGCAAGATGGTTCCGGAGGACTAGTTATTCGCAGCGATGTGTCTGGGAAAGACTTGGAATGTGTTCTAATGCAGCATAGGAAAGTCATAGCCTATGCGTCGAGACAATTGAAAACTCATGAGAAGAACTACCCAACTCATGATTTGGAGCTAGCAGCAGTGATTTTTTCTCTGAAAATTTAGAGACACTACTTATTGGGCAAAAGGGTAGAGGTATTTATAGATCACAAAAGTCTAAAGTATGTGTTCACACAGAAAGAGATCAACATGAGACAGCGTAGATGGTTAGAGCTGATGGTTGACTATGATCTTGATCTAAAATACCATCCGTGAAAAGTTAATTTAGTGCCGGATGCTCTAAGTCTGTTGCCAGTGATACGGATGTTGACTGCACAGAAGGAGATTATAGCCGATCTTCAGAGGTTTGAGTTGGAGATTAAACTACCAAATTCTTTAGGATAGTTGATACAGTTGCAAGTACAGTCATCCTTGATTGATAATATTAAAGCAGCACAGTCGCACGATCTAAGATTGCAGAAGTTTCGAGAACAAGTAGAAGCGAGACTGCGAACAGATTTGTTAATTCATGAAGATAGTTCGTTATGATATGGGAGTCGTTTATGTGTGCCTAAAGGAGATGTTCATGAAGAAGTCATGAAGGAGGCTCATAGTTCCGCGTATTCAGTACACCGAAGAGGCATAAAGATGTACAGAGATCTGCGATAACATTTCTGGTGGAAGGCATGAAAAAGGAGATTGCTCGCTACGTATCAAAATGCTTGGTATTTCAGCAAGTCAAGGCTGAACATCAAAGGGTAGCTGGTTGGTTGCAACTACTTCCGAGTCCTCAATAGAAGTGGGAACATATAACCATAGATTTCGTGACAATATTACCACAGAGTCCAAAGGGCAATAACACAGTTTGGATGATTGTTGATCGATTGACTAAGGCAGCTCATTTTATATCATTTCAAGTTGGTCAGTTGACGGAGGCTTTGGCAGAGCGGTACATGCAGGAGATTGCGAGACTGCATGGAGTACCCGTGAGTATAGTTTCTGATCATAGTACTTAATTTTTATTACACTTTTGGAGAAGTCTACAGAAAAGTTTGGGAACTCGCTTGAAATTTAGCACGGCCTATCATTCTCAAACGGATGGCCAGTCTGAAAGAACGATCCAAACTCTTGAAGATATGTTGAGAGCATGCATGTTAGATTTCAAAGGTTCATGGAAGGATCATTTGCACTTAGTGGAGTTTTCTTAAAATAACAGTTTTCAGGTGACTATACAGATAGCTCCGTTTGAAACACTATACGGTCGTAAGTGTTGCTCGTCTGTCGGTTGGGACGATGTTGGACAAAAAAAATTGTTGGGACCAGATCTTATTATGCAAACTGTGGAGAATGTTAACGTGATCCGAAATCATATGAAGGTGGCACAGGATCGACAGAAAAGTTGGGCTGATACTGGATGAAGACCTTTGAAGTTCGCAGTTGGTGATCTTATGCTTTTGAAGATATCACCGACTAGAGGAGTAATCCGATTTGGTAGTCGAGGAAAGCTTAGTCCTCGATTTGTGGGGCCTTTCGATATTATCGAGCGTGTTGGAGAGGTAGCTTATCGATTGGCTTTACCACCATCCTTGGCGGGTGTTCATGACGTGTTTCATGTATCTCAACTCTGCAAGTATGTTAGAGATGAAACGCACGTCCTAGATCACTCGGAACTGACAGTAAGAGAAAATTTAACGTATGAAGAGCGATCAATGGCGATTGTGGATTGACGAGAAAAGGTCCTCAAGAATAAAGTTATCCCACTAGTACTCGTTTCACAGGGGAATCGTTCGCACGGAGAATCTACTTAGGAACATGAAGACGAGATCCAACAGAAGTTTCTGCACCTCTTTTCTTAAATCCGTGTTTTCTTGTCTTTTCCTTATTCCGTGAATTTCGAGGACGGAATTCTTTTGTAGTTAGGTATAATATAACACCCTAGCACTTTTATACTATATATTTTAGGGTATTTTAGATTCTGCGGCAAACCTTTTTACTATTGTTGCTATTGGGTTGCGAATGATGCAATTAGTAGCTGTTGTTATTATCCGACCCGACCCGCATGTATGAAACTCAATATGGTGTGAGATTATATCAAATATTTGCAAGTACGGTGTATCCATGCAAATCTAGAATATATATACATATAATATATATTTTAAGTGCTACATTCTTTTTATAATACAATATAAAAACAAATAATACTATTTTCCTATCTAATCTTGCATGGCAAATTACCCCATATCAGGTAGTTGCGCCCATATATCATGTTCGTATCCTAAGAGTTAGACAGACAGATTATTGGATTGCTACGTATATTTACGTAGATTTTTTTGGGGGGTATATGTTTTTAATGATAGGATATTGCATCATGATTTAAATCCTTACTTATATTTTTCATAATTAAAAACTAGATTTTTAGAGAGATACGGGTAATATTCGGAGCAATCTGGTATTATCTACAAAATCTTACCATATAAATATTTTATATAACTAATATATAATACAGTTTATATATATACATATATTATATTTTTAATTTTAATTATTAAAACTCCCCGTCTCTCTCTCTAACTCTCTCTCTCTCTCTCTCTCTCCGTCCCCACTTCTCTCCCTCCCTCCCTATATATATAATAATATTAATATAATATTTTTATTAGAAATCCTCTCTCTCCCTTGTCTTCTCCCTTTCGCCCCGCTCACACCGAACCCAAACCCACGCTTCGCTGCTCCCTCTCGTCGCCACCCCTCGCGTCGTCGTCGTCATCCCACGTCCTCGCTTTCCCCTCTACCTCGCCAGCATCTTCCTCCTCCTTCCCCGAGACCTCGACTGAAGACACCCCGACATCAAGAACCCACCTTCAAACCCCCTCGTCGGAACCCGACCACCACCACCATCACCCCGTCACCTTCTTCGTCTCCCAGCAACCCCAGAGCACCCACACACCACTAACACACCTTCTTCTTCTTCCCCTGCTCATCCCCAATCACCTTCAACCCTTACGGCCACGACACCTCGTCGTCATCTGCTTCCCAATCACCTCGTCACTACCATTTCTTCTGTCCTCGCCAAATCCAGAGAACCCCATTTCTCTCTTCCTCTTTCTTCTTCTTTTTCTTTCCTTTTCTTCTTCTTCTTCTTCTTTCTTTTCCTTCTCTTTTCTTGATCTTCAATCGATTCGCCAGAGTTATACACGTCGCCGATGATCCAGTCACTGTCGTCGTCTAACCCAGTTACCGCATCACGTAGTTGCTCAGCCAGGTCAAGTCCTATGTATGTAGGTTTTGCATCATGACGTTATTCGATGTTCAGAACGTGATATCCGGATACTCGTTGTGAGATTTCGATCAGACAAGTTTTAAACTTGCAATATGCTACTTTATTATATTTATATGATTAATGATATTATACGTGTTTTATTATTCAGCAAATAGTACCGATTTATAGTTTTATATTATTAGTCTGTATCCGTACCAATCATGGTTTATCTAGTTGCATGCCGGATCATCACAATATTATCATACTACTATATCAGTTCAGTAATTTTTATCTAGATTGCAATATATATGGTAATGGACGTAAAACGGTTACTACAGATAAATACATATACATTCTGGCATTAGTTATGTTTACCGTGTTTGGATATTGGTTATAGTTTTACATTTGGTGTCTATTCTGATGAAAATATATTGCATGACATGTCCACAACCCATTACCAGACTTGTTACTTGGATCTTTTACTAATGCCGACAATCCAGATTTATTGTCATGACGGACGTGACTTGTTGTCTATATAGACAAGACCTATACCTGCTTGATCCTGTATTGGCATTAGATTTATATCATCAATACCTGACTTGAACACAAAACCTGGGGGTAAGGGGATATCAATAATGAAACCTGACTTGTAACTCAACAGTTTGATACTTCCAGATACGGATCAATTGATGCGGGCTCGGCTAGCCCCGGAATGATGCTGCTGACATCATTTGTTTGTACATGTTACCTGTTTTACTGCTTAGCGGCACGTCTCGAATTCAGCCCCGAAAATCTTGACCGTGGTCCTAGGCACGCACGGGATACTACTGAGTTACATTGACGATTCCATTAAATTGATTTCAAAGACTTGTAGAATAGATAACCTAGAAGCACAGATTTTATGATACACATCACATACATGTAGCTCATTGTTTTATACCTTTGTTTATTATTTATACTCATGTTTAATCATAGCATCCTATCCTGGTTATTACTATTAGTTTGATATTTATGACGCACTGATGTCTGGGTTTTGAATGGCCCAGTTCCTCTGACTTTAACGAAGGCAGATTTGGAGTATTTAGCAAGCAAGCCGAGCAATGAGGAGCTATATGTTTTGATTAGAGATACTTAGATTCTTTTATTTCCATGGTTTTATTTTTATCGATGTGAGCCCATAAGGAACTTGATTCAGAGATTTTTTTTATTGGATCTTGTTTCGTTTCCGCTATATGCATTTCTTGACTTTTATTGTGGCAGATGGACATGTGTTAGATAGATTTTATTTTACTGTTCTTAATATCCGATTGACAGCCGTAATATGACTGTGGAGAAATTATTCCTAGCCATAGGTAGCATGGTTGGTTTTGTCACGTGCCATATTTACGTATTTTGGGAAGCGGGGCGTGACAGTTGAACCGGGTGATATGTCCCTCAAAGTAGGAAACAGAGCATAAATTGATGCCGCTGCCGTTGGTGAATATCACATAGTATTGCCAAGCGGCAATACTATGATTTTGAACAACTGCTACTATGTACCTTCCATACTTTTCAACATCATATCAGTTTCTTTACTTGATAAATATGGATATAATTTTGTTCTAGATAGAAATATCATGAACATTTACCTTAATCAGGTATTGTTTGCAGAAGGTACACTGTGTAATGGTATCTACGTTCTAAATCAAAACAAAGTTAACAATATACAAAACACACGCAAGAGGAAAAGTTCATATACGAACGAAACCTACTTATTGCATTGTGGACTTGGTCATACCGGTGGGAAAAGACTAAGTAAGTTGCATAAAGATAGATATCTAAATCCGTTCGAATTTTCATCCTATGAAACTTGTCAGTCTTTTCTCAAAGGAAAGATAACCAAAACTCTGTTTACGGGACACGGAGAAAGAACAACAGAGCTTTTGGGACTCATACACAGTGATGTATGTGGTCCAATGTCTATATATGCAAGGGGTGGATTCTCGTACTTCATTACATTTACTGATGATCTCTTTAGGTTCGGATATATATTTCTCATCAAAAACAAATCTGAAACTTTTAAGAAATTCAAAGAATTTAAAAGCGAAGTAGAGAACCAGACAGGAAAAAGTATCAAGATCTTTCGATCTGATCGAGAAGGGGAGTACTTAAGTACTGAATTCCGAGACTTTCTAAAAGAGAATAGTATTCTCTCTCAGCTTACTCCTTCGTATACACCACAACATAGTGGTGCATTGGAGCGGAGGAACCGTACTCTATTGGATGTGGTTCGCTCCATCTTGAGTAATACTGAATTGCCTCTTTTGTTCTGGGAACTTGCGCTTGAAACAGCAGCATCCCTATTGAATCAGGTTCCATCTAAATCCGTGCCTAAGACTCCATATGAAATATGGAGCGGTAAAAAACCATGTCTTAAACGAATTAAGATATGGGGTTGCCCGGTCTATGTTAAAAACCAAAATCCGGACAAACTTCAGGCACGATCAGTTTTATATAAGTTTGTGGGATATCACAGGCATTCAAATGGATATCTATTCTACTATGTCGAAGAACAAAAGGTATTTGTTTCTTAACGCGCCACCTTTCTTGAAAGGATATTTCTTGAAAAAGAAACTAGTGGAAGTGCAGTAGAACTGGATGAAGTTCCAGAAACACAAATTATAATTGAAGATTTGATAGAACCAGAGGATTCAATAATCCTGGACGAACCTCATCCACTCCGCATATCTTGTAGGATTTCTCATCCGCCCGAGAGATACTACGGTTTTCTCATAGATGAGAATCGAAAGAATTGAATCTTGGAAGAAGATAATCCTACTAGTTTTAAGCAGGCCATTGCTAGTAGGGACTCTGATAAATGGCTGGATGGTATGCAATCCGAAATGGAATCTATGTACACCAACAAATTTTGGATTTCGGATGTTGCTCCTCCTGGGGTAAAACCCGTTAGATACAAGTGGATCTTTAAAAAGAAGATTGGCATAGATGGACAGGTGGAAACTTATAAAGTTAGACTTGTTGCAAAAGGTTTTCGTCAAAGACCTGGAGTGGACTATGATGAAACATTTTCTCCAGTGGCTATGCTTGTTTCCCCCAATCAGAGCAAAGCTCTGTTTTAAAAATGAAGCGACAGTTCTGCTTCTCCCAATCAGAGCAAAGCTCTGTTCAAATTCCAAGATTTGGAATGAAGTGACGCTTCCTTACCCCCAATCAGAGCAAAGCTCTGTTTTAAAATTCAAAATTCAAAAATTGAAGCAACGCTTCAGATCCCGTGCGCTGTGCGCTGCGTGCCACGTGTCAAGCGCAGACGCGCTAACGCTAGGTGCGCTGCACCCTAGGCAGCGTACCCCAAATCAGAGCAAAGCTCTGCTTTAAAATTCAAAATTAAATTGAAGCAACGCTTCAGATGTTGCGCTCTGCGCTGCACGCCACGTGTCAAACATGGGTGCGCTAGCGCAGTTGCGCTGCGCTCTGCGCTGCGCGCCACGTGTCGAACACAGGTGCGCTCGCGCAAAGTGCGCCAGCGCTGGAATTAAAATTCCCCCACCGACAGATCAAAAAATCTACTAATAATAAATTATTAATTAATTAGAAACTAAAGTTCTGTTATAGAAAGATTTTTCAATCTTATTAAAACAAGAAGATTATCTTCTGTAAAACAGAAACCTTAGGATCAAAAATCCAACGGTGAGAAATATTCCTAAATCAATCAGAGAAAGATCTTTTTAACTGATTTAACAAATCATTTGGCCTTATATAAAGGACCCTAGACTTCAAGTCTAAGATACAGAACAGAGAATACACAAAAAAGAGAGAGAAAAACCCTCTGCAAAAAGAAGAGCAAGCTCTTAGAAAGAAGAAGATTTTTCTTCATCTTCAAGGTAAAAAAAGAACTGTGTTCTTGAACAACAGAGATGAAACCATCTCGTAAAAAGAAGAAAATCTTCTAAAAAGATCTTAGATCTATAAAAAGACCAAGGTCTTTGATTAAAAAGGAAAAGATCAAAATATCTAATAATAAAATAATAAAAGAAGTATTTTTACTTCATTCACAGATCTTTTGATCTATAAAGGCAGAGCCCTTTAATAAAACAAGAACTTTTGTTCTTGAATCTTGAGGCAAAGCCTCTTTTAAAGAGGAACATAAATTTGTTTTTTGATCTTAAAATTGATCAGAAGCGTTTTGCGCTATTAAAAAGTGCCTTGCACTCATGAACTGCGCCCTTGCGCTCCTTGGACCGGCGCTCAGCGCCAAAACCTGCCACGTATCAACCAGAGACACAATCTGCGCTTTGCGCTTCTAAAAACAGAGCACTGCGCTCATGAGCTGGCGCTCAGCGCCAAGCGCGCCACGTGTCACTCACTGGTGCACCAATAGACTAGCGCAATGCGCTCATACACTAAAAGCGCAATGCGCCAATAAACTAGCGCTCAGCGCTAAGCGTGACACTTGTCCTCCTCGTGTGTGCTATCCAACAGAAGCGCAATGCGCTCTTTCCTTGGCGCAAAGCGCCTGACGCGCCACGTGGCGCACTATCAGAACATACTTTGTTCTGATAAATGCTATGCATTATTAAAAGGGCCGAGCCCAGATGAAGGCTCAATAGCTAGAACAATAAAATGTTCAACTCATATCAACTGAGCCCGTATGCTCATAAACCTGCAAACAGACTTTAGTCCCAAATTGGACTATAGATCTCCCAACCAACATTGGTTCAAGGGTACATCTCTGAACTCCTATGATATTTGTCGTTATAATCCTTCAACATCTTCAGAGAGGTGATGGGTCCCGACAGCCATACATTCCACGAACTATGATGTCCTTAAACTGGACTGTGGGGTCTTTAAACTCATGGACTATGATATCCTTAATCTTGACCGTGATGTCTTAAAACTAACGTTGGACTGTGGAGTCCTTAAACCCACGGACTATGATGTCCTTAACCTTGACTGTGAGGTCTTTAAACTCATGGACTATGATGTCCTTAACCTTGACCGTGATGTCTTAAAACTAACATTGGACTGTGGAGTCTTTAAACCCACGGACTATGATGTCCTTAACCTTAACTGTGAGGTCTTTAAACTCATGGACTATGATGTCCTTAACCTTGACCGTGATATCTTAAAACTAACATTGGTTGGACTGTGGACTCCTTAAACCCACGGACTATGATGTCCTTAACCTTGACTGTGAGGTCTTTAAACTCATGGACTATGATGTCCTTAACCTTGACCGGGATGTCTTTAAACTAACATTGGACCACCATGTCCTTAAACTGGTAATCGACTGAAATATCCGTAAACTAAACAATAGAGTCTAAATGCTCTTTTGTTGGATCTAAACGATCCTGTTAAGTTGATCTTAGTCTAGAAATTAGACTAACGTATCCTTAACAAACGTTTAAGTTGATCTTAGTCTCAAATGATGCTAACGTATCCTTAAACCAAACCCCCAAACCCAAATATAAGAAGATGCGGATTTGGACTAAACCACGTCCTACGGGCGACAACATAAATTAGTCTCCGTATACAATCCACGGGCAGCCACAAACAAAACAAACACCCACGACACGAAGTGAGCATATGGAGAAGGAGAAAGTTGTTACAGCGATGCGGTAGCGTAATTAACTGCAGGGGCTTGCGCCTGCAGGGAAGAGCGTCCCCACAATCAAAAACCCCTCAGACGAGGGGGAATCTGACGAAGTCTGCTACATCGGCCGCATCCGTTTAAACTTTCGATACATGGTGCCATAAATCAACTTGGCATCTTCGGAGAGGAGGACAGATAGCACCAATTAGCATCTGCCCCGAATTTCAGGCAAGACGTTTATTGCGTCTCCGCCACGTCTTTCAGAGGGGAATAGATTCTGGCACGCCCGGTGGGACCTCTTCCTCTTTCCACTCCGCACTTCGTGTGTTGTGTTCACGAACGAATCGCGGTTTGCTGTGGTTGCCTGTGGATTCGAGGTACTTAGATTTGGTGTCTTGCTCCGTGCAGAAAACAGAAGATCAATGGCTTCAAACTGCACTAACTGCAACTGCAACTCTCGCTCCGTCCCGTCTGGAGGAGTGACTTACGGGCCCCAAGCGGCCTCCATCTTCGCTATGCCGGTGGAAAAGGTGACTCAGGCCACCACTGAGCTATTCTTCGGGACTATGCTCCCATCGATGAGCTTCAATGCCCCAATGTCGTCGCAAGAAGGTCCAAAGAAGTCGGTCTTTGATCAGCTTGCTACTACCGTTGCCTCTCTCAACGGGTCGTCCAGCTCCAACGCCTCAGTCTTTGCCAGATTGGGCCAAAGTTCTTGTGGGCTCTTGATGAAGCCTACAATCCCAGAAAAGGTTGTTCTGAAGAGGATAGTCATCCCTGCTCCTGAAGTCGTCAAGACGGCTTCTCCAACCAAAGGGTCGGTCTTTGCAAGACTGACTGTTCTAGCTCCCACTCCCGCTCCTGCTCAAAAGTTTGTATTTGACAGGCTAGACACTGCTGCTGGACGGAACTCGGTCTTCAAGAGGCTAGTGCTAGCAGCAGCCCCTCACCTGGATAGGGGGCAAGACAAAGCCATCCCCATCACCGAACCAACTCCATCAGCTCGACACGCTCGACGTCGCTACTGGCGCCGAGTAAGGAAGGCCGGGGGCAACTCCCCCTCTGGGCCAACGCTACCAGTTCCAACGGTGGAAGTCAATGCTGCTGTCCCAATCGGCAACAGTTTTGAGCTGCTAAGCAGAATACGCAGGAATTCGCCCACTGCTGTACTGAAAAGATCTCCACCACCGGTGGAGACTATCACGGAAATAAAGCCGAAGCAGTCACCTCAACGGCTGTCTTCCAAAGTTTACAAAATCTGGCGGCAAGTCCGAAGGTCGGTGGTCGATCAAGACTATCCTCGCTGACAGAAGAAGCTGAAGGTCCAGCAGGAAGAGAACCGTCCTGGCAAGCCACAACGGACGACAACCACTTAGGTGCCCACTGCAACGACCCCCTCAACTTCGACCGCTCATAAAAGAAGGAAGCCGGAGAAAGTCCCCATGCCTGCGGCAAATGTCAAAAGCACTGAGCCCAAACGCCCTAAGTCTGGGGGCATGGTGGTGCATACCGTCTATATGGCATCCGGAAAAGAGGATAGCCGTATCTCCACAGGTCATCGACCGCTTACGCGATCGATGACAAAAGCCCAAGAACAGCAGCAGAAGCTTCAAGAGATGCTGACTGCGATAGCCGCACTCACCGGACCAAAAGAAAGCCCGGAAACATCCTCGGAGCAGCGTCACGAACAAGAAACTGATGCTGATTTCCTTCGCAGAGTCCTCGAAAAGAAGGACAAAGAAGCCGCAGAGCAAGCAGCTAACATAAAGCGAATGACACTTCTCTTCCAAGACATGGTCAGGATGATGTTACAGCCGGATCCTCCAGCCGAAGATCCTCCAGTGATAATTGAAGATGATAGAGGAGAAACATTAAACCCTCTGCCGGCTCTGTCGACAGCCAAAGAAGAGACAATCTCCAAAGCTGCACTGGATGAGTATATTGCTCAACAAATAAGAGTTCACCAGGCAAATGAAGCGGCCAGCTAAGTTGTTAAAACTAGGCGACCGTATCCAGGCTGGTATGATTAGATAAAGTACCCGCCGGGCTACACAATCCCCAAATTCCATGTGTACAAGGGGACATGCAATCCACATCAGCATGTCGCCCAGTTCAGGGCTCTTTGTGGTAACACCGGAGGCGATGATAAACTGCTACTTCGCCAGTTCGTCGGCAGCTTGTCGGACACAGCTTTCGAATGGTATTCAGAGCTTCCCAACGATTCTGTCAAAACTTTTGCAGAGATGGAGTTGTTATTCACTCAGCGTTTTGCGAGCGCTAGCGGATGCACCCCGATCACGGCATTGATCAACGCCAGAGTAAAGCCGGGAGAGACGTGGGTGCAATATGCAATACAGTGGCGAAACTTATGGTCGAAGTGCGAACAACGCATCGAGGAAGTGCTGGCAGTGGGCATGTTCGTGGGCACTCTGGACCCTCATCCAACTATTTCCCAGTTCATGATGTTTTTCAAGCCGACTACTTTCCAGGCCTTGATTGACAAGTTGGCCCAAATAAACCAGATGGATCATAGACCGTCTCCTCCAAAGCCGGACTCTCGAAATGAAAAAGGGAAAGGAAAAGCAACTTTCGTCGCCAATACTCAACAACAGCCGAGTAACTTAAAACCGGTTGTTCGCCAAAGCAATATGCGTCTACGCCCATCCCTCGAGGAAAGGCTAGGACGTCCTTACTCGTTTCTTCAATACAAAATGAGAAGACTGTTCGAGCTGGCGGTGCGCAACGGACTCATTAATCTGCCGGGTCCAAAACGTCCGTTGCAGCCAGGCGATCTCAACAATCCTAATTACTGCCCTTACCATCAAGCAGTAAGCCATCCAATCGAAGATTGCTTCGTTTTCAAAGGCTGGGTTGAAGACCAATACCAACAGGGCAAGTTCGCGCTGTCCGAAAACTGGAAGGTGAGCCAGCCACAACCACATGCTCCGAAAAAGATGGATATACCGGGGGCATCATGTTCATTCATAGGGAAAGCCCCATGGACCGAAAAGTCCGTAAACTATAAATTCGCCTCAAATACGGCAACGGTGGACCACTATGTCCTAAAACTGGTTGATGACCAAAACGTCGTTAAACTACCACCAACCCGCGGCATCCTCAGGCTGACGTGGTAAAAAAAACAAAAAAAAACGGTATGTCCATAAGCAAAATGGGCACGGATGAAAACCCGAAAGGGCTCCGTGAGTAAAAACAGCAGGGCTACCAGCGAGTCTTGTAAAAACCCGAAAGGGCGCAACCTCGTTAGAATAAAAAAAAAAGGTATGTCCATAAGCGAAATGGGCACGGATGAAAACCCAAAAGGGCTCCGTGAGTAAAAACAGCAGGGCTACCGGCGAGTTTTATGAAAACCCGAAAGGGCACAATCTCGTTAAAAGACGCTTGAAAGGTCCCCTCGACCCTGTAAGGAGAAACCACCTGCGTGAGATCCTTACGACTCACAAGGGGGCAACACACTTAGGGATCCCCACAATCCCTAGGGAGAAATTACACTTGCGAGATCCTCACGACTCGTAAGGAGAACCATCTTATGAGACCCTCACGGCTTATAAGATTCAAAAGTCTCAAGCTACAGGGATCTGTGCCTGTTCTTAAGCAACCCCCACAACCTTTAATACTGCCCTACAAGCGGCTCAATATTGACCCTTGTATACAATCCATGGGCGCGAATAAACATCTCCCTAACAAAATCCCATTCGCGACTAGGGATATGTTTGCACGGTGAACAACTCTTATGAGTCCTCTCGACTTATAAAGAGAAAACACTCTTGTAAGATCCTTACGACTTATAAGAGAACACACACTTAGGAGTCCTCATGATTCCTAAGAAGAAAATGCACCTACGAGATCCTCACGACTCGTAGGGAGAAATACCTTTATGAGACCCTTACGGCTCATGAAGTCAAAAGCCTTAGTCGACAGGATCTTAACCCTGTTTACTAAGCCACCTTTGTCCAATATCGACAGAGTCAAATGATGATTCGCTCTTGGCAATATCCCAGTTGTAGCGGTGCTGATGCCGAAAATCGATGTCTAATTCCAGGCTTGCAAGCGAAAAGCCAGCAAACCACACATGCATACGAAATAGCCGAAATGATGGGGCAACTTGCAAACAAAATCAGCAAGTAAAAACATATGCTTGCGAAATAGCCGAAATGATTGGGCAACTCGCAATAAAAAGCAGCGAGTAAAAATAAAAACAATAGCCGAAATGATTGGGCACCGCGAAAAATAGCTGAAATGATTGGGCAATCGCGACCTTCGCGATATAAAAGCTGAAATGATAGAGCATCGCGGAAAGAAATAAAAAAAATGAAATTTACACCCTACAGATGATATCACATCAATCCCTGTATACAATCCAGGGACGCAAACAAAGAAGGAATCACACCTTCCCTCCCCAGGCTTCATTAGAAAACGAAGCCAAATCTCGACGGTTCAGGGATAGCCTAGAGATCATCAACAGCGTTCCTCCCCATTCCAGCAGGAATCAGACGCTGTAATCAACCCTGGAGCTACGGCAAAGCCCCTACTCCAAATCTCGATGGTTCCTAGACAATCTAGAGACCACCTCGACATTCGTCTCGTTACAGCAGACGCGACGTCAGCAAGGCGGAGTGATGGCGAAATCCCCACTCCATCCCAGCATTCGTCTCGTTACACTAGACGCAATGTCAACAATGACGTTCCTTCTCAATCCAGCAGGATGCAGATGCAACGTCAACGAAAGACGCAACGTCAAAACAAAGCGGAGTGATGGCAAAATCCCAACTCCACCTCAGCATTCGTCTCGTTACAACAGACGCAATGTCAACAATGGCATTCCTTCGCAATCCAGCAGGATGTAGACGCTACGTCAAAACAAAGCGGAGTGATGGCAAAATCCCAACTCCACCTAAGCATTCGTCTCGTTACAACAGACGCAATGTCAACAATGGCGTTCCTTCGCAATCCAGTAGGATGCAGACGCTACGTCAAAACAAAGCGGAGTGATGGCAAAATCCCAACTCCACCTCAGCATTCGTCTCATTACAACAGACGCAATGACAACAACAGCGTTCCTTCGTAGTCCAGCAGGATACAGACGCAACGTCAACAAAAGACCTCACGGTCAAAGCAAAGCGGAGTGATGGCAAAATTCCAACTCCACCTCAGCATTCGTCTCGCTACAGCAGACACAATGTCAACAACGGCGTTCCTTCGCAATCCAGCAGGATGCAGATGCAACGTCAACAAAAGACCTCATGGTCGAAACAAAGCGGAGTAATAGCAAAATCCCAACTCCACCTCAACGTTCGTCTTGATACAGCAGACGATATGTCACTACAGCATCCTTCCTCCAACAGGATTCGGACACGCCAAAGAAAACGAAGCGAAGGCCAAATTCCTAGCTTCAAGTCTTGACGGCAACTCATATAAAACCGGAAAGACCATCACAGATCATCTCACACCAGCGCGGAGTGATCACCACCTCGACGTTCGTCTCGACACAACAGACGAGATGTCACTACAGCGTTCTTCCTCCAGCAGGATTCAGACGCGACAATCAAACAACGGAGCCACGGCAAAATCCCTAGTTCTAAATCTCGACGGTTCACCAGCAATCTAGAGGCAACCACGACATTCGTCTCGATACAGCAGACGCAATGCCAGCAAACGAAGCGAATGCCAAATTCCTAGCTTCAGGTCTTGACGGCAACTCATATAAAACCGAAAAGACCATCGGAGATCATCTCACACCAGCACGGAGTGATCACCACCTCGATGTTTATCTCGACACAACAGACGAGATGTCACTACAGCGTTCTTCCTCCAGCAGGATTCAGACGCGACAATCAAATAACGGAGCCACGGTAAAATCCCTAGTTCCAAACCTCGACGGTTCACCAGCAACCTAGAGGCAACCGCGACATTCGTCTCGATACAGCAGACGCAATGCCAGCAAACGAAGCGAAGGCCAAATTCCTAGCTTCAGGTCTTGACGGCAACTCATATAAAACCGGAAAGACCATCAGAGATCATCTCACACCAGTGCGGAGTGATCACCACCTCGACGTTCGTCTCGACACAACAGACGAGATGTCACTACAGCGTTCTTCCTTTAGCAGGATTCAGACGTGATAATCAAACAACGGAGCTAGGGCAAAATCCCTAGTTCCAAAGCTCGACGGTTCACCAACAACCTAGAGACAACCGCGACATTCGTCTCGATACAGCAGACGCAATGCCAGCAAACGAAGTGAAGGCCAAATTCCTAGCTTCAGGTCTTGATGGCAACTCATATAAAACCGGAAAGACTATCGGAGATCATCTCACACCAGCGCGGAGTGATCAACACCTCGACGTTCGTCTCGACACAGCAGACGAGATGTTACCATAGCGTTCTCCCTCCAGCAGGATTCAGATGCGACAATCAAACAACGGAGCCACGGCAAAATCCCTAGTTCCAAACCTCGATGGTTCACCAGCAACCTAGAGACAACCATGACATTCGTCTCGATACAGCATACGCAATGCCAGCAAACGAAGCGAAGGCCAAATTCCTAGCTTCAGGGTCTTGATGGCAACTCATATAAAACCTAAAAGACTATCGGAGATCATCCTACACCAGCGCGGAGTGGTTATGACTCATCGGGGCTCTCCAAAATGAGCCTAACCTCAAGTAGAAAACGGCATGGCAAAATTCCTAACGCTTGCTCTTTCGACGGTCAAACTGCCTAGGAGGATTGCTTGAAGATGTCTTGTCCAGCCCCCGAAGGGATCAGAGACATGACAGTCGCAAGGCTACTCGAACAGCAAGGTTGCCTATCGAGGAATACATCAGCTAACGCGACGGTATGACGGACAAAACCCTAGTACTACAGACCCTAACGGACCTCTGTCGTAAAGAGCAAAGGTTAACTGTGACGTTAGGATATTCTTGCGAGAAATGCTCGATTCGTCTCGACTCATAAGAAAAAGCCTTAGGCAGCGGGGATTAAAAAACCTGTTTCCTAAGCACTGGGGCCCTGCAAGTTGGTCCAAAACGGACTCTTGCATACTATTCACGGACCACACTCTCCAAAGTCGAATCTCGACAAGGAGGGAAACAACCACTTACGAGTCCTCTCGACTTGTAAGAGGGAAAATTCTCTAGTGAGATCGTTATGACTCTCAAGAGAAAACGCACTTAGGAGTCCTCACGACACCTAAGGAGAAAATACACCTACGAGATCCTCTCGACGCGTAGGGAGAAAAGTCTTTATGAGACCCTCACGGCTCATAAATTTGAAAAGTCTTAGGTGGCAGATCCTAACCCTGTTTCCTAAGCCATTGGTGCCTTACAAGGAGGTCAAGATAGACAATCTCCAGGCCATACTCTCCGAAGTCGAATATTGATAAGGAGGGAAACAACCGCTTACGGGTCCTCTCGACTCGTAAGAGGAAAAATTCTCTTATAAGATCCTTACGACTTATAAGGGAAAACGCACTTAGGAATCCTCACGACTCCTAAGAAGAAAATACACTTACGGGATCCTCTCGACTCGTAGGGAGAAAGTCTTTATGAGACCCTCACGGCTCATAAAATTGAAAAGTCTTAGGTGACAGATCCTAACCCTGTTTCCTAACCCATCACCATTCTACCAAAAAAAAAATCCAAGATTGACGGCTATATACTATCTACAGGCCGCACTTGTTGAAATCACACGGTAACAACACAGCAAGGAGAAAGAAGCGACAGAAAGAATATTTGATTTGCATTTAATTAAGCGTTCGAGGCATACCCATTCATGCATGTGTAAAAGATTCAGTACACAAAATAAGACATGCTGAAATGAGAAATTTGCCATTCATACTTCAAAAAAAGGGGGGGCTCTTACAATTATGAAAGCAATAAACGAAAACATCATCAAGATGATTACAATGGCTAAACCTCAGATCCAGGGCATGGATTGAGGAATTCGAAAGTAAGGCCGTCTAGAGTCTTTCTGGTCTTTCTGACCATTCTCGTGTTCATCCTCTCGCGCTCACCGTTTGATACGAAGCAATTATTGTCGTCTGTTGAAAAATTTGATGTAGAATATTAATGAGGCTATCTCGTCGTTTCTTCGAGATCAGCCCCGACAAGTATACTGAATGCACCTTGTCTTTGGCATCATCCAGCGCATTAAGCGGCATGGCCTCGTGAAACCCCGGAAGTTCTCTCCAAATTGCTCTCAGTACGACTTTCAAGAGAGCAGAACGGCGAGGAAGCAACCAACCAACGCGTGCGTACAGACGACCCATAATCTCTGCATATTGGGCATCTGTAAACTCTTGGTTTTAGTGACGACCCTGTACGCGGATATCCTCATAAGTAATGAACTCGTTCAGACTGTATAAATGAACAGCCATAGTGCCTGAAAGAAACATCATTAGAAGATTAGCAATGAGGAAAAACCAGACAAAGGGAGTTAAACTCCTCAAGAGCAATGTTCTGCGGATGGGAGTGACACCTGTCAAAATCAGTTATGAGGGGAATTTAAAGAAATTCCCCGAGAACGCTGAGAGCCTTGCTCTAAGAAGATGATATAACCCATCAAAAATAAAATTTCATTTTTTTGATCTTCAAGATCCATGAACAAACTCTTAAGAGTTCTTCTATATGATTTGAAAAGAGCAAAACTCCATCAAGGAATTAAGAAATCATAAATAAAAACCTTTTAGAGGACAAAGCTCTATTAATGAAACCCTAAAAGGGTTCTCTTTAGATCAAAAATCTATGAAGAGCAAGGCTCTGTTAATGGGTAAAACCCTAGTTTATTAAAAGTTTTTTAAATTTTACTTAAGTTTTGACAGAGTTTTACTCTTGAAAAGTTCTTAAATTGAAGAGCAATGCTCTGAATAAGAGAAAATTCTCAAGGAAGAGATGACAATCATTTAAGGGACCAAAGGTCCTATTTATAGGTATTGAGAGCCGTTTCAACTTCCAAAAGTTGATCCAACGACTGAGATGTTGCCACCTCTGCGCTCACGTTTGGGCCACGTAAGCGCAACGGTGGGGGGCATTTGTTTCCCCCAATCAGAGCAAAACTCTGTTTTAAAAATGAAGCGACGCTTCTGCTTCTCCCAATCAGAGCAAAGCTCTGTTCAAATTCCAAGATTTGGAATGAAGCGACGCTTCCTTACCCCCAATCAGAGCAAAGCTCTGTTTTAAAATTCAAAATTCAAAAATTGAAGCAACGCTTCAGATCCCGTGCGCTGTGCGCTGCGTGCCACGTGTCAAGCGCAGACACGCTAACGCCAGGTGCGCTGCACCCTAGGCAGCGCACCCTCAATCAGAGCAAAACCCTGCTTTAAAATTCAAAATTAAATTGAAGCAACGTTTCAGATGCTGCGCTCTGCGCTGCGCGCCACGTGTCAAACAAGGTGCGCTAGCGCAGTTGCGCTGCGCTATGCGTTGTGCGCCACGTGTCAAACAAGGTGCGCTAGCGCAGTTGCGCTGCGCGCCACGTGTCAAACACGGGTGCGCTAGCGCAGTTGCGCTGCGCTCTGCGCTGCGCACCACATGTCGAACGTAGGTGCGCTAGCGCAAAGTGCACTTGCGCAAAGTGCGCCAGCGCTGGAATTAAAATTCCCCCACCAATAGATCAAAAGATCTACTAATAATAAATTATTAATTAATTAAAAACTAAAGTTCTGTTATGGAAAGATTTTTCAATCTTATTAAAACAAGAAGATTATCTTCTGTAAAACAGAAGCCTTAGGATCAAAGATCCAACGGTGGGAAATATTCCCAAATCAATCAGAGAAAGATCTCTTTAACTGATTTAACAAATCATTTGGCCATATATAAAGGACCCTAGACTTCAAGTCGGAGATACAGAACAGAGAATACACAAAAAAGAGAGATAAACCCTCTGCAAAAAGAAGAGCAGGCTCTTAGAAAGAAGAAGATTTTTCTTCATCTTCAAGGTAAAAAAAGAACCGTGTTCTTGAACAACAGAGATGAAACCATCTCGTAAAAAGAAGAAATATCTTCTAAAAAGATCTTAGATCTATAAAAAGACCAAGATCTTTGATTAAAAAGGAAAAGATCAAAAGATCTAATCATAAAATAATAAAAGAAGTATTTTTACTTCATTCACAGATCTTTTGATCTATAAAGGCAGAGCCCTTTAATAAAACAAGAACTTTTGTTCTTGAATCTTGAGGCAAAGCCTCTTTTAAAGAGTAACATAAATTTGTTTTTTGATCTTAAAATTGATCAGAAGCGCTTTGCGCTATTAAAAAGTGCCTTGCACTCATGAACTGTGCTCTTGCGCTCCTTGGACCGGCGCTCAGCGCCAAAACCTGCCACGTGTCAACCAGAGACACAATCTGCGCTTTGCGCTTCTAAAAACAGAGCACTGCGCTCATGAGCTGGCGCTCAGTGCCAGGCGCTCAGTGCCAAGCGCGCCACGTGTCACTCACTGGTGCACCAACAGACTAGCACAATGCGCTCATACACTAAAAGCGCAATGCGCCAATAAACTAGCGCAATGCGCTAAGCGCGACACGTGTCCTCCTCGTGTGTGCTATCCAACAGAAGCGCAATGCGCTCTTTCCTTAGCGCAAAGCGCCTGACGCGCCACGTGGCGCACTATCAGAACATACTTTGTTCTGATAAATGCTATGCATTATTAAAAGGGCCGAGTCCAGATGAAGGCTCAATAGCCAGAACAATAAAATGTTCAACTCATATCAACTGAGCCCGTATGCTCATAAACCTGCAAACAGATTTTAGTCCCAAATTGGACTATAGATCTCCCAACCAATATTGGTTCAAGGGTACATCTCTGAACTCCTATGATATTTGTCGTTGTAATCCTTCAACGTCTTCAGAGAGGTGACGGGTCCCGACAGCCATACATTCCACGGACTATGATGTCCTTAAACTGGACTGTGGGGGTGTTTAAACTCATGGACTATGATGTCCTTAATCTTGACCGTGATGTCTTAAAACTAACGTTGGACTGTGGAGTCCTTAAACCCACGGACTATGATGCCCTTAACCTTGACTGTGAGGTCTTTAAACTCATGGACTATGATGTCCTTAACCTTGACCGTGATGTCTTAAAACTAACATTGGACTGTGGAGTCTTTAAACCCACGAACTATGATGTCTTTAATCTTGACTGTGAGGTCTTTAAACTCATGGACTATGATGTCCTTAACCTTGACCGTGATGTCTTAAAACTAACATTGGACTGTGGAGTCCTTAAACCTACGGACTATGAAGTCCTTAACCTTGACTGTGAGGTCTTTAAACTCACGGACTATGATGTCCTTAACCTTGACCGGGATGTCTTTAAACTAACATTGGACCACCATGTCCTTAAACTGGTAATCGACCGAAATGTCCGTAAACTAAACAATAGAGTCTAAATGCTCTTTTGTTGGATCTAAACGATCCTGTTAAGTTGATCTTAGTCTAGAAATTAGACTAACGTATCCTTAATAAACGTTTAAGTTGATCTTAGTCTCAAATGAGGCTAACGTATCCTTAAACCAAACCCCCAAACCCAAATCTAAGAAGATACGGATTTGGACTAATCCACGTCCTACGGGCGACAATATAAATTAGTCTCCGTATACAATCCACGGGCAACCACAAACAAAACAAACACCCATGACACGAAATGACCATATGGAGAAGGAGAAAGTTATTACCGCGATGCGGTAGCATAATTAACTGCAGGGGCTTGCACCTGCAAAGAAGAGCGTCCCCACAATCAAAAATCCCTCAGACGAGGGGGAATCTGACGAAGTCTGCTACATCGGCCACATCCGTTTAAACCTTCGATACATGGTGCCATAAATCAACTTGGTATCTTCGGAGAGGTAGACGGATAGCACCAATTTGCATCAGCCCCGAATTTCAGGCAAGACATTTATCGCGTCTCCGCGCGTCTTTCGGAGGGTAACAATGCTGAAATCCATTTGGATCCTACTTGCCATTGCTGCCTACCATGACTATGATATCTGGCAGATGGACGTTAAAACGGCTTTTCTGAATGGATGTTTAGAAGAGTGCATTTATATGGATTAGTTAGAGGGATTCATAGACAGTGGGAGCAGCGGGAAGGTATGCAAGTTGCTTAAATCCATTTATGGATTAAAGTAGGCATCGCGGAGCTAGAACATCTGTTTTGATGAAACAGTCAAGGAATTTGACTTCATCAAAAATGAAGATGAGCCATATATCTACAAGAAGATTGTAGGACGAACTATCGTATTCATCATCTTGTACGTGTATGCCATTCTCTAAATAGGAAATGACATTCCTATGCTACAATCAGTCAAGCTGTTCTTGTCACAAAGGTTTTCCATAAAAGACCTGGATGATGCCTCAAACATTCTGGGGATTAAGATTTAGAGAGATAGATCCAAGAGAATGTTGGGACTTTCATAGTCTAGGTATATAGAATCCATACTAAGGATATTTAATATGAAAGATTCCAAGCGCGGTTATATACCCGCTTTTCACGGAATCACCCTCTCCAAAGAGATATCTTCCAAGACTGATGATGAGAGAATTCGTATGAGCACTATACCCTACACTTTAGTGGTAGGATCTATAATGTATGCGATACTTTGTACCAGACTAGATGTAGCTTACGCGCTTATCGTGGTGAGCCGGTATCTGTTGAACCCAGGTGAGAATCATTGGACAGCCATGAAGAACATTCTCAAGTACCTGAGAAGGACTAAGGAGATGTTCTTCGTTTACGGCAATGGAGAGCTCAAGGTCGAGTCCTTTACCGACTCAAGCATTCAAAGTGACAAGGATGACAGCATGTCTGTCTCGGGTTTTGTGTTTACCCTCAACGGAGGGGCGGTCTATTGGAAGTGCTCCAAACAGGATACCGTCGTAGACTCGACGATGGAGGCTGAATACCTTGCTGCCAACAATGCCACAAAAGAAGCGGTCTGGATGAAGAAGTTTATTACTGAACTTGAGGTGGTTTCGTCCATTGTTTATCTGATACCTTTATATTGCGATAAAAATAGGGCTATGGCTTTAGCGATGGAACCACGGCCCCATCAGAAATCCAGACACATTTCGGGGCGGTATCACCTAATCAGGGAGATCATAGATCGCCGGGAGATCGAGATCCGGAAAGTAGATACAAAAGACAACACGGCGGATCCATTTACCAAAGTCCTCCCTCAAGCGCAGTTCGAACGACTTTTTGAGATGTTGAGTATGCGATACGCCAAAAACTGGCCCTAGAGCAAACGTTGGGTATTCAGTACGCCAATTATAGGCCTTAGTGCAAGTGGGAGATTGTTAGATATGTATTCCCTAAAATCCTGTATTTTATAGGATGCTAGGGATATATATATACATGACAATCTTGCTCAGTTGTATAGTATACTATTTGAGTTTTCTTTATCTGAACATGTGTATTTATTTTTCTTACTGCTTTATGTTGCGTATACATGTTGATAAAGACTTGTTATAGTCGTATATTATTTTGGTTTTTCATTATCTTAACATGTGCATATGTTATACTTGATATCATATATGGTGGATACATGTTGATAAAGCCCGTAAGATTTTGCTTGACTATCAGCATTATAATGGTGATCATACTTATGAGAGCTGGGTAGTCTATAAGCACATCCTTAAAGATCCGAAGTCACCGGAATACCAAGACCGGGCATCGATATTCCAGAGCAGACTTATGTATACGTTTCTAGACCCCAACGAGGGGCGGTGGTTGGTCCCACAGCCATTGGTGTGATCATCTAAGATTGTATACAGGTGCTCACTGGGGGGTGAGTATACTGGATGGACTCGCCGAGAACTTCTAGATGGTATTTTACCTATTGTCAGATAGCGGTTCTCAGGTGACATGAGTACAGATTAGTCTTTGGACCTAAGATCATCATTTGTCTCGTGTGAGTTCCCACTGTGCTTTGATCACTACCCTACTATGGCTCTACTGAGTCGTGCAAATAAGTTTTGGTTGGATACAGTCCCGAGCCACATGGAGGCAGTGAGTGATTGTCAGGGATTTGTCTCTCCCGGTATTGGGAGTCGATATCGCACTGTGTTCGGTTGGCTAGAACCATAAGATCTTGGCCAAGGCAGTTGAGATTGCTGATGGTTAGATCAGTAGTTTCTCGGATTGGTCCTGAGCCATATCGACACGACTTATCAGGTCAGTAGGGGGTCTGACGTTTACCACCCCCTAAACCCGGTATGTGAAACTCTTAGACGAAGAGACTGGACTGTACGGAGATTGTCACAGATAGACTCGGTAGGTGTTCGGATGAGCTTGCTCGTCGGCCTTCCTTTCGACAAGTACCTGGCTAGTCGTTATGTACAGCTAATTCCGTTGACGTGCTTGTGATTAAACCCACGGCCAGTATACTGTCGAGTCTTTAGAGTCCCAAACAGAGGGTTTCCCTGGTTCAGGCAAAATGATGTACCGGCCGTATTTTAATACGTGCAGGGTTCCGATCGGACGGTTGATAATACTAGTCGGCTTAAGAGTAAGCCGGATTATTAAATCAGGTATTGATTTAATAATTTACATATGCATATTTCGATATGTATATTCTAGTATTATGTTCTATGTATTATTCTATCTCTTTGGGTGTTCGTATTTTGATACGAATACATGTATGTATTTACGGTAGAATATATTCCATATTTTTACGGAAAGTCATTCTAGAAGGAGGACACCTCATCATGTATTTTCTATTTTATTTGTAAAATGGAAAATGAGGTGTAAAATGGAAAATGAGGTGTAAATGTAGTGAGGTGAGAATGGTGAGAACCATGCTTGAATAGTCTTGACAAATGATTGTATATTCATTTGTGCAAACTATTCAAATATGGTTGCTAAATTTTTATTAGAAAAATGAAATATACAAAACCGTGCTTCATTATTTTTTTTCACATAAGAATTTTCTCATTCTCACCATGAGTTTCTCTCTCCTCACTAGCATTTCTTGAGTTCCCCGTCCTTCTCCTTCATCTTCCTCCCTACCTTTTCATGAATTGAGAATAAAGGGAAGAATAGAGATAGAAATACACTAAAAAACTCACCACATCATCTTAGCAACCTTGATTAGCAAACTAGGTTATTGAGTTGCTTCATTAGTGAAGCTAAACTTGGACTACAAACTCTCGGGTAGATCATCTACGATCAAGAAGGCCCTCAAGCAAGTTTGATCAAGGATCCCTAGGAGCTCAAGAAGAGGAATAAAGACCTAAAGGACACGGATCTTCTGGTATTACCCTCTATCACAGTAGCTAGATTCCTTTAGCTTGCTAGTTTCAATATTTGGTTAGATTCTAGGTAGCGGTTTCTAGCGGCGGTTTATTTTAAAAGTTAAAGTTTTTTGTTCCGCAGCGGCCGCGGTTGGCGGCCAAGGCGCTAGGAACCCCAACACACTCTTCCTATGACGGCTTCCCGAAGAGTTGAACCTTACCAAGTGCTCAGAACAGAAAAGTTGAGAAAGAAGCGGCTCAGATATAGAGCCAACAAGAGGGCTACGGCTACGGGCAAGTTGAATTTTATGAGGTTCCGAGAACAGGATTGCCCCGCAACCACAGCCGTGTAAGCCGTGAAAATCCGCAATTCGTTCAAGCCCTTAAAGTGGGTCCAGAAGAATGCGATGTCTGCCAAGATTAAGAAGGTCGCATTTCAAATTGTGCTACGAAGGGAGGTATCCAAGCCCCAGCACAAAATCCATGACACTCTCCCTTCAGAAGTCTACCAAGCAGTTCATGCCGTGAGAAAGCAGAGGGGCAAAGCCAGAAAAAAAGCGTCAGCCCCGCCTAATGACCCGGTCAGGCCAACCGTTTTTAGTCGATTGTCCTTTCCTGAAGCAGAAGGACCACGATAGTGGTCCGCGAAATCAGATGTCAATAATGAAAATACGGCCGGATAAGTTATCCACACGGTCTACATGGCGGGAATGCGTCCCAGCGACAACCTGTGCAGCAAAAGTAAGGATGGGACCGCCACATCCCAAGTCCAATCTGGCTTGAATATGGTTGCCACTTCCCAAGATCTGCCACCTCCGCATGATGATGAAAACCCTCTTGATGAAGCCGATAGGCAGAAAGACTTCTCAGTCTATATGGAGTCAAGCTTGGACAGCAAGGAAGAGCCAACTTTCCGTCCCAGAACCGCAGAGCAAGAGCTGCTTCAAAAGCTCCGAAAACAGTTCAGGAGCAAAGATAAAGAGATGTCCAAACTTTACTCAAAAATTGATTACCTGACGAACATCGTGATGCGGCTCATGGCTAAAGTCGTTCGGGTGCCCTCCAATCAAGTGCAAGTCTCTACTCATAAGCTGGGTGATGATAACCCGAAGCAACCGATGTGTGTCCCCTTAAGTCTAAGTTTGGGCGAGCCGCACGAAAGCCAGCCACATTCCGCTTCTGGGGACGCTTTGGCCCCAGATGGAACCATCCTGCTAACACAAGATTGGATAATTTATTTGGTCACCAGCAAAATCAAAATATTGGTGGCCGAAGCCGACGCCCAAAAGGACGTTGACAGCAGTGGGAGGCTGTACCCCGCACAGTATGATATGATCGAGTTCCCCATCGGCTATGATATTCCTAAGTTAAGAAGATTTGACGGGTCAGGAAACGTAAATCAGCACGTCGCCTACTTTAAAGCATCGTGCAGAAATACAGGGGGCAATGATGCACTCCTTCTTCGTCAGTTTGTCAACAGCCCGACCGGTGTCGCTTTCAACTGGTACACGAGCATACCCGACGGGTCCGTCACTACTTTCGCCCAATTGGAGTTTCTGTTTCAGCAAAGATATATGAGTATCAGTAATAAAATCTCCATTGCTGAATATGACGACCAAGCTGGGGAAGAATGAAAGCAACACGGAATTTATCACCTGATGGCGCAATCTCACAGTCAAGTGCGAACTACCGCTGGAGCAAGACCAGTCCGCCAGCCTTCTCATTAGGAACCTCAGCAATTGGATGGTCCCATTGTTATGTACCGCGGGCCTCAAAACGTTTCAAGAGCTAACCAAAAGAGTTCAAATGTTGGAATGCTCGAAGCAAGAGTCTGCCTCGGACTCTCAGAGTGACAAGCCTTAGAAGAACCGAAAGGACGACAATCGTAAAAGCAGGAATTCCAATAATACCAACACCTTCAATGCGTCTGTTAATGAAAACAAATGAAAGGCGAGCGGATTGAAAACAAACCGGTCTTGAAAGCCAGTGCTAGGAGGAGAAGGACCATCCTTAGAGGAGAAAAAGAATAAGGTTTACTCTTTCAGGAGGGACAAGATCCGCAAGATATTCAAAGATGCCCTGAACAATGGTCTACAATTGCCGGAGTCGAAGAGACCTTATAAATCAAAAATGACCAACAATTCTCTATATTGACCGTACCACAGAGTAGCGAGCTATGCGAACAAGGATTGCTATATTTTCAAAGACCGGGTCGATAAGCAATACAAGACCGAAGAGATCGAGCTGTCCAAGAGTTTGTTGGGGAACAATCAAGATGCATCTACGAACTTTATACAGACAGAAACCGAATCCTTCTAAGAGCAGACGACTGAATCTGCTGCCCCAAGAAATGAATCTGACTCGTCGCAGCCTCCGTGGAGTATGCATATATCTAATAAGACGAAGAAGATACTAAAGCTACTTCAGAAAGAGTCCATAATAGAGTGGGAGGGGCAGAAGGAGCCCACTGTTCCAGCTAACAATTCGGCTCAAAATCCAAAAGGCTAAAGAAGAAGAAAAAGAAAGGTGCGGCTCAAAGCGAAAGGAGTCGGCGGGGAAATCGACCATTCAAAGGCATATCGATTCCCTCGGAAACTACGAGCCAAAGGAAAGGACTCTAAGTGTTCATCACAGAAAACTACATTTTAATACTGCTCATTAATTATCTATTTTGCTATATATCGATACTATTAATCAGTGTCTGCTCAGTAATTACAGTTTACAGGTATCCGTGACAAATACTGGAAAACATACTCAAAACCACGAATATAACGTTTAGGAGCCGATACTGTAAGCAGACCAGAAAACCGATCGATATCCCATGAGCTCTTTTGGAAATAATGCATGTGTCCACATTTTTTGTCTACAAATGGTCCAACACACAAGTGTGCACATAGCTTGGACCAAGTGGGGGCAGCCATGGCATGATGGGTTGAGCAAGTGGGCACAATGGGTGTGATGTGTATTGATGAGTATTTATTGCTAAAAGTTTTGATGTGGGTTAAAGCAATCTAGTTTCCCTCCAAAACTCTGAAGGCAACCCAAGTCATAACAGATAAAGGAAATAACACCAGAGTGCTATTGGAGTGCACACAAGACCACACAATGAATACGAGCCTCACTACTCGGTTTTGACACAATCCCCTTAAAACCGGCGAGCTCGGCCCCCTTTACCCCAATGGGCCCCTTCTTTTCTCTGTGCCACCCTTGCTGCCACGTAGGCTTATTTTTATTGTTTGTTTATTTTCCTTTTGAGCCTGTAAATACAGACCAGTGGGCAAGGGAAGGAAGGTACCATGTATATACCCATTTATATTTTGTTAGTTTGTTTTTTTGGTTTAGCTTGAGGGTGAGGGTGCTTCATCTTGGTTTCTTCTTCTTCTTCTTCCCTCTTGAAGCTCTCTTTGGAGAGCTTCATTAGGGAGGTTGAATAAGCTACCATAAATCTTGTATCTCATTTCAAGTGTTTATAATATATTGTTGCTTTCTTTTTATACTTGCTTTCTTTACTTGCTTGCTTTCTTTTTATTCATGCTTAACTAATTTTTTATTTGGTTGTGTGGGTAAGGAAGTGAGATGAAAGGCTTTGCCTCCTCCATCTCTTCTATATGTTTATATGCTTAATTTTGATTCTAACTTAAAGATTGTTAATGCATTGATATGATACGGTATTTTGACACATAGTTACTTTTAATCTCCTCATATACCATATTCATTCTCTTTCCCCATTTCAATGTTTAAGTTAAAATCTATTTGGTATTAAGTTTGCTAAGTTTGGATATGATATCTTGTAATTAAGTGACTTGACAAATCGCTTAGTTTCATATATTATATACCATCATAAACACTTAGCACACTTAACACCAAAATCATTTGCTCTCACTAACCACTTTGTGTTTTTGTTGTTGCGGTATGCTTGCCAACCCTTGTGTTTAGTGTTGATACCGTAAGCGCGGACATACGAACAGTAAGTGATCAAAAAGAATCGTTTCGTACTTGCGGAAAAATCGGACTTTGACGACTTGTGCTCCGCAACCGCGTTGACAAGTCGTGCTTTATGCCGGGATCAAGGTAAGGCCGGAAAACTCATGAACAAGGAAGTGTAGAGATAAATGTCATGATTCAAGCTCCCAAGCCAAGCCACAACCATTCTTTCCTTACTTGTTTTCCTTGTTTCTTTATTTCCGTATTCTTATATTTTTTGTGACAAAACCCCAATTCGTTAATTTGTTAACCTTAAACAATGATACCCAATACACAATTCCCTACGGATCGACCCGTACTTGCTGGCTCGCTACAACGCGTCGTGTACTTGCGATTATAAATTTTAAAACAAGAACGATCTCGCATGCGCAACCCGTTTCCTTTATTTTCATATCTGTTTCCGTAACTTACACGTTTGCGCGCGCGGGTGAATTCCCAATAAGTTTTTGGCACCGTTGCCGGGGAGTTGTAGTCATTAGGTACTGTTATTTCTGGTTCTTTCTAACAAACTAACTACTAATTCAAAAAAAATTCAAAACTAACAAAACACGATTCTTTTCATTTTGTTCTCTATTCTTAAGACCTGCTATCAACCTGAAATTCAACTTAAAAATCAAGTTATACCATTAGAATACTAATATAGCCTACAGATCCCACCAAAAATTTATGCACCTCACTCCTAGACAAAACCGGCGACATCCCCTATTTATCCGAGCTCGCCAGCCTTTCTTTGGGATTTTGGGTTTTTTCTTATTTGGTGATCTCCAGTGCAGTGTTGGTACTCTTTTGGTATTGTTTGATTTTTATAATTTTGTTTGTGCAGGAATTGGGGCACATGTATCGCTTTTTGACACTAAATATCGTATTTTCCGACATTTCAGGTTTTTAAGGAATTACGACCAGCGATCGTGCGGAGTGAGGATCAAATTCAATTGCAAAACGTTGGTGAAGTATAGTGCCAAAGATCCGGATAGTTTGACCCGCGCAAGCAAACAATCAAGGGCTCGGATCACTTTCAAAGGGTTTCTTAACCCAATACACATCGGTACGTATTTTCTAACACTTTCGCTCAAATCCGACGCATTCCAATATTTCTATCTTATGCAGGATTCTTCGCACAATTTTGCCTCCAATTGTACAGAGAAATAACCGTATTTTTTGCAGCGCTTAACTAAAATTGAAAAAGAATTGCTTTAATTGATTGATTTTCTTAAATTCTTTTATTGATTGCGCATTGCATATTAATACGGAATTAAGGGCAAAAATGACCAAACAAGATATGGTTAAGGATTTCATCTCCTTTTCTCCGTAGCCCACAAATCACAAAACTGCATTCTTGCATATCCCCAGTAATTTAAAATCAATCAGAACTCTGACTCTAAGGACTTCGCGCTCATTAGGAGAAATTAACTATTTTTTAGAACTTTGCTTAACGGTATATCGTTTACGGGGTCTCTAGGCAAGTGTTCACGATGCAACCGCCAAAAGAGAAAGGGTTATCTAATTAAGGAACTTCGCGAAAGCGTTGGAAAGTCTCCCTTTATCTCTTGCACTTACCTGGCCTTGTGATCAATATATCTTGAGCCTATTTCTCAATACAGTTTTACTTCGTCACTCAGGTTCTTGAGCAGGCCTAGTTTGCTAGCATACCGTAGACTTCTAGGGGTGTGATATTCCTTGTGTTTGTGATATTTGTGAATTCTTGTTAATATGGGTGACACACAATTCAATTATATTTTTCACGATTCTTATTCTTTTGTTTATACTCAGTCCCAATTAATTTGTACAAATTGCCAAAATTCTTCCCACATTCATGATAATTGTCCTTTTCTAGGTGGTGACCAACCGTCCCAAATTTTTGATAACGGTCACCCAGCTAACACTGCTGAACCCTGTCCCACTTCAACCATAGACAAACTGATTGAAAATTTAGAGAAAGAGGTCGACAGACTGACTGCTTTAACATCACCACCATTACAACCCCTCAACCCGAAACAATTGAACCATCATTAGGGTATGATAGTGAGATGGATGCTAGGTTGACCGCTCTAGAAAAAGCTATTGAAGTAATGACTGCAGTCGAGAATCAATCAGCTGTGACGCTAGCCCTGCTTATACAGCAATCTGAGCAACTATTTGTTGCTCAAGCTCAATCATTGGTTAGAATCGAGGAACAAGTCAAATATGTAGTTGTGAGGATTCTAGGGAGTGAACACAATCAATCATAACCAAATAGTGTTAGTATCTGTCATCTAGGAAGTCACCTAAGTGAGATAAACAATCAACCAAATTTTGATGACTGCATAGATGATGATACAATAGAATTGACTGAGTGTTGCCAGGACACACAAAAAAACCCTCTAAGTCAGTCCACCACTGGCCTTCACGTATCCACTAAGACTCTTGTCACTTGTGCTTTAGAGATTGATTTAACCAATATTATACTTGATGAGGAAATTTTTGAACCGACTGATTTTTGCTTTCCAATTTTAAATGAGGGACCTTGTGAATTTGTCGGGTATGGTTGGGATAGATTAGAAGAGATCAATGATCGGGAACCCATAATTTTTGTATCACCTGTTGATATTGTTTCGGAAGAAACATTAGTGTGGAAACTTACTTTTTTAGATGATATGAACCTACCCATTTGTGAATGTGATGAGAAGGAAATTGTATTGGGAGAGTTAGTAAATGATAAGAGTAAGATTGTGGAAAATAATAGGGAGAAAGACAGTATTGAAAAACATTCTTTCATGTCGAGTTTTTAGGAAATTTTTGCTGATGAACTTGATATTTTAGGTGAGTTGGAGTCAGGATCAATTTGGGAACATCTTAATAACCTTTCTTTTGCCGAACTTTTTGCGGATGAACTCCAGTTTTTACACGAACTTGACTTCGGAACTCAACATGTGCTTATTGAACATTCAATTCATTCAGAAAACAATTCTTTAACCTTCTCAAAATTTCATCTTCATCTTCAGCGTCTTCTGATCCCCACCTTTACACGCCCATGCCCTTCACTAACATCTAACATATACATTTTTTTTCTTTTTATTCTTTTTATACATATTTTTCTACCAGCCATTGCACTATATAGACAAAATCTTTATGTGGCTGGTATTAATTTTCGCACTAACCCAATCTTTTAACTTGTATATATTGTAATTAGTCTTATTTTTTTTCTTTTTATTTAAATAAAATTCTCACCCTGATATCTAAGTCTAGCTACCGGAGACGGAGGCAACGATGAGGACATCATAAAACTCAAGTTTGGGGGTGAGCATTGCGTCTATCTGCATCATGTGTATATTATATATTCTGCATTGCATACATATTAAAAACCCATAAAAATTGAAATTTTTTCCTAAAAATATAAAAATTTTGTCGTCAAGTTAGCTAGTAGGGTAACTTAGATTTTTATTCCGAAAGTTTAGTTGATACGTTAAAAATAACTAAATTCTAGGCTGAGGAATTGAAAACCTTAAAAATAACCCTCATTCTGTTTAACCTTGGTAATTATACGTCCTTACAGTTTTTTTTGAGAAATAGGTAATCTTGAGTTCAGTTCTTTAGTTAAGTCGAGATGAAGGGAGAGTATTGAAGTTTTACTGAAAGATAATGTATGAAAAATAATTTCTATTTTTGGGTCCAAATTTGGAAAATATATACCCCACAAACTGCACATACACACACCTTGAAACTTGGAATAGTAGAGAATACTTAGAAATACTCTTACCTGAAAGCCTGGTATGAAAGAAAAAACGGTATTTAAAACTAACCACCATAAGAGCATCATTGAAAAATATATCCAGTCTTGAAAGGAAAAAGAAAAATAAAAGAAAAAAAATAAATAAATAAAGTCAAGACCTGAAAACTGCTATTTACGCTTTAAGCTCATACATTCAGTAATCGGCTGTTAGTGCCTCAAGAAGCATTAATAATCGCATGAAAGATGTGTGAGCGAAACCGTCCATCCATTAATGAAAAGAAGTAATATTCGGTATTAAGGCAAGGGTACTATAGTTTGAATTGAATTTTTAAGTGTAGGGGTGAAAATTTACATACACGTAGGGGTATACAATCGATATTTGGAGGAAAGATAGGGATGAAGAATAAGACTTATGTTTTCTTTAAAGTTGATAAAAATTCCGGATTGGAGACCGCACTTTAGAAGGAAAACTCAGGAAATACCAATATCTTTCTAAACTGTAAAAACGTATAGGATCTGAGGTTAAATAAAAACAAGGCGTGAAACATAAGGGTTGAATATTTCTAATTTAGGATGATAGAATTTCTAACTTAGATACTAAATTATAGGAGTAGAATCGACGTTAACTTATGAAACTAGCTTGACTGGATTTTGTGGGTGTAATCCGCTGAAAACACTCAGGAAACAACACTCCTCCTAGTAGGGACACCTAGAGATTTAACGGTTTGTTGCACATTCTCAGTGCAATCGTGTTCCTTGCGAAAGTGAGGCCAGGATTTTTTTATATTGCTCGGGACGAGCAATAGATAAGTTTGGGGGTATTTGTTCATCACAGAAAACTACATTTTAATACCACTCATTCATTATCTATTTTGCTATATATCGGTGCTATTAATCAGTGTCTGCTCAGTAATTACAGTTTACAGGTATCCGTGACAAATACTGGAAAACATACTCAAAATCATGGATATAACGTTTGGGAGCCGACACTGCAAGCAGACCAGAAAACCGACCGATATCCCATGAGCTCTTTTGGAAATAATGCATGTGTACACATTTTTTGTCTACAAATGGTCCAACACACAAGTGTGCACATAGCCTGGACCAAGTGGGGGCAGCCATGACATGATAGGTTGAGCAAGTGGGCACAATGGGTGTGATGTGTATTGATGAGCATTTATTGCTAAAAGCTTTGATGTGAGTTAAAGCAATCTAATTTCCCTCCAAAACTCTGAAGGCAACCCAGGTCATAACAGATAAAGCAAACAGCACCAGAGTGCTATTGGAGTGCACACAAGACCACACAATGAATATGAGCCTCATTGCTCGGTTTTGACCTGGCCACAATCCCCTTAAAATCGGCGAGCTCGGCCCCCTTTACCCCAATGGGCCATATCTTTTCTCTGTGACTCCCTTGCTGCCACGTAGGCTTATTTTTATTGTTTGTTTATTTTCCTTTTGAGCCTATAAATACAGACCAGTGGGCAAGGGAAGGAAGGTACAATGTATATACCCATTTATATTTTGTTAGTTTGTTTTTTTGGTTTAGCTTGAGGGCGAGTGTGCTTCATCTTGGTTTCTTCTTCTTCTTCCCTCTTGAAGCTCTCTTTGGTGAGCTTCATTAAGGAGGTTGAATAAGCTACCATAAATCTTGTATCTCATTTCAAGAGTTTATAATATATTGTTGCTTTCATTTTATACTTGCTTTCTTTACTTTCTTTCTTTCTTTTTATTCATGCTTAACCAATTCTTTATTTGGCTGTGGTGTGGGTAAGGAAGTGAGATGAAAGGCTTTTCCTCCTCCACCTCTTCTTTATGTTTATATGCTTAATTTTGATTCTAACTTAAAGATTGTTATTGCATTGATATGATACGGTATTTTAACACATGGTTACTTTTAACCTCCTCATATATCATATTCATTCCCTTTCCCCATTTCAATGTTTAAGTTAAAATCTATTTGGTATTAAGTTTGCTAACTTTGGATATGATATCTTGTAATTAAGTGACTTGACAAATCGCTTAGTTTCATATATTATATACCATCACAAACACTTAGCACACTTAACACCAAAATTATTTGCTCCCACTAACCACTTTGTGTTTTTGTTGTTGCGGTATACTTGCTAACGCTTGTGTTCAGTGTTGATACCCCAAGCGCGGACATACGAACGGTAAGTGATCAAAAGGACTCGTTTCGTACTTGCGGAGAAATCGAACTTTGACGACTTGTGCTCCGCAACCGCATTGACAAGTCGTGCTTCATGCCGGGATCAAGGTAAAGCCGGAAAACTCATGAATAAGGGAGTGTAGAGGTAAATGTCGCGATTCAATCTCCCGAGCCAAGCCACAACCATTCTTTCCTTACTTGTTTTCCTTGTTTCTTTATTTCCGTATTCTTATATTTTTTGTGACAAAACCCCAATTCGTTAATTTGTTAATCTTAAACAACGATACCCAATACCCAATTTCCTGCGGATTGACCCGTACTTGTCGGCTCGCTACAACGCGCCGTGCACTTGCGGTTATAAATTTTAAAACAAGAACGATCTCGCGTGCGCAATCTGTTTCCTTCATTTTCATATCCGTTTCCGTAACATACGCGTTTGCGCGCACGGGTGAATTCCCAACACTAATTTAATTGAAGGAGTTCTTCCCCGTAGAAACGGCTGAGATTCTGGAGGAGTTAAAAGAAGACTCCGATGACGAGATCCCTATTATGACCTGCTACGTCTGTTCCCCTATAAAAAAATGGGAGAGAAAAAAGGAGAATTCCCCATGTTTTGAGCCTCACGTGTTAAACACGTGAGCGCTTATATGTAATGCATATAAGCGCTGAAAATAAGCAACTAAAGGCTAAACAGGCCTTGCGTGTTAAACACGTGGGTGCTTATATGTAAAGCATATAAGCTCTAAATAAATAGTTTAAAACCCATATTGGGGTCGCGTGTTAAACACGTGAGGACACCCTTTTGAAGCATTAGCTTCAGATAGAGTTGAACTCTATACATAGAATTAAATTCTATTTCTTGTATGCAAAACATATAAGCACTAAGAGTAAGTGGCTAAAGGCTAAACTGACCTCACGTGTTAAATACGTGAGCGCCCATATGCAAAGCATATGGGCGCTAAATAAAATAGGCTAAAAATCCACATCGGGGTCACGTGTTAAACACGTGAGGGCGCCTCCTTACATAGAATTAAATTCTGGTTATTGGAAAATACATCCCTTGATCTTTCTAAAAGGGAAAGATATTCTCTGTTAACAGAGAATCGTTGGATCAAAGATCCAAGGGTGATTAAAAATCATTAAATATAGAATTAAATTCTATTAGAGAGAAATATCTGCCTAATCTTTCTAAATGAGAAGGGTATTTTCTGTTAAACAAAATGTTTTTGGATCAAAGATCCAATGAAATGGGAGAATATTTTTCTATATCTTTCTAAACAAAGAAAGATGTGCTCTGTTAAATAAAGAGCTCTTGGATTAAAAATCCAATGGTGGTTAAAAATCACCGTTTACCAGAATTAAATTCTGTATATGGGAAAATATTTCCTTAATTTTGTTAAAAACAAGAAAATATATTCTGTAAAACAGAAATCATTGGATCAAAGATCCAATGGTGGGTAAAATTCCCCAAATAATTTTTGAGACCAATAAAATCAATTGGAATATCTCAATGAGAAATTTTCTCAAAACTGATCAACAATTTGTGTAACAACCGAGTCCAATTCTACAAATTTTAGTTATCGTATGTATGGTGTGTGGTATTTAGTTCATTTGCCTTGCTTGACTGTTGCTAGTTATAAATTTACCTCGACATGTCATTTTTCTGCTTATAACAATTTAAGTCACCTAAAATAAACTAAAAATAATTGACATGGCCTACTTGATATCCCTAACCCTGTGGTAGCGTCCTTGCGTCGTGTTCTCGTCCCGTTCAGTGAAACGGACGTGTTTGGACGGCTACGCGCACGTACGTGCGTCCGTTCTTGGGGGTATGCTTTTTTAATTATAAAATCCTTCATTCAAATTTTTGGAACCCGCCAATAATTTCCATTTTTCGAATTCAAATTTTTGGACCCGACTCGGGCGCAATTCTGAAATACTTTGCATTTACGCCAAATCCTTTTTTTCTATTTCTATCCGCCAGAAAATAATTTCCCTAATTTTAAATCCCTTTAAGAAAATCTTTCCCTAACCTCTCCCTTAACTCCCTCAGCCTATCACAGATTTTCTTAACCAAAGATATTATTTTAAAACCCTCAAGTAAATCTTTTACAAACTTTTTCCTAAACAGCTCTCCCCCTCATCCAATCACAACCCTCCATTCCTCACCGCTGGCCCCCACCACTTCATTCTCTCTCTCCCTTTTTTCTCCTTCTCTCTCTTATTCTTTCTCGCTCACCCACTACGAGACGAGTTTCTTTCTCCTCTTCTTTCTCTCTCCTCTCGCTCTCTCCCTATCTCTCTCATCTCGCACCCCTTTCTCTCTCATCTCGCGACACTGTGGCGAATCCCGTCACCGCCCTCGAATCCCATCACCTCCCTTCACGTTTTCTCTTCTTCTTCTCTTTAAAACCCTGTGTCTCCTTCTTTAAACCCATCGCAGTAAAACCCTAACCCTAGCCGCTCCTCTTCCTACCCGAGCCCGACCTCGTCAACACCTCAATCTCATCTTCTCCTCGTCCTCTTCCTCGTCTCCATCTTCTTTTCTCTCTCTTCCCGAGTCTGTGCACCCTGCACTTGATCCCCAGCCGTGAACCCAACGCCTCCGGTCATCGCCAACGCCTCCGGTCGACGCCGACGATCACCAGACCACCCCAGAACACCCCAGTAAGCGCTTTCTCCATCCCTTTCTCCTCTTTTTATTCATTCCTTGCTTCCTGCATTGTTACTGTAATAGGTTCTTGATAGGTTGTTACTGTTCATCGCCGGAGCCCGTCGATCTCGCCACGACTGGTCTCGCCGCCACCGCAGCACTCATCTGCAACCCTGTATGCTTTAGTAACCTCACTTTCCCAGGTTCTTTCCTTGCTTTCTTTCTTTTCTTGTTAAATATCTGTTCTTTTTGATGTTCACTGTTTGTTGGTGGCCGGAAACCGATGGTGCCGACGACATTTCCCGACGACCCAGCAGGTACCCCGACCCGTGTGACTCCACTGTCCGTCGTTTGGGTTCGTTCCGTGAACCGTGCGCGCGTCGCGATTTTTCCCCGCCGACGCGTAACGTTCCGTTTTCCGTTTCGCGACCCGTCGAGGCAAGTGAAACTTGCTACATGCTATAATAAACTATTCACATGCTAAATTACTTATTTCCGGTTAAATCTCTAGTTAGAATCGAAAGAAATGGATTACAAGTTAACCGTGTAAAGTTCCGTTATACATTTCATGATTCCAAACGTGAAACTTAATCTTGCATCTAATTATTTACATCCAAAAATCACCTGTACATGATAGATCACATTTGTTTATTGCTGTGATACCTTTTTCCAGTTTACCCTATTAGACATCCATGTGCAACTTTAACCGGTCTAATTACAACTGCATTCATTAAACAGATTATACATGTTGTCGCATCCATATTTATTAACCTGTTTTCAGCATTTACATCTATCATACTGTATTCACATTATGCTGACACTGTCTGTTAAACACAATTGATAACTGTACAGCTAAATAAATAAAATCTGCTTTATTGCTTAACTCATTGCTTAGATCATGTTGTTGATAACCATGCTTGATTATTATAACCCTGATTATGCTAGCTGATTATGAGCACACCCATGATATCGTTTTCACCTTGACATGACTTACTACATACATATTGATTAACCTGACATGGTACTGTATACTACTTGACTTGACCAGTTACCTGACCTTGTATCTAATTCCAACAAACCTGACATGTAGTCCTCACGGACCGTTCCTGATGTCTATTCAGACAAACCTGCTCTTACCTGATCCTGTGTTGGCATTTGTTCTTGATTACTGAATACCTGACTTGAACACTTATAACTTGGGGGTATGGGGAAATCAATGGTGGAACCTGACTTGTAACTCAACAGTTTGATACCTGTTCTGATCAGTCTTACGGGCTAGGCCAGCCCCGGAGTGATGATGCTGACATCACTCGTCTGTACCTGCTACCTTTTACTGCCTAGCGGCACGTCTCGGTTTCAGCCCGAGAGTCTGTAGACCGTGGTCCCGGGCATGCACGGGATACTATTGAGTTACATTGATGATTCATCAAATTGATTTCAAAGACTTTAGAATAGAAAACCTAATAGAACAGTTTAGTTTACTCACTGCACACTACCCTATACTGCCCTGATTTATATTACTGTTACCCCTGCTTTTCATTCATGTTTACATTTGCATTTCCTGTTACCCTGTTTATATTTTATCACTTGATGACATGATGTGCCGACGTCTGGGTTTTGCATGGCTCAGATTCCATACCTTTGCTGCAGTCCGAGCAGGAGTATTTCAGCCAGCAGGCTGAGCTGTGAGGTGTCGCTAGTAGCTAGTTCTTTATTTCCTGTATTTATTTCCTAATGTGAGCCCGCATTATGGGACATACATTCCAGTTATATTGTATTGTATCTTTTGCTTCCGCACTTTTATTATTCTTGACTCATATTATTTTGGCTTATGGACATGTATTAGATTGTTTTATTTTGTTCTTGATATCTCTACAGCCGTAATGTGACTGTGGATGGATACTTCCTACCCACAGGTAGTATGGTTGGCTATGTCATGTGCCCAATTTAGCGTACTCTGGGAAGCGGGGCGTGACATGGTTCTTTTGGTATTAGAGACATAGGTTAGTCGGGTTGATTCTTTTGTAGTTGGGTATTGTACCCAATGCACGAATCAGAATACTCGTGTTTAGGAAACATGTCCTGCCACCTTGCCATTTACCGTTCTTGAATCATGTCCTCCCTGATTATATCTTTTACGATGTGCAAACTTCCTTTGCATATCGACTCGAAAACCTGATTCTTTGTTATCTCTAGGACTTAGGCGGCTTGGGTGGAGTTATGTAATTGTACTTATGATACCGCGGCATAGTTACAAAGCGGTACTCTATTTAAGTAACTTGGAGTTCTAGCCTTGATCTATATTTTGAATCTATTATCATGCTAATTTTGGGTGTTTTGATTTCAGGAATATGGCAGACAAGAATCTGAAGACGTACCAAAGGCGTGTTGACGAAGCCGCCATGCTTGGAGTGATACGGGGAATGCTGGAGAATCAAAAGAGACAGACCGAGCCGATCCAGCAGCAAGCAGAATCGTTTCAGGAAGGTTTGCGGACCGGTCAGCAGTCCGTGAACAAGGTTGAAGCTAAACCAGTTGATCGAGTGGGGACCGTAGCAGACTTCAGGCGTTTGGGTCCGTCGGTATTTACCGGTTTGGAGGAGCCGTTGCCAGCAGAGCAGTGGCTAGTTGACACAGAGAACTTACTTATTGCGGCACAGATCCCAGATGATAAGAAGGTGGATGTGGTACGCATTCAGTTAGTGGATTACGCCCGTGAATGGTGGCTTGTGGAGGAGACCCGCTTGCCCAAGCCGATTAAGTGGGCGGATTTTTCGAAAAGTTTCCTGGAGAAGTTCTTCCCGCGGACTGCACAGGAGGAAATGGAAGAAAAGTTCATCGGGCTAAAGCAGAATGGAGCACCCGTAGATGTGCATGCAGCAGAATGGACAAGGCTCAGTAGATTCACTGGACCTTTAGTTGCCAACGATGCAGACAGGGCACGGAGGTTCATGCACAGCTTAGATGTGGACATCCAGAGGCAGATTGTCTCCCTGGGTTTGACCACTTTCTCACAGGTACTTACGGCAGCTCGAGAACAGCAGAGTTTATTTGGGAAGGCTGGGAGTTCTCAGCAGACAGCAATTACAGCACGGAAGCCGACTTTTGCACAGAACCGAGCACATGGACGCAGAGGTATTCCAGTGGACCGTCGTGGCGTAACACCGATGAAGAAGCCTGTTGTCGTGGATCGAAGAAGGAGCGTGATTTGTGACTACTGCCATTTACCTGGACACGTGCAAAGGGAGTGTCGAAGGAGGCAGGGACTCTGTTTAGTTTGTGGAGCGGCAGATCACTCTGTCAGCGCTTGTCCGTCGAAGCTTCGTACGAGGGATGATATTCAGAAGCCTCCGCAGAGACCATTTCAGGGACAGAAGCAGCTGACTCAAGGACCTAATCAGGCTCGAGCTTTTACCTTGACGGCTAAGGAAGCTAAGGCGTCAGGAGAAGTTGTTTCAGGTATTCTACTCGTTCATGGTTTTCCCGCATTGGCATTATTTGATTCTGGTGCGTCCCATTGTTTTATGTCGTCCAAGTTTATAGCTACACACTCGATTACTTGCACGACCCTGTCTAGTTTCTGGGACATACACACTGGGAATGGAAAAATCACATCTAGTAGGGAGTGTAAAGATTGTACAGTTGTTGTTTGCGGGCGGGAGCTGTTTGCAGATTTCTTGGTGATTGATACGGGCAGCTACGAAGTCGTCCTGGGAATGGATTTTCTTGGCACTTTCCACGCTCACATTGATTGTAGGGCAAAGAAAGTAATTTTCCAGATTCCCGGACATCCCGAGTTTACCTTCACTGGAAGAAGCAGTTCTATCGGGCCAGTCGAGTTTAGGGCTAGGCCGACAAATAATATTCTTGCATCAATGAAGGTTGATGAAAGTGAAGAGCCAGCTGTTGTTCGTGATTTTATGGACGTGTTTGAAGATATATAGGGATTACCGCCGAAGCGGGATGTGGAGTTCGCAATTGATCTTATTCCTGGTGCAACGCTAGTATCTAAAGCGTATTATCCAATGGCACCAGTAGAGTTGGAAGAAGTCAAGAAGCAGGTTGCTGAACTGTTTGAGAAGGGTTGGATTCGAAGCAGTAACTCACCTTGGGGAGCTCCAGTTCTTCTAGTCAAGAAGAAAGATGGCACGAGAAGGATGTGCATCGACTATCGAGAATTAAACCGGGTGACTATTAAGAACAAGTACCCGATCCCTCGCATTGGCGAACTTTTTGAGCAGCTTAGTGGTGCGAGGGTATTCTCGAAGCTGGATTTGCGATCCGGATATCATCAGGTCCGAGTGAAAGCAGAAGATATTTGCAAGACGGCGTTCCGAACTCGGTATGGACATTACGAGTACTTAGTGATGCCCTTCGGAGTAACGAATGCACTGGCGATATTCATGGACTTGATGAACCGAATCTTTTCACCATTTTTGGACCAGTTTATTGTGGTGTTCATTGACGATATTCTGGTCTATTCGAAGAGTTTTGAAGAGCATGCAGAACATTTGAAGATTGCACTGCAGACGTTGAGACATGAGAAGTTGTATGCGAAGATGAGCAAGTGTGAGTTTTGGCTGGAGGAAGTAAAGTTCTTGGGGCATGTTGTGTCTGGCGATGGAATCGCCGTCGATCCAGAAAAGATTGCAGCAGTTCGAGATTGGCCGATTCCAAAGAATGTTGCGGAGATAAGAAGTTTTCTTGGACTAGCCGGGTATTACAGAAGATTTGTGGAGAACTTTGCCCGTCTGGCGGAGCCGTTGACCAAGCTTACGCACAAGGAGGTACCTTTTGTATGGACGGATAGTTATGCGTCGGCTTTTGAGTCGTTGAAGCAGAAATTGATAACCGCCCCTATTCTGACCGTGCCAGACAGTTCCGGAGGATTGGTGATTCACAGCGGCGCATCTGGAAAAGGTTTGGGGTGTGTCTTGATGCAGCATAGGAAGGTTGTAGTGTACGCATCAAGACAGTTGAAGACCCATGAGAAGAATTACCCAACTCATGACTTGGAGCTTGCGGCTGTGATTTTCGCTTTGAAGATTTGGAGACACTACCTTTTGGGCGAAAGGGTCGAAGTTTTCACGGATCATAAGAGTTTGAAGTATGTGTTCACGCAGAAGGAGCTTAATATGAGGCAGCGTAGATGGTTAGAACTGATGGCTGATTACGATCTTGATCTCAAGTACCATCCGAGGAAGGTTAATGTTGTGCCGGATGCGCTCAGTCGATTACCGACAATTCAGATGTTGACTACGCAGAGGGAACTCATTGAAGACTTTCGAAGATTTGATTTGGAGGTTGTGCTACCGCATTCTTCGGGACAGTTGATGCAGCTGCAAGTACATTCGTCGTTGATCGAGAACATTAAGGTAGCGCAATCGCAGGATCCTAGATTGCAAAAGTTTTGAGAACAGGTTGAAGCCGGACTACGAACAGATTTACTAATACATGAAGATGGTTCGTTGAGATGCGGTAGCCGTTTGTGTGTGCCAAAGGGAGATATTCGTGAAGAGCTTATGAAGGAGGCACACAGTTCAGCTTATTCCGTACATCCAGGAGGCACGAAGATGTACCAAGACTTATGACAACATTTCTGGTGGGAAGGCATGAAACAGGAGATTTCTCGCTTTGTGGCAAAGTGCTTGGTGTGTCAGCAAGTTAAGGCTGAACATCAAAGGGTTGCTGGTTTGTTGCAACCACTTCCGATTCCTCAGTGGAAGTGGGAACATATAACCATGGATTTCGTGACAGCTCTACCGCGGAGTCCAAAGGGCAACAATGCCGTATGGGTGATTGTTGATCGTTTGACCAAGGCAGCTCATTTTATTCCTTTTTGGGTTTGTCAATCCACAGAAACTTTGGCGGAGCGGTACATGCAAGAGATTGTAAGATTGCATGGAGTACCGGTGAGTATCGTGTCCGATCGGGACACTCGGTTCTTATCACACTTCTGGAGGAGTCTACAGGAAAGTTTGGGGACTCGATTGAAGTTTAGCACAGCTTACCATCCTCAAACTGATGGTCAGTCGGAGAGAATGATCCAAACTCTTAAAGATATGTTGAGAGCATGCATGTTGGACTTCAAGGGTTCTTGGGAGGATCATCTACATTTGGTGGAGTTTTCTTACAACAACAGTTTCCAGGCAACTATTCAGATTGCTCCATTTGAAGCTTTGTATGGTCGCAAATGCCGTTCACCTGTTTATTGGGACGATGTCGGTGAACAAAGATTGTTGGGACCAGATTTTGTTGTGCAGACAGTAGAAAAGGTTAACACTATCAGAAATCATATGAAAGCAGCTCAAGACCGACAGAAGAGTTGGGCAGATACGTCGAGAAGACCTCTAGAGTTCGCCGTTGGTGATTTGGTATTCTTGAAGATATCACCGACTAGAGGGGTGATTCGTTTTGGAAGTCGAGGAAAGCTCAGTCCTCGATTCGTTGGACTCTTTGAGATCTTGGAGCGTGTTGGTGAGGTAGTGTACCGTTTGGCGTTACTGCAGTCCTTGGCGAATGTGCACGATGTGTTTCACGTATCTCAACTCCGTAAGTATGTTCGAGATGAAATGCATATATTGGATCATTCGGAGCTAACGGTGCGAGAAGACTTGACTTTTGAGGAGCGACCGGTTGAAATTGTGGATCGAAAGGAAAAGGTTCTTAAGAACAAGGTTATCCCTCTTGTACTTGTTTCTTGGGGTAATCGCTCACATGGAGAGTCCACCTGGGAACGAGAAGATGAAGTTTTCTTATCTTTTCTTGTAGTTGTTGACGTCTATCTTTTGTATTCTTGGAATTTCGAGGACGAAATTCTTTTTTTAGTTGGGTATAATGTAACAACCGAATCCAATTCTACAAATTTTAGTTATCGTATGTATGGTGTGTGGTATTTAGTTCATTTGCCTTGCTTGACTGTTGCTAGTTATAAATTTACCCCGACATGTCATTTTTCTGCTTATAACAATTTAAGTCACCTAAAATAAACTAAAAATAATTGACATGGCCTGCTTGACACCCCTAACCCTGTGGTAGCGTCCTTGCGTCGTGTTCTCGTCCCGTTCAGTGAAACGGACGTGTTTGGACGGCTACGCGCACGTACGTGCGTCCGTTCTTAAAGGTATGCTTTTTTAATTATAAAATCCTTCATTCAAATTTTTGGAACCCGCCAATAATTTCCATTTTTCGAATTCATATTTTTGGACCCGACCCGGGCGCAATTCTGAAATACTTTGCATTTACGCCAAATCCTTTTTTTCTATTTCTATCCGCCAGAAAATAATTTCCCTAATTTTAAATCCCTTTAAGAAAATATTTCCCTAACCTCTCCCCTAACTCCTTCAGCTTATCACAGATTTTCTTAACCAAAGATATTATTTTAAAACCCACAAGTAAATCTTTTACAAACTTTTTCCTAAACAGCTCTCCCCCTCATCCTATCACAACCCTCCATTCCTCACCGCTGGCCCCCACCACTTCATTCTCTCTCTCTCCCTTTTTTTCTTTCTCTCTCTTATTCTTTCTCGCTCACCCACTACGAGACGAGTTTCTTTCTCCTCTTCTTTCTCTCTCCTCTCGCTCTCTCCCTATCTCTCTCATCTCGCACCCCTTTCTCTATCATCTTGCGACACTGTGGCGAATTCCGTCACCGCCCTCGAATCCCATCACCTCCCTTCACGTTTTCTCTTCTTCTTCTCTTTAAAACCTTGCATCTCCTTCTTTAAACCCATCGCAGTAAAATCCTAACCCTAGCCGCTCCTCTTCCTACCCGAGCCCGACCTCGTCAACACCTCAATCTCATCTTCTCCTCATCCTCTTCCTCGTCTCCATCTTCTTTTCTCTCTCTGCCCGAGGCTATGCACCCTGCGCTTGATCCCCAGCCGTGAACCCAACGCTTCCGGTCGTCGCTAACGCCTCCGGTCGACGCCGACGATCACCAGACCACCCCAGAACACCCCAGTAAGCGCTTTCTCCATTCCTTTCTCCTCTTTTTATTCGTTCCTTGCTTCCTGCATTGTTACTGTAATAGGTTCTTGATAGGTTGTTACTGTTCATCGCCGGAGCCCGTCGATCTCACCACGACTGGTCACGCCGCCACCGCAGCACCCCTCTGCAACCCTGTATGCTTTAGTAACCTCACTTTCCCAGGTTCTTTCCTGGCTTTCTTTCTTTTCTTGTTAAAGATCTGTTCTTTTTGATGTTCATGTTTGTTGGTGGCCGGAAACCGATGGTGCCGACGACATTTCCTGATGACCCAGCAGGTACCCCGACCCGTGTGACTCCACTGTCCGTCGTTTGGGTTCGTTCCGTGAATCGTGCGCGCGTCGCGATTTTTCCCCGCCGACGCGTAACGTTCCGTTTTCCGTTTCGCGACCCGTCGAGGCAAGTGAAACTTGCTACATGCTATAATAAACTATTCACATGCTAAATTACTTATTTCCGATTAAATCTCTAGTTAGAATCGAAAGAAATGGATTACAAGTTAACCGTGTAAAGTTCCGTTATACATTTCATGATTCCAAACGTGAAACTTAATCTTGCATCTAATTATTTACATCTAACAATCACCTGTACATGATAGATCATATTTGTTTATTGCTGTGATACCTTTTTCCAGTTTAGCCTATTAGACATCCATATGCAACTTTAACCGGTCTAATTACAACTGCATTCATTAAACAGATTATACATATAGTCGCATCCATATTTATTAACCTGTTTTTAGCATTTACATCTATCATACTGTATTCACATTATGCTGACATTGTCTCTTAAACACTTTTGATAACTGTACAGCTAAATAAATAAAATCTGCTTTATTGCTTAACTCATTGCTTAGATCATGTTGTTGATAACCATGCTTGATTATTGTAACCCTGATTATGCTAGCTGATTATGAGCACACCCATGATATCGTTTACACCTTGACATGACTTGCTACATACATATTGATTAACCCGACATGGTACCGTACACTACTTGACTTGACCCGTTACCTGACCTTGTGTCTAATGCCAACAAACCTGACATGTAGTCCTCACAGACCGTTCCTGATATCTATTCAGACAAACCTGCTCTTACCTGATCCTGTGTTAACATTAGTTCTTGATTACTGAATACCTGACTTGAACACTTATAACTTGGGGGTATGGGGAAATCAATTGTGGAACCTGACTTGTAACTCAACAGTTTGATACCTGTTCTGATCAGTCTTACGGGCTAGGCCAGCCCCGAAGTGATGATGCTGACATCACTCGTCTGTACCTGCTACCTTTTACTGCCTAGCGGCACGTCTCGGTTTCAGCCCGAGAGTCTGTAGACCGTGGTCCCGGGCATGCACGGGATACTATTGAGTTACATCGATGATTCATCAAATTGATTTCAAAGACTTTAGAATAGAAAACCTAATAGAACAGTTTAGTTTACTCACTGCACACTACCCTGTACTGCCCTGATTTATATTACTGTTACCCCTGCTTTTCATTCATGTTTACATTTGCATTTCCTGTTACCCTGTTTATATTTTATCACTTGATGACATGACGCGCTGACGTCTGGGTTTTGCATGGCCCAGATTCCGTACCTTTGCTGCAGTCCGAGCAGGAGTACTTCAGCCAGTAGGCTGAGCTGTGAGGTGTCGCTAGTAGCTAGTTCTTTATTTCCTGTATTTATTTCCTAATGTGAGCCCGCATTATGGGACATACATTCCAGTTATATTGTATTGGATCTTTTGCTTCCGCACTTTTATTATTCTTGACTCATATTATTTTGGCTTATGGACATGTATTAGATAGTTTTATTTTGTTCTTGATATCTCTACAGCCGTAATGTGACTGTGGATGGATACTTCCTACCCACAGGTAGCATGGTTGGCTATATCACGTGCCCAATTTAGCGTACTTTGGGAAGCGAGGCGTGACAATTTGCCTTGCCTATATAAAGGACCTGAGACTTCAAAACACACACAGACAGGCGGAGGGAGAGGACACGCACACAGAGAGGATCAACCCCCAAGCTTCTTCAAACAAAATACAGAAGTCATAAAAACAGAGAATTTAATTCTCTTAGAAGAAGAAGATCTCCTTTCTATCAAACCCTAGGTAAAGAAAAAGAAGAGATCAAAATATCTCCTTTAGCTAGTATAAAAGAAAATAAAAGTTCAACCCTTCATAAAAAGATCTTAGTTTTTTCTCTGATCTGAGATTTGCAAAGCAAATACCCCCACAAGTTGAGAATTTAATTCTCATCGGGAAGATTTTGTTCTTCAAACTCAAAATCTAGGGGAAAGAACTAGATTAAAAGAAAAAGAGAGAAGAGAACTTATGATTCTAGGAATTTAATTTCTCTACAAGCAGAGTTTAACTCTATAAAAAATAACTTAGTATGAAAAAAAACTTAGTTCTCCAATAAAAAAAGAAAGAAAATATCCCAGATCTTCAAAAAGAGCAAAGATTCTGATGATCATTGATGGTCAAAATGTCATTAACAGAGATTCAATCTCTAAAAAAGAAAAGGAATTCAGCGTCTCACATGAAAAACACGTGAGTGCCTAAAAGATTCCTAAAACAAAGGACTCATCGCTTCACGTGCTTCCCATATGGGTGCCCCAAGCAAAGGACTCAGCGCCTTACGTGAAAGACACGTGAGCACTGAGTAAAAGTGCTTAGCACTCCATATTCATTCAAAATGACTGAGTGCTTAGCACTGGTTGGTCAGCGCCCGAATCTCAGCGCCTCACGTGATACACACGTGAGTGCCATACAAAAGTGCTTAGCACTCGATTTATTCAAAATGACTAAAGTGCTTAGCACTGATTAGGCAGCGCCCATGACTAAGTGCTTCACATGATACACATGTGAACGCCAGAGCCCCAAATAAGTGCTTAGCATTTCTGCATAAAAGGAAAAAGGCTAAGCGAACAGAACCCAAATAAGTGCTTAGCACTTTTGAATAAAAGAGAGAGAGAAAAGACTGAGCACACCAAGCCCAAATTGGCTAAGTCTCTCTAAAGTTTCTTGCAACTGTGCTTAAATGCTTTGTTGTTAGATCTTAAATAAAAAATGATCCTTAAAATGTTACTAGGTTGATCTTAGTCTCAAATAGGACTAACGCAGCCTTAGTTAAAAATAAATTGAGCCCAAATGCTCATATGTTTAAGCTGATCTTAATCTCAAACTAGATTAATGGTTCTTAAACAAAACAAATTATTTTTGAACTAAAAGAACATATAACATAAGTTCAAAACTCAAACCCCAAATCTCAAATATACAGATTTGGACTGATCTGCGCCCTACGGGCGAGGACATAAATTAGTCTCCGTATACAATCCACGGGCAACCTTAACAAATAAAATAACACACGACACGAAGTGAACTACTGGAGAAGGAGAAAGTGGTTATCGCAATGCGATAACGTAATTAACTGCAGGGGCTTGCGTCTGCAGGGAAGATCGTCCCCATAATAAAAAACTCCTCACAAATTAGGGGGAATCTGATGAAGTTTGCTACATCGGTCGCATCTATCCAAACCTCCGATATATGGTGCCATAAATCAACTTGGTATCTTCGAAGAGGTGGATGGATATGTCTAAATAGCATCTGCCCTCAAATTCAGGCTAGACGCTATCCACGTCTCAGTCCGGTCTTTCGGCGGTAAACAATGTTGTCCACCTTGGTAGCGATTCCGAGGAAAAGCTCTGTTTTTCCGAAGAGGACGAGGAGTTCGCCATAAAGGCTAACCAAATGCAACTCAGAAGTGACAAGGTTCTACTGCTGAAGTAAGACAACAACCCGAAAGAGAAGGAAAAATAAGTCGCTAATGAAGAAAACGGCGTAGAGCCGACTCATGAAGATTCGAGTTCTTCTCTGGTAGATTACAATTTCTTGGCTCATCTCCAGAAGCTTTCGTCTCTCTTAAGCATTTATGATGCTCTGGTCCTATCCAAGGAGCTCAGAAATGTTCTCATTCATGCCCTGCAAAATCTTGAGCGGTATCAGGCTCATTTCATAGAAATTAATATGAAAGAAGCCCAATACACTTTGTATACAGACGCAGTCACATTTAATGATGAAGACCTGTTACTGGGAATAGTAGAGCACAACCGACCTCTTTACGTGACATGATCAACAACGGAGACCGGATTAATCGCATATTAATTGATTCGGGGTCCTCAATGAACATCATGAACTTGCGGACTCTGAAGAGTTTGTCAATGGACGTCCGACACATGTCAAGAGAAATGATAGTTATCCAAGGCTTCAATCAAAACTGCTAGCAAGTTCTGTGGTCCATAGCTCTGCCAATTAAATTTGGAGATCTGCAAACCGAAGCTACAATATACATGATCGACGCCGACACGTTTTATAAGATTCTCCTGAGACGGCCATGGCTCCACGATTATGGCATCGTTCCGTCAACTCTCCATCAGTGCATGAAGTATACTAAAAATGATGAAGAAAGACGCATTGACAGAGACATCCATCTGTTCAATGTGCATAAAGTCCGATATGAAGATTCTCGGTACTTTGTGAACCCCCAAAGTGCTGAGCTACAGCTGACCAAAGGGAGAACGGTTTCGAGACTTAAAAGCAAATCCGAGCCAACTGTCGCCATCAAAAGTAAAAACCCTAAAGTGCATCCGCGTTTCGGTAGTGACACTCATGAATCCGACGCCGGAAGTTCATCCTTCCGAAAAAACCGCCCTCATCTTGGTAGCGATACGGATGAGTCTGATATTGAAGGTGTAACTAGCAGCAAAATTCGCCCTTATTTAGGCAGTGACACTGAAGAATCAGAAGAAGAAGACCCGTATTGCAACAGCTGTGCAGATTGGGCTCTCATACAAAAAGCGAAGCTAAGAGAAACCTTCAAAGTTTTAGAAGGGCCCCTAGCCATCACATGTGTGCTGGAGAAGATATGCAAAGAGCTCGATGTATTGTCAGTCTCCATCATGGACCAACTGAAAACTTTCTACGTTCCGAAGGAAACGCGGACAGAAGGGCATCCTGTTTTATGGGTCAAATCCTATCGTACACCCGAACGATTTGTCTATCACGTGCCTTCCTTATGAGAGAGGCATAAGAGTCGTCCTCAATCCCAGATATTATGCGCCCAAGATGCGGGAATACTTTACAAAGTGCGGGTATCGGTTATATCAAATGGACCCCAAAGCGAAGTTTTATAAAGGGCTATGGCATCCGTTTTAGGTCCAAGCACTTATTGATGGACGGGTCCTAGATAGAAAAGGTATAGGTTTCATTCAAACTAATGTCAAAGCATGTTGCATGATCCATATTGGTGAAGCTAGCGAAAGGTTAAATGATGACGACGAGCTAGCCGAGCCAAAAGAAGCCCCTCAAGTGCTCGAAGATGGCTCGACAAGAAACCTTCGATGAGCTAACCGAAATTGATTTGGGAACGCCCAATAATCCAAGGCTAACCTATATCAACTCATTCATGTCAGAAGGAATGAAAGAGCGGATAATCTCCCTACTGCATGAGTTCATCGACTGCTTCGTGTGGACATACAAAGAAATGCCTGGCCTCTCCCTTGAAGTGGCCATGCATAAGCTGGCTATATCTTCTGATGCTAAGCCAGTCAAACAAGCTCCTCAAAGAATGAGAAGGGAGCTGGAAGAAAAGCTCATTAAGGAAACCAAGAAACTCATCGATGCAGGCTTCATCAAAGAAGAGAAATATGCGGACTGGATCGCATGCATCGTCCCAGTGAAAAAGAAGAATAGGCAAATCCGAGTCTGCGCCAATTTCAGAGACCTTAACAAAACATGCCCTAAAGATGATTTCCCTCTTCCAGTCATGGAAATGATGGTCGACGATACCTCAAATTACGAGGTGTTCACTTTCATGGATGGTTCGCCAGGGTACAATCAGATAAAAATGCCGTCTGAGGATGAGAAGCATATAGCATTTCAAACCCCGATTGGCATATACTGATGCTGTTTGGACTGAAGAACACAGGTGCCACATATCAAAGAGCAATGACCAAGATCTTTGACGACTTAATTCATAAAGTCATCGAATGTTATGTTAATGATTTGGTTGTCAAGACTAAAACCAAGGCCGATCACATCTAAGACCTCAGGACTGTTTTCACCAGACTGAGAGAATATGATCTAAAGATGAATCCTCTAAAGTGCGCATTTGGCATGTCGTCAAGAAAATTCTTAGGCTTCATAGTCCAACACCAGGGGATCGAAGTTGACCCATCGAAGATAATGACCATCTTGGAGATGCCTCCTTTGAAGAATCTGACGCAGCTGGGATCTTTTCAAGGTAAGCTTGCTTATATACGAAGGTTTATCTCGAATTTATCGGGGAGATGTAAGCCCTTCTTGAAGCTTATGAAGAAAGGGGCTCCTTTTGTCTGGGATGCCGAATGTCAAGAAGTGTTCGAAAGCATCAAATAGTATCTGGTGCACCCTCTAGTACTTGCTACTCCCGTTTCAAATAAACAGTTGATTCTCTATACTGCCGCGCTAGATGAGTCACTCGGTACGATCCTTACCCAGAATAACAAGAAGGGAAAAGAAAATGCCCTCTACTATCTCAGTCGAACATTAGTCGTGGCGGAACATAACTCTTCCCCAATCGAAAATCAATGTCTGACCTTGATATTCGCTATGAAGAAGCTGAGGCACTATCTTCTCACTCATCGGGTTATGCTGATCTCCAAAGTTGACCCGCTTGTACACTTAATGACCAAGGTAAGCCTAGCCGACAGATTGGCAAGATGGGCTGTCATGCTGCTTGAATTCAATATAGTCTATACCCCTCAGAAAGCAGTAAACGGGCAAGCCCTCGCCGACTTTCTCGCTGCTCATCCCATACTGGAAGGGTCGCCACTAAATTGTGATTTACCCAATGAATAAGTGCTATATCTCGAAAATAACGAGCCATGCTGGGAGCTCTACTTTGATGGAGGCTCAACAATAAGGAGCTCCAGCAAATCAAGCATCCCGCAGATAAAAGAAGAGATAGGATTGGTGTTCATCACGCCATCGGGAGGAATCCTACGACGTTGTTTCGCTCTCACCAAGCCTCGTACAATTAACGGGGCTGAGTATGAAGCTCTGATAGCTGGTCTGGAGCTCGCTATAGAAATGGAAATCTTTTGGTTATAGGTTTAAGGTGATTCCCAGCTTGTCGTCAACTAAGTGAGAGGCGACTATAAGATATATATGCCCGAATTAGCTCGATACAGAAGCCGGGTGGTAGAACTCATGAAACAGTTCACCCATATTGAATTGATGAGAGTTCCTAGGGAGTTGAACAGAAAAGCCGACGTACTTGCTCGCCTAGCCAAAGAGCCGGTTGATCCCGACATAGATGAAATTATGATCACGGTCAGAAGCTGACAAATTCTGCCTCCAGTCTCTTTACGAGAAGAAGAAAGTATAGAACAAGAGAGCAATCCTATTGAAGAAGTTCTGATCAAGATTAGCCTGATTTGAGATACCCCTTCATAGAGTACCTTCGATACGACAAGCTGTCCGAAGAAAAGTCTGCGGGGGTTTATAAATAATAAGCTATATCGCAGATCATACAACCAGTTTTGGCTCAGGTGTGTGTTCTCGGACGAAGCCCAAAAGTTCAGGAAAGAAGTTCATTCAGGTGTTTGTGGAGCTCACAAATCTAGCCCCAAAATGAGGCTTCAAATCAAACGGCTTGGGTATTACTGGCCCATTATGATTAGGAATTGCGAAGAGCATACGAAAAAGTGCCATCTCTACCAAATTCACAGTGACTTCATTCACAAGCACCACAATCCGCTGTATCCTACGGTAGCGTCATGGCCCTTCGAAGTTTGGGGCACTAATATAGTTGACCGGATTGATCCTTCGTCATCCAAAAGCCACCGGTTCATATTGGCCGAAACTGACTACTTCTCTAGATAGGCTGAAGCTGTCCCGCTAAAAGAAGTCAAGACAGAAGATATTCTGACGTTCTTCCGGCAGAATATTCTATACCACTTCGGTACACCGAGAAGAATCATATCTGACAACGGGCTTTCTTTCAAGCCAAATTGGGAAGGGTCATACGTTATCGAGAAAGTGTTTGTCGGAGGATCCTACCAACTAATAAGCACCAAGGAAGAAAGAACCATGTCACCCATAAATGGACGGTACCTCAAGAAAAACTACGCATGAATGCTCCAAGTCGCAGGCGAATCGAGCACACCAGCCCTACGGTCTGGATCATACATCCCGTAAAACCGTATATAATACATGGGCATAAACGATCCTTAATCCTCCCAAGTCCCACCAGCAAGGCTTGCATCTGAAGTCCCACCAGTGATGAAGCTCCACCAATGAGGCAGTCGTAAAAAACGGTTTGGTCGCATGAAAAATAGGCACGGATGAAAACCCGAAAGGGCTCCGTAAGTAAAAATCAGCAGGACTGCCGGCGAGTTTGTGAAAACTCGAAAGAGCGCAAACTCATGAAAAAGAGACGAAAATACACTCACATAGTCCTCTCCATCTTGTGAGGAGAATATCCCCGCGTGAGATCCATACGACTCATAAAGGAGCAACATACTTAGGAATCCCCACGATTCCTAGGGAGAAAATACACCTACGAGATCCTGTCGACTTGTAGGGAGAAAATGCTTTTATGAGACCCTTACGGCTCATAAAATTGAAAATCCTTAGGTGATAGGAATCTAAACCTGTCTCCTAAGCCATCGCTTCCCAACGGGCAATTCCAAATGATAAGTCGCTCTTGGTACTATGCTTCAGTGTTAGCGTTGCTGATGTCGACCCAAAACCCAAATCCTAAGTTTTCCCCCGGGGCAGATGATGAGTCACACCTGGCGCTATTCCATAGAAGCGATGTTGATGCCAAATAAAATCCAAATTCCGAGTCCCACTCAAATTCAAAAGTCATGCCAAATAAGACAGAAATCAAACAAATCAAATCAACGTCTTACCCGGCAGCGCTTCCAAGCTCAAAAGTCCCGCTGGACGGATAGGAAACTCAAATCAAATCAACAAGTCAATCAATGACCTCCTCCGCGGAATCAAGCTACACCTCAGAAATGGGTCAACTAATGACCTTCCTGGCGGAATCAAGCTCCACCTCGGAAACAAGTCAAATCCTGACACCGCAAGAAGCGGAGCAAGTCAACTTCAACCCCGACACCGTAAGAAGCGAAGCAAGTCAACTTCAATCCTGACACCGTAGAAAGCGGAGCAACTCAAACTCGACCCCGCCACAGAAAGCGAAGCAAGTTAACTTCAACCCCGACACCATAAGAAGTGGAGCAAGTCAATTTCAACCCCGACACCGTAAGAAATAGAGCAAGTCAACTTCAATTTCGACACAGCAGAAAGCAGAGCAAGTCAAACCTAATCCCGACACCGCAGAAAGAGGAGCAAGTCAAATCAAATCCTGACACCGCAAGAAGCGGAGCAAGTTAACTTCAACCTTGACACTGCAAGAAATAGAGCAAGTCAAATCAAGTATCGACCGTCCAAGTCGTAAGAATGGCAGCACCGACCCTACAAATCTCAAAAATGGAAACACCGACCATCCAAGTCGCAAAAATGGCAGCACCGACTGTTCAAGTCGCAAAAATGGCATCACCGACTGTCCAAGTCACAAAAATGACAGTATCGACCGTCCACGTCACTAAAATGGCAGCACCCTCCACGTCATCAAAAGGAAATCTAACCAAATCAATCTCCATATAGAACAAGATCCATCAATTTCATGCACACAACCCATACACACAGTGTGCATTTATTGATGGGGGAACTTTGTTGGGGTCAAAAATTAAACCCCAGTTTACCAAGTCAAAGTCAAAAGTCAACCACAAGTCAAGTGGGCCCGAACCCAAGCAAATAGGCCCATACCCAAGTCAAGACCAAGCATAGAAGGGGCTGGCTCCATACCAAAAAGGAGGCAATAAATTAGTTTAAATGGAATTTTTAAAAATAAATATATGAAAAATGGGCAAAAGCCAAAATTTTGTAAAGCCCATGGCTTACGTGCAAAAATAAATAAGCACATGAGGCATGGGAAGGAATAAGTACTATTTGGAAAAAGCCCAAGCAGCTATATGTAAAGTGTGTAGCCAATAAAATGCAAACATGATGAGAAAATTGATAACAACTTTCATTCTCTCCAACTTTCTAGAGTTCTATGCTTCCTCCTCCTTCCTCAAGGTTTTAAACCTTCACTTTTTTGAATTAAATCAAGAGTTTAACTCTTCTTTTCCCAAAAAAAATAGTTTTTCACCATAAAACTCTTGAAAGGGAGTTCAAATCTTCCATCAAATCTCTAAAAGGGCAGATTTTTAAATCTCACTACCCTTTTTCTCCAAGATCAAACAAAAAGAGAGAAGGAATAAGGGGTCCCATCTTCAAAAATCCCACTTTGGGAGAATCCAAGCCTCAAGAGAGGATTCAAGGCTCAAGGGAGAAGAAAGGGGTTCCCTTTCATCATCTCTGAAAATCTTTTAGGAGTTTAACTCCAAATAAAAATCTTTTCTTTAGGAGTTTAACTCCTCCGAATTCCGAAAAATAAAAATAAAAATACTTCTTTTTCTAGAAGTTTAACTCTAAAGTCTCTCCGGAGTTCAACTCTCAGTCCAGGGGCTAAGGCTCTTTTTCCGCTGGCGTCCAGCGGCCGCGTGCCGAGCACACGGCCTGCCGGCACAAGCGACCACATGTCGTGTCACGCGACCTTAGGACGCTCATCGCTGCTCTTTTTCCCACACGTTCCATACTGAAAACACTTTTCCTTTTGAAACAAATTTCTAACGGGGCACTGCCCCACACCCCGCAAGGAGGATGCTAGCCCTCTTGACTCCCAGCCCGCTATTTGGGTAGCGGGACCCCCGTAAACTCTGCGAGACCCCCGATACATCCAAAACACCTTCAAAACACAACACGCACACACTGCATATTGATTTCGCATGACCAGTTTCACCAGTCAATCGAAGATTCTCTCGTTCCAAAGGTAATTAACGACAGCTTAGTCCTTGGCCGCCGGAGATTTGGATCTCCATAATCAATAAACCCCAGCCTATCCTAGGCAGGGGAAACCTGTATATGCCTGACCTGCGTGCACATTCCTATCTTAATAGGGTGACGGAAAACACTTTACACCCTTTGCCGAACAACAATGACCCGCCGACGAATCTCACCAATAAGGAACCGCTTAACGAAATTAATCGGAGAATTGACTAGATGGCAGCTGCTTTTGGTCCCCAGATGATGGAAGTGAACCAGGAAGCATTCCAGGCTTTACCAGCATTGTTGATCCATGTTTAACAACCCTTACAGGAGGCAATGAACTCGACCAACAGAAGTTCTAACCAAAAGGATGCGGCTATGGATAGGTTAGCGGCAGCCGCTGGATCTTGGGAAAACAATCCACAGAACTTTGGTGTCCTGAATCCGACGACTCCTACTGCCAGTTTGGCTCTAAATGCCCAGAATAACATTCTCGGTGGGCATGCGCAACGTAACACCACCACACGGGAAATCCCCTATTCCAGGAGCCAAAATACGCTTCCCCGAATCAAAATCATGAGGGCAATGTCGTTCCCTCGCCATGTTCCAACCTACTTTTCCAAACCAAACCGGGGCGAGGCCGGATAGTGGATACGGGTTGCCTCCTAAGGGCAGACCTAGTACGCTCCAACAAGCGGTCAGAATTTCGGCCGACAAGACAGCAATACGCTGACCCGGGGACCGTTTAACGCGCCAGCCACTGAGTTTAGATGGTTTGATGATGCTATGATCCTAATGAAGAACCAGCGTATCGCCTTCAGCCGAACCGTCAAGCTTTCCCCATTGCACCTCAGCCACGGGATAGAAAACCAGGAGAGTTTTATAGAAAGACATATCCGGATCACTATGATCAGACATATGAGTATCCGAGGGGATTCAAAGTCCCCGATTTCACGCTATTCTCAAGAGAAAGAACATCGCTAGATTCACCATCCAGTATAAGGAGGCGGCAATTTTAGTATGTATAAGCTCCTACTGTTCGGTGGATCCCTCACCAGGGTAGCATTCGAATGGTATAGAAATTTAGCGCCAGCTTCTATCCAAGACTAGCCGACTATGGAGCAGAGTTTCAGAGCACAGTTTATCACGGTCATTGTCAATGTGGCGGCGGCAGATATCGCTAGAATATACCAGAAGAACAATGAGTCAGTAGAGGAATTCGTTGCCCGGATGTTGACGACTAAGTACAAGTGTCGAGCGGCCTTACATGACAAGGAGTACGTGAAGATTGTAAGGGGGTCTCGCTTGCTGGACGGATGTTTAAAAACAATTGCGGAAGCGGAAAAACGAAGTAATCCATGCGAACAAGAGCACCCTAACCTAGAATCCAACCATAGACTATAACTTGTAAACTAAATTAGCTAGGGTAGAAAATAAAACCATTGAAGCGACTTCATTTGCTCCAATGGTTGAATCCGGACTCCTGCTAAGCTCCGTGGAGCTACGGATTGTGCTTGATCTCCGATCGGCTCCGTCGAAGATGATCCACACGAAAGCCACGGGTTTTAGCTCCAACTTCAACAAGAGTGAGGTTCGCATTTTGTGTATGCTAAATATCAAAATGAAAGAGATGTAGTATGAAGAATGAACTCTCTTGCTCTCTTTTTTCATCTCTAGTCTTTTTTATTTTCTTTTGTTCATTTCTCCATTTTTTGATGAAAGAGAATGTGGAATAATATTATGCCTAGAGCTCTTGCACTACCTAGTCATCTCACTACCTTATTCTTTCTCATCATAACACATGGCACAAAGGATGAGAGTGTATGCGACATAGCATACACCTCACCCTTAGCCACATGCAAAGAAAAATAATAACAAAAGAAAACAAATAAATAAATATATATATATATAATAACATTATACATATATTTACTCATGACCATCATATGTATTATGTACATGATATGTAACATAATATGTATCAAAAAAGAGAGTGTGAGAACAACACATTAATACTAGTTTATATATGCATCATCATATATAAAAAAATATTATTAAATCAACACTTGATTTAATGATCCGGTTCAATCCTAAACCGGCTAGTATCGTCCGTCCGATTAATACATGTAGTATCATATACATATGTTTAATTCGACCCCGTACGTATCGCCGTACGTCCACTACATCATTTCGCTAGAACGGGAAAACCCTCCGTGTTGAATTTTAAAGACTCGACAATACGCTGGCAGTAGGTCAAGATCATATCCGATTGATCCGAAACACTTTCAGATCAATCTCCAACCGGATTATCCTACAAACACGTTAGCGGTATTAGCTGTACAAACGGCTATCCAGGTATTGAACAAAAAGCCGGTTGATAAGCAAGCTCGTCTGTACCCTGCTAGAGCCTATCAGTGACATTCACCGTCTTCGTCTAAGAATGTTGCATGCTGGGTCTGGGAGGTGGAAACCGTCAGACTCCCACTAACCTGACAAGTCGTGTTGACGTCAAGCTTATGTCCATCTGAGAAACCGCTGATAACACTTATCAGTAAATCTCGTATGCCTTGGCCAAGGATTTATGATCATAGCCAGCTGTGCACAATGCGGCATCTACTCCCTATACCGGGAGAGATGAATTCTCTCGACTGCTCACTGCCTCCATGTGCTTCGGGACTATACCCAATTAAAATCTGTTTGCACAACAATTTAAAGCTGTAGTAGGGTAATAATTTAAATACAGTAGGAACATACACAAGACACTATGGCGATCTTAGGTCTATGGACTACTTTGTACCCATGTCACCAGAGAACTGTTATCTGACGATTGATATAATACCATCTAGGAGTTTTCGGTGAGTCCATCTAATGTAACTCATCCAATGAGCACATGTATACAATCATTAGTGTCAAATATCAATAGCTATGGGATCAGCCATCGCCCCGTACAGGGTTATAAAACGTATACACTTGTCTAAATTGGAGTACCGATATCCAGTCTCGATACTCCTACGACTAGAGACTTTTAAGGATGTGCTTATAGACTACCCAGGCCACACTTCGAATCCTGAGCACCGAAGAAATTACAAAGAAGAAATATTATTGTAAGTGGCATAATTCAAAGTCCCATTCAATTATTAATTGCATAGTCCTCCGCAATACTCTGTAAAAAGCTTTTGAAGAAGATGAATCAAATTCGCAAAAGTAGAGTCAGAGGTTGAAAAGAACCCTTTTTTTCTAAAACGATATCGATGAACGTTATTAATGCCGATTTAGGGAAGGAGACTAGTGAGGCTGCACCCTCTCGGGAACTGATGAAGAATCGACCAATTACGAAAAGGATCCTAATGATCTTTCAAAATCATCAGACAGCTAAATCCAGGCAGCTCTCAGATGTGGTTGGCCGAACTGGGAGATTTGGTCACATAGACTCTCGTGAAAACAGTACGTGGGAGAAAGATGGGGGATTACGAGGTAAATTTTTTTTGCAACTCCTGTATGGTGTATTGGTGCAAGGACTGTGCCTCCTTCGGCTGTGCTGAAATACCTTTCGGAAAAATCGAAATTGGGGAAGCGGAGAAATTGAAATCAAGTGCGTATGACGCATTTGTAAGCACATTGTTTGGATCCGAGGTTGTCGAGCGAACCTAGAAGGCGAATGTTTCCAAGCCAAGGGAGGATGCGCCAAATGATTCGGAAACCCATTGGACAAACCTAGGTGCACCGCATGGGGCTTTCAGAGAGTTCAATTAGAATAAGCCTTTTGGCGCTAGTTTACAGAAGCATGGGCCTTACCCTCACTGAACAGTTCCTTTCGTACGGTGTCACCCATAGAGGGGGAACCAGTCGTTCGAGATACTGATAGAGGGAAGAGACCACCCAGGCATAATTTCCAGAGGGGCAGGATTGGCCGTACAACCGATTATTTAACGTGAAAAGTTCATCAAATAATAATAAACACGCATTTAAATATTTATTTCAATCTACAGGGAAAAGATCACCAAACATGTGATCGGAACTACATGGGTTAATTAAACATTATACAAAGTTCTCTAACTCTCTCTTGGCCCTCTCTACCATGTCATAACGGCGGTTCTCACGAAGAGTCCCTTCCCACCTGTCAGTGTCGCGCTCGTCAGCAAAAGAAGACATGACAGCCCGTCGAACCCGTATTTAACTTAGCATGTAGATCGAGCGGTCCCTCAGAGGCTTTGTAATCAAGCATGCCTCGTGAACGCGGTCGATCTTGTCTTCCGCTGCGTCAAGTATCGCTAGAGTCATCTCCATCGGATGAGGATGAATATCGTCGAGGATGACCAAGAAGATCATTCAAAGCCAAATAGAGCCGGCGGGAAGAGGAAACCCCTACGGATCATAAGCTCGTGCATCAGCATGTTGCACTGAGCATCCGTAAGAACGAGATTTTCTAGACATGCAACGAAATGAGGAATAATCTCCCCAATGGGCACCTTGCATGGCTGTCGAGGAGCATGTGGACGATTGCAAGCCATGATTCTTTCTCTATGAAAATGGTTCTTTCCCTGTGAAAGTGAAGGAGAAGATGAACACTTCTTCAAATTATAAAGAGAAGCATTTAAATCTTGGCACAAAAAATGTTGCACATGGTGTAAATTGGAAGGATTCTCAAGCTCTGACCAAAAGAAAGTGTTAGAAAAGAAGAAGATAACTCTGAAAATAACGAGAAGATGAAACGAAACCCTCCCATGTGTTTAACATATGAGCGCTCACATGCAAAGCGTGCGACCTCCGACTTTCTAAAGGATTAAATCCTATGATATAATATCCACTTGTTGAACATATGAGCTCTCACTTGCAAAGCATGTGAGTGCTGAATTCAAATAAAACTAAAACTCAGACGGGCCCCACATGTTAAATACGTGAGCGCTAATATGCAAAGAACGTGAGTGCTGCTGTCATATGTATATGACAACCTTCACATGAAATCTACATGAGCGCTTCAGTTTAAAGTGCTAACTTCAGATAGAATTAAATTCTATTTAGAACTAAATTCTATTTGGGAAATATTTCCTCATAATCTTTCTAATACTAGAAAGATTTTCTTTGTTAGACAGAGAGCCTCTGAATTTAAAATCCAACGGTAATTATAATATCACCGACCAAATCAGAAAATAGAATCGAATTCTTTGTTAGGAAAATATTTTCCTAATCTTACTAAAACGAACAGAAAATATTTTCTGTTAAACAAAATTCCCCGGATCTTAGATCCAACGGTGGATAAAATTCCTAAACTGATCTTTGAGATCAATTAAATCAATTGATAACTCTCAATCAGAGATTTTCTAGAACTAATTGATAATTTTTCCTCTCCTATATAAAGGACCCGAGACTTCAAGTTTCAAGGAGAGAAGTCCCTCTATAAACTTCTTCAAGAAAGAAAATCCCCTTTACGAACAACTGAGAATTTAATTCTCTTTTTTTGAAGAAAGAAAGATCACTTTTCTCTTCCCAAAATCCTAGGTAAAGAAAATATAGAGATAAAAGAATCTCCATTACCTTTCGTATACATATATAAGGGTTTAACCCTCTAAAAAGAACTTAGTTCTTCCTCTGGATCTGAGATCCACAAGATAAATCTCCTACAAGTTGAGAATTTAATGCTCATCGAGAAAATTTTGTTTTTCAGACTCAAGATTTTGGGGAAAACTATGTTGTTTTGTCACCCCTCATAAGAACAGAAGAAAAGAGCACAGAAGAAAGAAAGAACTCAATTCCTTTAAGATACGTTTTTATCTAAAGAAAGTTTTTTTATCCCACTAAAAACTTATTTCTCACAAATAAAAAGACCTTGGTTCTTGAATTGATCTTTGCATGAATATGGTAGAGCTTCACGTGAAAAACATGTGAACACCCTAAAAAACAAAGTCTCACGTGAAAGGCACGTGGAAACCTAAGAAAAAACGACTCACGTGATATCCACGTGAGCGTCCCAAAAGAATCCATCCAAGGTTTAAAATTTCATGTGAAAAGCACGTGAGCACTGGGAAGAAAAGCTAAATAGAGAGTGCTCATCACGTTATATTCATGTGAGTGCCGTATGAATGGATGCTTAGAACTACTCACGTGAAAGGCACGTGGACACCAAGAGCCTGAGTGTCTCACGTGATACTCACGTGAGAGCCAGAGCCTTAGCGTCCCACATGATATCCACATGAGCACCAATGCATGATTCGGATATTATATCCATAGTCTAAACGACTAAGTGTTTAGCACTAATATGACAACGCCAGAACCTTAGCGCCTCACGTGATGTCCACGTGAGCGCCAAAGCATGATTTGAATATTATATCCATAGTCTAAAATGATTAAGTGCTTAGCACTATTGGGTAGTATAAAAGCTCAAGACTGAGCCCGAAATTGGCCGAGTCTCTGATGTTTTAAACTTCCTGAACTCATGTTGCTCATTGTAACCGAACCCATATGCTCACCCCTGTTAAATTGATCTTAATTTAAAATAAGATTAATGATCCTTAATCATACTTCTAAGGTGATCCTAGTCTTATATAAGACTAACGTATCTTTAGCCCATACACGTTCATATATTTAAGTCGATCTTAATCTAAAACAAAATTAACGATCCTTAAACCCCTGAACTGATGGAACATATGACCTAGGTTCAAACCCGAATCTAATATATATGGATTTGGACTAATTCGTCCTATGGGTGACGACATAAACTAGTCTCCGTATACAATCCACAGGCAACTCCAAATAAACAATATGATACGGCATAAAGTGATCTGTCTGGACCAGGTGAAAGTTGTTATCACAATACGATGACGTAATTAACCGCAGGGACTTGCGCCTACAGGGAAGAGCGTCCCCACAATCAAAAAACCCCTCAAAAAAGGGGAATCCGATATATCACGCTACATCGGTCGTATTTATCCAAACCTCCGATATACGGTACCATAAATCACCTTAGCATCTTCAGAGAGGTAGACGGATATGTTCCAAATAGTATCTACCCCCAAATTCAGCCAAGACGTTCTAACCCAGTTCGTCTATGTTTTCGGCGGTAAACACCGACCTACGAGATTAACTTCGTGACAATGCTAGAAAGTCTAGGAAGATCACTCGATACGGAGAGAATCTACGAATGGAGATCACTCAAGATCATCAAGGGGAGGACGTCATCACCATAAGGCCCCCATGGATGGCGAAACCTTCCTAGGCTATCACAGGGGTATGGACTAGGATAGAACGGCCTGCTAGGCCGGTCCAGAACACATGTTCTCCCGAACCCCATATCATGACTTTTCGCCGCCGAAAACAGAGACGAAACTGCGTAGGTCGTCTTGCCTGAATTTGGGGGCAGATGCTATTTGGTTTTATCTGTCCACCTCTCCGAAGATGCCAAGTTGATTTATGGCACCGTGTATCGGAGGTTTAGATAGATGCGACCGTTGTAGCAGACTTCGTCAGATTCCCCCTCGTGCACGAGGGGTTTTTGATTGTGGGGACGCTCTTCCCTGCAGGCGCAAGCCTCTACATTTAATTACGCTACCGCATAGCAGTAACCACTTTCTCCTTCTTTAGATGGTCACTTCGTGTCGTGTGTGTTTGTTTTATTTTTGGTTGCCCGTGGATTGTATACAGAAACTAATGTATGTTGTCGCCCGTAGGGGTGGATTAGTCCAAATCCGTATTTTTTTAGATTTGGGTTTGATTTGGGTTTAAGGATCGTTAATCTCATTGAGATTAAGATCAACTTAAACGTTTACTGAGCATACGTTAGTCTAATTTTAGACTAAGATCTACTCAACAGGATTTTTGGATCATTTAGATCCAACGAAAGAGTATTTGGACTCTATCGTTTTAGTTTAGGGACGTTACGGTCTATTGGGTTTAAAGACATCATAGTCCGTAAAATTTAAAGACATCATAGTCTATGAGTTTAAGGACCTCATGGTCCGGTTTAAAAACATCATAGTCTGGTTTAAAGACGTTATAGTCTGGTATTTTGGTTTCACAGTTTAAGGATACGCTAAAAAAAATTTGGTTATTGGGATCCTCCATCTCTCTGAAGACGTTGAAGAATTACAATGACATGTATCAGAGATATGAAGAGATGTACCCTTGAACCAGTATTGGTTGAGAGATCTATAGTCAGGTTTGGGACCAAGACCAAATAAAAATATTATGAGCACATGGGCTCAGTTGATCTGAATTAAGGACTTATGGCCAACTTTGGCTCCGTCCACTCAGATTTGAATAAAATGTTGAACATTTGTTTGGGCTCGGTCCCTTTTGGTTCAATAATGCTGAGCATTAAATTGAGTTCTGACATCTTTTTTTCTTTTGTCTTTTACTGAGTGTTGAACACTATTTATGGCACTGGGCTTTATTTAAAGAACACTTTGTGTTCTCTCAGCGCACATGTGAGGAGCACGTGGTGCGCTTGGCGCTGAGCGCCAGACTTGGAGCGCTAAAGCTCTTCTTTTGAAATAGCGCACACGTGAGGAGCACGTGGTGCGCTTAGCGCTGAGCGCCAGGCTTGGAGCGCTGAAGCGCTTCTTTTGAAATAGCGCACACGTGAGGAGCACGTGGTGCACTTGGCGCTGAGCGTTAGGCTTTGAGTGCTAAAGCACTTCTTTTGAAACGGTGCACACGTGAGGAGCACGTGGTGCGCTTAATGTTGAGCGCCAGACTTGGAGCGCTGAAGCGCTTCTTATGAAATAGCACACCCGTGAGGAGAACGTAGTGCGCTTGGCGCTGAGCGCCAGACTTGGAGCGCTGAAGCGCTTCTTTGGCAGTTCTGGTCAGTTCTGTGCTCTGAGCATTAAATTCTCGTTTATAAGAGATTTTGTCTCATGTATCTAAGAACTAAGTTCTTCTTTTTATGAAGAGATGCTATGATCTCTTCTATTTTTGTGAAAGACTTTGTCTTACAGATCTGTGATCTAGAAAAAGAACTAAGTTCTTTTGATGTGAGAGTTAAACTTTCAAAAAAAATCAAGGAGATGTTATGATCTCTCTTCTTTCTATTTACCTTGAAGAGGGTTCTTCTTCTTAGAGCTTGCTCTTTTTTTTCTGAGAACTTCAAATTTATAGGGGGTTCTTCTCTCTAAGACTTGAAGTCTTGGGTCCTTTATATAGGAGAAGCTGATTTGTTGAACTAGTTAAGAAAATCTCTCGTTGAGAGATTTCTTAATTGATTTGTGGAATTTATCCACCGTTGGATCTTTGATCTAAGGGCTTCTGTTTTATAGAAGATAGTTTTCGTGTTATTAACAAGATTGGGAAAATATTTTCCCATAAAGAACCTGTTCTGTATCTTGGTGATTTTTTAATCACCATTGGATCTTTGATCCAACGGTGCTCTGATTTATAGAGCACAATCTTTCTTATTTGGAAAGATTTGAGAAGTATTTTCTCAACAGAATTAAATTCTGTAATCTGATGATTTATTCATCTTAGTTGGATCTTTGATCCAAGGGTGGAGAACATTTAGTTCTAGCGCTGGCGCTCTCGTGCTTTGCACGTGAGCTGCCTCAGAGTCTTTGACTCTTAGCACCGGCGCTCTTGGCACGAGTGCTCTCGTGCTTTGCATGTGAGCGCTGCCTCAGAGTCTTTGACTCTTAGCACTGGCGCTCTCGTGCTTTGCACGTGAGCGCTGCCTCAGAGTCTTTGACTCTTAGCGCTGGCGCTTTTGTCACTTGCGCTTTTATGAAAAGCTGGTTTATTTCAAATATCAAAATTTGAACAGAGCTTTACTCTGATTGGGGGAAACAAATGCCCCCCTACCGTTGCGCTCACGTAGTTCACACGTGAGTACAACGGTGACAGCTTTTCCACCATTGGATTGCCTTGGAAGTTAGATCGACTTCCAGCACCTATAAATAGGGCCTTTGGCCCTTGAGATGACCTCTGTTCATTTTCTTGCTTTGTTCTTGTTTCCTGAGAATTTAATTCTCTTCCAGAGCCAAGCTCTCTACCCTTAAGAAATTTCTCAGGGTCAAAACTTTTCCCAAATTCGGTATGAATTGAACTTATGAACAGAGTTTTGCTTTTCTCAGATCATAAATCCTAAAAAATATATTTTAGGGTTTTACCCATCAACAGAGCTTTGCTCTTCTCAAAACATATAGATTTTTTAGGGTTTCTCAACAGAGTTTTGCTCTTATTAGATTATAGATCTAAAGAGATCTTTTTTTAGGGTTTCTTAACCCAGTAATGAAGAACTCTTAGAGTCCACTTTACAGATCTTACAGATCCTGAAGTTTTTAACTTCTGTAAAAAGCTTTGCTTTTAGGGTTTTTTGATGGATTATTCCATCTTCTTCACAGAGCATGGCTATTTAGGATTCTTGGGGAATTTTTATTCCCCTCATATTTAGGGTTGACAGGTGTCACCCCTATCTGCAGAGCATTGTTCTCAAGGGAGATTAACTCTTTGGCCTAAGGGGCCTCTCATTAAATGAGAATCCCTTTAAGATTTTCTATTTAAAGAGTGTCTCATCAATGATGAGACTGTCTCATGATGAGTCGTCATCTAGATTGTGTGGGTCCCCTTTGGTTCCTTTCCACTGCATTGCAGTGCGGTATGAATTTAAAGTACCAAGTGCCAGAACTTAAACTGTAGCATTGACGGCTAACTTTTGTTCTTTTCGCGCAGGTACTATGTCTTTCGATATTTCTTTCCCGTTTGTTCGTTCGGAGAGCGGATTCCCTAAAGCGCCTGTGGATAGGGAAGTCTTCGCGTTGATCAAAGATCATGACCCGGAGCAAAAGAACATTTATGGGGGATGTGGTACAATCAAATCATCAAGGGTCGGCGTAGCTTTTCTTGCGCAGCACCTTCGGAACCCATTTCAGCGATCCACTACGCCGACCCACCCCCAGTGAACTATACCGTGGAGGAAGTCAACTGGATTTCGGAGGGTCTCTTCAGTCTTCCATGGCCACGATACCCGTACAGCCTCCAATGGCTTTGGATACCTTGGGGCGACGTATATGTCAAGACAAGTCGCGCCCTTAGGGACAGCCATACATGATAGGCTTGACTCCTCGCCATCCAGCTGGGTACCTGCAGTGGGCCCGATACATCTTATCGGCCAGGAAATTGCAACTGCTGAAGCTCGGGTTGTATCCCGCGATTTATGCTTCTCTCTTCCAGTATTCTACGCCTCCTGTATGGTGGGTCAAAGCTTTTCTGGAGCAATGGAATATTCTGACCCACACCTTCCTTCTGTCGTATCGGGAAGTTTCAATTTCTTTGGAGGAGTTCATGAAGATCGCCGGCTTACCCGTCAGGGGAGAACACTATGTGGAGCTACTTCCTCCGGACGAATACATCTTTTCCACCAAATCAGTGGTAATGGGTCTTACCCCGGAGAACGCCATTCAACACCGATTCCCGAGCTTGATCAAGGTGTTGAATATCTACGAAAGTCTATTTCTAGAGTCCAGAGGGCACAGAGTCAGTTACGCAGACTTCATTGCTCGCTTTCTTCATCCGGAAGTCTTATTGAAGCAAGCTGCGCTGTTCGCCAATCTTGACGATCCGTTTGGTTTTGATTTTGATAAACAACTGATGGTGGAGGCGGATTTAAAAAACTTCTTTATTCCGGATGCCCCTGTCGTTCCTTTCGCAGAGCTTGCTGCTTCGGACGTCGATGAAGAGACGTTCTTGCTGGGATTTATTGGCCTATGGTTAAACTGGTTTGTGCTTCCGATGCACCTTCGTTATATGAGGCCATCAGTCTTTTACCCATCGTATGGTTGCGGGAACCTGAGTGGCCGTCGGGATCGCAGGGTTGGCACACCTGTATCATGGTCTCAACTTAGCGGCGGACACCATTCAGCCAGGCGTACAGCCCGTCACTTTCTCGCTGCACTATTTTACTTCATGGATCGAGCTGCACGTGCTTGGCGCTTTTGGAGCCCACAAACGGCCTCGTCTCTATGACAGTTATAACTTCCCTCGAATTATGCGGCTAGTTGACGCTTCCGTTTTAAATCCGTCACAGCGGGAGGCTCGGGGTTTGGTCCTTCGTCCGCGTATGGTTAGAGATGGCATGACCTTTTTCGATAAGGTTTTAACTATCGGCAAAGAGTCTACTAAGACGGTGCAGCCGCTGCGGGACACCTTCAAAGACAGGGCTTCTACATTGAAAGCCGTGGAGATTTTGCACCTATACTCAATCAGGCCGGGCTTTTTGGTGTTTAGGCAGAATGATTCGGCGTTGTTTATGAGGTACAACCCTCACCGGTTTGCTCAACAATCGAGCTACGATCAGGGTATTCCACTAGAGGCTTTCCTGGCTGAGCCGGCTGCTACAGAGGAGGGTATTCGTAGCACACTGCACCATTTTATGCGGCTTAACACCGGGTCTAGCTTTTTTATCAGTGAGCCGAGCTGCGTTCCAAGGGTCTTGAATGTATATGTGGCATGGTACCAGCATTTGATGGGCGCCGTTATTAGGGAAGAAAGAAGGCTTTTGCTCGATCGCAAAGGTGCGGTTCCCGCCGGCAATCCAACTGTTCCTTTAAAGCAACGGACCACTGTCGGTCCTACTTTAAGAGAAGCTGATGTGGCTGTTGTCCCACTTGCTTTTCCTGATAAGCCTCTACCTCATGCGCCTGTAGAAGCGGTGGCTGTAGCGTCCTCGGATTCTGGGGTGGGTTCGGAGATCGGGACTCGTCGCCCAAAATTGCCCGCTAAGCGCAAGCTTGTGTTATCGGCTGCCAGCACTCGCTCATAGAAAAAGAAGAAGTCGATATTTTCTTTCGACATCGTACTCATCCAGGAGCCCCATGCTCCCTATAGCGAGGGAGTACGAGACCAATGAGGGTCTATTTATCGAGCATGCGGATGATACTGATCTTCAGGCCGCCCTTTTGGCTTCCGAGCGAATGGCTCGCGATGAAGCAGCGCTGATTACTATCGCACAGTCAGGTAGACTTCAGTCCCATCTTTCCACTGTTTTATTTTTTTATTATGCTTTGACTGACACTCTCTTCTTCAACAGGTATCTCTGCCGAAGAGGCTCTCGCTACTTCCCTCAAAACATTTGAAGAGGAAGAGAGGCTCCGTGCTTCTTTAGGCTTTGGTATAATTCGGCTTATTATGCCTTCATTCCCTTTTTCTTTATTTGTAGTCTGACCCCCTCTTTCATTTTGTTGCGGGGACTACTTTGACGCGAGTTATCCCAAGCGTGGTGCCGATCCCGAGCGATGATGCGGCGACGCTTCCAGAGCCGGCTATCGTGGCCCCAGCTCCCCCGTCAGTATCGCAAGAGGCTTCACTTAAACAGCCGATGACGGATGCCGTAGCGGCTCCAGAGGCAGAACTTGGTTCGGACGATGACGTCCCTTTGACGGAGGTCTTACGGAGATTGCTTCTCACCGCTTAGACTGAAAAGAAGCGTGCGGCGAGGGAACGTGATGCCAGCTTGGCTGTGGCTGCAGGCTCGAGTACTACTCCCTCTGTCGCGGAGGTGGAAGGTGAGATGACGACAACCACTGAGCCCGAAGCGGCTACTCTTTCTCAGGAGTCTGGGACTGCCCTAATTGCCGCTCTTTCTCCTTATGGTTCCTTGCCATCGGCAGGCATTGCGAGTGTCATGACGGCCCTTGTAGAATCAGGGGATGAAGCCACTGGCACCGAAACCATTCCACTGATGGAGAGCGAAGAAACCCCAACGCCCAATGATGCTTCCGTCGCAATTTTGGTTGATGACCCATCGGGTAAGTCTCAAGTCGCTGTTTACTTTTTGTTTCCCAATCCCTTTCAGTCCCTTATGATGACATTTCGTTTGTTTTGAATGCAGGTGTGGTGAGCTCTGAGGTTGTGCCACCCGAAGAAGCGTCACCAGTTGCTGCTCTGACGGTCGCCATCCCTTCGCCTTCTCTTATGTCCTCTCAAATGCTGGAAGGTATGGGTTTGCGATTAATTTAAATTGTGGGTACCATTTTCCTTGTACTGACCATGTATCGTCGCAACTTTACAGGAGTTCTCTTTGATCATCTGTATCAGGTGCTGAACCCACATTTCTCCTTCCAGTCGGAAGTCAGTCTTCCTACTGGTGTCGGTGAGTATAGTTTTTAACCGACATCTTTTCCTTCCTTTTACGGGCGACCATGTCATTTTTTAATTCTTTTTTGAATCGATTACAGCGTTACAAATTGAATGAGGGGATGAGAGAATAGTCGCGCCACCGGTACTCCCAACTTTACCACCTGTCGCAGCCGGTATAGTAGACTCCATTGCTCATGCATTTTCTTTATCTCTTGAGCCTACCTTTGACCATAACTTGTCTTGCAGCAATCGCACCAGCTCCAGCTCCCTTCGAGTCTCGCATCCTGATGCTGGCAGGGCTTTTTGATAAACGCCCATCTTCCAGGGGTGCTGTGGATAGCCTGCGAATGTTGACCGAGTTCGTCAAGGATCTTGACACCGAGGCTCCCGCATTCGCTGTAGATTTTGCTGCCGAGGTTAATCCCATATTGGCGATGCTCATGCACTTCCATAGTGAAGGCATCATTGAGTCTTGGGTTAATCACTGCAGGAAGATTGAGGCCTGCGTGTATGAGATTGAGCTTAGGCATCCCGATCCGGAAGTGTTAGCTTTGAACTCCCAGCGGGCCACATGGGTTGAGCAGATCATTCCCTTCCTTCGCCATTTCGAACAAGAGGCGACTTTGATTGGGAAGGAACGCGAGGAGGCTTTAGGCGAATTTGCCCAGTTGCGCGCCGAGGTCGAAGCGAATGCAGCGCAGTTGAAGGCTGTCTTTGTCAATCTACAGCGATGAATTTCGGACGGGCTGGTATTGAGGCGAAAGCTCGACTTCATTGAGCGGGGTACGCAGAGTCGTGAGGCTGCCCAGCGGGAAATCGATAAGAGGGTTTCATCTTGCTTGCAGCAACGGGCTCGAGTTGAAGCGGAGCTGGCCGCAGCGGCCGACCATGAAAAGGAGTTGAGAGGAGTGCGTGAGCAGCTGGCTGATTTATTGAAAACGCCTCCTTCTCAGTAGCTGCCTTGTATCAATTGAAAATTTGTAACTTATGAATAACATGTATTCATTTCATTTTTTTTATTTCATTCATCAATCATTTTTTTTATATATGATGTATCTTGTATTCAATTGAATTCATGAATAAAGGACTCATTTCTTTTCTATCTTGTACTATCGCCTTCTTTTCTTTGCTGTGTTGTTGGGCATGTTATTTCAGCAAATGTAACTTGTAGACGATAGATAACAGTTCATTTTGAACTCTTTGTAGGGTAGTGATGGCTTAGGAAATAGGTTCAGATCTGTTGCATAAGATTTTTCAATTTTATGAGCCGTGAGGGTCTCATAAAGACTTTTCTCCCTACGAGTCGAGAGGATCTCGCAGGTGTATTTTCTTCTTAGGAATCATGAGAATTCCTAAGTGTTGCTTTCTCCTGAGAGTCGTAAGGATCTCGCAAGAGAATTTTCTCCCTTACAAGTCGAGAGGACTCATAAGTGGTTGATGAGTTGGCTTGTTCCCAAGTCGAAGCGTTGCTTCGACGGGGAGGTCGAGAGTTGACTTTCTCCGTTTTCTACGGTGTCGGGAGAGTTGACTTTCTCCGTTTTCTACGGTGTCGGGATCGACTTTCTCCGTTTTCTACGGTGGCGGGATCGACTTTCTCCGTTTTCTACGGTGTCGGGGTCGACTTTCTCCATTTTCTACGGTGTCGGGGTTGACTCTAGGTTGTCTGTGAACCGAAGAGTCTTGGAACTGGGGGCTTTGCTGTGGCTCCGATTGGTAGTGTCGCGTCCATGTCCTGCTGGCATGAGGAGGAACGTCGTTGCTGGTCTTCTGGGATGCAGATATTGCCGCTGAGACCTGACTCTCCCTTTGATAGAGTTTGTTGGGACATGTGGTTCCCTTTTCGTTTATGCCCATGGATTGTATACAGGGGTCAATATGGACTTACCTGTAGGGCAAAAGTTTCATTTTATATGTATTTTATTGTTTTTTTTCCGCAATGCTCTATCATTTCAACTTTTTGTATCGCGAAAGTCGTGATTGCCCAATCATTTCGGCTATTTTTCACGGTGCCCAATCATTTCGGCTGTTTTTTTCCTTTTTACTCACTGTTTTTTATTGCGAGTTGCCCAATCATTTCGGCTATTTTTGTAAGCATATATTTTACTCGCTGATTTTTATTGCGTGTTACCCAAACATTTCGGATATTTCTTATGCATTTTTTTTCAAGTATGGAACTCAAGGTCTGATACCAATCTTGCATCAGTATCGCTGCGACTGGAATGTTGGCAGGAGCGAATCATCATTTACCATGAAAGCACTTGGAATTTGATACCGATTTTGGCATCAACATCGCTACAACTGGGATATTGTCAGGAGCGAATCATCATCTGCTTTTGTCAGTTCGAACAAAGGTGGCTTAGCAAACAGGGTTAAGATCCTATGGACTAAGGCTTTTGACTTCATGAGCCATAAGGGTTTCATAAAGGTGTTTCTCCCTACGAGTCGTGAGGATCTCATAGGTGTCTTTTCTCCTTAAGAATCGTGAGAATTCCTTAGTGTATGTTCTCTTGTAAGTCATAATGATCTTGTAAGAGTGTTTTCTCCTTGTAAATCGAGAGGACCTACAAGTGTTTGTTCATCAAATGAGGGCATTCCTCGTCGTTGGTGGGACTCGGAAAGGAAATGATTATTTGTGCCCGTGGATTGTATACAAGGGTCAGTATTGAACCGCTTGTAGGGCAATCTGGGAAAGGTGATGGCTTAAAAATAGGTTCAGATCCCTGTAGCTTAAGGCTTTTGAATCTTATTAGCCGTGAGGGTCTCATAAGAGGGTTCTTACGAGTCGTGAGGATCTCGTAAATGTAATTTCTCCTTAGGATTCCTAAGGATCTCTAAGTGTGTCACTCCTTTGTGAGTCGTAAGGATCTCATGCAGGTAGTTTTCTCTTTACAAGGTCTAGAGGACCTTGCAAGTGTCTTTTAACGAGATTGCGCCCTTTCGGGTTTTCACAAACTCGCCGGCAACCCTGCTGTTTTTACTCATGGAGCTCTTTCGGGTTTTCATCCATGCCCATTTTGCTTGTGGACGTATCCTTTTTTTTACGAGCCTCGCTCTTTCGGGTTTTCACAAATATCGCCGGTAGCCTAGCTATTTTTTACTCACGGAGCCCTTTCGGGTTTTCATCCGTGCCTATTTTGCTTGTGGACATACCGTTGTTTTTACACCACGTCAGCCTAGGGATGCCGGGGGTTTGTAGTAGTTTAAAGACGTTTCGGTCAGGCGTAGTATTTTTTCAAGAACCGATCATTTATTGGCCTGAAGGGTCTTTCACCAAGCATATTCATGAGCAAGTAAGCCCCACCTTGGTAGACCTTGTCTATGATGTACGGGCCCTCATAATTCGGGTCGAACTTCCCATGTTTGGCACGATTGGGGATCATGGGTCTCTTGACCACTAGCATGAGTTCGCCTTGGCGAAATGTCCTCAGCCTAGTCAATCTCTCGTATGAGCGTGTCATCTTCGCTTTTTAAGCCTCCAAGTTTTGTTGTGCCGTGAGCCGAGTTTCATCGAGGGCGTCGAGCTTCTCGAGCCGAAGGTGAGCATTCTCTTTGTCTGTTAACTCATAATGAACCGCCACTCATAGGGAGGGTAACTCTATCTCCAAGGGGAGTACTGCTTCAGCGCCAAATACCAATGCATATGGCGTTGTGTTTGTGACTGTTTTGAACGTGGTCCGATACGCCCAGAGAGCTTCATACAGTCTCTCGTGCCGGTCCTTCTTATTTTTGGACACCGTCTTCTTCATGATCTTTGTTAAGGTCTTATTGAAAGCCTCAGCTAGACCGTTGGCTCGGGGATTATAGACCGAAGAGTATCTCCAGTTTATATTATGCTGCTGTGCGAAGCGGCTGATTTTGTGACTTCTGTAAGCTGGCCCATTATCGGAGATAATTCGTCGCGGAGTGCCAAACCGATAGATGATGTGTGTCTTGAAAAAGTGGAGAATATTCTCCGTCTTCACTTCTCTTAGCGGTATTGCTTCTGCCCACTTGTAGAAGTAATCAGTTGTCGCCAGTATGAACCGATGTCCTTTGGACGATGCTGGTTCTATAGGCCCAATTATGTCGGTTCCCCACATTTCGAACGGCCAACTAGCCACTATTGGGTGCAGCGGGTTTGGATACTGGTGGATGAAGTCCCCGTGAATTTGGCACGAGTGGCATCGTTTCGCGTATTCGAGATAGTCCTGAATCATCGTGGGCCAATAGTAGCCCATCCTTTTGATCTTCAGCTTTATCTTCGGGCCGGCTTGATGAGAACCGTTGAGTCCATCATGAGTTTCTTGGACGACTCTCCTTGCTTCTTCCGGTCCCAGGTATCTCAGCCATAGAGTGTCAAACGATCTTTTATACAGCGTGTCATTGACGAAGGCGAAAGACAGAGCTCGTTTAATGAGCTGATGTCTTGAAGATGCATCTTCAGGTGTTTGACGGGATTTGAAATAGTCTATAAAGACTTCTCTCCAATCCTTAGCTTTTTCCTGGTCTTTTATTTGTAGAGTCGTTTGCTTGGTCGTTCCCTTTTCTTCGGACGTCTCCGGAGATATTTCTTCCGGTGCAAGAACCCGACGGTTTTGTACAACGATCCTCACGTCATCGAAGTTTTCATCAGCCATTGGCGAGTTTGGCTAATGCATCCGCCTTGCTATTTTCCGTATGCAGTATGCTTTCTAGGATGTAGGAAGGGATTTGAGTCAGCAATTGTTGCACTCTCTTGCCGTACTTTACCAACTTTGGTTTGCACGTTTGATAGTCACCGTTTACTTGACTAACGACCAGCTGAGAGTCTCCGTATATGAGGAGGTTTTCGATTCCCATGTCAACAGCGATCTCAAGGCCCGCTATCAATGACCCATATTCTACTTCATTATTTGTCCTTGGTTCTGTTAAAGAAAAGGCAAAACTTATTATCCCTCCTTGCGGAGTCACGAAGATAAGGCCTGCCCCCGATTTGATTATACTGGTGTTATGCTTTCGCTTGCCCCATCAAAGTAGAGTTCCCATCGGGTATCACTCCCTCCTCTCTCCCTATCGATCGTGTCAAACGTGTGCTCGTCCTGCAGTTCACAATTTAAGCGTGAGTCAGCAGGTATCGAATGCTCGGCGAGGAAGTCGGCGATGGCCTGGCCTTTCACTGCTTTGAGGGGTCAATAGATTATCGAGAACTCCATCAAGAGGAGGGCCCATTTAGCGAGTCGTCCTGTTAGTATGGCTCTTGACATCAAATATTTGAGAGGATCCACCTTTAATATGAGATGGACCTCATGCGCCAAAGCATAGTGTCTGAGCTTCGTTATCACGAAGATTAACGCCAGGCAGTGTTTTTCGATGGGGGGTAGTTGTTTTCTGACCCCAGTAGAACTCGGCTCAAATAGTAGAGGGCTCTCTCTTTCCCTTGGTCATTCTCCTGTGCCCATAACGCGCCTAAAGAACCTTTAAGGGCTGTTGTGTACAGGATGAGGGGCTTTCCTTTGACTGGAGCGGTCAGTACCGGCGGATTCTGTAGGTATTGCTTGATTTCGTCTAGTGCGCTTTGGCATTTGAGATCCCAGACGAACGGGGTTCCCTTCTTCATTAAATGGCTGTAGGGGCGGCACTTGCCGGAGAGATTGGCTATGAATCACCGGATATATGCGAGCTTTCCTTGGAGAGACCGCAGTTGCTTGAGAGTTCTTGGCGAAGGCATTTCCATGATCGCCTTGATCTTTGACGGGTCTATCTCGATGCCCCAGTGTCGTACGATGAATCTTAGGAATTTTCCCGAGGAAACTCCGAACGCGCATTTCAGAGGGTTCATCTTCAGGTTGTATTTCCGAAGGCATAGAAACACGATCTTCAGATGCTCCTAATGCTCCTCGTATGACTTGCTTTTCACCATGAGGTAATCGATATAGCATTCGACGATTCCTGTATGAGGTCATCGAAAATCTTTGTCATGGCCCTCTGATAGGTAGCGCCGGCATTCTTCAAGCCGAAAGGCATCTCTTTATAGCAGAATATTCCCAGGGGAGTCCGGAAAGCGGTATGCTTATGGTCTTCGGGGTTCATCTTTATTTGATTGTACCCTGATGATCCGTCCATGAAGGAAAAGACTTCGTGAGTGGACGTGTTGTCTATCATCAGATCGATAATCGGTACGGGAAAATCATCCTTCGGGCAAGCTTTGTTGAGGTCCCGAAAGTCTACACAGATGCGCACCGTCCCATTTTTCTTCATCGCCAGGACAATGTTGGCGATCCAGTCAGGATACTGAACTTCTTGGATAAAGCCAGAGTCGATTAGCTTCTTGACTTCGACGTTGATGTCATTTCAAGTTCGAGCCGCATTCTCCTCGGTACTTGTTTGACTGGCTTGACGTCTGGGGATATCGCCAATTTATGCACAGCTATTTCCGGATCTAGCCCTGGCATCTTGGAGTAGTTCCATGCGAAGCAGTCTTTATACTGCATGAGCACGTCTCTTAGCGTATCCACTTGTTCTTTAGACAGCAGCTCACTAACGAGCGTAGGCATCGGGTCGTTTGCCGTCCCCAAGTCGATCTTCCTTAGGTTGTCCGCAGTAGTATGTATCCCATCTTCCAGCTCTTTTGGCGCCAGTGGAAGTTCTGAGATCAACTCATCTTCATCCTCGTTTTCGAAGCACCAGGAGAGGTCATCCATGTTCACGGGCACTCCTTATTCTGATAGTGTTATCGCGTGACAGGTACGAGATAGTTTCCAAGACCGATGTTCATCTGGTTATACTCTCGCTATGTACGTTGCTTTTGGAACAAGCCTCTGTGGTGGGATTACCCTCCAACTGCTGGATAGAGCGAACCTGCCTTTCTGATACTGCTCATCTACCCTGTTTTTGAATGTGAAGCAGTCTTCGAGAGGATGTCCTATCGCTCGGTGATAGGAGCAATAATCCAGATGAGAGACCCCGTCTGCTTATTCGGGGTGTTTGGACTCCGGGAGCGTAATCATTTGATATTTCATGACAAGATCGAATATCTTCCTTGTCTTGTCTTGGGGAAAGAATATGCTCGACCCATCTTCTTTATAAGAGATGAATCTCGGCTGCTCAATTCTCAATCGCATGGCTTCTTGGACCCGCTTTGCCGCTGTCGAACGTTTTTCCGGTCTTTAGTTTGTTTTTGCCTCTACGTCGGGTCTTCTGTATGATGGGATGGCGACGAAGGGCATCATCATTCTCCGTAGCCTACTGAAGGAGGTGCTGCGTCCTGGCTTTCTCGTAAATGGCCATTTCACGGTTGTGGTCATCCCAGGCCTTTTGACCCACTTCCCTTATTAGCTTGTCCATGTGTTCTTCAAACGACGGACTTGGAACTTTTACGGCAGGATCTCGTTTTGGTTCAATCGCAGTGTCTTCTAACAGAGCATCTCCTTCTTCATCGAAGTCATGTATAACGCAGCAGCCATGGAATCGCTCTCGTTTCTTGGATCAAACATATCCAAGCCCGATCGTTTCCATTCTCCCGTTGGGCAATTTTCGCTGAGTTCCGGAGACGTTCCAGATCCTGTTGTAGAACTGAGATTGTCGAGCAGTCTGTTTGAAGGGTACGCCTTGGCGCCTCAATAGCCTTTTTAATCCTTCTGTATAATATCTGGGCAGACAGATGGGATGGAGCCTGTCAAGCGTAGAATCGGCACCATGCCAGATTTCTTTCTCCACTTTGGTTTTCCCAGATCGATAAAAGAGGATCGCCTTTTCATCTTTCCGCCTGGGAGGGATGTAGAACGTCTGCAGTTCTTGCACACTATAGGTATCAAGTGCGTCGAGCTCTTTGTAGTGCTACCGTGGAACCATAGCGATTTGCAAATTCTGATCATCTCCAGTGAAGGCTTGTGCTGATGGACGGACCGAGAATACTGTGTTGATCTCGTCTTCAGAGTCACTGCCAAAGACCAGAATAGGGGTAGACGGTCTCGGTTTGTTGCATTGGGGCAGTCCTGAATAGACTATCTCTTCCTCCTCCTCGGTATCACTCCCAAAAACCGGAATAGTGGTGATAGCTTTCTGCTTATTCTTTGGTTTATGGCATCTTTCCGTGTCTTCAAAGTCTGGCAGGAAATACTTTGCATCCTCGTATTTGCGGACTTCATTCACGGAGAACGGGTTTAGCTCCCCCGTTACTGTGTACTCGAGACCATCCTTGAAATACTTCATACACTGATGTTGTGTAGAAGGGATGATATTGTACTCGTGCAACCAAAGCCTATCGAGCAAGGTGTTGTAGCAAGTCTTGGCGTCGATGACGTGGAACTTTATGTCAGTGATGAGCGACCCGAAGCGTAATGTCAGTAATACAGACCTGAGCATCCATGATGACTGGGAGTCGAACCCGGAGATGGTGATTTTATCTCGAGCTAGGTGCTGCACGCTCATGCAAATTTCCTTTAGCACCCTCACATTGAGAAGGTTGACAGAGGACCCGTTGTCAATTAGGATCTTCCCTATCTTGATGTCATGGCAATACCCGAAGATATAGAGGGGACGGTTATGCTCGCACGTTCCAAGGAGGAGGTCTTCATTGCCGAAAGTGACGTCAGCAGTGTGTACTTCTTCCAGCTCGTCCTTCATCTTTTCTTCGGCAAGGAAAGCTTGAAACTGTTCGGGCTCTTGTAGTGCCTTGATCAGAGAATCTCTCACCTCCTTAGATAGTAGAAGGGCATCGAGAATGCTTAGTTGCGAGGGTATCTTCCTCAGGTGTGCCAGAACGTTGTAATCCATCTTGTTTTTCTTTGGCGGGTCCTTGCCTGCCAGCTCTTCGATGACTCGATCATCGAGGGCGATACCGTCAGGGAATTTTTCCTCCCCCTTATATTTTCTATCTGATCCCCTGTTTGTAGGTCCGAGATTCTTTTCCGGCAAGGTTCGGTTGCGCAGCTGAATATTCTCATAGTTCTTCATCTTTTTTGTTTCGGAGATGGATTCCTTGAAGAGAGGGTCGAGGGCTATTTCTTCATCAGAATCGCTCCCGAAGGTGAGATCTTGCTATCCCCCGGAATCAACCATGTAACAGTCGCCGGCAGTTCTTTTGCGCTCATCTGTCGTGCTTCTCTGCTCTCGACAAGTTTTGCACTTCATCCGCTTGAAATGCTGTCGATGAGCAACGTATCCCTGCCACCAATTTTTAAAGGCCATGCATTCCTCGGTAGGATGTGTGATCCTCCGATGGTATAAGCAGTAGGTTGGATGTGCATCTAGTTCATCGGGGAACGTATTTTCTGAAGTGTCTTCTTTGAAATGTGGCAACTTCATTCCCATCGACAGGGCTTTAGCGAACTGCTTCCTTGTCTTAAACCTGCTTTTGCTGGCGGCAGAAGTGCTTCTATCCGGTTGGGGTACTCTATGTCTTCTCAATACCGGAGCTTCTTCAACGTGACGGCGACGCTTGGCCCTTTCATATATGGTAGTTTCACGCTCTCGGTCAGATTTGCTTTTCTGAAGAGCTTTGCTCAGCAGTCAATCAATTCATCCGATGGCTCCAGGGATTTTGATTCCGGTTCTGGGTCTTCCCCCAGTTTCTCTGCATCAGGAGCTTCTTTGCCATTTATTGATGAGTGAGAGATCATGTGGCGGCTTGCCACATAATCCTCGGGCTCTTATGAAGAATTGTCTCCTTTATCAGCGTCATCGGCTTCATTCTCAAGAACATGCTTAAAGAATTCATCTAATGTGATTGGTGTCCGCGCTTTCTGATTATATTCTTCAAGTGCATCGATGTATTTCTGCAGACCTGTACGGCTATCGTCGGTTTGGACAGGCTTCTTGGCCTTCTTCTTTTTCTTTAAAGACTTTGGAGGCTTGGTCTGCATATTTTGTCCACCTTCTCCAACTTTCAGCGTTGAGCGCGGCTTCAGCATCCCCTCAATAATCTCAGGCTCTAGCGGGCTTTTCCACCTAATCACCAGACATGCTTGGAGATCTTTCAACATTCTTTTAGTTTTTGTCGAAAGAACAACTTCCCATGGAACTTCCTCTATAAATGAGCATGATGCCCCCGGCGTGTCCATCTTTTTCGGAGCATGTGGTTGTGGCGGGTTTACCCTCCGTTTTCAGACAACGTGAATTTGCCTTGCTGGTACTGGTCCTCAATCCAATTTTTGAAGACAAAGCAATCTCGATTGGATGGCCCATTATTTAATGGTAGGGGCAATAGTTGGGACTGTTGACGTCATCGGGCTGCAGTGGGCGTTTCGGATCTGGCAGAGTGATAAGCCTGTTGCGCATCGCCAGCTCGAACAGTCTTCTCATTTTATCACGGGGAAACGAATAAGGGCGTTTTAGCTTCTCGTTGAAGAATCGTTGTTTATCGTTTTGGCGATCAGCTGGTTTTGGACCACTGGGTTGCTGCTGAGCATTGGCGACGAAGGTCACTTTCCCTTTCCCCTTTTCATTTCGAGGATCCATTTTCGAGGAAGACGGTCTATGGCCTATCTGGTCCATTTGGGCCAGCTTGTCAATCAAGGCCTGGAAGGTAGTCGGCTTGAAAAACATCATGAACTGGGATATGGTCGCCTGAGGATCGAGCGTTCCTACGAACAAGCCCACAGCAGGAGCTTCCTCTATGCGTTGTTCGCACTTTGACCATAGGTTCCGCCACCGAATTGCATACTGAACCCATGTCTCTCCCGGCTTCACTTTAGCAGTGATCAATGCCGTGATTAGGGTACGTTCGCTGGCGCTTGCGAACCTTTGTGTAAACAATAGCTCCATTTCTGCAAAAGTCTTGACGGAGTCATTCGGGAGCTCGGAGTACCATTCGAATGCTATCTCCGACAAGCTGCCAACAAACTGGTGAAGCAGTAGTTTGTCGTCACCACCTGTATTACCGCACAGAGCCCTGAATTGAGCAATGTGCTGGTGTGGATTTCCCGTCCCCTTATACACATGGAATTTAGGGATAGTATATCCTAGCGGGTACTTTATTTGATCGTACCAACCCGGATAGGGTCGTCTAATCTTGACAATTTGGCTGGCTGCTTCATTCGCCTGATGAGCTCGTATCTGTTGAGCTATATAGTCGTCTAGGGCGGCTTTGGAGATGGTCTCTTCCCTGGCTGCTGATAGAGCTGGAAGAGGGTTTGATGTCTCCCCTCTGTAGTCTTCGAGGATTATTGGAGGGTCTTCAGCTGGAGGATCCGGCTGTATCATCATCCCAACTATATCTTGAAAAAGGAGCGCCATTTTCTTTTATGTTAGCGGCTTGTTCCGTGGCCTCTTTGTCTTTCTTCTCGAGCATCCTTCGGAGGAACTCGGCGTCAGTTTCCTGTTCTTGGCGTTGTTCTGACGACGTCTCCGGGTTTTCTTTCGGCCCAATGAGCGCGGCCATCTTTGTTAGCATCTCCTGGAGCTACTGTTGTTGCTCCTGAGCATTTGCCACAGATCGGGTGAGTGGTCGATGACCCGAAGAGATATGGCTATCGTCCTTCCTGGAAGCCATGTAGATGGTGTGCACTGCCATGACCCCAGACTTGAGGCATTTTGATTCAGCACCCTTGAGATTTTTCGCATACACAGGGATCTTCTCTGGCCTTCTCCTTTTATGGGCGGTGGAAGTTGCGGGGGCTGTTGTAGCCGATGCTTTCCATGGTACAACGGCGGTGAGATTCTTTTCTTGCCGGATCTTCATTCTCTTCTGTCGGCGGGAGTAGTCTTGGTCGATCACAGAGTCTTAGACTCTTCGCTAGACCTGTGGATTTTGGAGGACAGTCGCTGAGGGGGTTGCTCTGGCTTTGTTTCAGTAACATTCTCTACAGACGGAGGAGATTTTTTAAGCACGGCGGTCGGAGAATTCTTGCGCACCCTCCTGAGTGGTTCAAAACTATTCCCGGTTGGAACAACAGCGTCAATTTCTACCATCGGAGCTGGTGGAGTCAATCCAGTAGGGGAACTACCCCCAGCTTTCCTCACTCGGCGCCAGTGGCGACGTCGAGTGCGTCTTGCAGATGGGATCACCTTCGTTTTCGGGGTAGCTGCATCATGTTTCATGCTTTGATGAGAAACTGTTGTTGGTGTTAGCCTGTCAAAGACTGACGTCCGTAGAGAAGGGATGGCCAACTTGTCGAAGGCAGACTTTCGAGCAGGGGTAGCAGCCCTGGTAACTTCGCCTGGAGCGGGAGTTGGAACGGCCAATCTTGCAAAGACCGATCCTTTAGCAGGAGAAGTCTCTCTGATGGGTTCATTTACTGGAGCAGTGATGACTATCCGTTTCGGGATAACCCCTTCAGGTATTACGGGCTTCTTCACGGGCCCATTCGAGCTTTGGCATGGTCTGTTAAAGACCGAGGCGTTGGATTTAGGCACCCGTTGAGAGGGGCCGCGGTAGTTTCAAGCCGATCAAAGACCGACTTCTTTAGAGCTTCTTGCGATGGCACTGGGGCGTTGAAGCTCATTGGTGGGAGCATGGTCCCAAAGAACAGTCCAGTGGTGGCCTGAGTCACCTGTTCCACTGGCATGGCGAAGATGGAGGCCGCTTGGGGCCTATAAGTCACTCCTCCAGTAAGGACGGAGTGGGAGTTGTTGTTGCAGCTAGTGTAGTTGTAAGCCATTTTCTCTGCATGGGAACAAGACACCAAATCTTAGTACCTCAAATCCAAGGGCAACCATGTCAAACCGCGATTCGTTCGCGAACACGACACACGAAGTGTGGAGTGGAAGGAGGAAAAGGTCCCACCGGGCGTGCCAGAATCTATTCGCCGCCGAAAACGGAGACGAAACCGCGTAGGTCGTCTTGCCTAAATTTGGGGACAGATGCTATTTGGTTTTATTTGTCCACCTCTCGGAAGATGCCAAGTTGATTTATGACACCGTGTATTGGAGGTTTAGATAGATGCGGCCGTTGTAGCAGACTTCGTCAGATTCCCCCTCATGTACGAGGGGTTTTTGATTATGGGGACGCTCTTCCCTGCAGGCGCAAGCCCCTGCAGTTAATTACGCTACCGCATAGCGGTAACCACTTTCTCCTTCTCCAGATGGTCATTTCGTATCGTGTGTGTTTGTTTTATTTTTGGTTGCCCGTGGATTGTATACGGAGACTAATGTATGTTGTCGCCCGTAGGGTGTGAATTAGTCAAAATCCGTATTTTCTAAGATTTGTGTTTGATTTGGGTTTAAGGATCGTTAATCTCATTGAGATTAAGATCAACTTAAACGTTTGCTGAGGATACGTTATTCTAATTTTAGACTAAGATCTACTCAACAGGACTTTTGGATCATTTAGATCCAACGAAAGAGTATTTGGACTCTATCGTTTTAGTTTAGGGACGTTACAGTCCATTGGGTTTAAGGACATCATAGTCCGTAAAGTTTAAGGACATCATAGTCCATGAGTTTAAGGACCTCATAGTCCGGTTTAAAAATATCATAGTCTGGTTTAAAGACGTCATAGTCCGGTATTTTGGTTTCACGATTTAATGATGCGCCAATTTTTTTTTTTGGTTATTGGGACCCTCCATCTCTCTGAAAACGTTGAAGTATTACAACGACATGTACCAGAGGTATGAAGAGATGTACCCTTGAACCAGTATTAGTTGAGAGATCTATAGTCAGGTTTGGGACCAAGACCAATTAAAAAGATTATGAGCACATGGGCTCAGTTGATCTGAATTAAGGACTTATGGCTGACTTGGGCTCAGTCCACTCAGATTTGAATAAAATGTTGAACATTTGTTTGGGCTCAGTCCCTTTTGGTTCAATAACGCTGAGCATTAAATTGGGTTCTGACACCCCTTTTTTGTCTTTTACTGAGTGTTGAACACTATTTATGGCGATGGGCTTTATTTAAAAAACACTTTGTGTTCTTTCAGCGCACACGTAAGGAGCACGTGGTGCGCTTGGCGCTGAGCACCAGGCCTGGAACGCTGAAGCGCTTCTTTTGAAATAGCGCACATGTGAGGAGCACGTGGTGCGCTTGGCGCTGAGCGCCAGACTTAGAGCGCCGAAGCACTTCTTTTGAAATAGCGCACACGTGAGGAGCACGTGGTACGCTTGGCACTGAGCACCAGACTTGGAGCGCTGAAGCGCTTCTTTGGCAGTTCTGGTCAGTTCTGTTCTCTGAGAATTAAATTCTCGTTTATAAGAGACTTTGTCTCATGGATCTAAGAACTAAGTTCTTCTTTTTATGAAAAGATGCTATGATCTCTTCTATTTTTATGAAAGATTTTGTCTTACAGATCTGTGATCTAGAAAAAAAACTAAGTTCTTTTGATGTAAGAGTTAAATTCTCAAAAAAATCGAGGAGATATTATGATCTCTCTTCTTTCTATTTACCTTGAAGTGGGTTATTCTTCTTAGAGCTTGCTCTTCTTTTTTTTTGTTGAGAACTTCGAACTTATAGGGGGGTTCTTCTCTCTAAGACTTGAAGTCTTGGGTCCTTTATATAGGGGAAGCTGATTTGTTGAATCAGTTAAGGAAATCTCTCGTTGAGAGATTTTTTAATTAATTTGTGGAATTTATCCACCGTTGGATCTTTGATCCAAGGGCTTCTGTTTTACAGAAAATAATTTTCTTGTTATTAACAAGATTGGGAAAATATTTTCCCATACAGAACTTGTTCTGTATCTTGGTGATTTTTTAATCACCATTGGATTTTTGATCCAACGGTGCTCTGATTTATAGAGCACAATCTTTCTTATTTGGAATGATTTGAGGAGTATTTTCTCAACAGAATTAAATTCTGTGATCTGATGATTTATTCATCTTGGTTGGATTTTTGATCCAAGGGTGGAGAACATTTAGTTCTAGTGCTGGCGCTCTCGTGCTTTGCATGTGAGCGCCACCTCAGAGTCATTGATTCTTAGCGCTGGCGCTCTTGGCGCGAGCGCTCTCGTGCTTTGTACGTAAGCGTTGTCTCAAAGTCTTTAACTCTTAGCGCTGGCACTTTTGGCGCTAGCGTTTTTATGAAGCGCTGCTTTATTCTGAAATTTCAAAATTTGAACAGAGCTTTGCTCTGATCGGAGGAAACAAATTCCCCCTGGCGCCCACCGTGGGGCTCGAACCTACGACCACAAGGAGTCTTTAAACCAGACTATGATGTCTTTAAACCGGACTATGGGGTCCTTAAACTTTACGGACTATGATGTCCTTAAACTTTACGGACTATGATGTCCTTAAACCCAATGGACCATAACGTCCCTAAACTAAAACGATAGAGTCCAAATACTCTTTCGTTGGATCTAAATGATCCCAAAATCCTGTTGAGTAGATCTTAGTCTATAATTACACTAACGTATCCTCAGCAAGCGTTTAAGTTGATCTTAATCTCAATGTGGAAGCGTTTAATAAATGAAGAGCGGGAAGCCGCTCTCCAGGCGACATTGGACAAGGCAAAGAGAGTGATGCCGAATATCTGAAGAAGCCGGCACAAAAGCTGGGCTCAGTTGTGACAAAGACTGGGGGCACTGCTATTGAGATGTCGACATCGACCAATTAGCGATAGGTGCCTAAGAAGGATAGTTCCAAGCCAGACGCGTCAGCCGGTGAAATAGGGATGAATGTTATAATCACCGTCTCGGAATCATTTCGAGCGACTATCGATCAACACAATTATCTGTCTGGAGATTCGGAAGGAGAGGAAATGAATTCAATGAGCTAATCGGCCAATGAAGTAACGACTCTGAAATCTCTATACAAATGTAACTTGTTCAATATATAGAAAAGGTATTTCAGACTAACTAGGAGTTATACGTTATTATTATTCAGTAAAAGCGAGAAACAACTTGTAGCCTATTGGTTAAACCTTTACACTGTTGTGCCATAACCTGCGTGTTCGATTCCCATTAGTCCCAATTATTTTTAATATTTTTCCTTTTTAACTTTTCAGAAGCACAAAAGTTGCACGTGCAATACACGGAGAATTGAAAATTTCAGGAAAATCAAACAGGATAAATGAAGAGTTGAGACAGAATAACACCCATGGCACGAACATCGAGACAGGTTGCCAAAATCTGGCCTCCTGTTTTCCTCTTTGGGCCGCTATCGGCGGCTAAGATGAGCTCAACTGCATCTGAGCCTCACCCGTACACCCTTTCAGCTCCCTTCTATTCTATTTTATTGTTTGATTTCACTGTAATTAAACAGAGAGCAGTCTACCCCTTCATTTACTCATTTACACTCTCTATACTCTAATTGAAACAATGACTAAGACACAGAAACGAATACTCATTCCTATATTCACCATAAACCTATATTCATTCCTATAAATACCACCACACCCTTTATCTCTCTCCTATTATGAAAATTTCTCAAAATTTCTCTAAATTCCTAAGCTCAAGAAAGAGGTTAAGTCTAGTCAAGTGGAGTTAGCAATCCAAGTTCATTCCGTTGAATACTAGAGCCATTTCCGGTGCTACCGTGACGCCACGAAGACTTCCCCTCTTTTTCTTACTCTTTTCTCAACGCTACACAACCCGTAAGTCCATTTCTCTCTCTTTCTTTTCCCTCAAAACAATTCTTAAAACATATCGACAAAAGTGGAGTTAGCTTGTAATCATTTCTTTTAAAAAACTTTTGTCACCATTACTATGTTAACATTTCACTCTAAATCTCTAATATCACTTTAACTTATTATTCACATCACTTAACTTTTCATAAAATTAAAATTTCATGTGAAATAACCACATAAATCGAACAATTTCATATAAATACCATGAACTTAAAAAGTACCCCTATACCGATAGCTAGGATATATAACTATAAAAATTTACGGGGTAATGACCTACCTCACCACATACACTATGGTTTCATATCACGATGTTTTAGATGTAGCTTGAATTTAAAGAATAAGATTTACAATAAAATACTATTACTTTATAAAAAAAAAAATTATCGCTATTTTTAAATCCTTTGCAATTGCGCTTTTACAACCCTTTTAAGGGAACCCATTTATGGATGGTGCGGGTTATTGCATGTCCTTGAGATAGTAGAGCGGGATACAGAACTCCTAACGGGGAATTTGGTCTCGAAGGGAAATAAAAATCCGATTTTAAAGAATACGACTTTTTAAATAAATTAAACTTTGGAAAATTATATAAAATTATGAATCCGTATTTTTCATGAAAATAAATTATGAAAATTATATTTTGAAAGATTAAAATTTTAATAAAATACCACCAAATTCCTAAAGTATAGTTTTCAAAAAAATACCATAAATTTTTAAAAGTTACGTTTTATCACTAAAATACCATTGAAACTAAAATACATTGTTATAAAAAAACTTTTAATATTATAAATCACCCTCGAGATTTATTTTTAAAACAATATTATAACCTTTTTCATAAAACCCCTCGAAAAATACAAACAATGTAAACATAATTGAAACAACAAGAATAAATCTTTAAGGACCTAGATTAATATAGGTTTAAGCGGTATCATTTCTCTTGAGCCCCAGGAAGCCGGAGAAAGTGAGTGCTTGCTTACTCAGCTTAGACAACACTGCAAATTAAAAGAGTCATCAATGGCAATTGTTTTGGAAAAAGAAACAAATCCTACCATCCATATGCAGCAGTTGCCCGATTACCCCCGAACATAAGAATTTCAACAGTTAAATCCATTCACAAGAAATAACTATAACCTGAATACAAGTTCGAACCAGAGTCCAAACTCAAATTCAAAGTTGAATATTTGATCTCAAACTTGAACACTTGAACTTGAATACTTGACTTGATTTGACCGAACCATAAATATAACTTGACATGATCTTGACATGAATACCTGAATACATGATTACAACTTGAACATGAACTTGCACATTATTTTTATATTCATGGATTCGGCCAAGACCTGTTAATTTGAACTATACACTATAATACACGGGGATAAAGGTGTAGATTGGTACGGAACGTATATCGTGGCACGAGTAGTCACTTTAAAAGATATCTACATGAATTCACGTGTCGTTATCCCATGGGTTATGACGGGGTCTTGTACTACACGTTACCATAATCTACGGGGTAAGATGAACTTCTCTCGTATACTTGAATACCTTCTTTATCAAACTACAAACAACCACGTTAGAATAGAAAATCTTATACCTGTAAATGATCATGCTTAGATACTCATTTATACAATCTTACCTGTTCACATTACTTGATTTCTATTCACTTTATATACCATTCAATCATCTTTTATTACTTTTTTTAGGGACTTACCGAGTGCTAGTTCGCTAACAATATTCCTCTCTATTTCTTTTCTTTGGAATGTGTTGGATATAGTGCCCTCAAGGCAATTATTGTGATTGCAAGTGGGCGATTATGATAATTGAAGGAAGACCTATACAGGTGTAACAGTCTTACTCAGGAAAATAGTATGCTATCTGGTTTGTCTTCATCGTTGATGAAGCCCATAGGATTCTTGCTTGACGACCAGCATTATGATAGGGATCATGTGGGAGCAGGGTTGTCCATAAGCACATCCTTAATGGTCCCTAGTCATGGGAGTATCGAGACTGGGCATCAATATTCCGAAGTAGATTAGTGTATGCGTTTTGAGACCTCGATGAGGGGCGATGGCCGGTCTCACAAGCCATTGGTGTTGTGTCACCTATGATAATATACATGTGCTTACTGGAGATGAGTACACTAGACAGACTCGCCGAGAACTTTTAGATGGTATTATATCTATCGTCAGATAGAAGTTCTCAGGTGGCATGAGTACAGATTAGTCCTTTGACCTAAGATCGTCAATTGTCTCATATGAGTTCCCACTGTACTTTGATTACTACCCTACCACGGCTCAAAGGAGTCATGGAAAAAGGTTTTAGTTAGGTACAGTCCCGAGCCATATGGAGGCAGTGGTCGATTGTCAGGGATTCGTCTCTTCTGGTATTAGGAGTTGATGTCGTGCTGTGTTCAGTCGGCTATCACTAGAAATCCGTGGCCACGGTGTATGAGATTTACTAATGGTTGATCAGTAGTATCTCTGTTGGTGATGAGCTTGACTCAGACACGACTTATCAGGTTAGTAGGGGTCTGACGTTATCCACCCCTTAGACCCGATATACGATACTATTAGACGAAGAGACCGGACTATACGGAGATTGTCACTTTCAGGCTCAGTAGGGTAAGGGCGTACTTAATTGTCGACCTCCCTTTCGGCAAGTACCTGGGTAGCCGTTACGTACAACTAGTACCACTGATGTGCTTGTGGTTAAACCCACTGCCAACGTATTACTGAGTCTTTAGAATCCCACACAGAGGATTTTCCCGGTTTAGACGATAAATATAGGAGCCGTATGTTGGTATGTGCAGGGGTCCGATTAAATACGTGTATAGGATATACGGACTTTAATCGGGCGGTTGATAATACTAGCCGGCCTAGGATTAAGTCGGATTAATAAATCAGGTTTTGATTTAATAATTTATATATATATATATATATATATATATTTTTTTTGATATATATATTATAGTATTATTGTTCACTATTCATTTTCTCTCTTTGGTTCTATCCGTATTTTTATATGAATACGCGTATATGTAGTGATACATATACCGGGTGAAGTATTTCGTATTTATATGAGAATGCTTATAGAAGAAGGACACCTCATATTTATTTTTCTTTTTAGAAAAATAAATGGGAAATGAGGTGGCATGAAGCATGCTTGTGATTGTAGAGAGGAATGACTTATATTGTGGTGTGCATTTATTGGTGCACTATTGCTTCATGGCTATTATTTATGTAGCCATTCTCTTTTCTTTTGACACTTGATCATTTTTTCATTCTTCATGATTCATGCTTCATAGTGGAGAGAAAAAAGACTTAGCCTTAATTTCTCTTCTCCTTCTTCTTCCTCTTGCTTACTTGAGCTTGAGAAAAAGAGGGAGAAAATTTAGTGAGAAATTCATACATCACTAACTATCCACACCTAGTAAGTTTGGATCATCGGTTAGAGCCTCTTCCGGTTTCCCTCAGGTGGATCTTCTTCGGTAAGGGTGGTCAACTTTCAAGCGTGATCCCGGTGGCTACGAGCTTGGAGGGATTTTTCACAATTGGGTGGACACACGACAAAAGTTGTAATTTCTAAACTCTTACATTTCTATTTTGCTAGTTTAAGGTTTTGGATCGTATCTTGGGGTTCACGCGTTCGGTGCCCGAGAAAAGTTTTTTTTTGCTTCCGCCTCGGCCGCGGCCTTCTCGGCGCAGGCGCCGGATGCCAACATGGTATCAGAGCCACTCCATATACCTTAACTAGTTAGTTTCCACTAGTTTAGAGTTTCGATCGACAGAATTTTCCGATTCGCATTTCCATTTCATTGCTTTCTATTCAAATTTTAAAGTTATTCAAAAAATTGTTCAGGTTGCATTAAAATTATGTTCAGGAAAAAGTAGATACCAGAAAGAAATTTGGGCACATGAGCCCAAAATTCGATCGCGGTACCACTGCCGAATGTGCCATTAGGCCACGGTTCCGCGGTCAAATTTTGGCCGTTATGCCCCAAATTTTTTCTGGTGCTCTAGTTCATAGAAATATGATTTTTGGGATATTTAGTTTTAGCCCAGATTTGTTTGAGTACTGGTTTATACTTGAGGCCAATGCGGAAAGTTTTTATCGATCGAAATTTTAAATTCATGGTTTTAGTGCATTTATTTGTTTCTGCGACCATGAATATCATAACGCGTATAATCCGACTGGTTGGTATATGTACAATCAGATGGGTTTACGAACATGATATTCGTGTTGATTTTCTGTGTTGCACTGATATTATGGATAGATTGTTGTGCTGGATAGCCTATAGTGCAATGGTAATTGTACAGTTCAGATGCATTTGTATGTTCATTATTACGGGACGAGCGTCCGATATGTGGACTGCCGTTTCTGCCAGTTTGTATATTCTTTTATTGGGGCATGACCGGGTTGAGGTCAATGTCACCATTGTATATATTTTTCTTTTCTGTACTAGGATTACCCCGCCGAGGAGTGCTCAAATAGCCGGGATCTAGAGGGCAACGGGCCCGCATCTCATGGCGTTGAGACCGGAGGGGCTTACTATAGAATTGGTGGGCTATTCGCCGCACTCGTAGGAGGTATAGGTTGACCCATGAAGGGGTGCTCAAGTTACCGGATTCCATGGAGTGCTGGGTGGCCCATTCAATTTGTTGATTGGGATTGCCTCACTTCCGGGATTGGCAGGTAACTTGCCGCATTCGTAGGAGTCTAGGTTCTTCATTGCACTAGCTATCCACATGACCGGGGAACGTCACGTCTCATTTATGACTCAAATGAAACTGTCACGCCCCGCTTCCCGGTGTACGGCAAGGGGGCGCGACGAGACCTGCTACATATTTACTCAGAAATAAACACGCTAAGCGTATCTGAGCAATATAAAGTAAATGTACACAAGAGACAGGAATATAAATGAACAGCAACTTTATTTATTAAATATTCTTTTACAGGTACAACTGGAATATAAATACATCAATAGAAAGTAATGCCTAAACAATGGCATAACTGAAATGAAAAAAGTATGTACAAGTGCCTACAGTTTTGGGTCGATAGTAGACTGCTCCAAGTCCTCGGTCTCTAGTGCGTCCAAATCACCTGACAACATTCCAAAGAAAGAAGAAAGGAATGTCGTCAGCGAACAATCGCTCAGTAAGTCCCAAAGATAAGTAGAGATAGAATAGACAGAAAGAGAATAAGACTAGTAATGTTTGATTATAATGTTAACGCGTTGTTTGTAGCTTGGTACAGAATATGTCAGTGTATACGAGAGGAGTCTCACTATTCCGGAGACTAAGGTATACGGAGCACAAGAAACCGTTCAGCCACGGTACAACGGTAATGGATATTCAGGTTAGGTGTATTAAGATTACAGTCTCGTACCACTTCTAACACATTCCGTACCAATCTTCCCCTTTAAAACCCCGTAATGTATTTTGTATTGATTGTATAGTTTTGTTATATAGATGGATGACTTGCTGAAACCATGATATCAGTAAACAGAATGGATATAAATGGATAGTCATGTAGACGGAGTATATCCATGGTTCGGTTCGGTCAATATAGATTGATATAGATTGAATAGACAGATTAATGTTGAATTGTAGCTTATACTTGAATCATATTCAAGTCAGATTGATTAGATTGAGACTCAGTCTGAGTCAGACATTTTGAAAAGAAATTGAAGTCCGGAATTAATTTTGATGTTATCGGTAACTGCTGCACATGGACGGCAGAATTTGTGTCTTTTTTCAAGACAATTACCGTGTTGATAACACCGTTTGTTATATTGCCTACCTTAGATAGGAAAGCACCCACATTCTCCGGCTCCCTGAGGCTCAAGAGAATTGGTCCCCCTTAAACTTATATTTATTAGGGTTCTTATTGTAATTTAGTATAACTTGAAGGGGTTTTATATAAAAAAAGTTTTGATATATTTTCAAAATACACCTCAAGTATTTAATTATCGTCTTTAGTGTTTTCATAGATGTATATTTTATAAAAGTGAAATTTCCAGTGAGTAGAACCTAGTTTTCATTGTATATGGTATTTTATTGAAATATTGGAATTGTTTTGTATTGAAATGGTACTTTCATGTAATTATGATTCCTTTGATTTAGAAAACATAGAATATTTGTATAATATATTTAAAATAGATCTTTTAATAATATTCATATATATACTTAATAAAAATAAATTTTATTTATTTTCTAGAAATCTCATTTTCTTAAAAATAGTATTAAAAATTTCATCGAGATCGAATGCTCCTTGCGGAGGTCTGCATCTCGTTCTACTAGTCCCGAGGACGTGCGATAACCTGCACCATCCCGATCTGGGTTTCCTAAAATGGCTTGTAGAGGCGTAATTGCAAGGAATTAGATAATACTCTTTTTAAAGAAAACGGTTTTATAATAGTTTAGGGTATTTTATTGTAACTCGTGATATTCCCACAAATATTGTCAAAATGTAAATCGTGCTATGTCCAATATTTGTGTTGTGATGAGATAGGTCATTACCTCGTGAGTTTTTTAAAGTTATATAAGGAAATATGAGAATTATGGCGAAATGTAAAGTATATGGTAATTTACCGTAAAAATACGATAAAAGTTGCCTAAAAGATTCTTTTGAGATGAAACTTATTTTAATGTATTTGTTAATATTTCTTAAACCTTATATGAGAGTATGGTATTAGATGGTTTAAGAAAAATTAGAATTTTTAAAGAAAAACGAAACGGAAGTCGGATTAACTCCGCTTCCGTCGGGTTTTAAAAATGAAAGTTTTTTTAGAATAGGAAAAGAGAGGGGGGAGGGGACTTACTGGCTACAAGGTTATAGGGGAGAAGGGGGAAGACTAGGAAAGTGTCGGGGCATCGTTTTGTCGCCGGAATCTCCTTGGAACTTCGTCGGAACTCCGCCTCTTGCTAACTCCACTTGCACAACTTTTTGAACTTGAGAATTTTGGAGAGTCTTGGCACTTGATTTCTGTAACACCCGAGTTTAGTTATACCACTTCCAGTTTTCATATTCCTTTATTCGTGGTATTTTCTTGATTTATCGTATTTTGGGTGCGAATGGTATTTTACATTTTACATTGCATTCGACCCGACCCGCTTGCTTGAAACTTGTTTGATTCATATTTATGAATCACCCTGACTTGTTATGTAGAATTGTGCATTTTCAACTTTATCGCATACTGGAATTTTATCGGGCATGTCATCTTTTACCATATAACTTTTTAAGTCACGAAAAATATTTTAAAAATACATTTCATATCCTGCATGATACCCCTAACCCCGTGGTAGCATCCGCGCATCTTGTTCGCGTCCCGTTCAGTGAAACGGACGTGTTTGGATGGCTACTCGCACGTACGTGCATCCGTTCTTGGGGGTATGCATTTTCATTACCAGAGCATTCATTTTAAAATTTGAAAGTCGCGTATATTTTTAATATTTTAAATCTGAAATTTTAGACCCGACCCGGACGTGTTTTGGAGTAAGTTTGTATTTGCCAAAAACTCAAAACAGACTAATATTATATTCTTTATATATTTATAAACTATTAATATATTTTAACTAAAATATATTATTTTATCCTTATATATTTATTATACTAACAGTAAGAATTATATATATATAATATTTATTTTTTTAAAACTAAGCAGATCAATCAGTTATGATTGATCTCTCTCTCTCTCTCTCCTGACGCCTTCTCTCTCTCTCTAAATAATCTTCTTTATATTTTCTTTTTCCCTAAATAACCGAGCACGTCCCCCCTCTCTCTCCGTCTTCTTCTTCTTTTCTTTTTCGCTGCCGTTGAACCCATGCCCCCTGCCTTCGCCCGCCGACGCCGCCTCCACCCTCGTCGGCATCCTATCTCCTCAACCTCCTCTCCATGTTCTTCTCTCTCTCATCTACGTCTTCTTTCCTGCCCCGCCGCCTCCTGCAAACCTAACCCGCGCGAGCGCCTGCACCCACCGCCGACGACCGCCTCGCCGTTACCACCCTGTCATCCTCATCTGAACCTCCTCGACAACCACCCCTCTTCTCCATCTTCGACCCTGCACCAAGAAAACCATCAACCGAGCTTCTCCCTCTCGTGAAACCCTAACAGCCACTGGCCTCGCCGAAAACCTCGCCGGAGACTCATCGTCGACGTTTTCTTTCGCCCTGTCTCTGTCCCCGTACACCAGAGAACCCTGTAAACCAACCCACAGTGCAGCCCCTTCATTCTCCTTCTTCATTCTTCTTCTTCTATTTCTTCTTCCCTTTCTTTCTTGTTTTCCGACCATCATCGGAAAACCCGGCTTCCACCTGCCGTCGACGGCTCATCGTCGACGACACCCCCTCACCTTTTTCTCTGCCGAGAGAACCCGGAGAACCCAACCTTCTTCTCTTTCCTCTTCTTCTTCTTTTCTCTTTCTCTTTTCTTCTCTTGATTCACGTTTTCCGGTGATCGACGGAGCCGTGTCGCTGCCGACGATCCTAGCAACCCTGTGGATGTTCCCTACCTGCGCGGTTACGTTCTTGCATTGCCTGGTTCTGTTCTATATTTTTGGTGTGCGCAAAGTGTTCGACGAAATGCACCAATGGAGATTTTCCGTTGTCTTATCGTATTCTTGCTGTGTGCCGTGCATCTGTGGATCCCCGAGGCAAGTAAAACTTGCTACATGCTATTTACAATATTTCATATTTATTCAGATATATATTAAGCATGAAGTTTGAATTTAGTACCCTATATTACACTGTACCATTCGATATCCCGTTTATATCATTTTAGAGTTAATTAAGAAAACATACCTGGTTGCATGTTAGATTACAATATTTTGTGCCCACGCCCATATTTATATCATAGCTCTTGGTGGCATAGCCATAGTACCCTTTAAATAGTTTATAACTATTCAAACACCGTTTGCATCCATCTCGTCTAGCATATATATAATTGCATCACTAGGTCATTTAATGCATGTTAATGTGATTTTAATATTCCATATTCATTTAAGTGTATGATACTTAATGTTGGAACCATAACCCTAACTCTAATCGATAACCGTACATCCATATAGTTTAATACGTATCTATTTGCATATCATATTACATGTTCCAGTTTATTGTTCTATTAGTACCCATGCTTGTTTTGTATACCCATGCTTATGCTAGTTTGATTGTGAGCACCCACATGACATTTTGTGCACCCCTGACATGACTTGTTACACCTACTACTTGACACGACATGGTACCGTGCACCTCTCGACATGACAGGATACTTATATACTACCTGACTTGACCTGATGTACCATGGCTTTACCTGTTACTTGATCTTGTGACTAATGCCAACAAATCTGACCTGTTGTCCTTACAGGCGTTTCCTGTTGTCTATCCAGACAAACACGTACCTGTCTGATCCTGTGTTGGCATTAGCTCTTGATTACTTAATACCTGACTTGAATACATATAACTTGGGGGTATGGGAAAATCAATGATGAAACCTGACTTATAACTCGACAGTTCTATACCTGTTCTGGTCAGTCTTACGGGTTAGGCCAGCCCCGGAGTGATGCTACGGACATCACTCGTCATTACCTACCATCCTTTACTGCCTTGCGGCACGTCTCGGGTTCAGCCCGAGAGTCATAGACCGTGATCCCGGGCACGCACGGGATATTGTTGAGTTACATCGATGATTCATCAAATTGATTTTAAAGACTTGAGAGTAGTTAACCCAATAGACCAGTTTAGATTACTCGCTGCACACTACCTTTCATTGCCCTGATTTATATTGCTGTTACACCTGCTTTACCAGTTATGATCATACTTGCATGTCTTGCTACCCTGTTTATATATTATTGCTTGATGTTATGACGCGCTGACGCCTGGGTTTTGCATGGCCCAAATCCTCTACCTTTGTTGCAGACTGATCAGGAGCATTGCCGCTGTTAGACCGAGCGGTGAGGATCCTGTTGGTATCCAGTTTTATTTTCTAGGTGTTTTATTTATTGGATCTTTTGCTTCCGCATATTATTATTTCCTGACTCATTTATTCTGGCTCATGGACATGTACTAGATAGTTTAGTTTACTTTCCTGTTCTTGATATCTCTACAGCCGTAATGTGACTGTGGAGGGATTTTTCCTATCTACAGGTAGCATGGTTGGCTATGTCACGTGCCCATCTTAGCGTATTCTGGGAAGTGGGGCGTGACAATTTCAGAATGAGGAGTGCCAAAGGGTAGGGTTGTATTTATAGGGTAGTATTAGGGTGTAGGGTATGAATTAGAGAATTAAAATGCATTAAATTATGGAGTAATGCTCAATTTTAATTCTCTGAAAAATGTGCAGAGAAAATAAACAACATGAGAGAAATGGGGTAGGCTAAGGGGTGCTCGGGCAAAGAATTGGGGAGTATTCCCTATAGGGGGCCCGGAGGTGCCGGCCGTAGGGGCAAGGTCGCCGGCCCAAATCCGGCGATGGAGGGTGTGAATTTGGACACGTCTCCCTCACGATTCATATACCCTCGTACATATGTTTGTTTATTTTGTAACTTATCATCTTACGTGTAGTGCACGTGCAAACCCTTGGGTTTCTAAAAGATTACAAGAAAAATTAAATAAAAAGATAATGTGGCTGGGGGATTCGTTCACAGGGGTTACGTCACAGCAGTGCAAGGTTTTACCAATAAGCTACAAGTGCTTTCTTGCTGTTCAAAAGCAAATCAAATACTTATAGTGTACACAGGATTGAAAATACTCTTTGTACATTAACTTTTAAACAATTTTCTATACATTGAAATTGGAGTTGTTACAGAAACGCAGGGCTCCTAGATTATCCACTGTTTCATATTGTTGTTCACATACCTGTGATGATTTTTATCTGCCTGTGATGACTATTATCTGCCTGTGATGTTGATATATATATATATATATTATATTTAGTAGATCCTTCTATATGTTTTGCATCCGCGCTAGTCCTGCCCCCGCTCTGCCGGTAGTTAAGTAACATAACGGTGCATGATGGGGCCCCGTGGTGAATGCGGATGGCATATAAAAGCATGCAATTTTTGTTGTTTCTTCTGTGGCTTGGAAACTTAAAATGATAGGAATGCGTTGTCTGAATAATGCAAGGAAAATAAACCTAAATGATATTGTTGGAACCAATTTTTAAAACTACTCGGTTTTCTTCAAATCTCGTGATTGTATTCTTTTGCTTTGCATAGAAGTATTCGGTAAGGACAATCCCGTACATCATTCTATGAGGGAAGAGCCTTGATCCGTTTGCGGGGAGTTCGCTCTTAAGCAAAGGTTTATGTTACTAGTTTTAAAATGAGGGAAGAGCCTTGATCCCTTCGTGGCCGATTGTTAAGGATTCGTCTCTTCTGGTATTAGGAGTTGATGTCGCGCTATGTTCAGTCGGCTATCACTGGAAATCCGTGGACACGGTGGATGAGATTTATTGGATATAGTTCCATCAAGACAATTATTGTGATCGCAGGTAGACAATTATTGTGATCGCAGGTAGACATATACAGGTATAACAGTTTTACTCGAGATGATAGTATGCTATCTGCTTTGTTTTCATCATTGATGAAGCCCGTAGGATTGTTGCTTGACAACCGGTATTATGATGGTGATCATATATGTGGGAGTTGATTTGTCTATAAGCACATCCTTAAATGTCCCTAGTCGTGGAAGTATCGAGATTGGGCATCGATATTCCGGAGAAAACTAGTGTATACGCTTCTAAACCTCGATGAGGGACGGTGGCCGGTCTCACAAGCCATTAGTGTTGTGTCACATGAGATAGTATACAGGTGCTCACTGGAGGTGAGTACACTGGATGGACTCGCTGAGAACTTTTAGATGGTATTATATCTAACGTCAGATGGAAGTTCTCAGGTGGCATGAGTACAGCTTAGTCCTTTGACCTGAGATCCTCATTTGTCTCGTATGAGTTCCTACAGTACTTTGATTACTACCCTACCACGGCTCAAAGGAATCGTGCAAACGGGTTTTAGTTGGGTACAGTCCCGAGCCACATGGAGGCAGTGGTCGACTGTCAGGGATTCATCTTTCTTGGTATTAGGAGTCAATATCGCGCTGTGTTCAGTTGACTATCACTAGAAATCCATGGCCATGGTGGATGAGATTTACTGATAGTTGATTAGTAGTATCTCTGTTGGTGATGAGTTTGACTCAGAAACGACTTATCGGGTTAGTAGGGGTCTGACGTTATCCACCTCCTAGGCCCGATATGCGATACTCTTTGACGAAGAGACCAGACTGTATGGAGATTGTCACATTCAGGCTTAATAGGGTAAGAACGTACTTGATTGTCGACCCCCTTTTTCGACAAGTACCTGGGTTGCCGTTATGTACAGCCAGTGCCGCTGATGTGCTTATGGTTAAACCCACTGCCACCGTATTGTCGAGTCTTTAGAGTCCCACACAGAGAGTTTTCCCGATTCAGGCAACAGATGTAAGAGCCGTGCGTTGGTACGTGCAGGGTCCGATTAAATACGTGTACGGGATACACGAACTTTAATCGGGCGGTTGACAATACTACGCGACTTAGGATTAATCCGGATTATTAAATTAGGATTTGATTTAATAATTTATATATGTATTTTGATACATATATTTAGTATTATTGTTCACTATTCATTTTCTCTCTTTGGTACTATCCGTATTTTTATACGGATACACGTATATGCAGCGATATATATACCAGGTGAAGTATTCCGTATTTATACGGGAATACTTCTAGAAGATGAACACCTCATATTTGATTTTCCATTTGGAAATTCAAATAGGAAAATGAGGTGGCATGAGCATGTAGAGAGGTATGGCTTAAGTTGATCATTTACGTGCATTTATGGTTGCACTATTTTGAGCATGGTTGCACTATTGCATCATGGTTGTTGTTTTTATGTAGCCATTCTCATTTCTTTTGAAAGAAGATGATTTTTCCCATCTCATGCCTCATGCCCGAAGATCCAAGTGTGAGCAACCATGATCCTCTCCTCCTCCTCTTCTTCTTCTTCTTCTTGCTCTCATTTGAGCATAAATTCTAGAAAGAAAAGTTTAGTGAAATATTCCTACATCACCGACCATCCACAGCTAGCAAGTCTGGATCATCGGTTATAGCCTCCTAAGGTTTTCCTCGGGTGGATTGTCTTCGGCGAGGGTGGTCGATTTTCAAGCGCGATCCCGGCGGCTACGAGCTTGGAGGGGTCTTTCACAATTGGGTGGATACACGACAAAGGTTATAATTTCTCAATCCTTTCACTCCTAGCTACCTGGTTTATGTTATTGGACGGTATCCTGGGTTTTACGGGCGTTCGCTGCTTGCCTAGATTTTTGTTTTCGCTTCCGCCTCGGCCGCTGCTTCCGCGGCACGGGCACTGAAACCCAACATGGTATCAGAGCCACTCCATGAAGCTTAACTAGCTAGTTTGCTCTTATTTAGAGTTTCGATCGACGGAATTATCCGTATCGCATCTGCAATTGCACATTTGCTGTTCGAATTTTAAAGTTGTTCAAATTTTTTTCTTCAGATTCCCTTAAAATTAAGTGCAGGCAATACAAGAGGCCACGAAGAAATTGGAGCACAAGTACCCAATTTTTGGCCGCGGAACCGCCGCCTATCATTGAGTTTGGCCACGGTTCCGCGGTCAACGTGGGGCTATTGTGCCACAAAATTCTTCAAGTGCTCTAGTATATGGAAATGTGATTTTTGGGATATTTGGTTTTGGCCCAGATTTGTTTGAGTACTGGTTTGTACTTAGGGCCAATGCGGAATGTTTTAATCGATCGAAATTTTGAATTCGTGGTTTTCAGTACATTTGTTAGTTTCTGCGACCATGAATATCATAGCGCGGTATAATCCGACTGGTTTCTATATGTACAATCAGACGGGTTTACGAACATGATATTCACGTTGATGTTCTGTGCTGCACTGATGTTATGGATGGATTGTCATGATGGATAGCCTTGTGTACGATGTTAGATGTACAGTTCATATTCATTTGTATATTCATTATTGCGGGGCGAGCATCCGACATATGAGCTGTCGTTTCTTCCAGTTTGTATATTCATTTATTGGGGCATGACCGGGTTAAGCTCGATGTCACCGTTGTATATATATTTTCTTTTCTGTACTAGGATTACCCCGCGGAGGAGTGCTCGAATAGCCGGGTTCTAGAGAGCAAAAGGCCCGTATCTCATGGTGTTGAGACTGAGGTTCCTTACTCTAAAATTGGCGGGCTATTCGCCGTACTCGTAGGGGTATAGGTTCACCTACGAGGGGTGCTCAAGTTACCGGATTTCGTGAAGTGCTGGGTGGTCCATTCATTTTGTTGATTGAGATTGCCTCACTTTGAGGATTGGCGGGTAACTTGCCGCACTCGTAGGGGTTTAGCTTCTTTATTGCACTGGCTATCCATACGACCGGGGAACGTCGCGTCTCATTTATGGCTCAAATAAAACACGGGGCTCCTAAATTATCCGCTATTCCATATTGTTGTTCGTATGCTAGTAATGATTTTTATCTGCTTGTGATGACTATTATCTGCCTACGATGTCGATATATATATTATATATATTTAGTAGATACTTCTATATGTTTTGTATCCGCGCTAGTTTGCTCCCGCTCTGTCGTTAGTTAAGCAAACTAACGGTGCATGACGGGCCCTGTGGCGAATGCGGATGGCATATAAATATCATGTTATTTTGATTGTTTCTTTTATGGCTTGGAAACTTAAAATGATAGGAACGCATTATTTGAATAATGCAAGAAAAATAAACCTAAATGATGTTGTTGGAACCAATTTTAAAACTACTCGGTTTTCTTCAAAACTCATAGACGTATTCTTTTGCTTTGCATAGAGGTATTCGGTTAGGAATATCCCGCATCTTATTCTATAAGGGAAGAGCCTTGATCCCTTCATTGGGAGTTCGCTCTTAAGCAAAAGTTTATGTTACTAGTTTTAAAAAACGGAGCTTAAACCACTCCATTTCAAAGCCACTCGAGTTCCTTTAACGATATCAAATTCATTACGTTAAAGATTTTCGCCAAAAACAAGCTGTAGCCTTCCGTTATTTCAGATTAGTATTGCTTAGTATTCGTGCTACGTATGTTGACTGTGTCAAGGCATAATGTGCGGTAGCTCTGTAATAATTTCTATCGTAAGGATATGTAGATTGGTTAGGACAGCCGTGTAACCATTTTGACTGTATCAAGGGTATTATGCGGGTGGGTTTAATGCAATCAAGATAATGACGGGTTGAACTTGATTAGGACCCTTTGATATGCTGACTGTGTAAAGGTCACTTAGGTCTTAGGGGAAAAAACCAAATCGGGAGTTTCAAACATACGGGAAACTTGTCAAGTTTGCGCATACCTTCTAGAGTGTGGTAATTTTGGTCGGCTTCCGTCAAAATTATCACACGATGAAAGTTGGGTCTCGATTCATACTGATGAGTATGTATTACTCCTCGGGAGATTTTTCACTTCACAATTAACTAACCAATTAGGTGTCTAGAAAGTGTTAACGAGATTACGCCTCTGCGGAAATGGAGTTATTAATTGGGTCCATGCAAAAGCACGAGAGACCTCCTTCGGAGTACCAACACTGGTATGGCTGAACGGTTTAGCGAACTTGTAAAGTGTAAATGATCCCGATTAGTTCTCCTTTTAGGGTTTGAAGGAGAATTCGAGAAAATAGTGGGAGCCATCTATTAGATAAAGTGATAACCAATCTAATCTTTATAGAGTGCACGCTGAGTATTTCTTTTCTCTCTCTCTGGTACAGTGGCCCATGACTTACCCTAAAAACTCATGAATCAAGTAAACCGAACCTTCTTACATCCTTTGGTTTTGGATTGTCATGATTTGCGACAAAGTCGCACATATCCCTGCCACTCCTATTCTACCCTTTGCATTTTTCAGAACACGTCGTATCACTATGATGATCCATATTACTTGGAACGGCCATCGTATAGTTACATACGAACTCGAAGAATTTATTTCAGTTGAGGATGGTCACAGGTTCTGAAGAAATTGAATAAGATTATTCGGTTGACTCTTCCCTTTACCTTCTCTCAGATTGTGAGAGCTCTTTATATTAGGAGAGTACACTTATTACGCTTATTGGATAGTCTTCTTCCAAACCTTAGGCTGGTGCCAAAAGGTAGAGAAAGAAGAAAATCAATTAGCCTAAGGACAGTGTGCAGAAGGTAAGATGTAGAGACATATAAAGAGATTGAAGTAAGGGCAAAGGAAATTGCGGCTACTGTCATGAATCTGGATAATGGAAAAGGCATTATTAGGAATACCTGGCCACCCCAATGAAACATTTTCATGTTTCAGATTTTCTGTGTATTTGTAAAAGAGAACTGTTTTCCCAATTAACTCTGACTCCAGGGTATGTATTTACCGGATTTGGATCTCACATATGTACGGTGTTACAGATAATGAGTAGGAGTAGAATATTGGGAAATGGGCGATTTAAATTTCAATATCAGAATTCGTTGCAGTTGGTGATATTGAATTCAATCGCTTGGATTTGCCTGACGGCAAATGTTTGGTTTCGAATAACCGTTGTTATGCACCAAATTTTAAAATGAAATATCTGTACCTTTATTTTATAAAGTGATATATACATTTTGAAAATTGTGTTTTAAACATTTACCTTTATCAGTTGAGAATAAGATAAGGTGCATTGAATAACGGTGTAAGACATTCTCGACCAAAATACAGTTTTCAATTTACAAACACAGAATTTGAGTTTGTATACTCTTGGGACTTATACATGAAAATGTATGTTGTCCAGTATCCTTCAGGATAAGGGGTTGGCACTCTTACTTTCATTCAGAATTACCTATGAGTTCTCTGGTTTAAGACACGCATTCGTTGTAATGCAGGTCCAAAGATTTTTAGAAGTTTGTAGGTATAAGAATAAAGTAGAGAACCTTACGTTAGATGTATCGGGATTCTTCGAGGTGATCGAAGATGTAGATACTTATACTAGGTATTCCATCATAGTAATATCGAGAACTTGATTCTTTCGCTGGTTTCTCATCCGTAGGTGTGCTCCTTGATGAGTAATATTGTATTACCTTTTTTCCATTAGGTGATATGCACTGGAAATAACTGCACGACTTTTGAATATGGTTCCATCTAAATTAGTTCCTTGATTCCATATGGACATAGAATGGTTATATATCTTGAGATTGTTAAGATATGGAGTTATCATGTTTCTGTTTAAAAGCAGAATCCAGACAAACTCGAGGCATGATTCGGTAATGGCGGTTTGTGGATTATCTCAAGCATTCGCTGGGATTTTGTTTCTATCATTTTCAAGATCAATAGTTATATTGTTCTTGACTCACCATCTTTTTATAAAAGGAATATTTTTGCAAAAGAAACTAGTGGGAGTATGGTAGAATTGGAAGTGATTACAGAACCACAAACGGTTACCGAAAATTTAGTAGAACCTAAGAATTCAATTGGACTTAACAAACCATTAGCCACTCCGCGGATTTTAGTAGGTGACCTCATTCACCCGAGAGATATTTCGGTTTTCTCGTAGACGGTGATAGGGAGGTCGGCATCATGGTGATGATAACCCTATTAGTTATCAGCAGGTCATAAAAAGTGGTAACTTTCATGTGACCAGATACTTCATATCCAAGATGGACTCCACGCACTTCAGCAAATTATGGATTTTGGACTTTGCTAGGTGCTTTTGAAGGGGTGAAGCCCATTAGGAGCAAGTAGATCTTTCAAAATATGTGCATGTGGAAAGGTACTAACCTGATAAGGCTAGATTTGTTGTAAAGAGTTTTTATCAAATACCCGTTGTGAATTGTGATGTGATTTTTACTTCAGTGTTTACGCTGAAGTCAATATGGATATGATTTGGCGCTGATGCAGTTCATGGGTATGATATCTGGCAAGTGGGTGACTATAACGTCTTTCCAAATAGTAATTTGGAAGTGCATGTGTATATGACTCTGCCAGAGGGTTATTGTAGTTAGTGGGAGCAGCGGAAGGTGTGCAAGTTGCTTATGTCTATTCGTAGACTAAAGCAGGAACGGCGGAAACAGATCATCTGTTTTTGATGTGATAGTCAAGATGATTGATTTCATCAAAACAATAGATGAACCTAATAAGAAAGATGTAGGGAGTATTGTCCTGAGATTTGGCTGACATACTCCAGATAAGAAGTGATGTCCATATACTACAATCGATCAAAATTTGGTTGTCACATAATGTTTTCTCCATATTGGATATGGATAATATATCAAGAGTTCTGTTGATTAGATCTATGTCTTTAGATCTATATTTGGGAAGTTTTCCAATCGGGTATTTAGACAGCATTCTAAAAGTGTTTTAGAATGGATGACTCCTGGCGTGGTAGTGTAACCGCAGGTAAAGGAGTCACCCTCTCTAAAGAGATTTCTTCTAGACTAATGAGGAGAGGGACCGACATGAATGATATATCATTTGCTTAAGCAATTGAGTCAATCATGCAATATCTTGTACAGCACCAGATATTGCTTTTTCACTAGTTGCAATAAGCATATATTAATCCAATTTTCGAGAAACAAAGAGAAGCAGTAAAGAACATAAGAGCATGTTCTTGGTATAAGATAACGATAAGCTCCTGTGGGAGGCGGTTATCGGTTCAGATTTCCATGATGACCTAAATGACAGAGATGCTGTTAGAGTTTTATGTTTAGCCTCTTCTGAGAATCAGTATATTGGATAGTGTTCCAATAAAGATACTGAGGTAATAATGGTGCATGATGCCGGTTATAACTCAACAGAGGATAAAGCCCAATAAGTTTGTTTGATGGCGTTGCTCATTTATAAACTTGATCACATCAAGTATTCAGACAAATTCTTGAGGCAGGGTATCGCTCATTGTGGGAGTTTGTTAATCTCCGCGAAGTTGAGATATAGAGAGATGAAGTTGGAACATTATAGCGGATCCACTCACTGAGGCTATTTCTCGAACAAATTATATTTCACAAACATGCTTTGCGAAACTGATTAGTAAGAGAAGTTGGGTATTCGGTAGCACACGAGCTGTGGGTACGCAATACCGCAATTATTGGTCTTAAGTGCAAGTGAGAGATTGTTGGATATATTGCCCTCAAGGCAATTATTGTGATCGCAAGTAGGCGATTATGATAATTGAGGGAGGACCTATACAGGTATAACAGTCTTACTCGAGATGATAGTATGTTATCTGGTTTGTCTTCATCATCGATGAAGCCCATAGGATTGTTGCTTGACAACCAGTATTATGATGGCGATCATATATGTGGGAGATGTCTTGTCCATAAGAACATCCTTAAATATCCCTAGTCGTGGAAGTATCGAGACTGTGCATCGATATTCCGGAGTAGACTAGTGTATACGCTTCTAGACCCCGACGAGGGGCGGTGGCCGGTCTCACAAGCCATTGGTATTGTGTCACCTAAGATAGTATACAGGTGCTCACTGGAGGTGGGTACACTGGATGGACTCGCCGAGAATATCTAGATGGTATTATATCTATCGTCAGATGGAAGTTCTCAGGTGGTATGAGTACAGGTTAGTCTTTTGATCTGAGATCGCCATTTGTCCCGTATGAGTTCCCACTGTACTTTGATTACTACCCTACCACGGTTCAAAAGAATCGTGCAAACAGGTTTTAGTTGGGTACAATCCCGAGCCACATAGAGGCAGTGGTCGACTTTCAGGGATTCATATCTCTTGGTATTAGGAGTCGATGTCATGCTGTGTTCAGTTGGCTATCACCAGAAATCCATGGTCACGGTGGATAAGATTTACTGATAGTTGATTAGTAGTATCTCTGTTAGTGATGAGCTTGACTCAGACACGACTTATCGGGTTAGTAGGGGTCTGACGTTATCCACCCCTAGACCCGATATGCGATACTCTTTGACGAAGAGACAGGACTGTACGGAGATTGTCACATTCAGGCTCAGTAGGGTAAGAACGTACTTGATTGTCGACCTCCCTTTTCGACAAGTACCTGGGTAGCCGTTATGTACAGCCAGTGCCGCTGACGTGCTTATGGTTAAACCCACTGCCACCGTATTGTCGAGTCTTTAGAGTCCCACACATAAGGTTTTCTCGGTTCAGGCGACAGATGTAGGAGCCGTATGTTGGTACGTGCAGGGTCCAATTAAATACGTGTACGGGATACACGGATTTTAATCGGGCGGTTGATAATACTATCTGACTTAGGATTGAGTCGGATTATTAAATCAGGATTTGATTTAATAATTTATATATGTATTTTGATACATATATTTAGTATTATTGTTCACTATTCATTTTCTCTCTTTGGTACTATCCGTATTTTTATACGGATATGCGTATATGCAGCGATACATATACCAAGTGAAGTATTCCGTATTTATACGGGAATACTTCTAGAAGATGGACACCTCATATTTGATTTTCCATTTGGAAATTCAAATAGGAAAATGAGGTGGAAATGAGGTGGTATGAGCACTTAGAGAGGTATGGCTTAGGTTGATCATTTATGTGCATTTATGGTTGCACTATTTTGAGAATGGTTGCACTATTGCATCATGGTTGTTGTTTTTATGTAGCCATTCTCATTTCTTTTGAAAGAAGATGATTTTTCCTATCTCATGCCTCATACCCAAAGTTGCAAGTGTGAGCAACCATGATCCTCTCCTCCTCCTTCTCCTCCTCCTCCTCCTCCTCTTCTTCTTGCTCTCATTTGAGCATGGATTCTAGAGAGAAAAATTTAGTGAAATATTCCTATATCACCGACCATCCACAGCTAGCAAGTCTGGATCATCGGTTAGAGCCTCCCTCGGTTTCCCTCGGGTGGATCGTTTTCGACGAGGGTGGTCGATTTTCAAGCACGATCCCGACGGCTAGGAGCTTAGAGGGGTCTTCCACAATTGGGTGGACACACGACAAAAGTTATAGTTTCTCAACCCTTGCACTCCTAGCTAGCTAGTTTAGGTTATTGGACCGTATCCTGGGTTTTACGGGCGTTCGGTGCTTGCCTAAATTTTTGTTTTCGCTTCCGCCTCAGCCGCGGCTTCCACGGCGCGGGCAGTGAAACCCAACAAAATTTATTGATGGTTGATCCGTAGTATCTTTGTTGGTGATGAGTTTGACTTAGACACGACTTATCGGGTTAGTAAGGGTCGGACGTTATCCACCCCCTAGACCCGATATGCGATACTCTTAGACGAAGAGACCGGACTGTACGGAGATTGTCACATTTAGGCTCAGTAGGGTAAGGACGCACTTGATTGTTGACCCCCTTTTCGGTAAGTACCTGGGTAGCCGTTACATACAGCTAGTGCCGCTGACGTGCTTATAGTTAAACCCACTGCCAGTGTATTACCAAGTCTTTAGAGTCCCACACAGAGGGTTTTCCCGGTTCGGACGATAGATGTAGGAGCCGTACGTTAGTACATGGAGGGATCCGATTAAATACATGTACGGAATATACGGACTTTAATCGGGCGGTTGATAATACTAGCCGGTTTAGGATTAAGTCAGATTATTAAATTAAGTTTTGATTTAATAATTTATATATATATATATATATATATATATATATTAGTATTATTGTTCACTATTCATTTTCTCTCTTTGGTGCTATCCGTATTTTTATACGGATACGCGTATATGTAGCGATATATATATATATCAGGTGAAGTATTCCATATTTATACGAGAATGCTTCTAGAAGAAGAACACTTCATATTTTTTTTCTTTTTAAGAAAAATAAATGGGAAATGAAGTGGCATGAAGCATGCTTGTGATTGTAGAGAGGAATGGCTTGTATTGTGATGTGCATTTATTGTGCACTATTGCTTCATGGTTATTATTTATGTAGCCATTCTCTTTTCTTTTAACACTTGATAATTTTTTCATGCTTCATGCTTCATAGTGGAGAGAAAAAAGACTTCACCGTATTTTCTCTTCTCCTTCTTCTTCTTATTCCTCACTTGAGCTTGAGAAAAAGAGAGAGAAAATTTATTGAGAAATTCCTACATCACCGACCATTCACACCTAGTAAGTTTGGATTATCGGTTAGAGTCTCTTCCGATTTCCCTCAGGCAGATCTTCTTCGGCGAGAGTGGTCAACTTTCAAGCGCGATCCCGGCGGTTACGAGCTTAGAGGGGTCTTTCACAATTGGGTGGACACGCGACAAAAGTTGTAGTTTCTCAACCCTTGCATTTTTATTTTGCTAGTTTAAGGTTTTGGATCATATCCTGGTGTTCACGCGTTCGGTGCCCGCGAAAAGTTTTTGTTTTCGCTTTCGCCTAGGCCACGGCCTCCACGGCGCGGGCACCGAACGCCAACAGAATTTTCGTCAGGATAACCAGACTCTGAGAAGATAGAGTCGAGCTAGAAGGACTTGGACCAGTTCGCTACTCATCCAGACTACTAGCTTCTTCATGCTTTAATTTTTGTATGCCATTGTTTATGCATTTGTGTTTATCATTGTATCTTGTTATTCCATACAGTTGTATTTAAAGTTGAATGTAAATAAAATTACCGTTTCATTTTATTACTCTTGTTATTCTTGTACCTTATTATATTGCTTATTTACTCTTAATGTATTTTCATTGTAAATACGTTGCGGGTTTGCCACGTCACCGTTTTGTTTACTGGGAAGCGGGGCGTGACAAGTTTTGTTGGTGGCCCATGCAGGTCATTTTTGCATGAAGCCTTAAACAATATATCACAAAAATTGTTAGAATCGGCAACTATATATTCCATGCATTTCAAATTTCTTGAATCTATCCTAGCCTGTCTTTTTTATCAAGGTGATAGATTCTCAAGACAACACCAGCACCAATGTCAATGGAAACACACCACCGTCTACCTTACCTCTCCCTACCATTGCTGAACTAATCAACGAACAGACGGGGCTTCTGCAAGCCATCAAAAGCCTTCTGGACGACAGCAGCAACTGACTTCTATCCTTATGAACTGCCCCGAAACCGAAGCACCTAGAGTAAAGTAATTTCGGGCGTTGCGTCTAAAGAACTTCTCAGGCAAAGAGAGTCCTCTTAAGGCTGAAGAATGGACCCAAAATATTGAGGATGCCCTTACAGTAGCATAGGTACCAGACATAGCTTGGGTCCGTGTGGCAAAACTTCAGTTCATGGACAATGCAAGAGTCTGGTGGAAGGCTAAGAAAAGCCGTCTTGCACAACCAATAGAGTGGAAGACTTCCGCGACCTATTCGATGCGAAGTTTTTCTCCGAAACTGCCCATTTTGACATCGAACAACAGTTCATCCACTTGCAATAAGGCTCTATGTGGGAAAATCAGTGGATGAATATGATGCCGAATCATCATGTTTAACAGGTAAAGAACTCATCCCAAATTCTGTTCCATAAAACACATAACTATTCTGACATCAACATTATATCAGGTTTGTGGCACACCTGATCCCTATCGATAAGATTCGGGTTTGACGATTCCAACAGGGCTTAGATCCGGAGATTCAAGCGGCTTTAGCCACAGGCGACTATCCGACTTCCAAAATTCTGTGACATGAGCACCCCTCTGCGAGTCAATCCTATACACCCTACGAGTGCGGCGAGTGGCCCACCAATTCTAGAGTAAGACATCCTGGTCTCAACGCCATAAGATGTTAGCCCATTGTCATCTAGAACCTGGTTACTCGAGCACTCCGCCACAGGATAAACCTAGCACCGGAGAAGAATACCTGAATATACAACGGTGACTATGTCCGCAATCTGGACGCGCCCTAAAGAATAATATAAGCCGCAATGACGGCAATCCACGTGTCGGATGCTCGCCACGTAATACAAATATACATTACATCATAGAGCTATCTAATTCTACATACACCGGGCTATCCATCGCAACAATCCAACAAAACCATAATCACAGAGCAACACAGAATATTAATGCGAGTATCAATTTCATAACCCCGTCTAATTAATACCTATAGCAATTTGACGATGTTTTATCAAACGTTATGATACTCACGGTCATAGAACAAGCACGCATCAAATCCGTAACCAAACTATCACTAACCCACAAAGTTATACGTTCGAAATTCCAAACAATTTGAACTTCAACTTGATGCGCTGAAGCGCACTCATACTTGGGATCTTGCAAACCGACGCATCAAAAATCTCTCATTTTTGCACGAAAACGAAACCCGTTAAACCCCAACCCCCCTCCACACACACACACACGATTTGAGCCTTGATTCAACCCCGAAATGGAGCTGAATCAATGGCGGAATCGGCCCTGAAACAGGGCTGGAACAGCCCTGGAACAGGGCTGATCTGGGCCGATTCCAGCCCCCGTTTCGGGGCTGTTTCGGCCTTGGTTTGGCCCTGTTTCGAGGCCGAACTAAGTACAAATCGGATGGGTATTTGGTTATTATGTGCCTACACGAAATTTAAGGTCCGAACCAAGAATTCGGTGGCTCTAACACAACAAAAAGAGACCTTTTCATGCAAGTTTTCAAAACAAGGTTTTACTAAAATGGGTTAATGAATTATTTTGACTACAAGATATCAAGTTTAATTCTTTAGTTTGGCTTTGATACCATGTTAGGAGACATTGAGCTCACTACTATAATTTTAGAACAAGCAAAACTAGGTTTTAAAATTTTCTAGTAATCTCAAGTCTATGACTCTATATAAACTAGGATACTAGCTAAAGAATTAAACATGTAAAAATAAACCAAGAGTTTTCATTCAAGATTAGAAACATACAACCTTTGTAGTATCTTTATTTGCTCCAATTGGGTTGGATTCTATTGTAGACTCCTTGAAGATGCATGGAATATGCTTGCAAGCCTACCTTCTCCATCGAATATGATCCACCTTGAAAGCTCAAGAACTTTTGCTCCAATCTCAAGTTGAGATAATCTAAGTAGTTAGATTGCTAAACTGACTAATTAGGAGTTGTAATTTCTTCTTCACTATAATTTTTCTCTCATTTAACCCTTTTTTCTAATTTATTTTCTCGTTTTAGAGGAGGGAGATGAGAGCTTCATGGCTAAAGAGTGAAAGAACTAGAGAAAATGAATTAGTTAACCATTTTCTTAAAAAGAAAATGGTTACTAATAAAAACATTCTCTGCAAAATCCTAGCCATACGATTTAATCAAGCTACCAAGTGTCCACACTCTTCTCTTCCCTCCACATGTCACTCTAAAGAGTGAGACAAAGGTTATGTTATTCTTTTAGAATAACATAAGCTAAAGAAAATAAAAGAAAAAGAATAAACAAAATTTATATATATATATATATATATATATATATATATATAGAGAGAGAGAGAGAGAGAGAATAATGGAGGAAAGAGGCCATATGAGGGAATTTCCTCCTATGGCGTCGAAAAGGTACGTCATCCGTCATGTTTTCCGACAATCGGAATCCATCATCTTTATTGTTATCATCTAAGATGTGGGTACGCCAAATTTCATGTGATTCTACAACTTTTTCACCGTTGATTTAGCAATGTAAAAAGTTTTATTGTCGGTAAACCGTTAATTTTGAACCCACTAATTCAACGGTGAAAAAGTTGTAGAATCGCATGAAATTTAGCGTACCCATACCTTAGATGATAACGATGAAGATGATGGGTGCCGATCGTCGGAAAACACGACCAAGGACGTACTTTTTCGACGCCATAGGAGGAAATTCCCTCATATGGTTTCTTTCCTCCATTATCCTCATATATATATATATATATATATATATATATATATATATATATATATATATATATATCATACTAAATACATATATTTGTAATTGTTATCCAAGATATTTAAAATACATAAAAGAGAGATTAATTCTTAGTGATATAATACTAGTAAATACATATGCGATGTATATATGTATTAAATATTAAATCGACACCCGATTTAATATCCGTCTTTCCAAAAAGATCGGCTAGTATTACAACCGTCTGATTACCGTCAGTGTATAAAATACAATAGTTTTAATCGAACCCTGGCGCGTACAAAGGTACCGCAACTACAATATTTTGCCATAGCCGGAAACCCTCTGTGTGGGACTCTAAACACTCGACAATACGCTGACAGTGGGTTTAACCATAAGCACGTCAGCGGCACTAGCTGTACGTAAAGACTATCAAGCTATTATCGAAAAATAGATCAACAAGCAAGTTAGTCTGAAACCCTACTGAGCCTATCAGTGACATGTACCATACAGTCTGGTCTGTTCGTCTGAGACTGTCGCATATCGAGTCTAGAAGGGTGGTAAACGTTAGACTTCTAATAACGCAATAAGTCGTGCCGATATCAAGCTCATCACCATCCGAGAAATTACTGATCCAAATCAGTAAATCTCAGCTGCCTGACCAGATCTTATGGTGATGGCCAACTGGGCACAGCGCGACATCAACCCCCAATACTGGGAGAGACGAACCCCCGCAATCTGCTCACTGCCTCCATGTGGATCGGGACTGTACCCAATTAAAACCTGTTTGCACGACTCCCTTGAGCCGTGGTAGGATAATAATTAAAGCACGGTGAGAACTCACACAATACAAATGACGATCTTGGGTTGACAGACTAACCTGTACTAATGCCACCAGAGACCTGCTAACTGACGATAGGTATAATACCATCTAGTATGATCTCGGTAAGTCCGTCCAGTGTAACTCATAACCCAACGAGCACCTGTACACAATCTTGGTGATCGACTGTCACGCCCCGCTTCCCAGAGTACGCTAAATTGGGCACGTGACATAGCCAACCATGCTACCTGTGGGTAGGAAGTATCCATCCACAGTCACATTACGGCTGTAGAGATATCAAGAACAAAATAAAACTATCTAAAACATGCCCATAAGCCAAGATAACATGAGTCAAGAATAATAAAAGTGCGGAAGCAAAAGATCCAATACAAGTAACTGGAATGTACGTCCCATAATGCGGGCTCACATCAGGAATAAACTGCAGAAAAATAAAAGAGCTAGCTACTACTGAAACCTCACAGCTCAGCCTGCTGGCTGAAGTACTCCTGCTCGGACTCAGCAACGGTACAGAATCTGGGCCATGCAAAACCCAGACGTCAGCGCGTCATGTCATCATGTAAATAAATACAAACAGGGTAACAGGCAATGCAATTATAATCATGAATGAAAAGCAGGTGTAACAGTAATGTAAATCAGGGCAGTGAAGGGTAGTGTGCAGTGGGTAAACTAAACTGTTCTATTGGGTTATCTATTCTAAAGTCTTTGAAATCAATTTGATAAATCATCGATATAACTCAATAGTATCCCGTGCATGCCCGGGACCACGGTCTACAGACTCTCGGGCTAAAACCGAGACGTGCCGCTAGGCACTAACAGGAAAGGAGTACAGACCAACGAAGTCAGCAGCATCGTCACGAGGCGGGCCTAGCCTCTAAAACTGATCAGTATAAGCGAGCAACTGTCGAGTTACAAGTCAGGATTTCATTATTGATTTCCCCATGCCCCCAAGTTATATGTGTCAAGTCAGGTATTCCGTAATCAAGGACTAATGCCAACACAAGATCAGGTAAGAGCAGATTTGTCTATATAGACAACAGGAACGGTCCGTGAGGACTACATGTCAGGTTTGTTGGCATTAGACACAAGATTAGATAACGGGTCAAGTCATGGTACATCAGGTCGAGTCAAGTAGTATGTGTGTAGCGAGTCATAACAGGGTGTAAAGGATACATGTGGGTACTCGTAAACAGCTAGCATAATCATGGTTATAAATAATCAAGCATGGTTATCAACAACACAATTTAAGCAATAAGTTAAGCAATAAAGCAGATTTAATTAATTAGCTGTACAGTTATCAGTTTATGTTTCAGAGATGGTTTCCACATTATACGAATACAGTATGACAATTATGGTCGTTAAATCATGTTAACAATTATTAAAAAATTCCAGGGATGCAATGATCTATAAATAGGTTCAATGGATGGAATCACAGCTAAAACTGGTCTAAATGCATACGAGTGTCCGATGGAGTAAAACTATAGGAAAAATACCATAGGCTATGTCAATAGTTAAAATGTGATTAAAACATTTGATTGTGGTTATTTGGTTTAATGAAGTAAATGCGAACGGTAGGTTTCAATTCTGGAAACTAAAATGATATATCGTACCATCTAACACGAACAAAAGAAAATCATGGTACTAAAGTTAAACTACGGATTTAGAATGCCATCAATGTATATGTAAAATATTAATTAGCATGTAGCAAGGTTTACTTGTCTCGATGGGTCGCGGAACGGAAAACGGAACGTTACGCGTCGGCGGAGAAAAATCGCGACGCGCGCACGGTTCACGGAATGAACCCAAACGACGAACAGTGGAGTCACACGGGTCGCAGGTCCACGTTGGGTCATCGGGAAACATCGCCGGCACGGTCGGATTCCGGCAAAGCACAAAAACAGTGAACACTAAACGATACAAGAATGCATGAAAGAAAAAGAAGGGAAGAATAAGAAGAAAGAAGAGAAGGAAGAATGAGGAGGTGGTGCTCATGTTGATCTGTAGAGGGGTTGTGATCGTCGACTACGTCGACAGAGCTCCGGCGAACAATCTATAGGGACAGCGACCAATCCACAGATCAGAAAAAGAGAATAAGAAAAGAGAAGAAGGAAGAAAATAAGAAGAAAGAAGAAGAGGAGAGGGAAGCTATGCTCACAGAGGGGTGCACGAGGGCCAGGGGCACGGATCAAGATCACCGGCGGCGATCCCACGGTGAACAGCAGTGTGCAGGGGGCGCGGTTGCTTGGTGCAGGGTGTTGGGGAGAGATGGGAGGAGGAAGGGGAGAAGGTAGAGGTGACGGGGGTGAGCTGTGGCGTGGAACGGTGACGATGGCGTCGTCGCGAGGGCCACGGCGAGAGGAGGAAGGCGGCTAGGGTTTTTCTGGGATGGGTTCAAAGAAAGGAGACACGGGGTTTTTTAAAATGAAGAAGAAGGGAAAACGTGAAGGGAGGTGACCGTAAGCGAGGCGCGGTGACGAGATTCGAGGAACCTACAGTATTCACGAGATCTGTGAGAAAGTGTGCGAGAGGAGAGAGAGAAAGAGAGAGAGAGAGGGGGGGGTGAGAGAAAGAGAAAGGGAAAGGAGAGAGAGGGAGACGTGGGGCCCGGGGCTTTTGAAGAGAATTCTCTGATTGGCTGGAGAAATGATAGAAAGAGGGAGAAAGAATTTGGCGGGGCCGCGATAAAAGAGATGAAGGGTTTTGATTGCGTGAGGGTAACAGTTAGGGAAAAATAAAAGATGCACTGCATTAGAAATAAAGTCTCGCTGGCAAAAAAATTTATAATAGTCTCTGAAAATATTTTGTCTGTTTTAAAAGATTTAAATAAATAGGATTTGGCGAGATGCAAAACATTTCCGAAATGCGTCCGGGTCGGGTCCAAAAATTTGAATTCGAACAATGAAAATTATTGGCGGGTTCCAAAATTTAAAATGAAGGATTTTATAATTAGAAAGCATACCCCCAAAAACGGACGCACGCACGTGCGCGTAGACGTCCAAACACATCCGTTTCACTGAACGGGACGAGAACACGATGCAAGGACGCTACCATAGGGTTAGGTGTGTCGAGCAGGCCATGACAAGTATTTTTAATTTATTTTAAAAGACTTAAATTGTTATATGCAAGAATTTGAATTGTCAGGTAAATTACAACTAGCAACAGTCAAGTAAGATCAATAAAATAAATACCACACACCATACATACGGTAACTGAAATTTGTAGTATTGGACTCGGTTGTTACATCGACTAATACCAACGGCTGTGAGACCGGCCATCACCCCTCGTCGGGGTCAAGAAACGTATACACTAGTTTGCTCTGGAATATCGATGCCTAGTCTCGATATTCCCACGACTAGGGACATTTAAGAATGTGCTTATAGACTACCCAGTTCTCACAAGTGTGGTCACCGCGATAACCCTGGTAGTCAAGTATAAATCCTATGGGCTCTATCAATATGTAATAGTGATATGCAATACCCTACAAGACATGTACATGATGATAAAGTCAAACCAGATAGTATACTATCATTTCGAGTAAGACTGTTCTATCCGTATAAGTCCACCCTCAATTATCGTAATCGCATGCCTGCGAATACAATAATTGTCTCGAAGGCACTATATCCAACATTGCCTAATGCAACCAATTTTGATTTTCGCTTATTTTAAATTTTTTTGTTCAAATAAATATATTAGTGCAGATAAACTATTGAAAAGAAGAAGAAAAGATAGTTTGAAAAGGGGAAAAAGAATGGATGCTCTGCAACAAATAATAGCAGGGGTGCTCTGCTCTAATCCTGACCACAAATCCTACGTGTTTTGTACGTGAGATACACCAATATCAAAGACCCCCTGTTTGACACAAATCTCGACCGTTGGTTTCAATTTTGGATGAATCTGAACCATTCCTTGCAATAGCATATGTGCTATTTTGCTGCTCATAGCAGCCACTCCGAATCCTTAAAGGATGCCCAAGGATTATATAAAACTACTAGGATTATTGTGAATCATTTTATAAAAAAAATTAACCATATCCACAATGGAAGTTTTAATCTTCTATAATTTTTTTGAATTCAAATTAAAAATATAAAGCATAATTTTTATTTGAACTTGAGCATCGCACGTTCAAGATACTAGTATTTATGTATTTCATACGTGCAAAAATACGATGACATGGACCGTCTAAGAATTAAGGCTTTTTCTCAATTTTTTCCGAATATTTTATTCTAATTAACTGTGACGGCGCCACCTGTCCCCACCTCTTTTCCTTTATAATAGTAAAGAAACAAGATAATATGGGGATATTTTCTAATTTGGGATTGAAACAATTTAAAGAGTGTGACAAATTGGCATTTTATAAAGGACCAGGGCCTTAACGCATTATATATGGATAGGATCAATTTAATGGAGTAAGAGCTTAAACCGAGATGTCGTTGTGTGCAAACTGACAAAATTTGCAAAATATGTACATTTGCGGCTAAAAAGACAACAAGTGCAATTTTTGGAATCATACCATAGCCTAATTTGATAACACAATTGAGCTGTTCATTCGCTGTCTCTGTTTTGGTTTATGGTGTGGACTTTGGAACAAATCTTGGACCAGCCTGGAAGATGCCTTTTGGACAAATATCCAAATAAAGATTTGTTATGTGATGAATTTGAAAATCCAACTCGAAAGACGGCTGACGGTATCCATGCTAAGTACAATATCAACTACAGTTACACGAAGATAATTTATATTCTAACAGTCTTGATCAAATTCAGCGCAAGATGTACATAAGCTTGGTGGACCCATGCCTCAAAATCGCTCTCACTGAAGATGCTGAGAAAGAAGAGTATGCTACTGAGAAGCGTCTTGGAAATAAGTGGCCGTGCAGACTTGATTTTGTTGGAGGCAAATACCGATGATTCAAAAAAGGATTCTAAATGGATATTTGTAGGGATTTACGTATTTTCGAAAAGCTAGACTACTAATAAAAATGAAGATGAGTTACGGATGAGCCGTTGACTGTGATACCGTTATAACGAATATCAACTCAGTCATTTCATAATGAGACATAATATAATGAAACCTAAATCAACTCGGTCTTTTTTCCATGGCTCGACACATATGACCGATACATCGAATATTTTAATCTTATAGAAGGTGTCAATAACTCCTCAAACTAAGGAGATTGAACCCGCTTAAAACTTTCTAACTCTTCATAAAAATTAAAGTAGCAAATTCATCCAAATGTGGCCAAAATTTGAAAATAAACAATGCACCTTATATATAAAGATATTTGATTAATTAATATCAGCCATGGAATGAAACATATTACAAAAGTGACATTTGCGTTTGTTAACTTATATGAAGAAAAAGGCCACATTCATATTATATGCAACTTATTGGTAAGTGCATTGTTAATTTGTTATCTTAGTTTTAAACAAATGAAAAGGTGCCTCTCAGCTTTAATGTTACAGATTCGATGTTGCACGTGTGTGTTGCGTATGAGGACAAATCTTCATGGCCTCTTCATGCATCTGCCAACCCCACTCCTGTCCAATTTTATGAAATTTTGTATATCACATATTTCTTGATAGGATAAACATAAAATATTTTTCTGGATATAAAGACATATACACGGACTGCTGTTAAGTTCAGATAACCGGAGCCGTAATAATGCCATGTTGGGCTTTTATTTTGGAGTTCAAAATACTCCGCTTATCTAACATCCAAAGTTGAGCGAAGCCGGATTTTACTAAACTCTAATCCAACCAGAGTTTTCTAAACCCTAGAATTTATGGAGAAAACACCGATTTTGGAGTTTATGTTACTCAGAACGACATTTTAGAGTTCAACCCTCCCCCCCCGCCCCCCCCAAAAAAAAATACCCATCAAAATTAAGATTTTAAAATGAAGGTAGGGCCTTGTAAACTAGAGTTTGCATAGTCTCTACCTCCAATAAGAGTTAATCTTGAAATTTTCTTCACTCTGTATATGGGCAAATCCAAATGGAGAAGAGAGAGGGCAAGTATCCTCACATAATTTTTTTTTTGAGAAGAATGTTGTATTTTGTTGCTTGATTCTTGAGCATAGAGTAAAAGGATACGTTAGCAGGTAGAATCGGCTCTCTTGTACGAGCAATCCACTCTATTATTGGAGGCATACGAGGTACGAACGTTTACTCTTTCCGGTGTTAGTTAGGCTAGCGACTGCATACTGATTCAGCGCTGGGATGTGCACGACAGTGTGGGCATTCAAATGACCCTTATCTGGAGATATGGATGAGCCCAAAACTCGGCGAGTTTTGGGCGTAATGTAATTGCCCCACATTCCATTATATAGATAACTGTTGTGAAGCCAGATTACGGATCTCACAAATTCGGGCTGGGACTCGATCTTACTGATTAGGATCTAGGCACATTTGGAATGTAGCTATCGAGTACATCGCGAGACGATAGGACCTGAAATCTGTATGGTACAAATTTGACCTGGTGCCCTCGTAACAAAGAAGTAGCACCATAGCGCATTTTCCATATGACGTGTGCTAGTGTCCTAAAGGAGGCTCACGGATCGATCCGATCTTCCTGACCGTGTGAGCTCTCACTGATCGGTATTATGTTGAGAATGACCTGATCAACCGTACCCTTAGTGATATTGACTGTCAAGGAGGAATAGACATGAGCGTCCGCTACTTTGGCTGCTATCACAATAGTAAGATGATTACCAAATCGTATAGAGTGGGCAGTGTCAGAAAAGCATGTGGGTGGTGGACCCAACTTGACGAGTCGAGAGGATGATCAATCAGACATGTCTTCTTGAGTGCGCTACGTAAACAACTCTTACATGAGCCTATGAGGCAGCATTAGAGTGTGGTGAATCAAAGGATTACCTTGGTGGTTGAATATGCTCTGTGATGGATTGGAGGTATTTAAGGAGACATCACTTGCTGATTGGATTTGGGGTGCACGATATCCGAGTTTTGGATGATATTGTTTGCTCATAAGGAGATCCTTATGTCAGTTTTAACGGATCTGGTTGCAAGACTACCCGCTTGCAGGTATCTATGGTCACACGGTGGTACTAGCATTGTATGGATAGAATTGATACAGAAAGAACTTATGGAACTGAGCAGATATGACGGCATCTACTTAGATTGTACGAGTGGGAGTATGTTGGCATTCGGGTTGTGGGCCCAACTTGAAACCTGCTCAATCGAATGGACAAGTCATAAGGTCGGTGACCCAACCCAAGTCATACCCTATAGAGCTGAGCCATGGGGCTCGGGCTCATGAGGCGGCGACTAAGGGTTGAGGTCAAACCTTCTAAAGGTTTGGGCTCGACCTCGTCCTAACCGACCATTTTGTCCTTCTATCTATATATACAATAGATAGAGGTTAGGCTTTGTAACTAATGGAACTATGGATGGACACATACATTAAGAGAGAAATATATGAGAGTATGCAACCTATGGAGAACTAGGGTTTCCTTGATTCTTGGCCATCTTCCTCAAAGTCTCTAGGAGCCACGATAGATTAGGAGACTTTCTGAGTAATACCGTGATTGTTCCCCGCACGACCATCTGAAGAAGAAGAGATGCATATGAAGAACGGATTAACAGTCCGACAGTTTTTAGGTGATCTACTACCCTGCAGCTACGCAGATCTTAGTCTTGTAGGACACTAATTGATTATATGATTCCGTTGTTATATGAGATCTCCTTGTATATTCGGATCTCGATTTTTGATCTAGGATCTAGGGATCACTCCACCCTAGTCCTGCGTTAACATATATTATATATATTTTTACTAATGTGTGCCTCAGCTGATAAGTTGCCTTAATTCATAGTAAAAGTTTATTTCTCTACATTCGCATTAATTTTGAAATTTTATTTAACGGGATACAGAATCATTTGGGTTTGTAAAAAGAAAAGTTATTGTCTCGTATTAATTTTTTTTTACCTAAGCAAGTTTAGTCCAGCATCTTGAGTCGTTTTAAATAAAATATGTTTTTCATAGATTACTTTTGGGACAACAAAGACCAACACTATATTACGAACCTTAAAAATAATATTATGAACAACATTATTTTAATATGGAATTAAATTGATTATAAATCTTCAATTCGTATGACAATTTTAGATATCACATAATTAGACTTTTTAATAAACTTGTTATTTAAAACTGTTTCCTTCAACCTTCATGATAACTTCTTGGTTATGATGCGAGTGCCAGGCTAGCTAGCTTCTTTCCAAGAAACATGAAATCAGTTTTGCTTCTTTAAATTAGGTAGAATCATAATCATATTCCTCAAATGAAAATGTTGACATAGATTAGACCCAAGCTTTGATAAATACATTGTAATCGCATTTATAGAAAATTAGAAGTAGACATCGGAAACAAATACACTGCTACTTTTAGAAATGATTTGGGAGGCCTGATAAGTGCTCTAGCTTTCAGAGGAAGTGATAAAATATAATTTATACTATCACACTCGATATGTTGAAGATGGTCAGAACCGTTCATATTGCATTGGCTATTTTCAGTTAAAGGGTTATATCACCACGATCGATCACAACAACTTTTTTCGTGATTGACAGTAGCGGAAAACAAGAACGTTGGGTTCCCTGAGGATTGGAAAAAATCTACTCTAGAAGGGCTTGCACTGTGCAAGCCCCTCTAAAGCCTTGGATAGGCTCCCCTTGCATGTGGGGGGAGCCCATCCAAGGGTTATGCAAGGGTTTGCACCATGCAAGCCCTTGCATAATAGATTTTTCCGAGAATTGGGTGGGGGAAATTAACATGTCCCCTCCTCCCAAAACAACAACAACAGTATTAAATAAATAAAAACTGAAAACTTACATTGTGCGACATCGTTACGGTTTAATGCAGTAACATAATAATCTATCTATTATATCTAGGCCGATTTCACCTATAAATGCATAAGCATCATTAATGTAATATGACATAATAGCTTTAGGCATTCACCATCATAACATGTTGAAGATATGCAACAAACTACAAGTAAATATACACCAATGAGCTATAGCTCAGTTGGTATATGCACTTCCCCACTTGGCAAAGAAGAGTGCGGGTTTCGAATCCCAGAAACCTCTGGATGGGAAGTGGTCACAAATTAATGCTTTCGGGGCAAATACGTGAGTCCTCTTAGTGCGTTTGTATGTGTGTGTTGTGTGTGTTGTCTAGGACTTAGGGCCCGGTGCCAAACAAGTAAATACATACGGCCATCCTGAATAGAAACTTGAGCCTGCATACTTTGTACAATTTGGAAAGAGCCTGAATTAACTTATCACACAAAAACTAGCAAACCTCAATAGGAAACCCAGTTGTAAATCCAGGAAAATACATAAGTCCAGTCCTACTGGGCTATCTGTGAATTGTTTAGGCCTAAGGACGACGTTCCAAAATTACGATTTCGATTAAACTAAAATAAAACCACGGTCTGCATGTGTGCAAACCATGATTTCTTAATATTAGGGTTTCATAAAGTTTAGAGCCGTTGTATAACACAGTTTATGAAACCAAGATTTTGTCTAATTTAACTTATTTTTAATGGTGAGAGAGAGAGAGAGAGAATAAAAAGAGACAACACGAAACTTTCCGAAACTCTATACTTTTGGAGTTTAGAAAAATATGGTATTAAGCCTTTGAAACTTTTTAAAACCACGGTTTGAGAAATTTCATTTTGGTTGCTTTTTTTTTTTGCAACAGTCGTAGGCATTTGTGTGTTGGTGGGGGTGGGCCTCCAGGCCCATAACCAATGCAAGTGGGAGTTTCGAAATCAAGACATCTCCCTTCAAATGAGAGAGTCTCGTTGTCGCTCGAGCAAAGGCTCTTTAGCATTTCAGTTACAAATTTTAGAGTTTTTCTGAAGACCTCATGAAACCACGGTTTCAGAAATTGTAACAGTGTTGCCAAACTAGGACATATTAGTTCCTATTTTAAGAAATAAAAACTAGGACATTTTAGTTCCTATCTTATCGATGACAAACAATAACTCGACGCAAACACAATAAGACAACATATTAAAATTCAAAATGTGCCGTCAAATAAATTGGAAAAAGGAAGAATATTATCCAAGATTAAAGAACAAAGATAATTTTCGTTAATGATAATTTTTGTTTTAATCATCAGTCCTTTTCCTCAAAACAATATCGTAATCTAGCATCTTTGTGCTCAAACCTATGCGAGCCTTTCACATACAGTACCAAACATAATTGGAAGAGCCTATGCATACATAGAAGAAGAATGAATCTCTAAAGAGTTGAGAAAGCTACCTGAGACTAAAGCTGGCATATTCAATTTAATCAAACAACTCGCCTCGCAACTCATAATTAGCATATATTGAACTATTGATCATATAATAAGTCCCGGATCATAACCAATTTAATTCAAACATCCATTTAATAATACACTAATCTTCCTCTACTGTATATAAAAAAGTTCAAATAGTACCAAGAAAAGCAAAATCTTTACTATTAAAGCAAAAGAAGAGCGTGTCTTAAGATCTTAAGATCGTTATTGTCAATTTGATTTTTCAAGTTGAGATCTTATCAAACTCAAAACTACTGAAATTTTTTGTCAATGATTTTAAAATTTACACGTGCATCGCACGTACGGAACTCTAATAACAACCGTCATGGGCAAAAGCTTACAAAAAGATAAAGATAAAGTGTTTGTGCACAACCACCTCTATAACAGGTTCAACACATGTATAAAAATTCGCAATTTTCAAAAAATAACAGATACAAAATACAAGATCAAGACCCTCTATGATACTCTCTATCCCTCATCACACGTGGAAACACCGCCCGAAAGAACCGGCCTCATGTTTTACACCAATTTCCCCACTAATTTCCCCCCTTAATATTTCCTAATTTTAATTTTTTTTTCACTAACAAGGAGTCAAGACATTGAGCAAACAAACCCTAACATTCACCAAATTCCTAAACAACCTCTCACATCCCCTTGCCACCGCCCCAATGTTGAAATTATAAAGAAATACTTCAGATTAGACGTCTGACGAAGGGAGAGACAGACGTCTGGATGTGCACAAAAGAGCATGTCAGAACACCAGAGCAACTGCAAACGTCTGAAGGCCATCGAAGCACACGTTTGCAGAAGCTGTAAGTCGATGTCACACACCCCACATGGTTTGTGGAGATGCGGAATTTACAAAAAACGATTTTAAGACAAGTAATATCGACTAAACCTCCAAGATCGTTCAGAAACCCTAACCAGCAAAACACATAGAGGTTCTAAACTACTATGATAGTGGTTTATACCTCTAAAATATAAGTCCTTCGGGTCTTCTTCTCTTCTTCTTGAGCTCCTAGAAAGTGCGGATCAAGCTCGGTCGTCGGCCTTCTCGTGTCGAAGACGATCCACCCGAGAGTCTATGGTTCAAGCTCCAATCTCAAGAATGAGGAAACTAAAGTACTTAGTTTGCTAATCTAAATAGTTTAGGAGATGTAGAGAGTTAATTGGACTAATTTATCTCAAAGAACCTAGGATTCACAACACATATGAGGGTTAGGCTTTGAGGAAGAAAGATGAGAGCAATGGAGAGAGAGTACAAAGTGTAGAATGATGATAGAATAATCCAAGTGAAGAATGGCTAAGTCTTTTACAAAATCAAGCATGCAATATTTTTCCATAGAAAAATGTAACCATGCTCGAATAGTAAAGTCAAATGAATAAACAAAAGAATTACCCATGCTTCAAACTATGCCACAAATATCTCCATTTTCCACCTCATTATCTATTTACCAAAAATAGATATATCCAAAATGAGGTGTCCCCTTCGAGAAGCACTTCTTGTAAAATTACAAGAATGCTCTCACTGTATATACATACCCGAATTCGTACTACAAAAAATACGAATACAAAGAGATAAAGATAATCCAATAATATAACACTAGAATGCGGCTTAATCTTAAGCCCACTAGTATTATCCGTCCGGACAACATCCGTGCATCTAGTACACGTATGTGATTAAAACCCTGCACGTAAAACCATACGACCTCTACATCGTTTCGCCTGAACTAGGAAAATCCTCTGTGTGGGACTCTAAAGACTCGACAGTACCCTGGTAGTGGGTTTAACCACAAGTCCGTCAGTGGCACTAGCTGTACGTAACGGCTACCCAGATACCTGTCGAAAAGAAGCCCGACGAGCGAACTCATCCGAACCCCTACTGAGCATGTCCGTGACAATCTCCGTACAGTCCGATTTGTTCGTCTAAGAGTATCGCATATCGGGCCTAGGGGGTGGTAAACGTCAGACCCCTAATAGCGCAATAAGTCGTGTCGGTGTAGAGCCCAATACACCATGAGAAACTACTGGTGTACCTACCAGTAAATCTCACTTGCCCTGGCCAGGGGCTTTGTGTATTGGCTAACCGTACACAGCGCGATATCAACTCCCAATACCAGGAGAGACGAATCCCTTCTATCCCCTACCGCCTCTAAGTGTTTCGGGACTGCACCCAACTACTATCTATTTGCACGACTCATTTGAGCCGTGGTAGGGTAGCAATCTAAGTACAGTGGGAACACACTTGAGATGAATAGTGATGTCAAGTCAACGGACTAATTTGTACTCATGTCACTAGGGAACTGCTAACTGACGATAGGTATAATACTAACCAGCAGTTCCCAGCGAGTCTGTCCAGTGTAACTCATAACCCAATGAGCACATGTGTACTATCTTTGGTACCGTATACCAATGGCTGCGGGACATACCATCTCCCAAGATTGGGATAAGAAGCTTATACACTAGTTTACTCTGGAGTATTGATGCCTTGTTTCAATAATTCTACGATTAGGGACAAGTTTAAGGATGTGCTTATAGACTACCCAGCCCCGACTTGTGTGACTGCCATCATAATGCTGGTAGTCAAGAAAAGATCTTAAGGACTCTATCAACATGTATTAGCGATATGTTAAAAAAACATTTACACATGTTAAGATAGAATCAAACCAGATAGCATACTATCATATTGAGCACGACTGCTACTATATCTGTGCATATCCCATGCTTCCAAAATGTAATACCGCCTCAATAATGGCCTCTAGGGCATATATAACTAATAATCTCCCACATGCACTAAGGCCATATATTGGCATATCGCAGACCTAGCATCTCGAATAGCCTCTCGAACTGCGTCTGAGGGATGGCCTTTGTGAGTGGATCTGCAGTGTTGTTCTCCGTGTTTACTCTCCGCACCTCGATCTCCTGGCGATCCACGATCTCCCTGATCAGGTGATACCGCCTCAAGATATGTCTGGACTTCTGACGAGACCTTGGTTCCTTCGCTAAAGCTATAGCCCCGTTGTTGTCACAACACAAAGGTATTGGATCAACAATGGACGGAACCACTTGAAGTTCTGTAATGGACTTCCTCATCCAGACTGCTTCTTTCACGGCGTCACCTGCAGCGATATACTCTGCCTCCATCGTCGAGTCAGTTACGGTATCCTGCTTGGAACTCTTCCAACAGACCGCCCATCCATTGAGGGTGAAGATATAACCTGACATGGATTTGGAGTCATCCTTGTCACTTTGGAAGCTGGAGTCAGCGAATGCCTCGATCTGGAGGTCTTTACTGCCGTACACAAAGAACATCTCCTTATTCCTTCTCAGGTACTTGAGAATATTCTTAATTGCTATCCAGTGCTTCTCCCCAGGGTTTGACTGATACCTGCTTATCACGCTCAGTGCGTAAGCAACATCTGGTCTAGTACACAACATGCATACATTATAAATCCTACCGCAGAAGCGTAGGGTATAATACTCATGCGATCCCTTTCAAAATTAGTCTTGGGAGACATCTCTTTGGAGAGGGTGATCCCGTGACAAGCCGGTAGATTACCGCACTTGGAATTTTCCATACTAAATCTTTTTAGTATGGTATCAATGTGCCTGAACTGTGAAAGTTCCAAAATCCTCTTAGATCTATCACGATAGATCTGGATCCCCAGAATGTAGGAGGCATCACACAGGTCTTTCATGGAGACCTTCTGTGACAAGAATTCTTTGACTGATTGTAGCATAGGAATGTTATTTCCTATCAGGAGGATATTATCTACGTACTATACGAGAAATACTACAGTTCTTCCTACAATCTTACTATAAATGCATGGTTCATCTGGATTTTTGATAAAATCAAATTCCTTGACCGTCTTATCAAAGCAGATGATCCAACTCCGTGATACATGCTTTAATCCATAAATGGATTTAAGCAACTTGTATACTCTTCCGCTGCTCCCACGCTCTATGAAATCCTCTGGCTGATCCATATAAACACACTCTTCCAAATTTCCATTCAGAAAAATGGTATTTACGTCCATCTGCCAAATTTCATAATCATGGAAGGCAGCAATGACAAGTAGGATCTGAATGGATTTAAGCATAGCCACTGGAGAAAAGGTTTCATTATAGTCCAAGCCAGGTCTTTGACGAAAACATTTTGCTACATGTCTAGCCTTATAGGTTTCAACCCGCCGATCTGCACTAATCTTCTTTCTGAAGATCCATTTGCAGCCTACGAGTTTTACCCCTTGAGGTGCAATGTCCAAAGTCCAAACTTTGTTGGTGTACATGGATTCCATTTCGGTTCGTATTGCATCCAGCCACTTTACTGAGTCTCTGCTCGTAATGACCTGCTGGAAACTAGTTGGCTCATCATCATTAATGATGCAATCCTCTCTATCCCCGTCTACGAGAAAACCGTAGTATCTCTCGGATGGATGGGACTGCCTACTAGATTTGCGGAGTGGCACAGAGACGTCCGGTTCTTTTGAAACTTCTGGTTCCACCATACTTTCAGTAATAGTTTGTGGTTCTGGAATTTCTTCCAGTTCTATTGCGGTCCCACTTATTTCATTTTCAAGAAATTGAGTCTACACAAAGTGGGCATGCCGAGAAACAAAAACCTTTTGTTCCTCTGCGTAATAGAAAAAATACCCTATGGAGTTCCTTGGGTATCCCACAAACTTACACAGTATTGATCATGCCTCGAGCTTGTCCGTATGCTTCTTTTTGACAAAAGCTAGACATCCCCATATCTTAAGATATTTAAAATAGGGTTTCTTCCCACTCCACATTTCATATGGTGTGGTAGGCACAGACTTAGTAGGAATTTTGTTCAAAAGATATGCAGCAGATTCTAGTGCATAACCCCAGAAGGATCGCAGTAACTCAGCGTTGCTCATCATGAAACATACCATATCTAATAAGATACGGTTCCGTCTTTCTGACACACCGTTGTGCTGAGGTGTGTATGGAGGAGTATGCTGAGAGAGAATTCCATTCTCTTTTAAATAATCCAGGAACTCGGCACTTAAGTATTCACCACCTTGATCAGATCGAAGTGTCTTGATATTTTTGCCTGTTTGTTTTTCCACTTCATTCTTGTATTCTTGGAATTTATTAAAGCCTTGGATTTATCTTTCATCAAGAATACATGTCCATACCTTAGGAAATCATCTGTAAAATTAATGAAGTAGGAATAACCACTTCTTGCATGTGTAGATATTGGACCACACACGTCGCTGTGTATGAGTCCCAAGAGCTCGGTGGCTCTTACTCCGTGTCCAATGAATGGAGTCTTTGTTATCTTTCCTTTGAGACATGATTAACAAGTTGCATAAGACAGATATTCTAACGGATCCAAATATCACTCTTTATGTAACTTCGTCAACCGTGTTTCATTGATGTGACCTAGTCTACAATGCCATAAGAAAGCTTGATTTTATTCTGGAGACTTTCTTTTAAGTGTGTTCTGGACATTGAAAACCTGGTGTTGATTTAATACGTATATACCCTTGTCTAGTGTACCTGACCCAATCAAACCATGATTAAGGTGAATGTTTACAAAATTGCTTACAAATGTAAAATCATAACATTCTTTAGATAGGAAAGATACAGAAATGATATTACATGTCAAACTAGGTACACAAAAATAGTTACGCAAAACCAAAATGTGTTCACTTATCAATCCTAGGTGATATTCCCCTATAAAAGCAGCATCCACTCTTGCTTCATTAGCAACCCTGAGGGTCATATCACCTGCCTTCAAAACTCTAAAGCTTCTCAGTGCTTGCAATGAATTACAGATATGAGATTCTGAACTGGTATCCAATACCCAGGAAGTAGAGTTGATTGACAGACAGTTTTCAATCATAAATACACCTGAAGCTGAAACCACAACTTACTTCGAATCCTGTTTCTTGGCTTTTCAAGTCCTGCAGTCCTTCTTCCAATGATTTTTCCTGTAACAATAGAAGCATTCCTCTTTCGCTGTTGTTGGCCCCCCAACTTTTGCCTTGCCCTTTCCTTGTATCTGTTAGTTATGGATATGCCCTAGAGGCCATTGTTGTACATATGATGTATACTATAGTGGATGCTTGGATATATATATAGAGAGAGGACTTTCTTACTCGATATGATAGTATGCTATCTGGTTGCTCTTTGTCTTAACATGTTAACTTGTATTGGGTTACTGTCTTGCTCTCACATGTTGATAAAGCCCTTAGGATATGTACTTGACTATTAGGACTATGATGCAGATCATACTAGTGGGGCCAGGGTAGTCCACGAGTACATCCTATAATTATTCCTAGTCGAGCGAGTATCGAGACAAGGCATCGATACTCCAGAGTAGACTAGCGTATTCGCATCTTGACCCATATGATGGGCGATGGATGATCCCACATCCATTGGTTTTTGACATCAAAGATGGTGTACGGGTGCTCGGTGGAGACTGGGTACACTGAACGGACTCGCCGAGAACTCCTTGTTGGTATTATACCTATCGTCAGATAGCAGTTCTCTGGTGACACTGGTACAGGTTAGTCTGTAGACCCGAGATCGTCATAGAGTCTTGTGTGATTCCCACTGTGTTTTGATTTCCACCTTACCACGTTCAAGAGAACGTGCAAAACGGTGGCTTTTGGATACAGTCCCGAATCACATGGAGGCAATGAGCGATAGGAGGGGTTTCGTCTCTCCCGGTATTGGGGGTTGATGTTGCGCTGTGTTTGATTGGCTATAACTGGAAGTCCCTGGCCAGGGTTGATATGGAGATCTACTGGTAAGTGTTATCAGTAGTTTCTCGACCTGTTATGAGCCTCACATCGACACGACTTATCGGTTACTGGGGTCTGACGTTTACCACCCCTAGACTGGATATGCGACATATCAAGCGAAGATACCGGACTGTACGGTAGTGTTACTAATTGGATTTACAGGAGTTAGAGCAGACTTGATTGTTGATCTTCTGATCGCTCAATACCCGGGTGGCCGTTATGTTTAGCTGACCGCTTGCGGCTTATTGGTGTTTGATGTGATCATCACCCACTGCCGGCATATTGACGAGTCTTTAGAGTCCTACATAGAGGTTTCCAGGCTCAGGCAAAACGGAGTAGGAGCACATATGTGATATGTGCAGAATCGAGATTGATACGAGTATGTGATACCGTATTCTATTCTCGCGATATGTGATATCGGACGGTTATATGTGATATAGCCGGGTTATCGGATCAATTGTTGATTCGATGAAATAATATAATATATATATATATATATGTGTGTGTGTGTGTGTGTGTGTGTGTGTGTGTGTGTGTGTGTGTGTGTATTATATGCTCACTTAAATATTTATTATTCTCACTTAAGATGCATTTAACATATATGTGACATATGTTTATTGTATTGTTTTCTTTTGTTACATAAATATTATATATGTGATATATAATATTGTGATATGCTAGGTTATACATACAACAAGGATGTATGGGAATTATACCATGCTACATATAATGTTTGGGTTTAAATTCTTAAGTAATTCAAAAATGTGGAAATGAGTCATGGTGGAAGCTTCATGAAGCTTGTTGATAACCATTGACAAAGTCCACCCTTTTTGTTTTGCTTAAGATATTTTCTAACCCAACCATGACACATAGCCATGGTTAACTCTCTACAAGGGTTAGGTATTCACATATACTAACCGAGGGTTGCATTTCTAACCTTATCTCATTCATTCATCTTCTTCTTCCTCATCTCATTTTTGCTCTCTAGATTTTGAGATCAAGAAGAAAAATTGTAACAACCGAGTTCATTTATACCAATTCCAGTTCCCGTATTTATTTATATGTGGTATTTTATTGATTTATCATGTTTGGATGCGAATGGTAGTTTACTTTTACATTGCATTCGACCCGACCCGCTTGCTTGAACCTGTTGATTCATATTTATAGATTACCCTGCCTTGTTGCATAGATACGTGCATCTAGTGTAAACTCCATATTGGAATTTCATCTAGCATCGCATATTTTACATATAACATTTTAGGACACGGAAAATAAATTAAAATTGCATTTCCTAGCCTGCGTGATACCCCTAACCCCGTGGTAGCGTCCGCACATCGTGTTCTCGTCCCGTTGAGTGAAACAGACGTGTTTGGATAGCTACGCGCATGTACGTGCGTCCGTTCTTGGGGGTATGCGTTTTAGTTACCTAATCATTCATTTTAAAATTTGGAAGTTGCATATAATTTTCGTATTTCAAATCTAAATTTTTAGACCCGACCCGGGCGCATTTTGAAACATTTTATTTCCCGCTAAAATTCAATTATTTAATTTTAAAATTTTATTCTAATATTTTAAACAGCTCACAAGATTTCTTTTAAAACAAACTAAAATCTTTTATCAAAATTTTTAAACTTAAAAATCCCAATTCTAACTCTCTAACCTATCAGAATCTCTCTCCCTCTCTCTTTTCTCTGTCGTCTGGGCCCCACTAAAATCTCTCTCTCTTTCTTTTCTCTTCTCTTTCTCTCTCTCCCCACCGCAGCCTCTCTCCTCTCTCTCTTCTCTCTTTCTCTCTCCCCCGCTACAATACAAATTTCTTTCTCCTCTTCTCTCTCTCTCGTCTCGCTCTCTCTATCTCTCTCCTCTCGCGATCCTCTCTCTCTCCTCTCGCGATTTTTGTAGACGATCTCGTCACCGCCCCCTCCTTACTGTCACCTCCCTTCTCTTCTTTTCTTTCTTCTCTTTTAAACCCCCGATCTCGCCACGAGAACCCATCGCAACAACTCCACCCTAACCCTAGCCGCCTCCTATGCCTCCTCAAAGCTCAACCCTCATCTTCATTCTCATCTCCTCCTCCTCATCGTCATCATCTTCTTCTTCTTTTTCCTTATCCGAGCCCAGCCGCACCATCACCCTGCACCCAAGAAACCCACCTGCACCACCTCATTCCATCACCGCCGATCACCGTCGACGCCATCACCCCTCTGAAAATCTAGTGAGCAACACTTCCTCTTCTCATTCTTCTTCTTCCTTCCATTCTTTCCTTCTTCTTCCTTTCTATAATTTTCTTTTCTTGTTAAATGTTCACTGTTCTTTTAGATTGCCGGAATCCGGTCGTGCCGACGACGATCCCGACGACCCAGCGAGCGTACCTGACCCGTGTGATTCCCTTATACGTTGTTTGGATCCGTTCCGTGTACCGTGCGCGCGTCGCGATTTTTCCCGCCGACGTGTGACGTTCCGTATACCCGTTTCTTGATCTGTCGAGGCAAGTAAAACTTGCTACATGCTACTTATATTATTTTATACGTATTTAATTGCATATTGAACCTATAGATTAAATCTAATGCCACATGTTCCATTTTTACATTTCGATGTCCATTTATATCATTTTAGATTTAGAACTTGAAACATACCATGTTGCATTTTAGTTTACCATACGTGGTATCCACGTCCATATTTAAATCACATAATAATTATTTGCATAGCCCATAGTACCCCTTTAATAGTTTATATCCTATCGGACAACCGTTTGCATACATCTAGCCTAATATATATTCAATTGCATCTCCAGATTATTTAATATATATTAGTGAGATTTTAACATTCCATATTTGATAAAGTGTATTCTAGTTAACGTTGGAACTATAATCTTAACCCAAATCGATAACTGTGCATCCATATGCTTTAATCTGTACCTTTTGCATACCACATCATAATGTTCCATTTTATTGTTCCATTAGTACCCCATACCTGTTTTGTATACCCATGCTTATTTTTAGTTTGATTATGAGCACCCACGTGACATTTGTGCACCCCTGACATGACTTGATACACCTACTACTTGACACGACATGGTACCGTTCACTTCTTAACATGACATGATACCTATATATTACCTGACTTGACCTGATGTACCATGGCTTTACCTGTTACTTGATCTTGTTACTAATGCCAACAGCTTTGACATGTTGTCCCTACGGACATTTCCTGTTGTCTATCCAGACAAACCTTTACCTGCTGATCCTGTGTTGGCATTAGCTCCAGATTTATCAATATCTGACTTGAATACATAACTTGGGGGTATGGGGAAATCAATGATGAAACCTGACTTGTAACTCGACAGTTTGATACCTTTACTGATCAGTTTTAGAGGCTAGGCCAGCCTTGGGATGATACTGCAGACATCATTCATCTATATATAGTTCCTATTTTAGTGCCTAGCGGCATGTCTCGGCTTCAGCCCGAGAATCTTCACCGTGATCCCGGGCACGCACGGGATACTATTGAGTTACATCGATGATTCATCAAAATGATTTCAAAGACTTGAGAATAGTTAACCCAATAGACCAATTTAGATTACTCACTACACATTACCCTCACTGTCCTTACTTATATCACTGTTATACCTGTTTTACCATTTATACTCATATCTGCATGTACTGCTATCCCTGTTTATAGTATTGCTTGATATTATGACGCACTGACGTCTGGGTTTTGCATGGCCCAAATTCCTTACCTTTGCTGCAGTCCGAGCAGGAGTATTTCAGTCAGCAGGCTGAGCAGTGAGGACTTGCTGGTAGTTAGTTCATTTTACTTTCGGTATTTTCATTCCTGATGTGAGCCCGCATTATGGGATGTACATTGCAGTTTATTCTTGGATTGGATCTTTTGCTTCTGCATTATTTTATTCTTGACTCGTTTTATTCTTGCTTATGGACATGTATTAGATAGTTATTTTTTTTCTTGATATCTCTACAGCCGTAATGTGACCGTGGAAGGATTTTTCCTATCCACGGGTAGCATGGTTGGCTATGTCACGTGCCTATCTTAGCGTACTCTGGGAAGCGGGGCGTGACATGGTTTCTTTGGTATCAGAGCCATAGGATATAGGTTAATCGGGTTTGATTCTTTTGTAGTTGGGTATTGGACCCAATACACGAATCAGAATACTCGTGATTAGGAAACATGTCCTGCCACCTTACTGTCTTACCATTTTTGAATCTTAACTTCCTCCTGATTCTACTTTTACGACATGCAAACCTCCTTTGCATATCGACTCGAAACCTGGTTTCCTTTTGGTTATCTCTAGAACTTAGGCGACTTGGTTGGAGTTATGTGATTGTAGCTATGATACCGCGGCATGGTTACAATGCGGTACTCTATTTAAGTAACTTGGAGTTCTAGCCTTGATTCATATCCTTGATCTATATTTTGAATCAGTTATTATGCTAATCCTTTTGGTGCTTTGATTTCAGGAACATGGCAGACAAGAATCTGAAAACGTACCAAAGGCGTGTTGACGAAGCCGCTATGCTTGGAGTAATACGTGGGATGATGGAGAACCAAAAGCGACAGACCGAGCTGATCCAGCAGCAAGCTAAATCTTTTTAGGAAGGTTTGCGGACCGTTCAGCAGTCCGTGAACAATGTTGTGGCCAGACCAGTGGATCGTGTGGGTACCGTGGCGGATTTCAGAAGACTGGGTCCGTCTGTCTTTACTGGCCTGGAGGAGCCGTTGCCGGCGGAGCGGTGGCTGGTTGATACGGAGAATTTACTCGTTGCGGCATTGATCCCAGAGGATAAGAGGGTAGATATGGTACGCATCTGGTTGGTAGACTACGCCCGTGAATGGTGGCTTGTGGAAGAGACCCGCTTGCCCAAGCCAATCAGTTGGGCGGATTTTTCGAAGAGTTTCTTGGGGAAATTCTTCCCGCGGACTGCACGGGAGGAAATGGAAGAAAAGTTCGTCAGTTTGAAGCAGAACGGAGCACCTGTAGATGTACATGCAGCTGAGTGGACGCGGCTCAGTAGATTCGCTGGACCTTTGGTTGCCACCGATGCTGATAGGGCAAGGAGGTTCATGCGCAGTTTGGATGTGGACATCCAGAGGCAGATTGTCTCCCTAGGTTTGACCACTTTTCACAAGTACTTACAGTGGCCCGAGAGCAGCAGTGCCTATCTATGAAGACTGGGAGCTCACAGCAGCCAGCAGTTACAGTACGGAAGCCGGCATTTGCACCGAACCGAGCATATGGACACAGAGGTATTCCAGTGAACCGACGTGGCGTAACACCTATGAAGAAGCCTGTTGTCGTTGATCAAAGAAGGAGCGTGATTTGTAACTACTGCCATTTACCCGGACATGTGCAAAGAGATTGTCGCAGGAGGCAGAGACTCTGTTTGGTTTGTGGATCGGCGGATCATACTATCAACGCTTGTCCGTCGAAGCTTCGCACGAGAGATGATGTTCAGAAGCCACCGCAGAAACTGTTTCAGGGACAGAAGCAGCTAACTCAGGGACCCAATCAAGCTCGAGCATTTACTCTGACGGCTGAGGAAGCTAAGGCTTCAGGAGAAGTTGTTTCAGGTATTCTACTTGTTCATGGTTTTCCCGCATTAGCGTTATTCGATTCTGGTGCATCCCATTGTTTTATGTCGTCCAAGTTTATTGCTACACACTCGATTGCTTGCACAACCCTGTCTAGTTTTTGGGACATACACACTGGGAATGGGAAGATCATATCCAGTAGAGAATGTAAGGATTGTGCAGTTGTTGTTTGCGGACGGGAGTTATTTGCAGATTTCTTGGTGATTGATACATGCAGCTATGAAGTCGTCTTGGGAATGGATTTTCTCGGCACTTTCCACGCTCACATCGATTGTAGGGCAAATAAAGTAATTTTCCAGATTCCCGGACATCTAGAGTTTATCTTCACTGGAGGAAGCAGTTCTGTCGGGCCAGTCGAGTTTAGGGCTAGGCCGACAGCTAATGTTCTTTCGTCGATGGAAGTTGGTAGTGATGAAGCGCCAGCTGTTGTTCGAGATTTCATGGACGTGTTCGAGGACATATCAGGTTTACCGCCGAAGCGAGATGTGGAGTTCGCGATTGATCTTGTTCCTGGTGCAGTGCCAATTTCTAAAGCGTACTATCCAATGGCACCAGTGGAGTTGGAAGAAGTTAAGAAGCAGGTTACTGAATTACTTGAGAAGGGTTGGATTCGAAGCAGTAACTCACCTTGGGGAGCTCCAGTTCTTCTAGTCAAGAAGAAAGATTGCACAAGGAGGATGCGCATCGATTATCGAGAATTAAACCGGGTGACTATTAAGAACAAGTACCCGATCCCTCGCATTGGCGAATTATTTGAGCAGCTTAGTGGCGCGAGGGTATTCTCGAAGCTGGATTTGCGATCCGGATATCATCAGGTTCGAGTTAAAACAGAAGATATTTGCAAGACGGCGTTCCGAACTCGGTATGGACATTACGAGTATTTAGTGATGCCCTTCGGAGTAACGAATGCACCAGCAATATTTATGGACTTGATGAACCGAATCTTTTCACTATTCTTGGACCAGTTTATTGTGGTGTTCATTGATGATATTCTGGTCTACTCGAAGCGTATTGAGGAGCATGCAGAACATTTGAAGATCGCACTGCAGACGTTGAGACAAGAAAAATTATATGCAAAGATGAGCAAGTGCGGGTTTTGGCTGGAAGAAGTGAAGTTTTTGGGGCATGTCGTGTCTGGAGATGGAATCGAAGTTGATCCCGAAAAGATTGCAGCAGTTCGAGATTGGCCGATTCCGAAGAACGTTGCAGAGATCAGAAGCTTTCTTGGACTTGCCGAGTATTACAGGAGGTTTGTGGAGAACTTTGCTCGTCTGGCGGAGCTTTTGACCAAGCTTACGCGCAAAGAAGTACCATTTGTGTGGACGGATAAGTGTGCGTCAGTTTTTGAGGCGTTGAAACAGAGGTTGATAACCGCTCCTATTCTGACCGTGCCAGACAATTCCGGAGGATTGGTGATTCACAGCGACGCATCTGGGAAAGGATTGGGATGTGTTTTGATGTATCATGGGAAGGTTATAGCTTACGCATTGAGACAGTTGAAGACCCATAAGAAGAATTACCCAACTCATGATTTGGAGCTAGCAGCTGTGATTTTCACTTTGAAGATTTGGAGACACTATTTATTAGGCGAAAGGGTCGAAGTATTCACCGATCATAAAAGCTTGAAGTATGTGTTCACGCAGAAGGAGCTTAATATGAGGCAGCGTAGATAATTGGAGCTGATGGCTGATTACGATCTTGATCTTAAGTACCATCCGGGGAAAGTTAATGTCGTGCCGGATGCGCTTAGTCGGTTACCAGCAATTCAGATGTTGACTGCACAGAAGGAACTTATTGAAGACTTTCGAAGATTTGATTTGGAGATTGTGCTACCGCATTCTTCGGGACAGTTGGTGCAGCTGCAAGTACAATCGTCATTGATCGAGAGTATTAAAGCAGCGCAATTGCAGGACCTTAGATTGCAAAAGTTTCGAGAACAGATTGAAGCTGGACTTCGAACGGACTTATTGATTCATGAAGATGGTTCGTTGCGTTATGGTAGCCGTTTGTGTATGCCAAAGAGAGATATTCACGAAGAACTTATAAAGGAGGCGCACAGTTCAGCATATTCCGTACATCCAGGAGGCACGAAGATGTACCGAGATATACGATAGCATTTCTAGTGGGAAGGCATGAAATGGGAGATTGCCCGTTTTGTGGTAAAGTGCTTAGTGTGTCAGCAAGTTAAGGCTGAACATCAACGGGTTGCTGGTTTATTGCAACCACTACCGATTCCTCAGTGGAAGTGGGAACATATAACCATGGATTTCGTGACGGCTCTACCGTGGAGTCCAAAAGGCAACAATGCAGTTTGGATGATTGTTGATCGATTGACCAAGGCAGCTCATTTCATACCATTTTGAGTTGGTCAATCAACAGAAGCTTTGGCAGAGCGGTACATGCAGGAGATAATAAGATTACATGGAGTACCGGTGAGTATCGTGTCCGACCGCGACACTCGTTTCTTATCACACTTTTGGAGGAGCTTACAGGAAAGTTTGGGGACTCGATTGAAATTTAGCACAGCTTATCATCCTCAAACAGATGGCCAGTCGGAGAGAACGATCCAAACTCTTGAAGACATGTTGAGAGCTTGCATGTTAGACTTCAAGGGTTCATGGGAGGATCTACACTTAGTGGAGTTTTCTTACAATAATAGTTTTCAGGCGACTATTCAGATGGCTCCATTCGAAGCTTTATATGGTCGCAAGTGTCGTTCACCTGTTTGTTGGGACGATGTTGGAGAACAAAGATTGTTGGGACCGGATTTGATCGTGCAAACAGTTGAGAAGGTTAACACTATCCGGAATCATATGAAAGCAGCACAAGACCGACAAAAGAGTTAGGCAGATACGTCGAGAAGACCTCTAGAGTTCGCCGTTGGTGATTTGGTATTCTTGAAGATATCACCGACTAGAGGGGTGATTCGTTTCGGAAGTCGAGGAAAGCTTAGTCCTCGATTCATTGGACCTTCTGAGATTTTGGAGCGTGTTGGAGAAGTAGCATACCGTTTGGCGTTACCGCAATCCTTGGCAAATGTTCATGATGTGTTTCATGTATCTCAACTCCGTAAATATGTTCAAGATGAAACACACGTGCTGGATCATTCGGAGCTGACTGTACGTGGAGATTTGACTTTTGAGGAGCGACCGATATCGATTGTGGATCGATAAGAAAAGGTTCTTAAGAACAAAGTTATCCCTTTCGTACTTGTTTCTTGGGGTAATCGCTCACATGGAGAATCAACTTGGGAACGAGAAGATGAAATCCGACAGAAGTTTTCCCATCTATTCTTGTAGTTGTTGATTGTTTATCCTTTATTGTTCTTGGAATTTCGAGGACGAAATTCTTTTTGTAGTTGGGTATAATGTAACAACCGAGTTCATTTATACCAATTCCAGTTCCCGTATTTATTTATATGTGGTATTTTATTGATTTATCATGTTTGGATGCGAATGGTAGTTTACTTTTACATTGCATTCGACCCGACCCGCTTGCTTGAACCTGTTGATTCATATTTATAGATTACCCTGGCTTGTTGCATAGACACGTGCATCTAGTGTAAACTCCATATTGACATTTCATCTAGCATCGCATATTTTACATATAACATTTTAGGACACGGAAAATAAATTAAAATTGCATTTCTTAGCCTGCGTGATACCCCTAACCCCGTGGTAGCGTCCGCGCATCGTGTTCTCGTTCCGTTCAGTGAAACGGACGTGTTTGGATAGCTACGCGCACGTACGTGCGTTCGTTCTTGGGGGTATGAGTTTTAGTTACCTAATCATTCATTTTAAAATTTGAAAGTTGCATATAATTTTCGTATTTCAAATCTAAATTTTTAGACCCGACCCGGACGCATTTTGAAACATTTTATTTCCCGCTAAAATTCAATTATTTAATTTTAAAATTTTATTCTAATATTTTAAACAGCTCATAAGATTTCTTTTAAAACAAACTAAAATCTTTTATCAAAATTTTTAAACTTAAAAATCCCAATCCTAACTCTCTAACCTATCAGAATCTCTTTCCCTCTCTCTTTTCTCTGTCGTCTGGGCCCCACTAAAATCTCTCTCTCTTTCTTTTCTCTTCTCTTCCTCTCTCTCCCCACCGCAGCCTCTCTCCTCTCTCTCTTCTCTCTTTCTCTCTCCCCCGCTACAATACAAATTTCTTTCTCCTCTTCTCTCTCTCTCCTCTCTCGCTCTCTCTATCTCTCTCCTCTCGCGATCCTCTCTCTCTCCTCTCGCGATTTCTGTAGAAGATTTCGTCACCGCCCTCTCCTTTCTGTCACCTCCCTTCTCTTCTTTTCTTTCTTCTCTTTTAAACCCCCGAGCTCGCCACGAGAAGCCATCGCAACAACTCCACCCTAACCCTAGCCGTCTCCTCTGCCTCCTCAAAGCTCAACCCTCATCTCCATTCTTATCTCCTCCTCCTCATCGTCATCATCTTCTTCTTCTTTTTCCTCATCCGATCCCAGCCGCACCATCACCCTGCACCCAAGAAACCCACCTGCACCACCTCATTCCATCGCCGCCGATCACCGTCGACGCCATCACCCCTCTGCAAATCCAGTGAGCAACTCTTCCTCTTCTCATTCTTCTTCCTTCCATTCTTTCCTTCTTCTTCCTTTCTATAATTTTCTTTTCTTGTTAAATGTTCACTGTTCTTTTAGATTGCCGGAATCCGGTCGTCCCGACGACGATCCCGACAACCCAGCGAGCGTATCTGACCCGTGTGATTCCCTTGTACGTTGTTTGGATCCGTTCCGTGTACCGTGCGCACGTTGCGACTTTTCCCGCCGACGTGTGACGTTCCGTATACCTGTTTCTTGATCTGTCGAGGTAAGTAAAACTTTCTACATGCTACTTATATTATTTTATACGTATTTAATTGCATATTGAACCTGTAGATTAAATCTAATGCCACATGTTCCATTTTTACATTTCGATGTCCATTTATATCATTTTAGATTTAGAACTTGAAACATACCATGTTGCATTTTAGTTTACCATACCTGGTACCCACGTCCATATTTAAATCACATAATAATTATTTGCATAGCCCATAGTACCCCTTTAATAGTTTATACCCTATCGGACAACCGTTTGCATACATCTAGCCTAATATATATTCAATTGCATCTCCAGATTATTTAATACATATTAGTGAGATTTTAACATTCCATATTTGATAAAGTGTATTCTAGTTAACGTTGGAACTATAATCATAACCCAAATCGATAACTGTGCATCCATATGCTTTAATCTGTACCTTTTGCATACCACATCATAATGTTCCATTTTATTGTTCCATTAGTACCCCATACCTGTTTTGTATACCCATGCTTATTTTTAGTTTGATTATGAGCACCAACGTGACATTTGTGCACCCCTGACATGACTTGATACATCTACTACTTTACACGACATGGTACCGTGCACTTCTTAACATGACATGATACCTATATATTACCTGACTTGACCTGATGTACCATGGCTTTACCTTTTACCTGATCTTGTTACTAATGCCAACAGCTTTGACATGTTGTCCCTACGGACATTTCCTGTTGTCTATCCAGACAAACCTTTACCTGCTGATCCTGTGTTGGCATTAGCTCTAGATTTATTAATACCTGACTTGAATACATAACTTGGGGGTATGGGAAAATCAATGATGAAACCTGACTTGTAACTCGACAGTTCGATACCTTTACTGATCAGTTTTAGAGGCTAGGCCAGCCTTGGGATGATGCTGCAGACATCATTCATCTATACATAGTTCCTATTTTAGTGCCTAGCGGCATGTCTCGGCTTCAGCCCGAGAATCTTCACCGTGATCCCGGGCACGCACGGGATACTATTGAGTTACATCGATGATTCATCAAATTGATTTCAAAGACTTGAGAATAGTTAACCCAATAGACCAATTTAGATTACTCACTACACATTACCCTCACTGTCCTTACTTATATCACTGTTATACCTGTTTTACCATTTATACTCATACCTGCATGTATTGCTACCCCTGTTTATAGTATTGCTTGATATTATGACGCACTGACGTCTGGGTTTGGCATGGCCCAGATTCCTTACCTTTGCTGCAGTCCGAGCAGGAGTATTTCAGTCAGCAGGCTGAGCAGTGAGGACTTGCTGGTAGTTAGTTCATTTTACTTTCGGTATTTTCATTCCTGATGTGAGCCCGCATTATGGGACGTACATTGCAGTTTATTCTTGGATTGGATCTTTTGCTTCCGCATTATTTTATTCTTGACTCGTTTTATTCTGGTTTATGGACATGTATTAGATAGTTATTTTTGTTTTTGATATCTCTACAGCCGTAATATAACTGTAGAAGGATTTTTCCTATCCACAGGTAGCATGGTTGGCTATGTCACGTGCCTATCTTAGCGTACTCTGGGAAGCGGGGCGTGACAAAAATAGTGAGAAATTAAATACTAATGTGAGCTAAATTCCTACTTCATCATTCTCTTCTATACTAGCCATATAGATTAGTGTGTTAGCTTCACTAATTCCGTATTAGTGAAGAGTGAGTTTGAGTCCGTGTTTCCTCGACGTAGATCATCACAGACTTTGAAGACTTCAAGTAAGGATGCATCGTACATCTTATGGAGCCTCTCAGGAGTTCGGGAGCTCGTTGATCGCTGCGAAGGGACCACTACTCGGAGCTTATGAAGCGATGGAACGGACTACAAAGGTTGTAATCCCTACTCAATTAGATGTAAAGTTGTTTACATGCAATGTTAACCCTAATTCCCTAGTTCGATTACTTGGTTGGTTTGTTTAGCACCCCAAAATTTTAAAATAGCATGATAGATGCTTGCCAAAACCTTACTAAGGTGCTAAGCTAACCCTACAGTATCTTACTGACACCGCCTTTCGGCTTGGTGGGGGCCTTCTTTTTCTTTCCCTTGGTTTTTGCCTTGGATCTAGAGGAAGAAGATTTCCCAATAAGTCGAGCGAGTGTCTCCCTAATTTTACTTAGGGTGCCCTCTGCACTCCTCAACATGTTGAGGAGTTCTGGAAGTGTAACTTCCTTCCCTCAATATAAACTGAGCATAGGTAGAGCGGATGGACTGTAGAATCAAGTCTGTTTACAACTCATTCTCCAACGTGGTTCCAAGATCCATGAACTCTTCAATATAGCTGATCATCTTAAGGACGTGGTCTCCTACAGATGGCCCGATAGCCAACCTCGTCTGAAATAATTTCTTCGAGGTCTCGTATCTTGCGATACGAGATTACTTTCCATATAAATTCTTGATATGGAGGAAGATGGAAGCTAAGTCCATCTTCGCTTGCCGGCTCTGGTGTTCACTATCCATTGAGGCCAGCATGAGGCACTTGGCTTTCACACAGTATAATTCTCATGTGTTACGGATCTCAATATTCACGACGGTGGAATCTGGACCTGAAACGGCGGGGGCTTTGGTAGTAAGGAGGTAGCCCAGCTTGTCATAGGTAATGGCCATCTGGACATTCCTTAGCCAATCTTTATAGTTTGACCCCGTCAATATATTTTTATCTAGCAGTAAGTTAAGCCCGGTCATTTTGGGCGCTGCAATTAGGAGAGAGAGAAGAAACACTCAGCATGATGCTCTTACAAATTTAGATTGGTTATTAATTTATCTAAACAGGATGACTCCCACTATTTCCTCAAATGCTCCTTCAAACCATAAAAGAAGAATTAATCGGGATTAATCACACCCTACAATTTTTTCTTAACTTTTCGGCCAGGCTAGTGTCGGTAGTTCAAGGGAGGTTTTACAACGCTTTCGCGAAATTCCTTAATTAAATAACCTCTTTTCCTTGTAGGCGTAGCCCCACTAACACCGTTCTAGACACCTACTTGGTTTATAGTATTGATTGTAAAGTGAAAAATTCTCCCAAGGAGTAATAAAACTCACGGTGGGATCGGGATCCAACTATCATTGTGTGACAACTTTGAAGGAATCTAACCAAAATTATCACACTCCAGATGGTATGCAAAACTAGCAAGTTTCCTTTTCCTTTGAAACTCCCGATGTGGATTTTTGCCCCAGGCGCTTATGACTTTGACGAATGCCAAAATATCATAAGACGCAAGTCAAGTTCTATCCATCGTTGTCCAGGTTAATCTGAACCCATTCGTACAAACCCTTGACGAAGGCCGAAATAGTTGTACTCCTGTCCCAGATTAACGCATCTATTTATGCAACAGATGAATACCCAGCAGCTACCAATCACTATGCCTTGGCGAAAGTCAAAATACAAAGTTTGAATACTATTGAATACCCATCTGAAATGACGAAGCGCTACGACTGGTTTTGGCGAAAACCGTGAACGTAATGAATTTGATATAGTCGAAAGAACCATGATAGTTTTTAAAAGAAGTGGTTTAGGCTCTGCATTTAAAAGTTATTTTTAAAGAAAACTGAGTGGTTTTGAAATTGTTCCAACAATTTAACTTTGGCTTGTTTTTGTTTCCCCAATAAAAGAGTAAAGCTCTGTTCAAAACTCAAGAAGCAGCGCCTCACGTGTCTGCCATGAGTGCGCCAGCGCCAGAGTTAAAAAAACTCTTAAAAGAGCAAAGCTCTGTTCAAAACTCAAAAGGTAGTGCCTCACGTGTCTGCCACGAGGGTGCCAGCGCCAGAGTTAAAAACTCTTATTGGCGCCGCATGTGCACATCACGTAAGCGCCGACACCTGGTAGAATTAAACTCTCTGTTAAACAGGGCCGTTGGGTCAAAAATCCAACGGAGATGATAAATCATCAGAATGTAGAATTAAACTCTGTTGAGGAAATATTCCTCAAATCTTTCTAAACAAGAAAGATCACTTTCTGTAAAACAGAGTACCGTTGGATTAAAAATCCAATCGTGATTAAAGAATCACCGAGCCACAGAATAAATTCTATATGGGAAAATATTTCCCTAATCTTGTTAAAAACAAGAAAAATATCTTCTGTAATACAGAATTCCCTGGATCAAAGATCCAACGATGGGTAAAATATCCAAATCAATTAGGATCTCTCGATGAGAGATTTCTTAAACTAATCAACAGACTTGTCTCTACTATATAAAGGACCCAAAATTTCAAGTCTAAAAAAGAAGAACCCCCCATAAGCTTTAAAAAAAAGGAGAAAGCTTTGAAAGAACAGAGAATTAAATTCTCGAGAAAGAAGAACCCACTTCTTGGAAATTTTAGGTAAATAAAATTAGATAAAGTTCCTGTGGATCATTCAAAAAAAGAAGAAGAGAGAGAACTCAGGAGTGCTTAGCACTCAGGCGGCGCCCATCGCCCTACTTGCGTTCCACGTGCCCCTCACGTGGACGCCATAAAAAAAGAGAGCTTAGATAAATTTCTGGAACCAGGCTAGCGTGACTGCTTGAAAGTTTGAACCAAGTCACAGATTCGGAGTGTTGAACTAGTTGCCCAGGATGAGGCCATTGCAGCCTCTAGCACGGCCAAGTCACCAACCTGTGAGGAATAAGTAGCTCAGTGACTGGCGCTCAGTGCCCAGCGTCTCACGTTCCCCTCACGTGGACGCTACAAAATAAAGAGTGCTTAGCACTCAGTGGCTGGCGCTCTGCGCCCAGCGCCTCATGTGCTTCGCACGTGGGCGCCACAGAACATAAAAGTGCTTGACACTCCTTATTTAGCGCCTAGCGCCTCACGTGCTTCGTACGTGGGCGCCATAAAGAGTGCTCAGCACACCATATAGAGACAAAAGAAAAGAGAGAGTAAAGTGTGAGCGTCAGAACTCACATAAGTGCTCAGCACTTTTTGCAAGAAAAGGGGACTTAGCCCAAACCAGTGCTTAGCACTTCTTTCAAATAAAAGAAAATTGAGTAGGTCAAGCCCAAGTTGGCTAGGTCCCTAATTCAGGTCAACTGAGCCCATGGGTTCATTGCTTCCCAAACATGACTCATGACATCCAAATAATTCATTCCACATTTCCTAAGTTAATCTTAGTCCTCCAAAAATGGCTAATGATTCTTAGATGGTCCACCACGATCTCTTCCCTCAGACACGGGAATTGGTTCAAGGGTACATCTCTCTATATCTCTGATGCATGCCGTTGTAATTTCTCAATATTTTCAGAGAGGTGGCGGGTCCCGACAACCAACTATTTTTGGGTGCACTTCCTAAGCTGACATGCACACCTTAAACCAAACCACACCCCAAATAGGTGTATCCCATATCATCGCCGTATATCCCGTCACGTAACAAATACACGGGCATAAAAGGATGGTCTACGGACCGTAACATCCTCAAACTACTTCGAACCGTAACTTCCTCAAACTACTTCGGACCGTAACTTCCTCAAACTACTAGGACAGTAACGTCCTCAAACTACTTCGGACCGTAACGTCTTCAAACTACTAAACTACTACGGACCGTAACGTCTTCAAACTAAACCCTCACCTCAAAAATGGCGATCTATGGACCGAAACGTCCTTAAACTAACAATGGACCGTAACGTCCTTAAACTAAAACAATAGAGCCCAAATGCTCTTTTGTTGGATCTGAATGATCCTAAAACCCTGTTAAGTAGATCTTAGTCTCAAATTGGACTAACGTATCCTTAACAAAAAAATTTAAGTTGATCTTAATCTCAAACGTTACTAATGATCCTTAAATCAACTCAAACCCAAATCTAAGACATACGGATTTGGACTAATCCATGCCCTGCGGGCGACAACATAAATTAGTCTCCGTCTACAATCCACGGGCAACCAAAAATAAAACAAACACATACGACATGAAGTGAACTTCTAGAATAGGAGAAAGTAGTTATCGTGATGCGATAACGTAATTAACTGTAGGGGCTTGCGCCTGCAGGAAAGAGTATCCCCACAATCAAAAACTCCTCACAATGAGGGGGAATCTGATGAACTCTGCTACAACGGCCGTATCCGTCCGAACCTTCGATATACGGTGCCATAAATCAATTTGGCATTTTCGGAGAGGTGGATGGATAAACCCAAATAGCATCTGCCCCCAAATTTAGGCAAGACGGTCCATCCCGGTTCGTCTCTGTTTTCGGCGGTGAGCAGATTTTGGAACGCCCGGTGGGACCTTTTCCTCTTTCCACTCCACACTTCGTGTGTCGTGTTCGCGAACAAATCACGGTTTACTATGGTTGCCCCTGGATTCAAGGTACTAAGATTTCGTGTCTTTCTCCTGTGCAGAGAAAAGAAGATCAATGGCTTCCAAGTGTACCATGTGCAGCAACAACTCCCGCTCCATCCCCACTGGAGGAGTAACGTACGGACCAAATGCGGCCTGCATCTTTTCGATGCTAGTAGAATAGGTGACTCAGGCCACCACTAGATTGTTTTTCGGTACCATGCTCCCACCAATAAGCTTTGGAACCCCAGTGCCATCACAGGAAGCTCCAAAGAAGTCGGTCTTCGATCGACTTGCAACTACCACGGCCCCTCTCAACGGGTCATCCAAGTCTGCCACCTCAGTCTTCAACAGGCTGAACCGAAGCTTAAGTGGGCCCATAAAGAGGCTCGCAATACCTGAAGGGGTTATCCCGAAACGGCTAGTCGTTCCAGCTCCGGCGGGTGAAATCGTCAAAGGGGCTTCTCCTGCTAAAGGATCAGTCTTCGCGAGATTGACCGTTCTATATCCTGCTTCCGGTGAAGTCATCAAGACTGCTTCCCCTACTAAAAGGTCGGCCTTCGAAAGACTGGCCGTCCCATCTCAACGGATGTCAGTTTTCAACAGGCTGGCCCCGGCACTAGCCCCTAACCAAAGCAGAGGGCATGAGGAAGCCGCTACCATAACTGACGCAATCCCGTCTGCAAGACATGCTCGATGTCGCCACTGACGCCGAGTGAGAAGAGCTGGGGGCAACTCCCCCTCTGGACTTACTTCACCAGCTCCAGTGGTGGAAGTTGACGCTGCTATCCCAACTGGGAACAGCTTTGATCTGCTTAGGAGGGTGCAAAAGAACTCTCCGATCGTGGTGCTGAAGAAATCGCCCCTACTTGTTGAAAATATGATACAGGCGAAGCCGGAGCAGCCCCTTCAGCGGCTGTCCTCCCAAGTCCACAGGGTCTGATGGAAGGTCCAAGATTCTGTGATTAATAAAGACTACTCTCACCGACTAAAGAAAACAAAGGCTTGGCAAGAGGAGGACCATCCCTCCACTATGCAACGAGGGACTTATCTCACGAAGACGCCTGTTACAATGGCTCCTTCAACTTCGACTTCTCACAAAAAGAGAAGGCCAGAGAATCTCCCGCAGGCGGCGGCAAATCCCAAGGGTGTTGGATCCAAATGCTCCAAGTCTGGGGGCATGATCATGCACACGGTGTACATGGATTCCAGAAAAGAGGAGAGCCGTGCTTCCGTGGCTCATCGGCCGCAAACTCGGTCATTAACAAAAGCTCAGGAGCAGCAACAAAAGCTCCAGGAGATGCTGACGAAAATGGCAGCACTCACCGGGCAAAAAGAAAGCCCGGAAGTAGCGTTTGAGCAGCGCCAAGAGCAGGAGACAGATATGGAGTTCTTGCGAAGGGTGCTGGAGAGAAAGGATAAGGAGGCCGCAGAACAAGCGGCTAATATAAAGTAAATGGCACTTCTGTTTCAAGACATGGTTGGAATGATGATCCAATCAGAACCTCCAGCCGAAAATCCACCGATAATTATCGAGGACGACAGAGGGGAAACATCAAACCCTCTTCCGGCTTTATCAGCAGCCAGGGAGGAAACGATCTCTAAAGCTGCCCTCGATGACTACATAGCTCAGCAAATACGAGCTTATCAGGCAAGCGAAGCGGCTGGCCAAGTCGTCAGAACCGGGTGACCTTACCCAGGCTGGTATAATCAAATCAAGTACCCACCGAGATATACGATCTCCAAGTTCCACGTATACAAAGGGATAGGCAATCCACATCAGCACGTCGCTCAGTTCAAAGCTTTGTATGGCAATACTGGAGGCGACGACAAATTGCTGCTTCGCCAGTTCGTTGGCAGCTTGTCAGAGACGGCTTTTGAATGGTACTCGGAGATCCCAAATGACTCCGTCAAAACATTCACGGAGATGGAGTTACTGTTCACACAGCGGTTAGTGAGCGCAAGCGAGCACACCCCGATCATGGCGTTAATCAACGCTAGGGTGAAGCCAGGAGAGACCTGGCTACAATACGCAATTCGATGGCAGAACTTATGGTCAAAATGCGAACAACGCATAGAGGAAGCTCCGGCCGTGGGCATGTTCATAGGGACTCTCAATTCTCAGGCGACTGTATCCCAGTTTATGATGTTCTTTAAGCCGACCACCTTCCAGGTCCTGATCGATAAGCTGGCCCAAATGGACCAGATGGGCCATAGGCCGTCCTCTTCAAAAACGGATCCTCGGAATGAAAAGGGCAAAGGGAAAGTGACCTTCGTTGCCAACACTCAACAATAGCCGACCAACTTGAAACCGGTTGTTCGCCAAAGCAACTTGCGCCTGCGCCAATCCCTCGAGGAGAAACTAGGACGTCCTTACTCGTTTCCCTGTGATAAAACGAGGAGACTGTTCGAACTGGCGATGCGCAACAAACTCATCACTCTACCGGATCCGAGACGTCCACAGCAGCTTGGTGACGCCAACAGTCCCAACTACTGCTCTTACCACAGAGTAGTGGGCCACCCAATTGAGGTTTGCTACGTCTTCAAAAACTGGGTCGAAGACTAATACCAACAAAGGAAGTTTGCGCTGTCCGAAAACTGGAGGGTGAACCCACCGCAGAAGCACGCTCCTAAAAAGGTGGACACGTCGGGGGCATCATGCTCGTTTGTAGAAGAACCTCCGTGGGAAGTTGTCCTTTCAGCTAAAACTAAAAGAATGCTGAAGGACCTTCAAGCATGTCCCGCGATCAGGTGGAAAAGCCTGCTGGAGCCCGAGATCATTGAGGGAATTCTTAAACCGCGCCCAACACCGAAAACTACTAACGATGGGCAAAACCTTCAGGCCAAGCCTTCAAAGAAAAAGAAGAAGACCAAGAAACCCGTGCAGCCCGACAACAATCGTATGGACCTACAAAAATACATTGACGCACTAGAGGATTACAACCAAAAGGCGCGGACCCCAGTCACACTCGAAAAGTTTCTCAACCACATTCTTGAGAACAAGGATAGTGACATTGATGATGGAAACGGCTCGTCAGAAGAACCCGAGGATTATGTAGCGAGTTGCCACATGGTCTCTCACTCGTCGTTAAAAGATGAAGAAACTCCCTCGGCGTCGGAAAGCAACGCAGAGGAACTGGGGGCAGGACCGGCGTCAGAATCCCTGGGACTATCAGAAGACCCAATTGACAGGCTGCTAAATGAAGCCCTTCAAAAGAGCAAAGCTGATCGAGAACGTGAAACGGCCATATACGAAAAGGCCAAGTATCGGCGTTAGGATGAAGAAGCCGCGGTAAGGATGAGTCGTAAAATACTCCACCCAAGCCAAAGCACGCCTGCTGCAAATAAGGGCAGGATCAAAGCAGAGAAGCAGTTCGCCAAAGCCCTGTCAATGGGAATGAAGCTGCCTCCTCTCATGGAAAATACTCTCAGGAGTACGTGCTTCGACAAAGAGAATGTACATCCGAACTACTGCTTATACCATCCGATGGTCACACACCCCACCGAAGAGTTCAATGACTTCAAGAAGTGGTGGCAAGGATATATTGCCCACCGACAACACTTTACACGGATAAAACGTGAAGCCCGTCGACAACAAAGAGGCGTGACAGACGAGCGTGAAAGAACGGCTGGCAACTGTCATATGGTTGGTACCATTTAGACAAAAGGAAAATCTCAAGTTCTTACATTCGGGAGCGATTCTGAGGAAGAAATAACCCTCGGCCCTCTCTTCAAAGAATCCACCTCTGGAAAAAAAGAAGAGAAGAACCGTGAGAACATTCAGCCGCGTAACCGTATGTTGCCTGAAAAGAACCTCGGGCCTACAAACAAGGGTTCTAACAAAAGGAACAAAGGGAAAGAGAAAGTCCCTGAGGAAATTGCCTCGATGATAGAGTCGTCAAAGAGCTCGCGGCCAAGGACCCGCCTAAGAAAAACAAGGTGGATTACAATGTCCTGGCTCATTTGAAGAAGATACCCTCATAACTGAGCATACTGGATGCTCTCCTCCTGTCCAAAGAGGCACGAGATTCTCTGATCAAGGCATTACAAGAGCCTGATCAATTCCAAGCTTTCTTTGCGGAAAAAAAGATGAAGGACAAGCTAGCAGAGGTTCATACAGCTGACATCACATTCGGTGATGAAGATCTCCTCCTCGGAACGTGCGAGCACAACTGTCCTCTATATGTCACTGGGTACTGCCACGATATTAAGATAGGGAAGATCCTGATCGATAACGGGTCCTCCGTCAACCTTCTCAACGTGAAGGTGCTGAAGGAGATTTGCATGAACATTCAGCACCTGACTCGGGACAAAATTACCATCTCCGGGTTCGACTCCCAGTTATCACGGATGCTTGGGTCCATGATATTGACATTACGCTTTGGGTTGCTCGTCACTGATATCAAATTTCATGTCATTGATGCCAAGACTTGCTACAACGCTTTGCTCGGCCGGCCTTGGTTGCACGAGTACAACGTCATCCCTTCTACACAACACCAGCGTATAAAGTACTTCAAAGACGGATTCGAGTACACAGTTACAGGGGAGATAAACCCATTCTCCGTAAACGAAGTCTGCAAATATGAAGACGCCAAGTACTTCCTACCAGACTTTGAAGACATGGAAAGATGTCGTAAACCATAGAACCAACAAAAAGCCGTCGTCGCTATCCCGGTCTTTGGGAGCGATACCGAGGAAGATGAAGAGATAGTCTACTCGGGGCAATCCCAAGGCAACAGGCTCGGACCATCTACCCTATTTTGGTCCTCGGCAGTGACTCTGAGAATGAGGCCAACGCGGTTCTCCGTCAGTCCGTCAATGCAGAACTTCAGTGGAGCTGATCAGAGTTTACAAATTACCATGGTTCCGCAGCGGCATTGCAGGGAACTTTATGCGCTCGATACGTATGGCAGCTGCAGACCTCCTACGTCCCTCCTAGATGAAGAGGTGAAAAGGAGATCCTCTTCTACCAATCTATGGAGACTAAAGTGGAAAAGGAAGTTTGGCATGGTGCCAAACTTACGCTTGCCATGCTTCAACCAATCCGTCTGCCCAGATATTACGCAGAGAGATTGAAAAGGCTATTAACATGCCAAGGTGTACTCTTCAAACAAACCGCTCAACAATCCCAGTTCTACAACAAGATTTGGGACATTCCCGAGATGCAGCGAAAGATGCCCAACGGGAAGATAGAGACGACTGGACTTGGATACGTTCGGTCCAAGAAACGGGAGCGATTCTATGGCTACCGTGTCATAAATAACTCCGGTGGAGAAGGGAATGCTTTTCCAGATAGCGCTAATATTGAACCAGAGCAAGATCCCACCGTAAGAATGCCAAGTCCGTCATTCGAAGAACAGATTGACAAGCTAATAAGGGGAGCATGCCAAAAGGTCCGGGATGACCACAGCCGCGAAATGGCTATTTACGAGAAATCCAAGACGCAACGTTTTACTCAGCAATCTGCGGAAAAGGAAAATTACGATGCCCTTCACCCTCAGCCCGCTGTACGTTCTCGCGGCAAGGAAAAAGCCCGACGTAGAGGCAATAACAAGAGGAAGAAAGAGAATGACGTTCGAAAACAGCGAAGCGGATCCAAGAAGCTACACGATCGAGAAAAAGTCAGCTGGAATCCATCGCTAATAAAGAAGATGGGTCGGGAATACTCTTTCTCCCAGGACAAGACAAGGAAAATATTCGACCTTTTCATTAAGCATCAAATGATGACGCTCCCGGAGTCTCGGCACCCCGAACAAATAAACGAGGTCTATCACCCGGCTTATTGCTCCTACCACCGAGGAGTCGGACATCCTCTTGAAGACTGCTTCACCTTCAAAGACTGGGTCGAAAACCAGTATCAGCAAGGCAGGTTTGCTCTATCCGACAGTTGGAGGGTAACCCCACCACGAAAGCATGAGCCAAAAGCAACCTATATTGCGAGGGTAAGTTCAGATCAACATCGAGCTTGGAAACGAACTCACACCTGCCACGTGATAACATTCTCAAAGGAGGGGAGCACGAGAATATGGACGACCTCTCCTAGTGCTTCGCAAATGAGAATGAGGACGAGATGATCTCAGAGTTTCCATCGGCGCCAAAAGAGCTGGAGGATGGGATACACACCACGGCGGACAATTAAGAAAAATTGACTTAAGGATGGAAAACGATCCAAGGCAAACGTTCGTTAGCGAGCTGTTGTCTAAAAAATAGGCGGCCACACTAAAAGATGTGCTTATGCAATATAAGGACTTCTTCGCATGGAACTATTCCGAGATGCTGGGTCTAGATCCAGAAGTAGCAATACATAGGCTGGCCATATCGCCGGACATCAAGCCAGTCAAACGAGCGCCAAGGAGAATGTGGCTCGAACTCGAGATGAGTATCAATGCTAAAGTTAAGAAACTAATTGACTCCGGCTTCATCCAAAAAGTTCAATACCTTGACTGGATTGCTAACATCGTTCCGGTGATGAAGAAAAATGGAACAGTGTGCATCCACGTGGACTTTCGGGGCCTCAACAAAGGTTGTCCGAAAGATGACTTCTCAGTACCTGTTACCGAGTTGATGATCAGCAACACGTCTACTCATGAAGTCTTCTCTTTCATGAATGGATCTTCAGGATACAACCAAATAAAAATGCATCCCGAAGACCAAAAGCATACTGCTTTCTGGACCTAGCTGGGCATATTCTACTATAAAGTGATGCCCTTCGGTCTGAAGAACGCTGGCACTACCTACCAGAGGGACATGACGAAGATCTTCAATGACCTCATACACGAGATTGTCGAATGTTATATCGACGACCACATGGTGAAAATCAAATCGTACGAGGAGCACTAGGAGCACATGAAAATAGTGTTCCAGTGTCTTCGGAAATATAATCTGAAGATGAACCTTCTGAAATGCGCGTTTGGAGTCTCCTCAAGAAAATTTCAAGGATTCATCGTACGACACCAAGGTATCAAAATAGACCCATCAAAGATCAAGGCGATTATGGAAATTCCCTCGCCAAGAACTCTCAAGCAACTGCGGTTTCTCCAAGGAAAGCTCGCGTATATCCGACGGTTCATAGCTAACCTCTCCGGCAAATGCCGCCCCTACAGCCATCTAATGAAGAAGGGGACCCTGTTCGTTTGGGATCGTAAATGCCAAAATGTACTGGACGAAATCAAGCAATATCTGCAGAACCCGCAAGTACTGACCGCTCCGGTCAAGGGAAAGCTTCTCATTCTGTACACAACAGCCCTTGAAGGTTTTCTAGGCGCGCTATGGGCACAGGAGAACGACCAGGGGTAGGAAAGAGCTCTCTACTATTTGAGTTGAGTTCTTCTACGGGTAGAAAACAACTACCCCCCATTGAAAAGCATTGCTTGGCACCGATCTTCGCGATAATGAAGTTTCGACATTATGCCTTGGCACATGAGGTCCATCTCATATCAAGGGTGGATCCTCTCAAATATCTGATGTCAAGAGCCATACTAACAGGAAGGCTTTCCAAATGGGCCCTCATATTGATGGAATTCTCAATAACATATCGACCCCTCAAGGCAGTGAAAGGCTAGGCCATCGCTGACTTTCTCGCTGAATATCCGATACCAGCCGGCTCTCCCTTAAGTTGCAAATTATCAGATGAACACGTGTTCGACACAATCGAAGGGGAGAAGGAAGAAAATAATGCCCGATGGGAACTATACTTTGACGGAGCATCTTCCTTGAAGAAGCGAAAGCAAAGCACCTCCATAATCAAAGCTGGGGTGGGCCTTATCTTCGTGACGCCGCAAGGAGAGATAATGCGTTTCGCCCTTTCCTTAACAGAACCAAGGACAAACAACGAGGCTGAGTACGAATCTTTGATAGCGGGTCTTGAGATTGCTGTCGACATGGGAATCGAAGATCTCCTCATATATGGAGACTCCCAGCTAGTCGTTAGCTTAGTAAATGGCGACTATCTGACGTGTAAACCGGAGTTGGTAAAAATATAGCGAAAGAGTGCAACAACTGCTGACTCAAATTCCTTCCTACATCCTGGAAAGCATACCGCTGGCAGAAAATAGCAAGGCGGATGCGTTATCCAAGCTCGCTAAAGAACTGGCCGACGAAAACCTCGATGACGTAAGGATTGTTAGTTATATGTATGCCCTAGAGGCCATTACTGTACATTGGATGTATATTGTAGTGGATGCTGGGACATATATAGGGAGGACTTTCTTGCTCGACATGATAGTATGCTATCTGGTTACTCTTTACCTTAACGTGTACATTGATTGTCTCTCTGTTACATGTTGGTAAAGCCCTTAGGATGTGTACTTGACTACCTGGACTATGATGTGGATCATACTAGTGGGGACATGGTAGTCCATAAGTACATCCTTCAAAGTCCCTAGTCGTGGGTGTATCGAGACGGGGCATCGATATACCAGAGTAGACTAGCGTATACCTTCTCGACCCATACAGATGGGCGATGGATGATCCCATATCCATTGGTGTTTGACATCAGAGATGATATACGGGTACTCAGTGGAGACTGGGTACACTAGACGGACTCGCCGAGAACTCCCAGATGGTATTATACCTTACGTCAGATGGCAGTTCTCTGGTGACACTGGTACAGAGTAGTCTGTTGACCCGAGATCGTCATAGAGTCTTGTGTGGTTCCCACTGTGCTTTGATTTCTACCTTACCATGTCCAAGAGGGCGTGCAAAACGGTGGTTTTTGGGTACAGTCCCGAATCACATGGAGGCAATGAGCGATAGGAGGGGATTCGTCTCTCCCGGTATAGGGAGTTGATGTTGCGCTGTGTTCGACTGGCTATAACCGGAAATCCCTGGCCAGGGTTGCTGAGATTTACTGGTAAGTGTTACCAGTAGTTTCTCGAACTGTTATAGACCTTATATCGACATGACTTATCGAGCTATTGGGGTCTGACGTTTACCACCCCTAGGCGAGATATGCGACATATCAGACGACGAGACCGGACTGTACGGTAAGTGTTACTGGTTGGATTCACAGGAGTGTGAGCGGGCTTGCTCGTCGATCTTCTGATTGTTCAATACCCGGGTGACCGTTACGTTTAGCAGACCGCTTGCGGCTTGTGGGTGTTTGATATGATCATCACCTGCTGCCGGCGTATTGACGAGTCTTTAGAGTCCTACACAGAGGTTTCCTGGCTCAAGCGAAACGAAATAGGAGCGCATATGAGATATGTGCGGGACCGAGAATAATGCATGTATGTGATACCGTATTCTATCCTCGCGATGAATGTATCGAATGGTTGCATGCGATATAACCTATTTATCGAATCAAGGATTGATTCGATAAGCCGATACATTGAATATTAGTCGGTTATATGCGACATGACCGGGTCGTTAAATCAAGTGTTGATTTAATGATGTAATGCATAATTATATATTTGATATATTACTTTACATTAACTAGTATTGGTTCACTTTAAATGGATTTTCTCACTTGTAGTTCACAAGTTGTATATGTGATATACTTTTGTGCACTTGATTGTATCATGTTTGATGATACATGCTTACTTGGTTAAGTGTAAAGAATTAAACCATGGTTAAACTAATGATTAGGGTTTTGTTTATCCATTACTTATTTATTCATTTATTTATTTATTTATTTTGAAAAGATAAGAAATGAAATGGTTGCAAGTTTTGTTTTTTCTTTGAAGCTTCTTGAAGCTTTGACTAAAGTGACCATTTTGTCTCATACTTAACCCTAACCATTCCACTTAACCTTAGTAAATTCTCTACACCTGACCAAGGTTAGAAAATGATAAGTGTTGATTTTATTTTCTAATTTGAATAACACTTATCATATCTTATCTTCATCTTCTTCATCTTCAACATGTAGAAAACCTAGCTACCATCAATGGCAACTTGTGAAAATGAGTGAGAAATCCAATTCTAAAGTGAACCCACTTCCTATTTCTTCATCCTCTACCTCTTGCCAAGTAGTATAGGGTGTTTTCTTCACAAGTTTCTTGACTTGGTGAAGTTGGAGCTTGATCTAGTGATGCCTCGACGTAGATCATCTTCGGCATCGAAGCCGACGACCAAGCCCGCCCATTTCTCCGATGAAGCCGACGCTAGAGCCCGGGATTCTATTTGGACAGCGAGGACACTTCATCATGGAGCTATGGAGGTGGAGGACCGGATCTACAAAGGTTGTATTTCCGTTCTTTTAGTTAAGTTGTTAACTAGTTTCATTGTTTCGCCTAAAATTCTAGTTAACGATCCGTATTAGGGTTTCTCGGCATTTGTAAAATTTGAAATTGGCATGGTTGATGCCATGTGAGACCTCATTAGTGTGCCTAGGAACACTACAGTGGTATCATAGCCTAGCTAGAGCCTTAGGCGATGCGTAGACGAAGTTTGAAACCCGAACGAACCCGAAACCCTAATCCGAGACCATTCTCTGTCCATTTTTTGAAAATGTGGATTTTTCAATATTAAAAATATGCATAAAATTCAGCAGGGTTTTCTAAGAAAAACTGTGAAAAACGAGATCATGATTCCACTACAGTGCGGCGGAACCGCGGCAAGTTTGTCCTTTCTCCCAGTACTTTTTGCACAGTAACTCTTACATTTTAATGCTGTATTTTCTGGGAATTTTTAATTTGACTCAAGAGTTGAGTGTTCTGGGGTTGTATTGGGAGTTCATATATTCGATCGGATTATCAAACTTTGTCTATGTGTTTTTCCGGGTAATTATTGAATATGTTAAAAAGTTCGACCGGATATAAATACCCACTTTTTCCCCTGTCGGGAAATTTCCAAGTGTTGGATCTTTCCGTGGTTTAAAGACGTTCTAAGTAGTGCAAGTAACGCAATGGACCCTCTAGAAGACAACAAACCTTAACTCGACTATGTGACCGTCTTGAACTGCCCTTTGAACCTTCGGGTTTGGGGCAGTACGGCGTGCCACATGTGAGGCGTTGGCTTGACCCTTCTACGGCTGGACCGTTGGTACTGAGGCATGAACTGAATGTTTTTAAAACTTATTTCATGTGTTGATCTGTATCGGGAAAACTTGGGTGTTCGATTGTTCGATCGGAAAGTTTAACATTTTCTATTTATCTGGAATGTGATACAATAATTGGAATTCACAATTAGTTATGAAATAACTGAATGAATGTTATAAACATAGCACTTTAGTCTCACTTGATCGGTTGCCACGGAATTTTGATGTGATCAAAAGTCCGTCGCAATCATGTAGCGTATGCGGATACTCGCCGGGTAAACTTAATAGACAGCCTTGCTCCATAGCCCCGACCAAGTGACTGTAGGAGAACCCCGTCGCCGAAAGCATCCGTTCGGGTGCTCGCGGCAGCGGTGTTCCGCCTTGGTGCACTTCGTCGACGGCGTCGAGGGTGCGGCCGTCTACTGAAGTTTGCGACGAGCATTCGATCAGGATGTCGGGAATCTTGTTGAATTGCCCGACTTGATATTGAAAAGAGTTTTCGATAATGAGACTAAAATGCGGGGTTTATAATTGTTAGGCATGCGATGTTTAAGGAATTCATTTGATTAGGCATGCGATGTCTATGTAGGTTGCGGATTCCAACTGTTGTAGTTTTACACTTTCTTTTCTGTGACCGTAAGTGTAATATGTGATATCGTCGGTTTCGTTGCTATATGTCAACGACAATTGGGATACGCATGTTTACTTACGTTGATGACATGTGTTGCTGGATATGTTATATTGGATCGCCGTGTTTGAATAGCCGGGTTTTTTTTATGTGAGATGAGTGTTTTTCATTTTCATTCATGTAAAAACTTGTATGTAATATTCTTTTATTGGGGCACTTCCAGGTTGCGGAAGATGTCACCGTTTGTATATTATTTACTTTTCCGCACTAGGATAGACCCAAGGAGGGGAGCACAAGTAACCGGGTTCTGGAGTCCAGTGGGAGACCAACTCGAGGAGTCGAGTCCGGGTCTCCTAACTCTAGAATTGGTAGGGTTTCTTGCCGCTCTCGTAGGGGTCTAGGGGTGTGGGTTTGGCTATTCATCACGACCGTGGAATCCGTGTTTTATACTGGCTCGTATTGAAAACACGGACGTCCTAGTATATCCAATATTTCATATGATTCTTCTGCTACGATATCTGTGATGTGATCATGTGATATGTTCTGTGATAGATACTGTATATAGTATATATGATATATTATATAGGCGTTACTTATGTTTTACACCCGCGCTAGCCCTGCCCCGCTCTGCCGTTAGTTACCTAACCTAACGGTGCACGAGGGGACATCGAGGCGAATGCGGATGGCATAAGTGTACGTCGTATTTATCTGTGATGTTTAGGAATTTAAATGACGGGACTTCATTAATGTGATTAATGAAAGTAAAAGAAACCTAAGATGTTGTAGAATCGAATTTCAAAATAAAAAAAAGGTAGCTACAGTTCTTGCTTTGCACAGAGGTATATATGATATATCCTGCACCTTATTCGATGAGGAAAGGACCGAGATCCCTTCACCGGGAGTGACTCCTTTAGCAATAACTGGAAGATGCTACAACCCTCGGTTTGTCTTTTGATTGTTTCTATAGTTTCTGCTTTGCACAGTGATATATGTGATAAATCCCGCACCTCATTCGACGAGGAAAGGACCGACGATCCCTTCATCGGGAGTGACTCCTTTAGCAAAACTAGAAAAGCCTCAAAAACACTCTATTTTAAAATCATTTGATTCTACAACGATATCAAGTTCATTACGCAATAGGTTTTCAGAAAAAACTGTCGTAGCCCTCCGTCATTTCAGATAAGTTGTATATAGTATTCGTGCTGCATTTGTTGGCTTTCGTCAAGGTGCAGTGTGCGGTAGCTATATACTGCTTATCTGCTGCATACGATGCGATTGGATTAGGGTAGTCGTGTGGCTTTGTTGGCTTTCGTCAAGGGTCGTGCGGGTGGGCTTAATTCAATCAAGAAATGTACGGGTTGAACTTGACTAGCGGGCTATGGTTTGTTGGCTTTCGTCAAGGTCATAGTACGTTAGGGGCAAAATATTATCGGGAATTTCAAGTGTTGAAATTTGCAATGAGATTGCATACCTTCTATGAGATAGTTGGATCCCGATACCCACTGCGAGTAATTGTTACTCCTGGAAGAGTTTTACACATTACAATTAGCCGATCAAGTAGGTGTCTAGAAAGGTGTCAACGGGGTTACGCCTCTGGGAAAATGAGGTTTACATTAATTAGGTTCGTGCGAAAGCACGGGGGACCTCCCTCAAAGTACCGACACTGGCCTGGCTGAAAGATTGGCGAACTTATAGTGTGTAATTAATCCCGGCTAGTCTTTCCTTTTAGGGTTTGAAGGAAGATTTGATAAAAAGCAGTGGGAGCCATCCTGATTAGATAAAATAATAACCAATCTATTCTTGCAAGAGCGCACGCTGAGTGTTTTCTTCTCTCTCTCTCCAGGTAGCGACCATATCACGCCTTAATCAAGATAATAATACGGATATTTGACCGAACCCGCTTGTTATACTGAGCTGGGGAACGTTGGTCCAGCTCCAACTTATAATTGTTATAAGACAGAGCAGGAAATTGGGGATTACCAGAATTCCCGTGCCACCCAAACGAAGAGAGTGCATACTGATGCATCATCTTCGGGTGTGTTCATTACAAAGAACTGTTTCTCCGTATCCTCTACGTCCTGGGTATGTGATACCAGATCAGGATCCCAGATATATAATCTGTTACATAGGGCTACAGAAAGGTAGAGAACTGAGAACGGGTGATAAGTTTCATGAGGCAGAAAACGGGGCAAGTGTTGCAGCCAAGTCTGTTGGTCACTGTCACCCTGTATTCTAAATACATTGATTCTGAACGAATGTTATTAGATACCGAACCTGATATACAAAATCATATCTATCTCTTTATTAGTAAAGAAATGATAAAATTTTGTATTGTTGGATAATGTTTTGAACATTTCCTATATCAAAAGTTGATCGGTTCAGGCACGTTATCTAAAAGCATTGATGTTCTAAATCAAACTACAGTTCTTTAGTATACTGAACACACAAAAGAGGAAGAGTTCAGAAATGAACGAATCTTTCTTGAGGCATTGTAGACTAGGTCATATCAATGCGACCCGACTAGCTGAAGTTACATGAAGATGCATATTTAAATCAGTTTGAATCTACATCTTGTGAAACTTGCCAGTCATGTAACAAAGATATAATGACACCAGCTCTGTTTATTGGAAACAGAGAAAGAGTTGGTGAACTCTTGGGATAATACATGTTGATGTATGTAAGGTCCCCTGTCTACACATGCCAAGACCGGTTCTTTGTACTTCATTACATTCTCTGATGATCTCTTTAGATTCAGACATATGTTCCTGTTGAAACACAAGTCCGAACCTTTTGAGATATTCACAGAATATAAGCTAGAAGTAGAGAACCAATACGGGTATAAGTATTATGTCCTTTGATGAGATCAAGGAGGAGAATACTTGAGTACGGAATTCCTGGACTATTCTAAAGGAGAATGAGATTCTCTCTCAGCATTACTCCTCCGTATACACCATAGCACGATGGTATATCGGGGTGGAGCAGTTGCACCCTATTCGATATAGTGCGCTCTATGATGAGTACTACTGAGTTACCTGTTTCCTTTTTGGGAGTTATGCACTTGAGAAGTTGCATACCTATTGAATAGGGTTCAAATCATACCAGTTGCCTACTACTTCATATGTGATATGGAAAGGGAAGAGCCCATGTCTTAAGATGCTTAAGATTTGGGGTTGTCCAGCCTATGTCTAAAAGCATAATCCGGACAAGCTCGAGACAAGGTCTGTTATGTACAACTGGAAAGGTTCCAGCTATACAAACAACAGCAGATGATTTGGTAGAACCAAAGGATTCAGTAGATTCCAACGAACCTCAGCCTCTCCGCCGATCTAGTAGGGTTCCTCACCCACCTGAGAGACATTTCGGTTTCTCTATGAAAGTGGGAGCGAGGATTGCATCATAAGATGATGACCCAACTAGTTTCGAGCTGGCCATCAGGAGTGGGACTCTGTAAGAATGGCTGGATGCTTAGTGATCTGAGATGGAATCCTCATACACCAACAAAGTATGGACTTTAGTTGCTTTATCTGAAGGGTTAAATCCCCATCAGGAGCAAGTATATCTTGAGAAGATTACTTGGTGTACATGGAAAAGTTGAGACTTTCAAAGCTAGACTTGTTAAAGGTTTGCATCATTAACCAGGTATGGATCATGATGAAACCTTTTCTAAGGAGCTATGCTTAAGTCCATTCAGATCCTACTTGCCACGGCTTCATACCATGACTACGATATCTGGCGGTTGGGTGCCATGACTGCTTTTCTAAAATGATGTTTTAGAAGAGAACGTCTATAAGTACACAGCCAGAGGGCTTCGTAGACAGTGGGAGCAGCGGAAACGTGTACAAGATGCTTTATAGGATAAAGCAGGTATCGCGGAGTTGGAACATCTATTTTGATGTGTTAGTCAGAGAGTTTGACATCATCAAAATGGTAGATGAACCTTGTATAAACAATAAAGGTAGTAGGGAGTATAGTGACGATCCTCGTAGAGTACGTGGATGACATGCTCTTGATAGGGAAGGAGTTTCCTATGCTATGCTCGGTCAATCTCCGCTTATCACAATAATTCTCCATATAGGATCAAAGTTATACCTCCTAAATCCTGGGTTTTTGGATCTATGAGATAGATCTAATTGGATGTTAGGATTCTCACTAGTTGTAGTGAGATGGTATCAATCGATCCTGGGGAGAATCACTGGAAGGGTTCCAGGGTGATAATGACGACTGAATGTCAGTCGCAGGCATTGTCTTTACCCTTAGTAAAGGGACGGTATGTTGGAAGAGTTCCAAGCTAGATACCGTGGCATACTAGACGATTAAGGCTGGATACATCGCTACTTAAGATGCTACCAAGGAGGATGTTTGGGTGTATATTGGATCATAAGATGAACTACGTTCCAACCATTGTGAGACAATGGAGTTGTGGCTTATGCCAAGGAACGCCGGTCCCATCAGTGATCCAGACATATTCTAAGGCAGTGTCACCTGATCATGGAGATGGTTGATCTCCAGGGTGATCGAGGTAAGGAGAGTATACTCAGAGGACAACACGGCGGATCCACTCACAAAGGCCTTTTCCCAGAGAGAGACTTTTATGGGATGGTTGAGTATGAGATACTACAACCACTGCTATCAGATGGCCCTAGTGCAAGTGGGAGATTGTTAGTTATATGTATGCCCTAGAGGCCATTACTGTACGTTGGATGTATATTGTAGTGGATGCTGGGACATATATAGGGAGGACTTTCTTGCTCGACATGATAGTATGCTATCTGGTTACTCTTTACCTTAACGTGTACATTGATTGTCTCTCTGTTACATGTTGGTAAAGCCCTTAGGATGTGTACTTGACTACCTAGACTATGATGCGGATCATACTAGTGGGGACATGGTAGTCCATAAGTACATCCTTCAAAGTCCCTAGTCGTGGGTGTATCGAGATGGGGCATCGATATACCAGAGTAGACTACCGTATACCTTCTCGACCCATACAGATGGACGATGGATGATCCCATATCCATTGGTGTTTGACATCAGAGATGATATACGGGTGCTTAGTGGAGACTGGGTACACTGGACGGACTCGCCGAGAACTCCCAGATGGTATTATACCTTACGTCAGATGGCAGTTCTCTGGTGACACTGGTACAGAGTAGTCTGTTGACCCGAGATCGTCATAGAGTCTTGTGTGGTTCCCACTGTGCTTTGATTTCCACCTTACCATGTCCAAGAGGGCGTGCAAAACGGTGGTTTTTGGGTACAGTCCCGAATCACATGGAGGCAATGAGCAATAGGAGGGGATTCGTCTCTCCCGGTATAGGGAGTTGATGTTGCGCTGTGTTCGATTGGCTATAACCGGAAATCCCTGTCCAGGGTTGCTGAGATTTACTGGTAAGTGTTACCAGTAGTTTCTCGAACTGTTATAGACCTCATATCGACATGACTTATCGAGCTATTGGGGTCTGACGTTTACCACCCCTAGGCGAGATATGCGACATATCAGACGACGAGACCGGACTGTACGGTAAGTGTTACTGGTTGGATTCACAGGAGTGTGAGCGGGCTTGCTCGTCGATCTTCTGATCGTTCAATACCCGGATGGCCGTTACGTTTAGCAGACCGCTTGCGGCTTGTGGGTGTTTGATATGATCATCACCTGCTGCCGGCGTATTGACGAGTCTTTAGAATCCTACACAGAGGTTTCCTGGCTCAAGCGAAACGAAATAGGAGCGCATATGAGATATGTGCGGGACCGAGAATAATGCGTGTATGTGATACCGTATTCTATCCTCGCGATGAATGTATCGAATGGTTGCATGCGATATAACCTAGTTATCGAATCAAGGATTGATTCGATAAGCCGATACATTGAATATTAGTCGGTTATATGCGACATGACCGGGTCGTTAAATCAAGTGTTGATTTAATGATTTAATGCATAATTATATATTTGATATATTACTTTGCATTAACTAGTATTGGTTCACTTTAAATGGATTTTCTCACTTGTAGTTCACAAGTTGTATATGTGATATACTTTTGTGCACTTGATTGTATCATGTTTGATGATACATGCTTACTTGGTTAAGTGTAAAGAATTAAACCATGGTTAAACTAATGATTAGGGTTTTGTTTATCCATTACTTATTTATTTATTTATTTATTTATTTTGAAAAGATAAGAAATGAAATGGTTGCAAGTTTTGTTTTTTCTTTGAAGCTTCTTGAAGCTTTGACTAAAGTGACCATTTTGTCTCATACTTAACCCTAACCATTCCACTTAACCTTAGTAAATTCTCTACACCTAACCAAGGTTAGAAAATGATAAGTGTTGATTTTATTTTCTAATTTGAATAACACTTATCATATCTTATCTTCATCTTCTTCATCTTCAACATGAAGAAAACCTAGCTACCATCAATGGCAACTAGTGAAAATGAGTGAGAAATCCAATTCTAAAGTGAACCCACTTCCTATTTCTTCATCCTCTACCTCTTACCAAGTAGTATAGGGTGTTTTCTTCACAAGTTTCTTGACTTGGTGAAGTTGGAGCTTGATCTAGTGATGCCTCGACGTAGATCATCTTCGGCATCGAAGCCAACGACCAAGCCCGCCCATTTCTCCGATAAAGCCGACGCTAGAGCCCGGGATTCTATTTGGACAGCGAGGACACTTCATCATGGAGCTATGGAGGTGGAGGACCGGATCTACAAAGGTTGTATTTCCGTTCTTTTAGTTAAGTTGTTAACTAGTTTCATTGTTTCGCCTAAAATTCTAGTTAACGATCCATATTAGGGTTTCTCGGCATTTGTAAAATTTGAAATTGGCATGGTTGATGCCATGTGAGACCTCATTAGTGTGCCTAGGAACACTACAAGGATCATTGTGCAGAGCCGTCGGATTCTCGCGCCAGCGGAAATACCTCCGGAGTCGTCTGAAAGAAAGGAAGCGACCGAACAAGCAGTCTTCCAATTAGAGGATGAAGAAAAGGCTAAGGATTAGAGAGAAGTATTCATAGACTATTTAAAATCACATCAAACGCCCGAAAACACATCTTCAAGACATTAGCTCATGAAACGAGCTCTGTCTTTTGCCCTCGTCAATGATACTCTATATAAGATATCGTTCGACAATTTGTGGCTAAGGTGCCTGGGACCAGGAGAAGCAAAAAGGGCCGTCTAAGAAACTCACGACGGACTTTGCGGTTCCATCAAGCCGGGCCAAAGATGAAGCTGAAGATCAAGAGAATGGGTTACTATTGGCCCACGATGATTCAGGACTGTCTCGAATATATGAAGCAGTGTCACTCGTGTCAAATTCATAGGGACTTCATCCACCAACATCCAAATCCGCTACACCCAATGGAAGCCAGTTGGCCGTTCGAAATGTAGGGAACCGATATAATTGGGCCCATCGAACCAGCATCATCCAAAGGGCATAGGTTTATATTGGAAACAACCGATTACTTCTCTAAGTAGGCAGAGGCAATACCGCTAAGGGAAGTGAAGACAGAGAACATCCTCCATTTCTTCAGGACACATGTCATCTACCGATTCGACACTCCGCGTCGGATCATCTCGGATAATGGGTCGGCCTACATAAGCCAAAAGATCAGCCGCTTCGCACAGCGGCATAATATAGATTGGAGATACTCTTCAGTCTATAATCCCTGAGCTAATGATCTAGCTGAGGGTTTCAACAAGACCTTAACGAAGATCATAAAGAAAACGGTGTCCAGAAACAAAAAGGATTGGCACGAGAGACTGCATGAAGCTCTCTGGGCGTATCGAACCACGTTCAAAACAGCTACGAATACAACACCATACGCGTTGGTATTTGGCACTGAAGCGGTACTTCCCTTGGAGATAGAGCTACCCTCTCTACGAGTGGCAGTTCAATATGAGACGACGGATAAAGAAAATGCCCATTTTCGGCTTGAGGAGCTTGATGCCCTCGATGAAACTCGTCTCCTAGCGCAGCAAAACCTGGAATCTTACAAAGCACAGATGATGCGCTCATACGAGCACGCATGCGCGAGAGGGGGGTTGACTCCCTCTACTTCACCTCCCGATACCCCAGTATCGGTGTATTCTTTGTTGCTTTTGTTGAAAGACTAACCAGACCGAGAACATTCCGCCAAGGCGAACTCGTGTTAGTCGTAAAAAGACCTACGATTCCCAACAATGCAAAGCGGGGGAAATTCGAGCCGAACTACGAGGGTCCGTACATCATAGATAAGGTCTATCAATGTGAGGCCTACTTGCTCATGGATATATATGGCGAAAGGCCCTTCCGGCCAATAAACGGCCGGTTCCTTAAGAAATAATCCGCTTGACAAGTCACGACTCAGGTTAATGATAGATGACGGCACTCATGTCCGCTCGTTGTCTTCCTGAGTCAAGACTCTATAAGTAGTATCCGACAAAACTTCGCCTCGAAGCTGGCCCTGGACCGAGATGTCCCTAAACTAAGATGTCCCTAAACTGACAATGGACCGAGATGTCCCTAAACTGACAACAGATCGAGATGTCCCTAAACTAACAATAGACCGTAGCGTCCTTAAACTAATATCTCGCCTCAAACACGGCGATAGAGGAATTCAAGTTCACAAGTCCCAACGGAGAGGACTGCAACTCAAGTCCCGCTGGCTGCACAGCAGCTCCGGTAGCAAAGCCTCCCTAAGTTCCATTGGCAAACAGAGAGGTTAAAAAAAACGGTACGTCCACAAGCGAAATGGGCACGGATGAAAACCCGAAAGGGCGCCGTGAGTAAAAACAGCAGGGCTACCGGCGAGCTTGTGAAAACCCGAAAAGGCGCAATCTCGTAAAATTTTCACTTACGAGATCCTCTCGACTCGTAAGGAGAACTCTCCCTGTGAGACCCTCATGACTCATAGGATTCAAAGTTTTAAGTTATAGGGATCCAAATCTGTCCTTAAGCCGTCATACTTTCCAAATTGCCCTACAGGCGGTCTAATATTGGCCCTTGTATACAATCCACGGGCATAAATAAACGTTTCCCCCCACCGAGTTCCACCAATCACGAGGAATGTTATCATATGGTGAATGACACTTGTAAATCCGTTCGACTTATAAGGAGAAAACACTCTTGTAAGATCCTTACGACTTATGAGAGAACACACATTTAAGAATCCCTACGATTCCTAAGGAGAAAATACACCTACAAGATCCTCACGACTCGTAGGGAGAAATACCTTTATGAGACCCTTATGGCTCGTAAAGTCAAAAAGCCTTAGTCGACAGGATCCTAACCCTGTTTGCTAAGCCACCTTTGTTCAAACCAACAAAGGCAAATGATGATTCGCTCCTGGTAATATCCCAGTTGTAGCGATGCTGATACCTAAATCAGTATCAAATTCTAAGGCCTTTCACGGCAAATGATGATTCGCTCCTGACAATATTCCAGTCGCAGCGATACTGATGCCAAAATTGGTATTAAATCTTAAGTTCCATACTCGCAATAAAAATCAGGGAGCAAAAAAATGCATATAAAAATAGCCGAAATGATAGGGCAACCCGCAATAAAAATCAACGAGCAAAAAATATATATATAAAAACAGCCGAAATGTTTGGGCAACTCGCAATAAAAAACAACGAGTAAGAAGAAAAAAAAGCCGAAATGATTGGGCACCGCGATAAAAAGCCGAAATGATTGGGCAATCTCAACTTTCACGATATAAAAAGCTGAAATAATAGAGCGTCACGGAAAGAAATAAAAAAAATGAATGAAAATGAAACTTTTGCCCTGCAGGTGAGTCCACGTCGACCTCTGTATACAATCCATGGGCACAAACGAAAAGGGAACCACATTTTCCCACCAGGCTCCATAAGAAGGAGCTAGGTCTCGATGGTAACATCTACGACCTAAAGATAAACAACGACGTTTCTTCTCACTCCAACAGGATGCAAACGCGATGTCAACAAGCAACCCCAAGGTCAACAAAATGGAGCCATGGCAAATTCCCTAGTTCCAAATATCGACGGTTTACAGACAACCTAGAGACCATCTTGACATTTGTCTCATTACAGCAGACGCAACGTCAACAAAACGGAGCCTTGGCAAAGTCCCTAGTTCCAAATCTCGACGGTCCACAGACAACCTAGAGATCAACAACGGCGTTTCTTTACACTCCAACAGGATACAGACGCGACGTCAACAAAGCGGAGCCATGGCAAAGTCCCTAGTTCTGAATCTCGACGGTTCATAAACATCCTAGAGATCACCTTGACATTCGTCTTATTACAGCAGACGCGGTGTCAACAAAGGAAGCGAAGGCCAAATTCCTAGCTTCAGAGACTTGATGGCAACTCAAATAAAACTTGAAATACTATTGGAGATCATCCCACACCAGCACGGAGTGGTTATGACTCATCGGGGCTCCCAAACTGAGCCTAACCTCAAGTAAAAAGCGTTATGGAAAATTCCTGACGTTTGCTCTTCCGACAGTAATATGACATAAGGAGATTACTTGAAGACGTCTTGTCCAGCCCTCGAAGGGATCAGAGACACGACAGTCGCGGGGCTACTCGAACAGCAGCGTAAAGTCTGCATATCGGGGAATACATCAGCCAACGCGACGGTACGATGGACAAAACCCTAGTACCACAGACCCTAATGGATCTCTGTCGTAAAGAGCATGGGTTAACTGTGACGTTAGGACAGGTTTTCCTACAAGCCCAAGGAAGGTAAACTACAAACTCCGAAATGAGTTCATAAACTAGAGACTCCGGGATGAGTGAATAAACTACAAACTCCGAAATGAGTATATAAACTACTTCACACCAGATCAAGACATCGAAGAAAAGAGAAATTCCAGTATGATATAAAATATGTCTTTTATTCATGAATTCAAGTGAATACAAGATACATTTCATAAAGGAATCAAAATGAATACATGTTATTCATGAATCACAAGTTTACAACCAGTACAAGAAAAAGGGTACAATGACAGTTATTAAGGACGAGGCGTCTTCAACAAATTGACAAGCCGCTCATGCGGTCCTCTCAATTCTTTCTCGTGGTCAGCTACAGCGACCAACTCTGCTTCGATTTGAGTCCGTTGCTGTAAACAGGATGAAAGCTTTTCATCGATTTCTTGCTTGGCAGCTTCGCAGTCCTGCGTAACCCGTTACGTGAAGTCAAGCTTCCGCCTTAGCGTCAACCCATCCGAAATATATCGCTGGAGGTTGTCGAAAATAGCTTTTAGCTGCGTAGCATTCGCTTCAACCTGGGCGCGCAATTGTACGGATTCGCTGGAAGCCGCCTCATGTTCCCTTTGCCTCAGGGCCGCCTCTTGTTCAAAATGGAGAATGAAAGGAACACTCTTCTCAACCCACACAGCCTGCTGAGAGTTCAAGGCCAACACCTCAGGAGCGAGACGCTTAAGCTCAATCTCGTGCAGGTAAGGCTCGATCTTCCTGCAATAATCAACCCAAGAACTGACGAGATCTTCATTATGGATGTTCACGAGCGTCGCCAACATTGGATTGACTTCGACGGAAAAATCCATAGCAGAAGTGAGGGCCTCAGCATTGAGATCTTCGATAAACTCGCTTAGTGTTCACCGGTTATTCGCGGCGCCCCTGGAGGATGTACGTTTAGCGAAGGGCCCGCGGGCATTAGAATGCGAGGCTCAAAAGGATCTGGAGCCGGTGTAATCGCTGCAAAATGAATTACGGTCAAATTTCAACTCAGGAGACAAAGAAAACACCTGAGGGATGGAATCTATCGTACCGGCTGTGGCAGGCGGCAGAATAGGGAGTACCAGAGGCGCGACTATTCTTTCGCTTCCTCCTCTGACCCATGATCCTGTGGTCAATATAAGGAAGGCTTAGCAACAATACGTCTAGTCATAAAAAAGGGGGAGAAACATTAGGTGAAGAATATACTGACCAACTGTGACATTTCAAAAAAATAAAATATTATTTTTGAGGAATTTTTATAATTTAATAATAAAGTATTGAATATTTTAAATAAGGCGGTATAATTAAATACCGATAAATGGGAAAAATTTGGAAAATTATGGAAATTACTAAAAAGATGGTGTTTTATAGAATTATGCAAATTTTAAGTTTTTATGATTAATTATATGCTAATTTAGTGTTAATCGCGATTAAAAATCGCTAATCGCGCTTTAAACTTGTTTTGTGCAAACATACACCATATCTTTTATTTTACACTTGTTGCATTTTTACTACATGTCTTTGGGTGCATGACTTTTGTTTTGGGGTTACTATTCAGGAGAGAAGAAAATAGAAATAGAAAAGGAAAAGAGTATAATATATAGGTATGGGTGAGAGAGAGAAAGATAAGGGTTTACCTTTGACTTAGTCTTGAGCCATTCCCCCATCATTATACACACACTTATCTCCTCTCCCTCTTCCCCTAGCTGCTGCTGCTGCTTCCCCTCTCTTCCTCCTCCATTACAACCCACAAAACTCTATGAAAAACACCTCAAAACCCAAATCCCATTTCATTAAAAAGATGCACAAGCTCAAATGAAGCACATTGGACCAAGAAAAATCAAATTTTGGACACTTGGGGTAACTCAAGAAAATTCTTGAGTTGCCAAATGAGGTATTTTCTGGACCTTTAGCTTAGTATTTCTATTACTTTTACCCCCATGTTAGATTAGAACCGATATTGTGTGGTTTGGGTGAACTTGGAAAATTCTAGTTAAGGGTTTTGGAAGTCTTGAGTGGTGATGGGTAATTAAGCTCAGTAGAGACCATACAAACCCCCTAGTGCTAGAATTAAGGCCTAAACCAGAGATTAGAATCCCGGAATACGGATTTAGAAAAGCCGATATCGGAAAATTGTGGATTCTGTGAGGGTTAAATAAAATCTGCTAACACTCGGGCTACTTGAAAATTATTTTGCAAGGACAGTGATACTTGCAGGTGATTTAGAACCAACCCTAAAAACCCTAGCCCCTAACTCCCCAACTTGGCCGCAGATTTATTCCCTCTGGCCGCAATTTGTGGCCAGACCTGGGTCAATGTGCCTCGTGTTGGTTCTGTGGTCCCCTAATCGGTAAAATAGACCCTTGGCATATGCAAAATTGACCAATTTGACCTAGGGTAAAATCTGTGACCTTTTTCCTGAGTTGCTGTTGTGATTCGGGGTTTCGTTTTGCGTATTTTGAATTCTGGATTCTCGTATTTGTGTTTTACCTCGATCACTTGACGTTTGTACGTCGAAATCGAGTGTTATTTGGTGGTTTTGAAGGCGTGGTCCGCAGGTTATAACCTATAGGCCTTAGCGTGCCGTTTTGGTTTCCTATGTGATTTTAATACGCATTTGCGATACGTTATGATGTGTAGGTACCCCGCGAAGACTTCGGGACGACAAGCAAGCCCGTGGCGACGTCGGCAATGGAAAGCGAAAGCAAGGTGAGTAGATTATATCTACGGGGGAAGTCGGGTGGATGGCGTATAGCACCCCCGCAGTTCGATGTTTAGTATAATATATATATATATATGTATATATGATAGCGTTATGTGTGACTTGGATATTCTAGATGTGATTGGGTGCACTATGGTTAGATTAGGGTGTAGAAGTAAACTAGTATAGTTTCCTAGCTGCGAACCCTAGAATAGGTTTATACCCCCACGCACACACATGCTTATTTGTTATACTTATACCTGGATGATGAGGATGGTGGATGATATTTGGAGATGAGTCGATGATATTAGGCATAGTGCCATGAGATCGGTGATATGATGTGGTTCGTATTTGGGATATGACATGAGATTTTAGCGGGCCTTCGGACGTGTGTTTTACACACGCATTTATATTTACATAGATGGTATCGGTTTGTACTAGACTTAACTCAGTACCCCAGTTCATGAGATATGATGATAAAGATACCAGTTAAGTGATGAGATAAATGTGATATTGACCCATACCCAGATTTGGGATGCCGTACGATGATTCACAGTACGAGCTTTATTTAATGATAAGATCTGCACTCATGACTCGAGGATGTCATATGATATTGTATCGTACGCGGTACCTTTGAGGCGGGATCACCGACTATATATATATATCGACTCAGATTTAGGTGGTTTCCATACTCCTCCCGATTGACTTGTTAGTTAGATCTGTAGTTTGCTTAGTAGATATTAGGCTAGGTCGATGTCATACCTATTTCAAAAACTAACGAATCGGGAGTATTTTAAATACAGGCAAAGGGATTCTACGGATATTTTCAAAAGACGTATCTTTTCTTAAAAATACCGTAGCCCTTATTTTCCTAACAACCCCGATTCGTCTACTTTCAAATGGCAAAACAGTATGACATAGATACATTGATGTAGATTTTGCACTGCCGTGTTTATTATTCATTTGCCGCATATTCTTTCTATTAGCATCGCTTTGCATGTGAAATTGTGTTTATTGTTATATCAAAACCATGCTGTTAGGACACCGGTACCATTATCGATGATGCATATGTTCCACGTACACCTGATTGTCGGCTCACACACTTCATCATCGATAGTTGCCATGTCACTACACTGTAGGACTGTTGCATTCAGGATATGACTCCTTGCATGGCATACTTGTGCACATACCTATTGTACATTCATACTTGTGTACTTACATATTGTACACTCATACATGTGCACATACCTATTGTACATTCATACTTGTGTACTTACATATTGTACACTCATACTTGTGTACATACCTATTGTACATTCATACTTGTGCACTTATATATTATACACTCATACTTGTGCACATACCTATTGTACATTCATACTTGTGCACATACATATTGTACATTCATACTTGTGCACTTACATATTGTACACTCATACTTGTGCACATACCTATTGTACATTCATACTTGTGCACTTACATATTGTATACTCATACTTGTGCACTTACATATTGTACACTCATACTTGTGCACATACCTATTGTACATTCATACTTGTGCACTTACATATTGTACACTCATACATGTGCACATACCTATTGTACATTCATACTTGTGCACTTACATATTGTACACTTATACTTGTGCACATACCTATTGTACATTCATACTTGTGTACTTACATATTGTACACCCATTCTTGAATACACACGTATTTGCACATACATAGATGATTCTGTCTTGATTTGGAGATTTGGGAAACCGCAAGATACTTTTCAAAACTGATTCATTTAAAAGAGCGGTCTTCTCTCGATATGTGAATATTACTGTTTTATGTTGCATGATATATTGATATGCTTACATTTCTTTTATATGTTGCATACATCATGCTTTATGATTATACGCATTGAGATATATTGTTTCCATTATATTTCTGGATTTGGGAACCGTGGTTATTTCAAAATAAAGTATGCATTGTTTTAAAAAAATATCGGTTACCCTTGATATGATATTTCAGTGCGTCCACCATGTGTTTTCTCGATTCTGAGAGTGGCATGTGAAACCCGATTCGAGGAGCGGTAGGCACCGTCTGCGGGTACATGGTGGACCCGGTGAGGTACCCCGGGACAAGAAGACTCGTATATGTTAGACGGTGAGCCCGGCAGGGGAGCACTACCCATCGTTGATAGTATTTGGGCTCGGTGAAGATCCGGAGGATACCGACCGTAGTCGAGAGATGATATGGGCCGATCCGGAATGACGGAGCCCGTGGGCCGATCCGGACTGATGGAGCCCTACATATATATGAGGATTTACGTGCCGATGCTGGGCACAGATTTCATGATGTTTTCGAGTGTCGATGCTGGACACTCAGGTTCCATGATTTTGATGTGTCGCGAGGGACACACGTTGATTTATATCCTCATACTTCCATGCATATGATTTATGATATTTACATGCATGATGCTTATTGTCATTGGGTGACACGTGGACGGGATCCACATATATACAGACATTGATCACATAGTTGGATGATATCCACACACTCATAGACTGCATAATATAGTTGACATTGATTCATGTTGATTACATTGATCATACCTCATATTTATGATATGTTGTACCTGAGGCACTGACATGAGCACATGGGATTACACTTATGTCTAGATGTTTACCCTGGCCACCTTATCATGCTTCAGACTTATTCACATTAAGGATATATTATTATTGATCGTATTGACTTAGGATTGTGTCATACATACGATTTCTGCTCTGTGATGTTTTCTATTCACGAGTTGGCAACTCACCCCCGTTGTGCCACAGTTCTTGCAGGTTTTGCCGTACAGGTTTCATTGCGGCTTTCTGGCACACTGCTTCCCTTACGGGTGATTTGCTTTGGTAAGTGAGCTCTTTTGCATCAGAACCACCATTGTATATGTACTACTCAGTTGTATCTAGTAATTCCATCAACCAAACATGTATATTGTTTCAGACTTAGAAAACTAGTTGTGTATTATTTCGACCTTAGAGTCGCGCGATGTAGTATTATGGTTTTCTTGATATTTTGAGTTTCTTTTGAGTTTTGATCCTCGCCCTTCGGCGTTGTATATTATATTGCTTGCTTGGTTGTGACCGTCGATTGACGAAGAGCTAGCTCCCGCTTGGGGATGCCTTTTTCATTGTGCATATATTATTCTTGTTGTATCCCGTTCGGGGCCAGTATTTACAAAGGAAACTCTGCCGAAATTTTCAGAAAAGACTAAATATTTAAAAATGCATATTCGGCTTATTTATTTAAAAACCTTGCTTTTAAAACATGTTTTCTTCACTCCTTAAAAACTAGTTTTCCTTATTTACTTCTTAAAATGGTTTTAGATTTTCTGGGCTTTTGGCTTACTTGAATTAGATGGGGTTCTATGGACTTCATATGATTCAATGGCCAGTCACGGGCTATTTCGGATCGTGACACCAACACCAGAAGGTGGAACGATTTCCGACTGAAAGGAAAAATGTGGGTTTAACACCTGATACAAATGGTCGAAAAGTACTCCTGCAGAATTGCGACAATATACAGTCAATACAAGGAGGATTGTATCCATAGTGAAACAAATAAGTGAGAAACCCATACCTTCCAAGATTTGAGGGGGCGCAGAAGAAAATAAAGGGACAATGACCGTCAAAATAGCGGTCGGTGACACTTCTTCAGCCGGCACAGCTTCACGGTTTACCGCGCCTATGCTCAAGACAAACGAAATATCATTAGAAGGGCTTAACAGGATTGAAAAACTCAAAAACAACAACTCAAGGACTACCTGATAGATTAGGGACCGAAACCGCGCCGGAAGTGTCACCAAGTGTAACGGCTTCCTCACTCTCTCTCGGGGGAATAGATTCTGCACCCATAGCTTCTTCCCCTGACTCGACAAGGGCCGTTGTAATGCTTGCGACACACGCCAATACCAAGGAGCCACAAGGGGAAAGAGCAGTAGTCTGGATAGTCCCGGATTCCCGAGAAAGAGTGGCCACTTCGGGCTCTGTAATCATCGGTGTTTCACCTTCCATACTCTCGTCAGGACTCGGCCCCGCTTAAAGAAAATACGTATGTCAGAATTCGAGGACCAAGTTCTAATAAAAGACTAGGCGTTACGTTAGCTTGAAGTAGCTTTTCAGTTTCTTCCCGAGCTGCACGTGCAACCTGTCTATGGGCGGTAGACAGGGCAGAAGAAACATCCGCCGAAGGAATGTCAGCAGGCGGAATATTGCTTCAGCCTGCACCTGCGGCCAAAACAGCATCGCGTTCCTTCTCCGCGTGCTTCCTGTACTTCCTTTCAGTTTGAGCAGTGAGAACTGACCTCCTTAAGACTTTCGACAGGGGAACGTCGTCGTCCGAACCGAGCTCTGTCTCCGGAGCCGCTACAACGTCCATCATCGGCTGCTTCAGCAATGCCTCCTGTAGTGACTTTGGGATGGCCGTGGCCATAGAAGCTGGCTCTAGAAGCTTTGCTCCATCGCCACTTGGGATTGGCACTGCACTTGGAATGACCTGAGTTGTGGTAGTTTCTGCAATAGGGCGAAGAGAAGGGTCAGATCATGAATAAAAAAGAGTAAATGCGTAATGAAACGAATTATACCAAGGCCTAAAGAAGCACGGAGCATCTCTTCCTCCTCAAACGTCCTGAGGGAAGCCGCGAAAGCCTCTTCGACAGAAATACCTGTTGAAGAAGAAATCGTTAATAGAAGTATAATAAAGAGAGAAGGGATAGGCGTATAAAAATATAACTGAAATATACCTGACTTCGCGATAGAGATCAACGCCGCTTCCTCGCGAGCCAGTCACTCGGAAGCTGTGAGGGCAGCATGTAGATCATTATCGGTCGCAGGTGTGTCGAACAAACCCTCATTGGTGTTGTATTCACACAAGCTATCACTGTAGGGAGCATGTGGATCCTGGTCGAATACGACATCAGCAGAAAATAGAGATTTTTTTCTGCGAACGGACACCAGCGGCCAATGACAAGAGCTTGCGCTTGACAGGCATCTTCGGGCGGCGGGTCCCGATTTTCGTACCAGCGCCAGATTCCAGGGATGCCACGGCTACCGCAGTTGCGGGAACACCCAATTGAAGCTTCTCAGGGAAAGCTCATGGGACCACAGCCGTAATATCTTCTCTTAAGGAGGGACGAATGGCAGTCTGTCGCTTTAAGGGGACAGATGGATTACCAGCGGGGAAATCATCCTTATGATCGAGCAATAGCCGCCTTTCTTCTTTGATAACAACACCCGTCGCATGCTGGTACCACACCACGTAAGCGTTCGACACATAGCTTGGCTTGCTAATGAGAAAATTGGACCCCGTATTTAATCGTATAAAGTGGTGCAACGCGCTACGAATACCCTCCTCCGTAGCAGCCGGCTCGGCTAAGAATGCCACAAGAGGAACACCCTGATTATAACCCGACTGTTGAACGAAGCGGTGCGGGTTGTACCTCATGAACAGTGCCGAGGCGTTCTGTCTGAATACTAAAAAGCCCGGCATGATAGAATACAAGTGTAAGATTTCCCGAGCCTTTAATGTGGAAACCCCGTCTTTGAAAGTGTCACGCAACGGTTGCACTACCTTAGTAGATTCCTTGCTGATAGTCAAGACTCTATCGACAAAGGTCATGATGTCCCCAACCATGCATGGGCGGAGGACCCGTCGCCGAGCTTCTCGTTAGGACGGGTCTAACGCAGAAGCGTCAACCAGAAGCATGACCCGAAGAAAGTTGTAGCTGTCGTAGAAGCGGGGTCGTTTGTGAACACCGGAAGCACCTAGCACGTGCATATCGATCCACGACGTGAAGTAGTGCAACGGAAGATGTACGGGCTTAACCCTCGGCTGAGCAGTGTCTGCCGCTAAGCTCAAGCCGTGATATAGATGAGCCAGCCCTGCGATCCCAATGGCCACACGCGTCCCTGCAATCATGCGGTGGGCCGAATAAAAGACGGACGGCCTTATATAGCAAGGATGCGTCGGAAGCACAAACTAATTCAACCACAGGCCGATGAACCCCAGAAAGAACGTCTCTTCGTCGACGTCTGGAGCAGCGAGCTCTGCGAAAGGGATGACCGGAACATCTGGAATGAAGAAATTCCTCCGCCTATGCTGTTGGCAAGTTATCCAAACCAAAACCGAATGGGTCATCAAGCTTAGCGAATTTCGCGGCTTGTTTTGACAAGACTTCTCGGCGAAGAAAGCAGGTGATCTATAAAGCCAACTCCATGCCTTACAGACTCTAAGAACAAACTCTCATAAATGTTCAACACCTTGATTAGGCTTGGGAACCGGTATTGAACAACATTTTCTGGAGTAAGGCCCATCACTACTGATTTGGTGGCAAAGATGTACTCATTATGGGGAAGTATCTCCTCGTAATGTTCCCCTCTGACGGGTAAGCCGGAAATTTCCTCAAACACCTCCAAGGAAATTGAGACCTGCCGGTCTGATAGAAGAAATGTGTGGGTTGGGATGTTCCACTGTTCCAGAAAATCCTTAACCTACCATTCATGAGACGCGGGATATTGAAAAAAGGATGCATGTATTGTAGGATACAGCCCAAGCTTCAGCAGCAGCGACTTCTTGGCCGACAAGATATACCGAGCCCACTGCAGGTAGCCGGCTGAATGGTAAGGAGTCAACCCTATCATATAGACTTGCCCCCAAAGGCGCGACTCGTCTTGGCATATGCGCCGCCCCAAAATATCCAAAGCCATTGGTGGTTGTACGGGTATTGATGCCATTGAGGGTTGAAGGCGACTCTTCGTGGTCCAGCTGACCTCTTCTATGGCATAAATCACTTGAGGCGAATCAGCGTAATGAATCGCTGAAATTGGTTCTAAGGGCGCTACACAAGAAAAACTGCGCCGACCCCGAATGATCTGATTATACCACGACCTCCACAGGTGAAGAGATTTCTGCTCTGGATCATGATCTTTAATAAGCACGAAGACTCCTCGATCCACGGACGCGTCGGCAAAGGCGCTCTCTGAACGTACGAAAGGGAAGAAAGAGTCGAAGGCCATTGCACCTGCACAAAAGGAGAAGGTTCAGCTATTGACGTTATGTTTAGAACTTTAACGTTCTTTGATACTTAAAAAAATTTGTACTGCATTGCAGTGGGACAATAAGGGGCCCATAAAATTAAGGTGACGCCACATCATTGATGGGGCAGTCACTCATTAAGAATAGAATCCTAAAAGGATTCTCATTTAATGAGAAATATCATTGGACTAAGGAGTTAAACTCTCTCGAGAGCCATGCTCTGCAAACAGATTTCACATCTGTCAGAAAATTAAGGAGGGAATAAAATTCCCCAAAATTTCTTAGAGCCCTGCTCTGTAAAACAATAGGGTAATCTACTTGAACCCTCAAAAGCAAAGCTTTTTAACAGGGTAAAACCCCTAGATCTTTAAGATCTGTAAGAAAAATCCTAAAAACTCTAAGAGTTCTTCATGAAAGATGAGCAAAGCTCTGATTAACGGGTTAAAAAACCCTAAAATATATTTTTAAGATCTACGATCTAAGAAGAGCAAAGCTCTGTTAATGGGTTCGATTGTAATCCTTACCAAGTTATTGGCAAAGTTCTAACTCTAAAAGAGTTTTCTTGGGCAGAGATCTAAGCACCGTAAAGAGAATTATATTCTCAGAAAGAAGAAGTTTAGGGAAGATGAACAACAGTCATCTCAAGGGCTAAAGGCCCTACTTATAGGCACAAGGAGAAAATTCCACTTCCGCGAAGATCCAACGGTGGAAAAGATGCCATCGCTGCACTCACGTGTGAGTCACGTGAGCGCGGCGGTGGGGGGGGGCATTTGTTTCCCCAATAAAAGAGCAAAGCTCTGTTCAAAACTCAAGAGGCAGCGCCTCACGTGTCTGCCATGAGGACGCCAGCATCAGAGTTAAAAAAACTCTTAAAACTCAAGAGGCAGCGCTTCACGTTTCTGCCACGAGAGCGCCAGCGCTAGAGTTAAAAACTCTTATTGGCGCCGCACGTGCACAGTACGTGAGCTCCGGCGCCTGGTAGAATTAAACTCTCTGTTAAACAGGGTCGTTGGATCAAAGATCCAACGGAGATGATAAATCATCAGAATGCAGAATTAAACTCTGTTGAGAAAATATTCCTCAAATCTTTCTAAATAAGAAAGATTACTCTTTGTAAAACAGAGTACCATTGGATTAAAAATCCAACGGTGATTAAAGAATCACCGAGCTACAGAATAAATTCTGTATGGGAAAATATTTTCCTAATCTTGTTAAAAACAAAAAAAATATCTTCTGCAAAACAGAAGTATTTGGATCAAAGATCCAATGGTGGGTAAACTCCCCAAATCAATTAGGATCTCTCAATGAGAGATTTTTTTAACTAATCAACAGACTTGTCTCTACAATATAAAGGACCTAAGACTTCAAGTCTAAAAAAGAAGAACCCTCCATAAGCTTTAAAAAAAGGAGAAAGCTTTAAAAGAACGGAGAATTAAATTCTCGAGGAAGAAGAAGTCTCTTCTTGGAAATTTTAGGTAAATAAAATTAGATAATGATCTTGTTAATCATTCAAAAAAAGAAGAAGAGAGAGAACTTAGGAGTACTTAGCACTCAGTGGGCGGCGCTTAGCGCCCAGTGCCCCACGTACCCCTCATGTGGGCGCCATAAAAAAAGAGTGCTTAGCACTCAGTGGCTGGCGCTCAGCGCCTAGCGCCTCACGTGCCGCTCACCTGGGCGCTATAAAATAATGAGTGCTTAGACACAGTGGCTGGCACTCAGCGCCCAGTGCCTTACGTGCTTTGCACGTGGGCACCACAGAACATAAAAGTGCTTGACACTCATTATTCAGCATCTAGCGCCTCACGTGCTTCGCACATGGACGCCATAAAGAGTGCTCAACACTCTATATAGAGATAAAAGAAAAGAGAGAGTAAAGTGGGAGCGTCAGAACTCACATAAGTGCTCAGCACTTTTTGGAAGAAAAGGGGACTTAGCCTAAACCAGGGCTTAGCACTTCTTTCAAATAAAAGAAAATTGAGTAGGTAAAGCCCAAGTTGGCTAGGTCCCTAATTCAGGTCAACTGAGCCCATGGGTTCATTGTTTCCTAAACATGACTCATGACATCCAAATGATTCATCCCACATTTCCTAAGTTAATCTTAATCCTCCAAAAATGGCTAATGATTCTTATATGGTCCACCATGATCTCTTCCCTCAGACACGGGAATTGGTTCAAGGGTACATCTCTCCATACCTTTGATGCATGTCGTTGTAATTCCTCAACGTCTTCAGAGAGGTGGCGGGTCCCGACAACCAACTGTTTTTGGGTGCACTTCCCAAGCTAACGTGCACACCTTAAACCAAACCACACCCCAATAGGTGTATCCCATATCATCGCCGTATATCCCGTCACGTAACAAATACACGGGCATAAAAGGGTGGGCTACGGACCATAACATCCTCAAACTACTACGGACCGTAACGTCCTCAAACTACTTCGGAACGCAACGTACTCAAACTACTACGGACCCTAATGTCCTTAAACTACTTCGGACCGCAACGTCCTCAAACTGCTACGGACCGCAACGTTCTCAAACTAAACCCTAACCTAAAAAATGGTGATCTACGGACCGAAACGTTCTTAAACTAACAACGGACCGTAACGTTCTTAAACTAAAACAATAGAGCCCAAATGCTCTTTTGTTGGATCTGAATGATCCTAAAACCCTGTTAAGAGATCTTAATCAATTGGACTAACGTATCCTTAACAAAAAAATTTAAGTTGATCTTAATCTCAAACGTGACTAATGATCCTTAAATACACCCAAACCCAAATCTGAGATATATGGATTTTGACTAATCCACGCCCTACGGGAGACAACATAAATTAGTCTCCATATACAATCCACGGGCAACCAAAAATAAAACAAACACACATGGCATGAAGTGAACTTCTGGAGAAAGAGAAAGTAGTTATCATGATGCGATAACGTAATTAACTGCAGGGGCTTGCGCCTGCAGGGAAGAGCGTCCCCACAATCAATAACCCCTCACAACGAGGGGGAATTTGACGAAGTTTGCTACAACGGCCGCATCCGTCTGAACCTCCGATATACGGTACCATAAATCAACTTGGTATCTTCGGAGAGGTGGACGGATAAACCCAAATAGCATCTGCCCCTAAATTCAGGTAAGACGATCCATCCCGGTTCGTCTCTGTTTTCGGCGGTGAACAGTTTTCTTTGTATAAAACAATATTAAGGTTTTCCCATCATTTAACCCTATCATTGCAGAAAGAAACGAAAATAGAACGTACGCTTATGCCATCCGCATTCACCACGGGGCCCCGCCATGCACCGTTAGGTTTCTTAACTAACGACAGAGCGGGGATAGGGATAGCGCGGGTGCAAAATATAACCAACATTTATTTTATATATATAGCCATTCGTCTCATGCAATAATATCCGTTCCAGATCACAGATCACAGCAACACAGATGAATATATTGGATATACTAGGATTTCCGTGTTTCGTTTTAGCCTATAACGAAAAACGGATTCCACGGTCGTGATGAATAGCCAAACCCTCACTCTAGACCCCTATGGGTGCGGCAAACTACCCGCCAAATTCCCGAAGTGAAGCAAGCTCCTTCAATAAAATGAGTAGGCCACTCGGCACTTCAAGAACCCGGTAGTTTGTGCACCCCACCTTGGGTCTAACCTAGGTGCAAGAAAAAGCAAATGAAATAATACAACGGTAGTTACAATCTCAACCCGGATGTGCCCCACAAAAGAATATTACATCAATTTATAAATATACATGAATGAAAGAAAAGAACACTCTTTTCACATCCCCCGGCTATTCATTCATGACGATCTAATACTTCATATCCATAAACCATAAATAAGATACAAGATATGTGCAACCCCTACTAATTGACATATAGCAATTAGCAGACGTTTAAAAACATATATACGAACTTAAACGAATAAACGATGTTAAAATTTCGGCTTCGAAATACTTCGTATTGCCCAAGAACGAAAATAACACAATATGAAATCTGGGCAAAATTAAACAATAGCATAAATACTAAATCTATGGGTACAGAACACCACGAAAAACTCAAGACCCAACTCTTTAGGAAAACCGGCGACGATGGGAAAAAAGGCCATTTCCGGCGGTTTTTTCTTGGAGTGTGAGCCTTGTTTTTCTCTGTTGTTCTAGTTACTTTATGAGGAGCATTCAACACTTGTTAAAAAAATTAGAAGCTCTTTTAAAATCGACAGAAACTTGGATCTAGATTTTATTGTTTCGGAGTTATTTCGGTTTCGTAAATATAAACTTCGTCTAATGAGATGGTTAAGGTTTAAGTCGATATCACACACCCCACATGGTTTGTGGAAAGGAAAAATTTACAAAAAACAATTTAAAGACAAATAACATCGACTAAATATCCAAGATCGTTTAGAAACCCTAACTAGAAAAACACATAGAGGTTCTAAACTACTATGATAGTGGTTTGTACCTCTAAGATACAAGTCTTTTGGCTCTTCATCTCCTCTTCTTGAGATCCCAGAAGGTGCGGATCAAGCTCGGTCGTTGGCCTCCTCGTGTCGAAGACGATCCACCCGAGAGTCTATGGTTCAAGCTCCAACCTCAAGAATGAGATAACTAAAGTACCTAATTTGCTAATTTAGGTAGCTTAGAAGATAGAGAGAGTTAATTGGACAAATTTATCTCAAAGAACCCTAGGATTCACAACACGCGTGAGGGTTAGGGTTTGAGGAAGAAAGAGGAAAGCAATGGAGAGAGAGTGCAAAGTGTAGAATGATGATAGAATAATGCACGTGAGGAATGGCTAAGTCTTTTACAAAATCAAGCATGCAATATTGTTCCATAGAAAATGTAATCATGCTTGAATAGTAAGGTCAAATGAATAAACTAAAGAATTAGCCATGTTTCAAACCATGCCACAAATATCTCCATTTTCCACCTCATTATCTATTTACCAAAAATTGATATATCCAAAATAAGGTGTCCCCTTCTAGAAGCACTTCTTGTAAAATTACAAGAATGCACTCACCGTATATACATACTCGTATTCATACTGGCAACAATGCAAATACAAAGAGATAAAGATAATCCAATAATATAATATTAGAATGCGGCTTAATCCTAAACACACTAGTATTATCCATCCGAACAACATCCGTGTAGCTAGTACACGTATATGATCAAAACCCTGCACGTAAAACCATACGGCCTCTACATCGTTTCGCCTGAACCAGGGAACCCCTATGTATGAGACTCTAAAGACTCGACAGTACGCTGGCAGTGGGTTTAACCACAAGTCCGTCAGTGACACTAGCTGTATGTAATGGCTATCCAGGTACCTGTCGAAAAGAGGGCCGACGAGCGAATTCATCCGAACCCTTACTGCGTCTGTCTGTGACAATCTCCGTACAGTCCAGTCTGTTCTTATAAGAGTATCGTATATCAGGCCTAGGGGGTGGTAAACGTTAGACCCCTAATAGTGCAATAAGTCGTGTCGGTGTAGAGCCCAATACACCCTGAGAAACTACTGGTATACCTACCAGTATATTTCGCTTGCCCTGACCAGGGACTTTGTGTATTGGATAACCGTACACAGCGCGATATCAACTCCCAATACCGGGAGAGACGAATCCCTTCTATCCCCTATTGTCTCCAAGTGCTTCGGGACTGCACCCAACTACTACCTGTTTGCACGACTGTTCCCAGCGAGTCCGTCCAGTGTAACCCATTATCTAATGAGCACCTGTATACTATTTCTGGTACCGTATACCAATGGCTGTGGGATATTCCACCTCCCCAGACTGGGATAAGAAGCGTATACACTAGTTTTAACACCTTAGAATGTGTTTTGTGGCTAATTATATTTTAGTATATGGTTTTTTAATAAAAAGTTTACCAAATTGATTTCCAATTATTTTATCCTATTTAATGAATATTTTATTAGATTTTTCCTAGGCTTGCACACACTTGTGCATGATAACTAGGGTGTTAATTTGGGGTTTAACCATTTCTTAATCTAGTTTTATATTTTTTTAAAGTGTTTTGGGTATTATGGTTGTTAAAATAAAATGAAAAAGGGTTTTAATTTGAAATGTTGTCTTTGTGTGAGAGAGAGGGCATGGGGAGCATGGTGTGAGCCATGCCTCATTTATGAGGGAAGAGAGAGAGAGGGGGGTCTTGGCTTTGTTCTCTCATTTCTCCTCTCATTTTCTCTTACTCTTATTCTCTCTCACAAACACACACACACACACACACACACACACCCCTACAGCAGTGGCAGCAGCAGCACCAGAGGCAGCAGCAGCACCAGAGGCAGCAGCAGCACCAGAGCATTATCAACAACAACAACAGAGACAGCAGCAGGCAGCAGCAGCAGGCAGCAGCAGCAGCAGCAGGAGCTCCAGCTACTTACAGCAGCTCCATACACTTCTTCTCCTGCTCTCTAAGGTTCATTAGAGTATAATTTCTTAACCCAATTTCCTAGTTTGCTTAACTTGTGCGTAGTTTAGCTTCGGTTTGCATTTAAAGCTAGTTTAGTGCTAATTAAGGTGATTTATATGGAATTTTGGCTAGAATGTGATTGTGTTAGTTAACCTAGCCTATTTTAGTGTTGTTAGGGTTACTTCAACTGAGTTTTACCCTGGATTTCACTAAAATACCATAGGGTTTGCTGTTTGTGCAAAATTGGTGTTTTTAAGCAACATTGTGGCATTCTGTGATATGCTATTGACCCAGACCCTTCAGGACAAAATTGAGCAAACTGGAGCATGTACACTAGGTATAGATACCACCACCTGAACATGAGCCCCTATCTCCAAACCCAGGCCGCCAATTTAATCATATTGGCCGCAAATTGCGGCCATGAGGGGGGTGTTAGGTCTTGGGGTTTTGGGTAGGGTACTCTGCAGTGTATTGTAGTGTTTTGCCATGTATAGTTTTGTTATATTTGACCTGTAGGAAAATCTGGGACAATATATCGTATTTCATGTCCGTTGTGTTTGCGCGATACGCGCGATACGTGAGTGGGTTCCGCGATCCAGCGTGTCGCGGCGTGTCGCGGTAGTTTTAGACGCGCATACACATGTTTTAGCGTATCGTGCACACGCGCATTTAGTTCGCGACGCGAGTTTCTCGTTTGGGTTCGATATCGCGTTTTGCGGAATATTTGGCTTATATATGATTTCCATATCTAAATTGCAGGTTTGCAGGCGGGGACTACGGACACTGCTACGATGGGGAGCAGATGGTAGGATTCACCTAGCGTGGAGCGTAGGTGAGTAGATTTAACATCTACAGGGGAATCGCCCGCATGACTCTATGCGTCTGGGCTAGGATTCTAATACTTGTCGCATATTCTACGTCATTGTTAGAATTGCACGTTTACTCTATTTATTAGATATAATGGTACTGTGACTAGCAGCCGTATGACACTGCACATATTATTGACGGTTCATGTTGCACGAGCACGGATTATATGCTACACACACACCGTCAATAATTGCCATGTCATACACAAACCATTATAGATATCATATTGCTTGGTTAGGGACTTTACGACATCGGTTCACATTACTTATCACTTTGGACATTTAGTTACCGACATACTTTACTCACCTATTCCACTCATACCCGGAGGGGGTATACTTCATCAGTTCTTATAGGTAGATACCTATACATTGCTACACCTGTATGTTACACACATATTCAGTTGCAGTTACATATTTACCTTTACTGATGTTACTTAGCTGTACCTCATTGGTTTTGCATACATCTGGTTTCGGCTACATATTCTCATTTATATGCTCACATTTCAGATATATCGCATATATTTATTCCTGAATTTGCGCATTGTTTATTGGATTTTACATGATGTTTTCTGGATTTGGGAACCGCGGGAGTTCATGAAATTATGCATACATTGAAAAACCCGGTTTCCTTGATATGATATTTGCGCAGCCACCATGAGATTTATCGGTTCTGATTATATACTCCATACGAGGTGTGGTTGCCGTATGAGGATACATGGTGGGGTCCGGTATGGTTCCCCTCGGCAAGATGATCGATGGACTTCGCCGATTGAGCCTGGAGGCGGGCGAGTACCTACCGGTGACAGTACCAATGACTCGGCGGGGATCAGGGAGGTACCGTTGGGAGTCATGTACGTATGCATACGTCGAAAGGCGAGGGTCAGAGCTAGGCACTCGTGCTTTCGGGATAGCGTATGATACATACCTATCAGGATTTCTGTGTCGATACTTGGCACATTGCTTTCATGATATTTCTTTTAAACATCTTTGTATATATAACAAGGGATTTAGCCGTTGTTATATATACCCTTACACCAATATTAGTGGAATGGGACGCTAATATATGTGTATTGACCCCATCATATTTATTTCTGCAAATATATACCTTTAGGATGTTAGATTTTTACTTGAGATTTGATTTGGGATATTAGGTGATTCATTGAGATTGGATATTGTACATACATATGGGATTACTGATTTGTACATTCGGGATATAGGAGATTACTCGATATTGTACATTGAGGAGATGTGAGACTAATATGATGTGAGAGCCCAACTTGGGGGCTGATTTGAGGAATTGGGATTTGAGTGTCTTGATGGATTGTGATCCTACCACGATGACAGGATTCCGTAGGATGACATGTTTCACCCCATACCTCACACTTATCTATTTATGCACAGTTTCATATATTGGAGTACCCGTTAGTGTACCCTTCATGATTGCTGCATATCTACATTCTCATATCCCTATTGCATGGTTATTGCATACTACTGTCATGATGATTGCTTCACATATTGATATGACCTGCTATTACTGTAAATTACATATCTTAGATTCATACTGTACGTACATTCCTATAATTACCTGCATATGTTATCTACTATTCACGAGTTGGCAACTCACCCCCGTTGTGCCACAGGTGTTGCAGGTTGTCCCCCAGAGTAGTCGAGGCAGGCTATTCACCTATCATCTTTTGCTACAGATACCGCATCGGCTCACAGTATGCTATTTTGTTTAGGTGGGTTTTGGTGGTTATCTGTATTTTGTATTGTACATTCGTTGTATCTTGTACTCTCCATCTACTATTATGTTGTTGACTTAGAGACTTGGTGAGGACGATATTGTATATTATTTGTGGCTTTGTTGTCTTATATACAGCTTTATCTCTATTGTCTTTATTTCTTCGCTACGGCGTCGTATATTTATGATGTGGATTGTTTTCCGCCTTTGGGCCAGTTTTTACAAAAAAGGGGTGTTGCCAAAATTTTAAAGAAAGAAAGTTGGACTTTTAAAGAACTTGGGTTGCGATTTCAAATGTTTCAAAACTGCTATTATCTTTTTTTTATCTTCTTTTTATGGTTTAGATTTCTGGGTTTTGGCTTTCTTTTACTTCGTTACGTCTTTAGGCGTTGCGTAGTATTAGGGCCGTCACGTGCCAATTTCGGGTCGTGACACTAGTCTACTCTGGAGTATCGATGCCCTGTCTCGATAATCCTATGACTAGGGATAAGTTTAAAGATGTGCTTATAGACTACCCAGCCCCCACTAGTGTGATTTCCATCACAATGCTGGTAGTCAAGCAAAGATCCTAAAGGCTTTATCAACATGTATTAGCAATATGTTAAAAGAAACATATACACATGTTAAGATAGAATCAAACTAGATAGCATACTATCATATTGAGCAAGGCTGTTATTATATCTATATATATCCCAAGCTTCCAAAATGTAATATACAATCCAGTACTATACAATAATGGCATCTAGGGCATATATCACTAAGAGAAGCCGCGAAGTCCAATCTAGAGCGCAGGCGGACGTCTGCCCAAGTGTAGATCAGACGTCTGTCGTCAGTGAATCTGCTGTGAATCAATTATTTCCATATTATGATTTATCTCTATTTATTATCATATTAGGGTTTGCCTATATAGGGGGATCTCTCATATGTATTCTTTATAGCTAAATTTAATAGAGAGAGATTATTGTATTGAGAGGGTGACAGCTAGGGTTTGTGAGATCTAGAGAGATTTATGAGAAATCGCCTAGGGTTGCTCGGTATATTTGATTCAACAATTATAGTAGACATTATAGATTTCGCTCTGCCGGGGGCTAACCATACGTTGGGTGAAGCTCGTTAACAAATCTCTCGCCTCTTTGATTCTTATTTATTTAATCTCGTATCATTATTAATTTGTCTTTTTATTGTTAATTGCGTGATTGGTTATTAATTGCATGATTTGGTTTGTCGCGAGCATTGTTCCGTGGAACGACTTCATCCCAACTGTTCGCACCTGTTTAAGTGCGCATCCAAATCAAGTGCCTACTTGAGGGAAGAATAAGTCTAAAGGCATGCGCGCGTGCGAGGGTTAATGCATGACACGTGCGCAGCATACGCGTGCATCATTGGCATTCGCACTTAAGAGAGATTCTTAAATACGAAGTACACATGCAAAGTACATGTGCATATACTTACCATATGCATGTGCAAAGCACGTGCGCACATGCAAGGTGCGCATGTCAGTGGAAGGAAATTTGTTGGAGATGAAATATTTATCAAATAACAACAAAAACATGCATTTAAATAATATTTTATTCCATGAGGGAAAGATCACCAAACACGAGATTCGGGTTACAGGGATTAGTAAAACAAAATACAAAATTCTTTTAACTCTCTCTCGGCCCTCTCAACCATGTCAAAGCGACGATTCTCGTGAAAAGTCGCTCCCCACCTATCAGCACCGTGTTCGTCGGCAAAAGAAAACATGACAGCTCGCCGAGCCCGTATCTGACTCAATATGTGGATAGAGCGGTCTTTTAAAGGGTTTGTGATCAAACCTGCCTCCCGAAAGTAGTCGACCTTGTCCTCCGCCGCGTCAAGCATCGCTAAAGTCATCTCCGCCGGGTGAGGAGGAACGTCGTCGAGAATGGCGAGAAAGATCATGCGAAACAATATAGAGACGGCGGGAAGAGAAAATCCCCTACGGGACATCAACTCATATATCACGGTGTCACACTGAGAATCCGTAAGACCGGAGTTCACTAAGCGGGCAGCAAAATGGGGAATGAGCTCTTCAATAGGTACTTCTCATGGCTGTCGAGGAGTGTGTGAGTGGTCACAAACCATATTCTTTTTCTCTATGGATGTGAAAGAGAAGAGGGCCACTTCTCTAATTTATAAGGAGGAGTATTCAAGTCTTGATGCAAAATTTTTTGCATGTCATTAAAATGGGGACAATTCCCAATTTTTGACGAAAGAAAGTGTTGAAAAAGAGTTGGATAGCATTGAAAATTATGGATCATCAGTCTGCACACTTACATTTAAGTGCGCACTTGATAGAAACATCATTGACACTCGTACTTAACAAAATTCATTTAGTGCGATGTGCGAATTCAAAGCACGTGCGTACATGTTAGCCACAGGCATGCGCAAAGCAAGTGCGCATATGATAAGTGCGCATTTATTCGCCATATGCACGTGCAACACACGGGGACAATGCGCACTTAATTAACAAGTGCAAGTACATGTGCATTCTCACAAAAAGACGCTTATTAAAAAGGAAATAAATCTTTATTAATGAGTAATCAAAATCCTTAATTAACAAAAAATATTCTGTTGGTTAAACACCTTAACAAGAAATATATATGGATCAAGAATCCAACAGTGCACATGTCACCCTTAATTGATATAAATCAATTAAATCTTTTTAAATCAATCTGAAATCAGATTGAGATCGAAACAAACCAAACAAATCCTAATTTCTTCTCTCCTATAAATAGGAGCCTCATATGAAGAAATTAGGGACAGAAGAAAAAAACTCTCCATAAGCTTGAAAAATCTCAAGACTTCTCCTTCATCAAAGAAATTGCGCAAGATAGAAATGAAGAGAAAACTTCTCTTTTTCTATTAAAAAGCTTTCGCTTTTATACAGAACCCTTTGCTTCTTTTTGAATCTATCGATTCGCTATTAAAAAAGATCAAATGATCTTATAGTTCATCTCCCGTTCTTAAAAATAAGACACACACACAAAAAAAGATGAAAACCAAGGTTTTCACTTCTCTGCAAATAAAAGAAGAAAAGAAGATAAAACAGAAGCCATTGCTTCTTAATAAAAGCTTGTGCTTTCTGATATAAATAAGTGCGCACCCAAATCAGTACATGCTTAATGATAAAAGTTGCCGCTCTTGGGAAATAATCCCCCGGGATGTGCGCACCACGTGATACACACATGTGCACACTTAATAAAAATTGCCTCTGAAGGCATACATATCACGTGATAACCACGTGTGCGTACTTAATGAAAATAGCCTCTGAAGGCATGCGCATCACGTGATACACACGTGTGTACACTTAATAAAAATCGCTTACGAAAGCATGCACACTGATGTGCAAATGTTACATGCAATGCATGTTGACTTACATACGTATATACATGTGCAACATCTTTGAAACAAAATAGTGTGTAACCACGTGCAAGCACATGCGCACCCTTTTCAAATGAAATCAACGGGCATATGTGTCACATATATCTGCGCACTTGTACTACAAAACATCATTTAATCACTCAAACTAAGTTTAATTAAATGATGACGTTTTGGTTTCTCAAATGTCATGTATTGATCAAAATATTAATAAACCTCTTTCTCATTCTACTCTACACCTCGTGTGTTGTGTTTCGCGAACAAAATTATGGTTCACTATATTTATGGTTGCCCTTAGATTCGAGATACTAAAATTTGGTATTTCACCTCTTTGTAGAATCAATGGCCACTTACTGCACTTCCTGCAACAACAACTCCCTCTCTACCCCAGCCGAAGGAGTAATATACGGGCCTAACGCGGCCTCCATCTTCTCGATGCCGGTGGGACATGTCACTCAAGCCACTACCGGGCTATTTTTTAGGACCATGCTCTCGCCTATGAGCTTTGGCGCCTCAACGCCCTAAGAAGATGCTCCTCAAAGGTCGGTCTATGATCGGCGAGCTACTGTGACGGCTCCTATCAGCAAGCCGTCCAACCCCGGAAGTTCAGTCTTTAATAGGCTGAAAGGAAGCTCAAACGGGTTCGTAAAGAAGCCCATGATTCCAGAGGGGGGCTGCCCTAAAACGACTGGCCCTCCTTGCTCCTACCACACGTGAAACCAGCAAAAGTGCTTCACCTACAAGACGGTCAATCTTCAACAGATTGGCCAACTCTGCACCTGCTCTGCCAAAAATGTCCGTCTTCCAGAGGCTGACACCAAGTGAAGCTCCCCAGCAACGCTGAAGGCATGACGAAGATGCCTCTAATACTGAGGCAGTTCCTTCTGCACGACATACTCAACGTTGCCACTGGCGCCGAGTAAGACAGGCTGGGGGTAACTCCCCTTCCAAACTCACCTCGCCAACTCCGATGGTGGATATTGACGCTGCTGTTTCAACTGGGAACAACTTCAACCCGCTTAGGAAGGTGCACAAGAACTCCCCGATGTCGGTGCTAAAGAAATCACCTCTGCCTGTAGAAACTGCAGTGCAGGAAAAGCCTAAGCAACCGTATCAACTACTCTTCTCGCAAATCCACAGAGTTAGGCGAAAATTCCAAGACCCAGTGCTCGATGAAAATTATGCTCGTCAACCGAAAAAATCAAAGGTTCGATGAGAAAATGATCGCTCCTCCGCCGCACAATGGGGGACTTCTCATAAAGAGGTACCTGTCATAGCGGCTCCTCCTGTTCCAACCTCTCATAAAAGAGTGAGGCCGGAGAAAATTCTATCGCCAGCGGCAAAATCTAAAGGCGAAGGATCCAAACGCCCCAAGTATGGGGGCATAACCATACATATAGTCTATATGACATGGTAAAGAGGAGAGCCGTGCATCTGTGAGCCACAGATCGCATATTCAGTCATTGATGAAAGCTCATGAGCAATAGCAGAAGCTCCCTGAAATGCTTGCCAAGATGGAAACACTTACCAGATTAAAAGAAAGCCCGAACAAAGAAACTGAACAGTGCTAGGAGCAAAAAACCGATATATAGTTCCTGCGACGGGTACTGGAAAAGATAAATAAGGAAACTGCGGAGCAGAATGCTAACATAAAGCGGATGGCTCTTATGTTCCAAGATATGGTTGGGATGATGATCCAACCAGAACCACCGACTGAAAATCCTCCGGTGATTATCGAAGATGACAGAGGGGAAACATCGAATCCTCCCCAGGCTTTATCAACGGCCATGGAGGAGACAATCTCCAAAGCAGCATTGGTTGATTACATTGTTTAGCAAATCAGAGCTCAGGATAATGAAGCAGCAAACCAGCTGGTTAAAACTGGGCGACCATATCGGCCTGGTATGACCAGATAAAGTACCCACCATGATATACGATCCCGAAGTTCCACGTATATAAAGGAACGGGTAATCCCTATCAGCACGTAGCACAATTCAGAGCTCTGTGTGGCAATACCGAAGGTGGCGAAAAAAATCTGCTTCGCAAATTCGTCGGAAGCTTATCAGAGACAGCTTTCGAATAGTACTCGGAGCTTCCAAATGACTCCATAAAAACTTTCTCTGAAATGGAGCTGTTGTTCACGCAATGGTTTGCCAGTGCAAGTGAATGCACTCTAATCACAATGCTGATCAATGCCAGGGTCAAGCCAGGGAAAACATGGGCTCAATATGTTATCTGATGGTGGAACTTGTAGTCTAAATGCGAACAGCGCATTGAGGAATCTCCGGCTGTGGGAATGTTCATTAGGTTTATTAATCTTCAATCGAACGTGTCCCAGTTCATGACCTTCTTCAATCCCACCACGTTCCAGGCGTTGATTGATAAGTTAGCATAGATAGATCAGATGGGTCATGGTTCTTCCTTCTCAAGCAAGGACTCCCGGAATAATAAGGGCAAAGGAAAGGCAGCCTTTGTTGCCAAAACGCAACAACAACCGGGCGGTCCGAAAGCACCTGTCCGCCAAAACAACACTCGTACGCGCCCGTCCTTGAAAGAAAGGTTAGGACGTACTTATTCGTTCCCTCGCGATAAGACGAAAAGGTTGTTTAAACTGGCGATGCGAAATAATTTGATCACATTGCTAGACCTGCGGCGACCTGCATAAGCCGGCGACGTCAATAACGCCAACCACTGCTCCTATCACAGGGTAGTGAGCTATCCAATCGAGAACTGCTACGTCTTCAAAAACAGGACTGAGGACCAGTTCCAACAGGGGAAGTTTGCACTGTCCGATAGTTGGAAGGTAGATCCGCCCCAAAAGCACGCTCCCAAAAAGGTGGATGCGCAGGGGGCATCCTACTCTCTTGTGGAAGAAGCTCCTTGAGAAGTATTTATTTCAGCGAAAACTAAAAAAATGTTGAAGGATTTACAAGTATGTCTGGCGATCAAGTGGAAAAGCCTGCTTGAACTCGAAATTATAGAAGGGATGTTGAAACCGCATCCCGCGCCGAAAGCCCCCGACAAGGGGAAAAATCCCCATGTTAAGCCTTCGAAGTATTTTAAGAAAAAGAAGAAGACCAAGAAACCGGTGCAGCCTGCTGAATATATTGACAAGCACACAGACCTCCAGAAATATATAGATGTGCTAGAAGAATACAATCAGAAAGCATGAATGCCAGTCATACTCGAAGAATTCCTCAAGCATATTCTTGAAGATGAGAACAATGACGATGATGAAGAAAACGACTCAACAGATAAAGCGGGGGAACGTGTAGCAAGTTGCCACATGATCTCCCATTTGTTCATGTTTGATAAAGAAGCTCCGCCGGCATCGGACAGTGACACAGACGAACTGAGAGCAGAATTGGCGCTAAACTCTACGAAACTGCCGGAAGAAGACCCGATTGAAAGGCTATTGAAAGAATCCTTCCAAAAGAGCAAATATGACTAAGAACGCGAGATAGCCATATATGAAGAGGTCAAACGACAACATTTGAATAAAGAAGCTGAGGCGAGGACGAGTCATAAAGCTCTCTAACCGAACCAAGACATACCTGCAACAAATAAGAGCAGGATCAAAACTTAGAAATAGTTTGCCAAAGCCCCATTGATAGGGATGAAGCTACCACCTCTCATGATGTACACTTCTGGGATCCCATATTTCGATGGTGGAGAGGAACATCTAAAATACTATGCATACCACCAAAAGATCGCTCATCCCATCGAGGAATGCAATGCCTTTAAGAAGTGATGGTAAGGATACGTTGCTCACAGAAAGCACTTTAAGAAAGAGAAGCGTGAATCTCGCGCCCATCGAGATGAGAACGATGAAACGGCAGCATGCAAAGAAGCAACTGGCAGCTGTCATATGGCTGGTACCAGTTCAGAAAGGGAAAAACCTTGAGTTCTCACGTTCGGGAGCAATTATGAGGATGAAATGCCCCTCAACCCTCTCTTTGAAAGTTCCGCCTTGGAGAAAGAAGAAGAGGAAAAGGATTGCAAGAACATTCAGTTGCACAACTGCATACTTCCTGAAAAGAACCTCGGGCCCGCAAACAAGGGTTCGAATAAAAAGGATAAAAGGAAGGGGAAAATGCTCGACGAGATTGCTCTCGATGAAGAGGTGGCCAAAAAGTTTGCCGCGAAAGACCTGCCTAAGAAAACTAAGACGGATTATAATGTCCTTACACAGCTGAGTAAAACACCCTCACAATTGAGCATATTGAATACTTTGCTCATGTCCGAAGAGACACGGGGCTTTTTGATCAAAGCCCTGCAAGAGCCTGATTAGTTTCAAGCCTTTCTCGCAGAAGAGAAGATAAAAAACGAATTGGCAGAGGTCCGCATGGTTGAAATCTCATTCAGAAATGAAGATCTATTCTTCCGTACATGTGAATATAATCGATCGCTCTATATCACTGAGTACTTCCACGACATTAAGATAAGAAAAATCCTTTTCGACAATGGATCTTCCGTCAATCTTCTCAACGTGAGAGTATTGAAGGAAATATGTATGAATGTTTAGCACCTTGCCCGACATAAAATTACCATCTCGGGGTTCGACTCGCAATCGTCACGAATGCTTGGGTCCATAATATTGACGCTCCACTTCGGGCTGCTCATCACTGACATTAAATTCCATGTCATGGACGCCAAGACTTATTACAACGCTCTATGAGGCAGGACTTGGCTACACGAGTACAACGCCATCCCTTCTGCACAGCATCAGTGCATGAACTATTTCAAAGATGGCTCGGAGTACACCGTCATGGGAGAGCTCAATCCTTTCTCGGTGAACGAAGTGCAAAATTATGAAGACGCAAAGTACTTTCAACCGGATTTTGAAGACACTGAAAGATTCCATAAGCCGAAGAATAAGCAAAAGTCCGTGGCCACCATCATGGTCTTCAAAAGTGATACTAAGGAAGACGAACAAATAGTCTACTTGGGACAATCTCAGAGGGAAAACATTAAGCCCGGACCATCGACCCCTTTCCTGGTTTTTGGTAGCGACTCCGAAGATGAGACGAATGTAGTGTTCTCTATTGGCCCATCAACTCAAACTCTTGCCGAAGCGGATCAGAGTCTACACATTATGATGACTCCGTCTCGACACTACTAGGAGCTTGACGCGCTCAATACATACAGCGTGCAAGAACTGAAAATTTTCTACGTGCCTCCAAGACGAAGAGGTGAAAAGGAGATCCTTTTCTACAAATCTATGGAGATTAAGGTAGAAAAAGAAGTCTGGCATGGTGCCAATCTCACTCTTGACACGTTCCAGCCCATCTGTATGCCAAGATATTATACGGAGGGATTAAAGAAGCTGTTAAAGTTCCAAGGGGTATCTCTCAAACAAATGGTTCGGCAAACCCAATTCTACAAAAAGATTTGGGATATCCCCAGGACTCAACGAAAGAAGTCTAACGTAAAGATGGAAACAACCGGACTGGGATATGTTCAGTTTAAGAAGCGAGAGCAAATCTATAATTGCCACGCCATAAATAGCTCGAATGGAGAAGAAATTTTTTCTAGAAACAGCCATGTTGCCAAACAAGAGAAAAGTTTTGATCAAAGAAACTTAAGTCCGTCACTCGAAGAGTAAATTGACAAGTTAATAAAAGAATCTTGTCAAGCCAGCCAAGACAACCATAGTCGTGAAGTGGCCATATACGAAAAGGCCAAGACGCAGCGTCTCGGTCGGCGATCAGTGGAAGGAATAGGTAATGATACTCTCCAACCCGCTACGTACCCCTCTGAAGGAGGAAAATTCCGAAATGGAGACGGGAAGGAGGCAGCAATCGTGAGCAACGTTCAAGGACAACAAAGTAAGTTCAGGACGCTTTCTAAACGGGGAAAGTTTGCTCTTAGCCCGTCCCTCATAAAGAAGATGGGTCGGAAATACTCCTTTCCTCGAGACAAGACAGGAAAGATCTCCAGCCTTGTCATGAAGCACCAAATGATGATACTTCCGGAGTCTCGACACCCCGAATAGATAAATGAAGTTCATGAAAGTATGTCTTAGCACCTCTACTAGGATTCAATAAGCATCAAATATGCAATTTTAAAAAATCTAGAGGGCTAAGTATACTAAATAAGAATCGAATTAGAGAATTAGGGTTTCAAAGTTAAGCAAACAAGTTCTAAACTAAGTGATGAGAGTCTACAACCTTTGTAGTCCAGTCCTTCACTTCTAAAGCTCCAAGCAGTAGTCCTTAGAACTCTTCTTTAACTCCACTTGAAAGATGGAACGAACTTTCTTGTAGTCTTCGTCGTCGAAGATGATCCACCTTGAGGCAACTCACACTCAAGCTCACACTTCACTAATCAAGGTATTAGTAAGATTTTTAGTGAGCAAAATTCCTACTTCATCAACCTACACTACTCTAGCAAATTAGTATAGATTGTTCTCTTCTTTTCTTTTTCTTTTTCTTTTTCTCACCCTAGAAAAACTAGTGAGGAGATGAAGAATAATGAACTTGGAAGTGAGAGTGAACCATTAGTATTAAGACGAGCTAAAAAACGAGAATGACAAATATCTATGAATAAAACAAGAATTGAAGATGAGTCATGCTTTCTCAATACTTCTCCAAACACCCAAAGCCATTGTTGGGGTCGAAAATTACACCCCGGCTGACCAAGTCAAAATCAAAGTCAACCCCAAATCAAGTGGGCCCAAGCCCAGGTCAAAGAGCCGGCCCCATGACAAAAGGAATGAAGTCATAAATTGGTTTAATGTAATTCTTTTTTTTATATATATGTATAGAAATAAATGTATGTAAAATAAGCAAAAAGCCAAAATTTTGTAAACCCCATGGCTTATGTGCAAAAAGAGATAAGCACATAAGGCATGGGGTGGCATAAGTGCCATTTAGCAAAACCCGAGGGGCTATATGTAAAATGTGTAGCCTATAAAGGTAAACATGATGAAAAAGAACATTTTCATTCTCTCAAATTTTAGGGTTTGTGCATCCTTCCCCTTTCTCAAGGTTCTAAACCTTCTTTTTTTTTGAATTAAATCAAGAGTTTAACTCTTATTTTTCCGAAAAGAAATTGACTTTCACCATAAAACCCTTAAAGGGGAATTCAAATCTTTTATCAAATCCCCAAAAGGGGAGATTTTTGAGTTTCGCCCCTCTCCTTCTTCAAGACAGCCAACGGAGAGGAGGAAGAAGGAGACTCTTTTCCAAAAATCCTATTCCGGGAAGATCCAAAGCTCAAAAGAAGATCCAGGGCTAAAGTAGAGAAGAAAGGGGTCCCCTCTGATCTTCTTCAAAGATTTCTAGAAGTTTAACTCCACTCAAGATCTGTTGGAATTTAACTCCATAAATAAAGCCTTTCTGAAGAGTTTAACTCCAAATTTATACATAATCCTTGTTAGGAGTTCAACTCCAAAACCCCTTGGAAGTTCAACTCCCAGCCCAGGGGCTAAGCCCCTTTTCTGCTGGTGTTTCCAGCGGTCGCGTGCCGCGCACGTGACCCACGGACGTCCAGCAGTCAGGTGTCGCACACGTGACCCGCAGGCGCCCAACGGTCGCGTGCAGGGCACGTGACCCACGGATGCTCAGCGCCCACGTGCGCCTCATGAGATCCGCGGGCTCTCAGCGGTCACGTGTAGGGCACGTGACTCACGGGCGCCCAGCACGCAAACGCTCAGCACGTGACCCGCGGGCGCAAAGTGTCCATGCTCCCAGCACATTACTCGCGAGCGCAAAGCACCCACCGCCCGGTACGTGACTCGCGGGCGCCAAGCGCCCATGTGCTAGGCACGTGACGTGACCCGCGGGCGCCAAGTGCCCATGTGCCAGGCACATGACCTGTGGGCGTCTAACGCCCATAAGATTGCTCGCTTTGTAGCAAAGTGCTTGTTGTGTCAGCAAGTTAAGGCTGAACATCGAAGGGTTGCTGGTTTATTGCAACCACTTCCGATTCCTCAATGGAAGTGGGAACATATAACCATGGACTTCATGACAGCTTTACCGCGGAGTCCAAAGGGCAACAATGCAGTTTGGGTGATTGTTGATCGATTGAGCAAGGCAGCTCATTTCATACCATTTCGAGTTGGTTAGTCAACGGAAGCGTTAGCAAAACGGTACATGTAGGAGATTGTGAGATTGCATGGAGTACCTGTGAGCATCATTTCCGATCGTGACACCCGATTCTTTTCACACTTTTGGAGGAGTTTACAGGAAAGTTTGGGGACGCGATTGAAGTTTAACACAGCTTATCATCCTCAGACAGATGTCCAGTCGGAGAGAACGATCCAAAATCTTGAAGATATGTTGAGAGCTTGCATGCTAGACTTCAAGGGTTCATGGGAGGATCATCTACACTTGGTGGAGTTTTCTTACAACAACAGCTTTCAGGCGACTATTCAGATGGCTCCATTCGAAGCATTGTATGGTCGCAAGTGTCACTCACCCGTTTGTTGGGATGATGTTGGAGAACGAAGATTGTTGGGACCGGATTTGATCGTGCAAATAGTTGAGAAGGTTAATCCTATCCGGAATCACATGAAGGCAGCACAAGATCTACAGAAGAGTTGGACCGATACATCGAGAAGACCTCTAGAGTTTGCTGTTGTTGATCTGGTATTGTTGAAGATATCACCTACTAGAGGAGTGATTCGTTTTGGGAGTCGAGGCAAGCTTAGTCCTCCATTCGTAGGGCCTTTCGAGATTATGGAGCATGTTGGAGAAGTGGTTTATTGATTGGCTTTAGCACAAACTTTTGGCAAATATTCATGACGTGTTTCATGTATCTCAACTCCGGAAGTATGTTCGAGATGAAACACACGTGCTATATCATTCAGAGCTGACTGTAAGAGAGGATTTTAACCTTTGAGGAACGACCGGTGTCGATCGTTGATCGAAAAGAAAATGTCCTTAAGAACAAGGTTATCTCTCTTGTACTTGTTTCTTGGGTAAATCGCTCGCATGGAGAATCAACTTGGGAACGTGAAGATGAAATTCGACAGAGGTTTCCATACTTATTCTTGTAGTTTCTTGGTTGTTATCTTTTCTTGTTTTGGGAATTTCGAGGACGATATTCTTTTTGTAGTTGGGTATAATGTAACACCCTAGTTCATTTATACCAATTCCAGTCCTCGTATTTCTTTCTTTATGGTATTTTCTTGATTTATCGTGTTTTGGGTGCGAATAGTATTTTTACATTAGTATTAGTATTCGACCCGACCCGCTTGCTTGGAACCTGTCTTGGTTCATGTTTATGATTATCCTGACTTGTTGCATAGACTGGTGCACTTTCATGAATACTGCATACTTGCATTTTATCTGGCATTGCATCTTTTACCATATAATATTTTAAGTCACGTAAAATATTTTAAAAATACATTGCATGGCCTGCATGATACCCCTAACCCCGTGGTAGCATCCGCGCATCTTGTTCTCATCCCGTTCAGTGAAACGGACTTGTTTGGATGGCTACGCGCACGTACGTGCATCCGTTCTTGGGGGTATGCATTTTCGTTACCCAAGCATTCATTTTGAAATTTGGTCGTCGCATATATTTTTTATATTTTAAAACCGGATTTTTAGACCCAACCCGAACGTGTTTTGGAGTAAGTTTGTATTTGCCAAAATCTCAAAATGTACTAATATTATATTCTAATAGATTATTACTATTACTATAAAATATAAACTTACTATTTATATTTATTATAACCAAAATATATTTTTCTAACTCCTTAATCATTCCTCAGTTTCTCTCTCTCTCTTTCTTTAAATCTTTTTAAATTTTTTTTATCAGCACAATCTTTCTCCCTCCCTCTCTTTCTCTCTCTCTTCTTTTTTGTAAAAACCCCTCGTGGGGGATCCCGTCACCACCCCCGCTACTATGCTCACCTCCTTCTTCTTCTCGTGTTCGTGGCCGCGAGAGAAACCCAAACCCTAACCTTCGCACCTCCCTCATCGTCTTCATCCTCTTCTCTCATTTTTCCCTCGATCTCGCCTCCTCTTCTCCACAACCACCTTCCACCTTCCTCTCTCCTTCTCCCCAAGATCCCAAGCCCCAAACTAAGAACCCCGACCGCCCTCGCTCGCGCCCATCTCCCCGCTCCGGCACCTCGCCACCGACGACCTCGTCGTCGCCTCCACAACCTCATCTATCTTCTCTACTCTCTCCTGACACCACCACCACCAATCCTGACTCACCCCTGCACACACCCTGCACCCATTTAAACTTGCACCGCCACCTCACTCCATCATCGCCGACGACCCCTCGCCATCACCATCTCCTTCCTCTCCTCTGTTCTCTCCTACACCAACCATGCAACCCCAGCCAACACAGCAACCGAGCCAAACCTAACCTTAGCATAACCCTAACACCAAACCCTAGATCGCCGGAGCTCCGTTCATCCCCACAACACTAGCACCTCCTCTCCTGACCCCTGTACACCACAACCACAGTAAGCCTTGCCCATCTCTTCTTCTTCTTTCCCTTCTTCCTCCTCCTTTCTTTTCTTTTCCTTGGTTTCTTGAAATCTTGATTTGCAGCCATCGCCGGAGCCGGGCTTGACGCCGACGATCCAGATGACCTAGGGAACGTACCTGACCTGCGTGATCACCCTCGTGCGTTACTTGGACCCGTTCCGTGTGCCGTGCGCGCATCGCGACATTTCGCCGACGTAGGACGTACCATACATATCCGTTTCGTATTCCGTCTAGGCAAGTTTATCTTGCTACATGCTACATTACTTTTTATACATCTATTTTAATAAATATAATACTGGTATTTCAAATTATACACCCCATGTTTACTTTTACAGTTTTTGGACATCTGTCTGCATCCGTATGTGTTATCTTACATCTAGCACATGCAATCATATCTTGTTACATATTATACTACAATATACTGCATCTAATTGAGTATAACTGTTCATATTGTTTAATTGTACATCCCGCATTAACCAGTTTATTCATTTTACTGTTATATCACGTCCGTGTGCATCCATATTAGTAATTACATATCTAGTCGCATGCTAAATCATCTTTCTACATTCTAGGTTTAGTTTTATGCATCCATGTGAATAAAATGTTACTCGTTTATCAAAATATAGATCCATATTAAAGTTTTACAGTTTCGGATACCCGTTTGCATCCATATCATATAGTACACATATAACTGCATTTACAAATCACATTAATATATAATATTGTTATATTAACATCCCATGTTTAATAAAGTGCATCCTAATTAGTATTGGAACTATAAAAGGTAACCCTAATCGATAGTGTGCATCTATGTCATTGATTTTGTATCTATTTGCATACCATTTATATTATTTCATTTTATTAGTACTTCATACTTGATTTTATGCACCCATACTTACTACAGTTTGATTATGAGCTTTCGCTTGATACACCATTACTTGACACGACCTAATACCTGTGCACTGCTTGACACGACTTGATACCTGTGCACTACTTGACATGACCTGATACACCACTACTACTTGACATGACCTGATACACCATTACTTGACATGACTTGATACTTGTATACTACCTGACATGACCTGATATATCACTACTTGACATGTTACCCGATCCCGTTTCTAATGCTGACAATCCTGACATGTTGTCCCGATGGACATATCATGTTGTCTGTATATACAAACCTGTTCCTGCTTGATTCCTGTATTGGCATTAGCTTCAGATTTATCAATACCTGACTTGAACACATAACTTGGGGGTATGGGGAAATCAATGATGAAACCTGACTTGTAACTCAACAGTTCGACGCTTATACTGATCAGTTTTAGGGGCTAGGCCAGTCCCGGGATAATGTTGCTGATATCATTCGTCTGTACATATTTCCTGTTTGTGCTTAGCGGCACATCTCGGATTCAGCCCCGAGAGTCTAGACTGTGGTCCCGGGTACGCACGAGATACTATTGAGTTACATTGACGATTCATTAAATTGATTTCAAAGACTTGAGAGTGATTAACCCAGTAGCTTAGTTCAGATCACTCACCGTACATCACGTGTGCTTATACCTTTCACTGTCCCTTATTCGTGATACTGTTATACTCTTGTTACTGTTTACATTCATACCTGCATGTCTTGTTACCTCCTGATTGTATTATTGTTGATATTATGACGCACTGACGTCTGGGTTTTGCATGGCCCAGATCCGCTGATACAAGCCGTTCAGGAGTATCTCAGTCAACGGGCAGAGTAGTGAAGACTTGTTAGTATTCTAGTTTATTTTCTTTTCAGTACTTTTCATTTCTTGATGTGAGCCCGTATTTGGGACGTACATTCCAGATTATTATTGTACTTGGATCTATTGCTTCCGCATTTATTTCATGACTCTTTCATTCTGGCTTATGGACATGTATTAGATAGTTTATTACTGTTCTTGATATCTCTAGACAGCTGTAATGTGACTGTGGAAGGATCTTTCCTAGCCACAGGTAGCATGGTTGGCTCTGTCACGTGCCGATCTTAGCGCACTCTGGGAAGCGGGGCATAACACTCGCGGGCGCCAAGCGCCTATGTGCCAGGCATATGACCCGTGGGCGTCTAACGCCCATGTGCCATGGATGCGTCTTTAAGACGCTCCTCACCCCTCATTTTCCATGCACTCCACACCTAAAACACGTCTAACGCCCACATGACTCGTGGGACCCCTGTAAACTCTGCAAGGCCCCGATATACCCAAGACCCCTAAAAACACAACACACGCGCATTGCACATTGAGTTCGCATGACCAATTTGACCAGTCAATCGGAGGTTCCTTCATTCCAAAAGCGAGGGGTAATTAACGGCAGCTTAGTCCGCGGCAGCCGGAGATTCGGATCCCCACAATCAATAAACCCCCACCTACTCTAGGTAAGGAGGAATCTGTAGTACGCCTGACAAGTGACACGTATTCCCATCTCAATGGGGTGACGAAAAATTCCCTATAGCCATGACTCATTCTTCTTTTCTTTTAATTCATAAATTTTTATCATTATCTTTACTCAAATGTGATTCTCACACATCCTAGTTCTATGTATCATCAACCATGATACACAATTATATATATATATATATCATATATATAAATATATATAAAGAGAAGAAAATCTTGAGTGAGCTTAATATTAGTTAATATATATATATATATATCGAATATATAGATATATATCAAATTATTAAATCAACACTTGATTCAATAATCCGGTTATATCATATATAACCCGGCTAATATATATATATATATATATATATATATATATATATATATATAATCATTAAATCAACACTTGATTCAATAATCCGGTTATATCATATATAACCGGCTAATATTTAATATTATTTAATATATATATATATCATATATATATCAAATTATTAAATCAACACTTGATTCAATAATCCGGTTATATCATATATAACCCGGCTAATATCAAATATATAAATATATATAAATTAAATCATTGAATCAACACTTGATTCAATAATCCGGTTATATCATATATAACCTGGCTGATATAAAAAACGCTAGATTAGAATACGGTATCATATACTCGTATTTAATCAAACTCCCGCACATATCTCCATACGTGCCCTACTTCGTTTCGCTTGAGCTAAAAAACCTCTATGTTGGACTCTAAAGACTCATCAATACGCCAGCAGTAGGTAATGATCACATCAGATACCCACAAGCCATCGGCGGTATTAGCTGGACGTAACGGCTACCCAGGTTTGAACAAATAGAAGATCAATAAGCAAACTTGTCCAAACTCCCGTAGAGCCTATAAGCAACACTTACCGTACAGTCCGGTCTCTTCGTCTGATATGTCACATATCATGTCTATGGGATGGAATCGTCAGACCCCAATAACTCGATAAGTCATGCCGATGTGTGGCCTATAACCTATCAAGAAACTACTGATAACACTTATCAGTAAATCTCATCAGCCATAGTCAGGGACTTGTTGTTATAGCCAATCGAGCATAGCGCAACATCAACTCCTAATACCGGGAGAGACGAAACCCCTCCTATTGCTCACTACCTCCATGTGAATCGGGACTATACCCAAAAACCATCTGTTTGCACGACTCATTTGAGCCGTGGTAGGGAGGAAATCAAAGCACAGTGGGAACCACACAAGACACTATGATAATTTCGGGTCTACAGACTAACCTGTAAAAGTGTCACCAGATAACTGCTATCTGACGATATGTATGGTACCATCTAGGAGTTCTCGGTGAGTCCTATTTGTTGTACTCATTCTCCAATGAGCACATGTGTATAATCTTTGATGTCAAACACCAATGGTTATGGGATCAACCATCGCCCCATACAGGGTCAAGAAACGTACACACTAGTCTATTTGGGAATATCGATGCCCTGTCTTGATACTCTCTTGACTAGGAACTGTTAAGGATGTGCCTGTGGACTATACAAGCCCCACTAGTATGATCTGCATCATAGTCCTGATAGTCAAGCCAACATCCTAAGGGCTTTATCAACATGTATCAATGAGATAATAAATTAAAATAAGTGCACATGTTAAGATAAAGAGTAACCAGATAGCATACTATCATGTCGAGCAAGAAAGTCCTTTATATATATGTCCAAACATCCACTATAATATACAATAATGGAATTTAGGGCATACATATTCCTAACAATCTCCCACTTGCATTAAGGCTGGTTGTTGTAATATCGCATACCCAACATCCCAAAAAGTCTCTCGAACTGTGTCTGGGGGAGGGCCTTCATGAGTAGATCCACCGTGTTGTGCTTCGTATATACTCTTTTGAACTCGATCTCGCGGCGATCAACTATCTCCCAGATCAGGTGATACCGTCTCAGAATATGTCTGGATCACTGATGGGGCTGGGGTTCCTTGGCCAAAGCCACGGCTCCATTATTATCACAATACAAGAGTATTGGATCTTCAATGGATGGAATCATACCAAACTCAATAATAAACTTCTTCATTCAGACAGCCTCTTTGGCAGTATCGTTGGCAACGATGTATTCAGCCTCCATCGTCGAGTCCGCAACGGTATCTTGCTTGGAACTCCTCCAACATACCGCCCCTTCGTTGAGAGTGAAGACAAAACCCGAGACAGACTTGTTGTCATCCATATCACTCTGGAAGCTCAAATCGGTAAAGGACTCAACTTGAAGTTCTCCGTTACCATACACCAAGAATATCTCTTTAGTTCTTCTCAAGTGCTTAAGAATGTTCTTCACAGCTATCCAGTGCTTCTCTCCTGGGTCTAATTGATACCTACTTACCACACTAAGTGCGTAAGCTGTATCCGGTCTGGTGCATAACATCGCGTACATGATAGACCCAACCGTAGAAGTATAACGTATTACGTTCATGCGAGCCCTCTCCAAATCAGTCTTGGAAGACATCTCTTTGGAGAGAGTGATTCCTGAACAAGCGGGTAAATTACCACGCTTAAAATCTTCCATACTAAATCTCTTTAGTACGGTGTCTATGTACTTGGATTGGGACAATCCCAACATCCTTTTAGATCTATCCCTATAGATCTTTATCCTCAGAATGTAGGAGGCATCACCCAGATCTTTCATAGAGAACTTTTGTGATAGAAAGAGTTTGACCGAGTGCAGTATAAGAACATCATTTCCTATCAAGAGTATGTCATCCATGTACAATACGAGGAATACAACTTTACTCTTTACAACCTTTTTATATATACATGGTTCATCTATGTTTTTGATGAAGTCAAACTCTTTGACTGCTACATCAAAACAGATTTTCCAGCTCCGCGACACCTGCTTTAATCTGTAGATTGATTTAAGCAGCTTGCACACCTTTCCGCTGCTCCCACCGTCTATAAAGCACTCTGGCCGTGTCATATACACGCTCTCTTCTAAATCACCATTTAGAAAAACGGTCTTGACGTCCATTTACCAGATTTTATAGTCATGGTATGCAGCAATGGCAAGTAGGATACTGATGGACTTAAGCATAACCACTGGAGAAAAGGACTCGTCATAGTCGACACCTGGTCATTGATGAAAACCTTTTGCTACAAGTCTAGCTTTGAAGGTCTCAACCTTTCCATCTTTATCAATTTTCTTCTTGAAGATCCACTTGCTCCCAATAGGTTTTACCTCTTCAGGAGCAAATTCTAAAGTCCATACTTTGTTGGTGTAGATGGATTCCATCTCAGATCACATAGCATCCAGCCATTTTACAGAGTCCCCACTTGTGATGGTCTGCTCGAAACTAGTTGGGTTATCATCTTCCATAATTCAATTATCGCTCCCACCATCTATGAGAAAACGTAATATCTCTCAGGTGGGTGAGAAACCTTACTAGATCTGCGGAATGGCTGAGATACATCTTGGACTATTGAATCCTTTGGTTTTACCAAATCTTCTATTGCAGTTTGTGTTTCTTGAACTTCTTCCAGCTCTATCTCATTACTACTAATTTCTTTTACAAGAAATTCATTTTCTAAAAAGGTGGCATGTTGAGCAACAAACACCTTTTGTTTCTCGGTGTGGTAGAAGATATGCCCTCACAAATATTTGGGATATCCAACAAACTTACATAAAATAGACCTTGCCTCGAGTTTGTCCGGATTTTGCTTTTTAACATAAGCCGGACAACCCCATATCTTAATGAAATTAAGACATAGTCTCTTCCCAACCCATATCTCATATGGAGTGGTAGGCACAGACTTGGTCAATATATAAGCAGTTGTTTCAAGCGCAAATCCCCAGAAGGTAATAGGTAACTCAGCAACACTCATTATAGAGCGCACTATATCCAATAGGGTGCGATTCCTCCGCTCCGATACACCATTATGCTGTGGTGTATACGGAGAAGTAAGCTGAGAGAGAATCCCATTCTCTTTTAGATATTCTCGAAATTCCGTGCTTAAGTATTCACCTACTCGATCAGATCGAAGGATTTTAATACTTTTACCCGTTTGGTTCTCTACTTCGCTCTTATATTTCTTGAATTTCTCAAAAGTTTCAGATTTGTGTTTCAACAGGAAAACATGTCCGAATCATGAGAGATCATCGGTGAATGTAATGAAGTACGAGGAACTATTTCTGGCATGTGTAGACATAGGACCGCATACATCACTATATATCAGTCCCAAGAGTTCAGTAGCTCTTGCTCCGTGTCCCGTAAACGAAGTTTTGGTCATCTTACCTTTGAGACATGATTGACAAGTTTCATAAGATGTAAATTCTAACGGATTCAAATATCCATCTATATGCAACTTAGCTAGTTTGGTCATATTAATATGACCAAGTCTAAAATGCCACAAGAAGTCTTCGTTCATTTCTGAACTTTTCCTCTTGTGGGTGTTTTGTATATTTAGAACTGTATTTTGATTTAGAACGTATAAACCATTGCACAACGTATCAAACCCAATCAACACTTGATTTAGAAAAATGTTCATAACATTTTTCTCTAATACAAAATTATATCCTTCTTTATCTAATAAAGAAACGGATATTATATTGCACATCATCGACGGTATGAAATAACAGTCATTCAAAATCAATGTATTACCATTTGGCAATACTAGGTGATATTCGTCAACAGCTTCGGCAGCAACAATTGTTGCATTCCCTACTCTGAGAGACATATCACCATTTCCCAATTCGCTACTTTTCTTTAACCCTTGTAACAGATTACAAATGTGGGATCCTGATCCGATATTCAATACCCATGACGTAGAGAAGACTGAGAAACAGTTATCAATAACTAACACACCCGAAGAAGATGCATCTGAAGGCTCTTTCTTCATTAGGGTTGCGTGGAAATCCTTGCATTCCCATATCTCTTGTCCAAACTTATGACAATTGTCATAAGATAGAGCAGAGCCAACGTTCCCTAGCCCAGTATAATAAGCGGGTTCGGTCAATACATCCATGTTATTATCTTGATTAAGACGTGAAATAGTCGCTACCTGGAGAAAGAGAGAAGAAAACACTTTAGCGTGCGCTCTTGCAAGATTAGACTAATTATTATCTTATCTAATCAGGATGGCTCCCACTGTTTTTATCAAATCTTCTTTCAAACCCTAAAAAGTAAGATTAGCCGGGATTAATTACACCCTACAAATTCGCTAATCGGTCAGCCGGACTGGTATTGGTATTTAGAGGGAGTCTCCCCATGCTTTCGCATGGAACTAATTAAATAATCTCGTTTCCGCAGGGACATAACCCTGTTAACACCTTTCTTAGACACCTACTGGATTAGCTAATTGTAAAGTGGAAAACTCTCTCAGGAGTAATACTTACTCGCAGTGGGTATCGGGATCCAACTATCACATAGAAGGTATGCAATCTCATTGCAAATTTCAACACATGAATTTCCCGATAATTGTTTTTACCCCTAACGACCTATGACATTGACGGAGGTCAACAAAGCATAGGCCGCCAGTCAAGTTCAACCCGTCATTTCTTGATCGATTTGAACTCACCCACACAAACCCTTGACGGAGGTCAACAAGGCTGTGTGACTGTCCCTACTAATCGCATCAATATACTGCAGATAAGTATTACCCAACTATTGTATACTGTGCCTTGACGGAGGTCAACAAACACAGCATGATTACTAAACACTACATATTTGAATGACGGAGGGCTGCGACTGGTTTTGAAGAAAACCTTTAACGTAATAAACTGGATATCGTTGTAGAACCTAGTGATTTGAAAAGGAGTAGTTTACGCTCCGCTTTAAAAATCGAGTAGTTTTCAAAACAAACCGAGTGGGTTGTAGCATATGCTAGTTTTTTCTAAAGAGGTCATTCCTAGTGAAGGGATCTAGGCACTTTCCTTATTGAATGAGGTGCTGGATATTCATAATAGAATACCGCTATACAAAGCAAGAACTAGAGCTACCTTTTTGAAAAATTTGATTATACAACATCTTTTAGGTTTCTTTTCTTTTCATTAATCTTATTAATGAAGTCCCATCAATTATGTTTCCTAAACATCATAGAAGAAACGAAAATAAAACACACACATATGTCATCCACATTCGCCACAGGGACCCGGGTCTTCACCGTAAGGTTATTTAACTTATGACAGGGCAGGGTCAGGACTAGCGTGGATGCAAAACATATATAGTGTCTACTAATATATCATATATATAAGTAGCATTCATCTCACGCAGTTATATGATCACATCATATCACCGAACAACATAAGCAGATATATGAAATATAGGATATACTAGGAAGTCCGTGTTTTAGATTAAACCAGTAACGAAAAACACGGATTCCACAGTCGTGATGAATAGCCAAGTCCACACCCCTAGACCCCTACATGAGCGGCAAGAAACCCTGCCAATTCTAGAGTTAGGCGACCGGTCTCGATTCTTCGAGATGGCCTCCCATTGAACTCTAGAACCCGGTTACTTATGCTCCCCGCCTTGGGTCTATCCTAATGCGGTAAAGTAAATAATATATATCTAATGGAGACAACAAGCTCAATCCGGAAGTGTCCCAATAAAAGAATATTACATATAATTATTTACATGAATAAAAATTGAAAAACTCTCATCTCACATAAAACCCCTAGTTATTCAATCACGACGATCCAATATAACATATCGATAGTAACACAATAACATCGCATGTCATCAACGTAAGTAAATATGCGTATCCCTAATGTCGTTGTCGTATAGCAACGAGATCGGGGATACTACCACATATTACACTTACGGTCGTAGAAAAGAAATGAAAACTACATTAATTAGAATCTGCATCTGTAGACATCATAAACCCGGATTATCACATATTCCGAATTTCATGCCTAATATTATAAACCATACATTTAAGTCTCGAATTGAAAACCCTTTTCAAAATTTAAGCCGGGCAATTCAATAAGATTCCCGATTAAAAGATCGATTGCTCGTCGGGAACTTTAGTGGATGGCCACACCCCCGAGGTCGTCAACGAAGTGGACTTGGACGGAACATAGTCACTTGGTCGGGGAAAAGGGGCATGGCTGTCTACCAGTGTCTCCCGGCGAGTATTCATGTACGATACGAGATTACGATGGAGTTTTGATCCAAAAAAAAACTAAATGGTAATCGATCATTTGAGACTAAAATGCGAGATTTACAAATCGATAACTAGTTTTCGCAAAACTAATCAATGTGGATTCCAAAAATTGTATCACATAACCAAAGCAATATAGATGATGTTAAACATTTCGATCGATGTTTCAAACAACAGCAATTCACAGAGACCTCAACAACTTGAGCCTCATTAAAAATATCTAGAAAATCCAAAATGTCAAAATGAAGCAGCAGAAGAAAAATGAGGTTCTAACTCCTCAAGTAAGCGGCGGAACCGCGGCCAAGACATGGTCTAGGCGGCAGTTCCATGGCCACTTTGAGGTATTAAACTCTCGTATTTCTTGTGCCTCCATAAAATTACCTGCAGGATTTTCTTAGCATTTTTAATCGTGAAAAAATGAAGTTTGAAAAATTGGACAGAAACATGCAAAATTCCATATTTAAAACGTCGATCGAACACTTTAATTTTGTCTAATATATTCCTAAGCCTCTAACTTGGCTCTGATACCATGAAAGTATGTCTTAGTACCCCTACTAGGTTTCAATGAGCATCAAGTATGCAATTTAAAAAAATCTAGAGGGCTAATTATACTAAACAAGAATCGAACTAGAGAATTAGGGTTTCAAAGTTAAGCAAACAAGCTCTAAACTAAGTGAAGAGAGTCTAAAACCTTTGTAGTCTAGTCTTTCACTTCTAAAACTCCAATTAGTAGTCCACAGAACTCTTCTTTGACTCCACTTGAAGGATAGAACGAGCTTGCTTGTAATCTTTGTCATCGAAGATGATCCACCTTGATGCAACTCACACTCAAGCTCACACTTCACTAATCAAGGTATTAGTGAAAAGAACAACCTATACTAATTTGCTAGAGTAGTGTAGGTTAATGAAGTAGAAAATTTTCTCACTAGAAATCTTTCTTTTCTTTTTCTTTTTCTTTTTCTTTTTCTTTTTCTCACCTTAGAAAAACTAGTGAGGAGATGAAGAATGATGAACTTGGAAGTGAGAGTGAACCATTAGCATTAAGATGATATAAAAAACGAGAATGACAAATATCTATAAAAAAAATGAGAATTGAAAATGAGTCATGGCTTCTCAATGCTTCTCCAAGCACCCAAAACCATAACTCATTCTTCTTTTCTTTTAATTCATAAATGTTTATCATTATCTTTACTCAAATGTGATTCTCACACATCCTTGTTCTATGTATCATCAACCATGATACAATATATATATATATATATATATATATAAAGAGAAGAAAATCTTAAGTGAGCTTAATATTAGTTTATATATATATATATATATATATATATATATATATATATCAAATCGTTAAATCAACACTTGATTCAATAATCTGGTTATATCATATATAACCGGCTAATATTTAATATTAGTTTATATATATATATATATATATATCAAATCATTAAATCAACACTTGATTCAATAATCCGGTTATATCATATATAACCCGTCTAATATCAAATATATAAATGTGTATATATATATATATCAAATTATTGAATCAACACTTGATTCAATAATCCGGTTATATCATATATAACCCGGCTGATATAAAAAATGCTAGATTAGAATACGGTATCATATACTCATATTTAATCAAGCTCCCGCACATATCTCCATACGTGCCCTACTTCGTTTCGTTTGAGTTAGGAAACTTCTATATGGGACTCTAAAGACTAGTCAATACGCCAGCAGTAGGTAATGATCACATCAGATACCAACAGGCCGTCAACGGTACTAGCTAGACGTAACAGCTACCCAGGTATTGAACGAATAGAAGATCAACAAGCAAACTTGTCCAAACTCCCGTAGAGACTATAAGAAACACTTACCATACAGTTCAGTCTCTTCGTCTGATATGTCGCATATCGAGTCTGGGGTGTGGAATCGTCAGACCCCAATAACTCGATAAGTCATGTCGATGTGTGGCCTATAACCTTTCAAGAAACTACTAATAAAATTTATCAGTAAATCTCATCAACCCTGGTCAAGGACTTTCTGTTATAGCCAATCGAGCATAGCGCAACATCAACTCCCAATACCGGGAGAGACGAAACCCCTTCTATCGCTCACTGCCTCCATGTGACTCGGGACTGTACTCAAAAACCACCTGTTTGCACGACTCATTTGAGCCATGGTAGGGAGGAAATCAAAGCACAGTGGGAACCACACAAGATACTATAACGATCTCGGGTTTACAGAATAACCTGTACAAGTGTCACTAGAGAACTGCTATCTGACTATAAGTATGGTACCATCTAGGAGGTCTCGGCGAGTCATGTTCAGTGTACTCATTCTCCAATGAGCACCTGTGTATAATCTTTGATGTCAAACACCAATGGTTATGGGATCAACCATCGCCCCATACAGGGTCAAGAAACGTACACACATGTCTACTCTGGAATATCAATACCCTGTCTCGATACTCTCTCGATTAGGAACTGTTAAGGATGTACTTGTGGACTACACAAGCCCTACTAGTATGATCTGCATCATAGTCTTGGTAGTCAAGCCAATATCCGAAGGGCTTTATCAACATGTATCAATGAAATAGTAAACTAAAACAATTGCACATTTTAAGATAAAGAGTAACCAGATAGCATACTATCATGTCGAGCAAGAAAGTCCTCTATATATATGTCCAAGAATCCACTATAATATACAATAATGGCCTCTAGGATATACATGCTCCTAACAGTTCATCTCCCGGATTATTACTCCTATCACCGAGCAATAGGTCACCCCCTTGAAGACTGCTTCACGTTCAAAAACTGGGTCGAGGACAACTATCAACAAAGCAGGTTTATGTTATTCGACAGCTGGAGGATAAACCCGCTGTAAGTCGATGTCGCAAACTCCACAGAATTTGTAGAGAGGCGGAATTTACAAAAAACAATTTTAAGCGGGCAACATCGACTAATCTCCCAAGAACTACCATAAGCCCTAGCCAACAAAACGAACATAGTTTCTAATCTACTATGAAGAGATTTATACCTATGTGCTCAAGTATTCAGGTCTTCTTATCCTCATCTTAAGCTTCTCGTCCGTCGGGATCTAGCTTGGTCGTCGGTTTCTTTGTGTCGAAGACGATCCACCTGAGAGTCCATAGTTCAAGCTCCAACCTCAAAAGTGAGGTAACTAAAGCACCTAGTTTGCTAATTTAAGTGGTTTAGTGGATGTAGAGAATGTTTATTGGATTTGTTTATCTCATAAACCCATGGTTTCTCAACTCATGAAAGGGTTAGGGCTTGAGGAAGAAGAAGAGCTCAAAGGGGGAAAGAGAATGGAAAGGCAAAAGTGAAGTGAAGAATGGCTAAGGATGAAAACTATCAAGCATTTCAATTACAATAAAAATATTGTAACCATGATTGAATAGTTATCACAAATGAATGAATAAAACAAGAAGCCATGCTTCAAACCATGTTTTAATAACACATGATCCCTCCACCTCATTATCTATTTAAACAACTAGATTAACACAAAATGAGGTGTCTTCTTCTATAAGCATTCTAGTGTAAATACAAGAATACCCTTACCGTATATACATACCCATATTCGTATTACAAAAATATGAATACCAAGAGATAAAAAATAATCCAATAATATAATACTGGATCATTATTAAATCAATACTTGATTGAATAATACGGCTTAATCCTAAGACCGCTAGTATTATCCGTCCAAACAAAAATCCATGTAGCCAGTACATGAACCCTGCACATATAACCATACAACATCTACAACATTTTTCCTGAACCAGGGAAACCCTCTGTGTGGGACTCTGAAGACTCGACAGTATGCTGGCAGTGAGTTTAACCACAAGCACGTCAGTGGCACTAGCTGTACGTAACGGATATCCAGATACTTATCGAAAAGAAGGACGACGAGCAAACTCATCTGAACTCCTACTGAGCCTGTCCATGATAATCTCCATACAGTCCTATATGTTCGTCTGAGAGTATCACATGCTGGGTATAAGGGGTAGAAAACGTCAGACCCTTAATAACCTGATAAGTCGTGCCGATGTGGCTCAAGACCATCCGAGAATCTACTGATCTAACTATCAGTAATTCTTAATTCGTCCTGGCCAGAGACTTATGGTGTTGGCCAACCGAACACAGCACGACATCGACTCCCTATACCAGGAGAGACGAATCTCCAACAATCGCTCACTGCCTCCATGTGGCTTGGGACTATACCCAACTAAAACCTGTTTGCACGCTCAGTGGAGCCGTGGTAGGTTAGTAATCAAAGCACAGTAGGAACTCACACGAGACAAATGATGACCTCAGGTCGACAGACTATCTGTACTCATATCACCAGAGAACTTCTATCTGACGATAGGTATAATACCATCTAGCCAGTTCTCGACGAGTCCGTCCAGTGTACTCACCCCCAGTAACCATATGTATACAATCTTAGGTACATCACACCAATGGTTGCGGAACCAACCATCGCCCTTCGTTACGGTCTAGAAATGTATACACAGTCTACTCTGGAGTATCGATAAGTTCGATACTCCCACGACTAGGGACATTTAAGAATGTGCTTATCGACTACCCAGCTCCCACAAGTATGATTGCCATCATAACTCTGATAGTCAAGCAATGATCCTACGGGTGTTATCAACATGTATAAGCGATGTGAAATAATAAGTAAAATATATACACGTGTTAAGATAAAGGCAAACCAAATAGCATACTATCAAATTGAGCAAGATTGTCATGTACATACATACCCCTAGCATCCTATACAATGAAGGCCTCTAGGCATACATATCTAACAATCTCCCACTTACACTAAGGCCTATAATTGGTGTATCGAGTACCCAACGTTTGCTCTAGGGTCAGTTGTTGGCGTACCGCATACCCAACATCTCGAATAGTCTCTCGAACTGGAATTGAGGGATGGCCTTGGTGAATGGATCTGCCATGTTGTCTTTTGTACCTACTCTCTGCACCTCGATCTCCCGGCGATCCACGATCTCCCTGATCAGGAGATACCGGCTCAAGATATGTCTGGATTTCTGATGGGACAGCGGTTCCTTTGCTAAAGCCATGGTTCCATTATTATCACAATACATAGGTATTGCATCAGCAATAGATGGATCCACCTGAATTTCAGAAATGAACTTTCTCATCTAGATTGCCTCTTTTGCGGCATCGTTAGCAGCGATTTACTCAGCCTCCATCGCCAAGTTTGTTATGTTGTTCTGTTTGGAGCTCTTCCAATAGACCATCCCTTCGTTGAGGTGAAACACATAACCCCAGACGGATTTAGAGTTATCCTTATTACTTTGGAAGCCAGAATCGGTAAAAGCCTCGATCTGGAGGTCCCCATTACCGTACACCAAGAACGTCTCCTTAATCCTTCTCAGGTACTTAAGAATGTTCTTTACTGCTATCCAATACTTCTCACCTAGATTGGACTGATACCTGCTTACGACGCTATGTGTGTAACCTACATCTGATCTGGTACACAATATCGCATACATTATAGATCCCACCACCGAAGCATAGGGTACAATACTCATGTGAGCCCTCTCCTCATCAGTATTTAGAGACATCTCTTTGGAGAGGGTGATTCCGTGACAAGCGGGTAAATTACCGCGCTTGGAATCTTCCATACTAAATCTCTTTAGTACGGTGTCTATGTACCTTGACCGTGAAAGTCCCAACATTTTTTTAGATCTGTCACGATAGATCTTAATCCCCAGAATGTACGAGGCATCACCCAGGTCTTTCATAGAGAACTTCTGTGACAAGAACAACTTGGCCGATTGTAGCATAGGAATATCATTTCCTATCAGGAAAATGTCATTTACATATAAAACGAGGAATACCACAGTTCTCCCTACAATCTTTTTATAAATAAAAGGTTCATCTATATTTTTGATAAAGTTAAATTCCTTGACCGTCTCATCAAAGCAGATGTTCCAACTCCGCAATGCCTGCTTTAATCCATAAATAGATTTAAGCAACTTGCATAACTTTCCGCTGCTCCCACTATCTATGAAACCCTCTGGTTGATCCATGTAAACACACTCTTTTAAACTTCCATTTTGAAAAGCGGTTTTAACATCCATCTGCAAGATGTCATAGTCATGGAAGGTAGCAATAGCAAGTAGGATCTGAATGGATTTAAGCATAGCCATTGGTGAAAAGTTTCGTCATAGTCCAAACTTGGTCTTTGACGAAAACCTTTAGTAACAAGTCTATTTTTGTAGATTTCTACCTGTCCATCAACACCAATCTTCTTTTTGAGGATCCATTTGCAACCAACAGGTTTTACCCCAGGAGGAGCAACATCCAAAGTCCATACTTTATTGGTGTACATGGATTCTATCTCGAATCGCATCATCCAGCCACTTCACCGAGTCTCTACTCGTGATGGCTTGCTGAAAATTAGTCGGCTCATCATTTTCGATGATGCAATCCTCTCGATCCCCGTCTACGAGTATCTCTCGGGCAGATGAGACTGCCTAATAAATCTGCGGAGTGGAGTAGGTACGTCCGGTTCCATTGAAACTTCAGGTTCTACTAAGTCATCAGTAATAGTTTGTGGTTCTAGAATTTCTTCCGGTTCTATTGCACTCCTACTAATTTATTTTTCAAGTAATTAAGTTTTCATAAAGCGGGCATAATGAGAAACAAAAACCTTTTGTTACTCAGCGTAATAGAAAAAACACCCCCTAGAATTCTTAGGGTATCTCACAAACTTACACAATACTGAGCGTGCCTCGAGCTTATCCGAATGAATCTTTTTGACAAAAGTAGGACACCCCCATATCTTAAGATACTTAAGAAAGGGTTTCTTCCCACTCCACATTTCATATGGAGTGGTAGTCACGGACTTAGTTGGAACTTTATTCAATAGGTATGCAGCAGATTCTATGCAAAACCACAGAAGGATGGCGGCAACTCAGCATTACTCATTATGGAACGCACCATATCTAGCAAGGTGTGATTTCATCTTTCTGATACACCGTTGTGTTGTGGTGTGTATAGAGGAGTAAGCTGAGAGAGAATTCCATTCTCTTTTAAATATTCCAGGAACTCAACACTTAAGTATTCACCACTCCGATCAAATCGAAGCATCTTGATACTTTTGCCGGTTTTCTTTTCCACTTCATTCTTATACTCCTGGAATTTGTTAAAGGCCTCGGATTTATATTTCATCAAGAATACATGTCCATATCTTGAGAAATCATCAATAAAAGTGATGAAGTAGGAATAGCCACTTCTTGCATGTGTAGACATTGGCACACACACGTCACTGTGTATGAGTCCCAGGAGCTCAGTGGCTCTTTCTCCATGTCCAGTGAACGAAGTTTTGGTCATCTTTTCTTTGATACATGATTGATAAGTTGCATATGATTGATATTCAAACGGATCTAAATATCCATCTTTATGTAACTTAGTCAATCGTGTTTCATTGATATGACCAAATCTACAATACCATAAGAAAGCTTGATTTAATTCTGGAGTCTTTCTTTTAAGCATGTCTTGGATGTTAAAAACTTGATATTGATTGAGAATGTATATTCCATTATTAAGTGTACCGGATCCAATCATTTCATGATTTAGGTGAATGTTTATGACATTGCTTTCATATGCAAAATTATATCCTTCATTAGATAACAAAGATACAGATATAATATTACACATCATACTGAGTATACATAAGCAGTTATACAACAACAAAATATGTCCACTCGTCAATCCAAAGTGATATTCTCCCACTACAACAGCATCCACACTGGTTCCGTTGCCAACCCTGAGGGTCATATCACCTTTTCTCAAAACTTTACTGCTTCTCAGCGCCTGCAAATAATTACAGATGTGAGATCCTGATCCGGTATCTAATACTCAGGAAGTAGAGTTAATAGAGAAACAATTTTCAATCACGAACACACCTGAAACCGAAGCCACAACTTGCTTCGTGTCCTGATTCTTGGCTTTCAAACCCTGACAATCCTTCTTCCAATGTCCTTTCTTGTGACAACATGTCGGGACCCGGTTCTTGCTCATGGAATAAAGTGATGTTCACACCATAATATTGTATTATTATATTCCCCATTCTTATTCGTTTTATAAATAAACAGGTGCTTTTGACGCATGTCTGCTACATATTACAGGTTACAGGTTCTTGGACAGAAAACAGTGAAAAAGAAAAAAGATGATACAAAAGCGGGACTTTTGACCAACAAGTAGAAAGATCCTAGTCAAGCCTAGATGAAGACCAGTTCATAAAGGTACAAGGCAACGTAAGGTCCAAAACGTCAAAGTGAACGGTTAAAAGACCAATACAAGTTTTCACTGAAGATCTGGAGAAGACCCAGAAGCCAAAAGGAGAAAAGAACTAAAGAAATAAAAAGCCCAAGCAGCATAGAAGCAACCCACAAAATTACAGAGCTCAATTCCCTAGTTTGGCCGTGGAACCGCGGCCAAACCCAGGCCGGGACCGCGGTTCCGCGGCCATCTAATGCACGTGTCGGTGCAGAAAAATGGTGGCGGTGCGTCGGTGCTTTTGTTGGGATTTTTAGGGGGTATATCTGTAATAGCACATATGCGAGCAATGGTAACCCTAATTTTCCTATTTCCTTATAAATATGTAATCAAAATATTGTATGAAGGATGCCTCTTCTCAATAAATAAAAATTCAGATTCTTTTGAGGATTGAAGAGCATCATTTCTGTAAGTTCTTATTTTAATTTCTGCCTTAGTTTATAATTAAATTCTTGCCTTAGATTAATTAATCTTTTGCCTTAGTTAATTCTAGTGTAGAATCTCTTAAACTGCAGTAGGAAAATTAATCCAGTAGATCTAAAAATACACAATCTTAAAATGATATTTTTAACAGATCCTCTAATGAGCGAGTAATTTCCTCGCTTGTTAGGGTTAGGAATAAGGGAGGGATTGAGAGATGAAGATCTCTCATCTCTTTCATGCCCAATAACTTGTAATAACTAGAACTTCATGCATGCATGCATGATCCGCTCCCTACAGCACCCTATCCACGAGGTAACGGTGCAACCGTAGTATAAAGGACCGGACATGCATGTCTTCCATGAAGGTTAGAGTAATTAGTAGGAAAGGATGGACAAGGATCTAGAGGAAGGAACGTTGTTTCTTCCCAATCATCCTAATCCCCTTTACTAATAATTGCTATAACTTCTAAAAAATTTAATTTAAGGTATTAAAAGAGGTGTGACATTTAATCTTTCCAAACTCTACCTTAGACCTAACCCTAGCAAATTTTTTAATCATCATACAACTTAGTTTTTAGATTCAATTAAAAGGACAAACAACCATTGGAATTAGCTCGTAAGAACACTTAGGAAAATTACACATCCCTGTGGACCGACCCGTACTCACCGGCTAGCTGCAAAGCGACGCCGTTCTTGATTACGGTAAATTATTTTTGATCGTTAAAATCCTACACCAATCAAATGGCGCCGTTGCCGGGGATGGCGTAAAAATTTCCTTTTTATAATTTCGGGTTGATATAAATTTTAAAAATCATAAAAATCTGAAAATATAAAAAGTACAAAATTTTTATCATTTTTTTATTTTGTTTGAAGGGTTTATCGTTTGAATTTTGCAGGAACAGCGAAGAATCTTGGATCTGGAAACATCCAGAGTGCGAAACAGAAAAGGGTACATTAGAACAGAAGAAGATTGGAACAGCAAAGCTACAGAATTTTTTCAGACACCTGATCCCTCCATCATACCGCTGAACCGCGGCCGAACAGCAGTTAGAACCGTGGATCCGCGGTGGCTTTGTGACGTCATCGCCTGAAAAAAATTCTCGGGGATCGTGCTGACTTTTCAACCGCGGAACAGCGGCTTTATCACCCTTTTGACCGCGGAAGGGCGGCTCTGTGGTAACATCAGCAAGCAAAAAACTGCACTGTAATCTTCTTTCTCTCGCCTCTGAACCTCCCGATATATCTTTTGTCAAATTTTCTGCAAGAATTCTTTGCGCATAAATAAGAATATCTTCCCCCTTCTCAATAACACATTTTCTGCAGGTTTCTTTGCGCCGCGCTAAAAGTAATTAATTGCAAGTGAATTTACTGTTTTGCATGTTTTAATCTGACTTTAAGGGGCTATTGACCAAACTCAGATTGGGTGGGGATTTCATTACCCTTCCCAGGACCCCAGAAATCACTTAAAGCATTTGCATTGACCAATCTTAATTAAAAAATATTAGACTCAGCCCTAAGGACGTCGCGCTCATTAGGACAGAGAACTAGTATAGGCATCAGATGTTTATCCTAACCTGACTTTGCGGTGCCTAGGCAAGTGTGTCAAAGGCTAGTGGTTTTTAATTAGGCTCATTACTGTGGTTCCTTCCCACTTACCTGGCACTTACCTGGCCGCAATTGGCGGTAAAGAGGCGGTTTGAGATCCTATCTCTAGCCCTTTGGAACAGTTAGGAGCTGTCTAGCTGACCTAGCTGACCCTAGATCTAGGCCTGATTGTGCATTTGTGGTTGAGTGCATTTGTGTCAAAAGTCTCTTTTCAAAATTCTTTTTGCAAAAATCTCACATGAAAAAAAAAGAAAAATCTTTTCAAAACTTGCAACTTGTCGCTAAAGAAATCTTGCACCTCACTTACACCACTTCCTCTCATTGACGTTTTCTTACCTCCACATTCTGTCTTTCATTTTTCTGACTACACTACCCATTTAGTGTATGTCACTTTGGACTAGGGACACTAACGCCCGATTGGTCCGTGTTTCGTTGGTACCGACCGACGAGCCCTTCGACACCGAAGTCGAAATTCCGTCCACTTTCTTACCTCCACCTTCAAATTCTTCTTCCGAAGGTATGTCGGGATACAATCCTAACACTACCTTACCGACGGGAATGATTCCACCTCCGTTAGGTGCGAATAACCCGAATCAACCGCCTGTTGAAGCGCCTGCACGAGTCGCGCTCCAGGATCTCTTCTACCCCGTCCGCACCTCTTTACCTACCTGTCTTTCACCCCCACCGGCAAATGGGGACAATTTTGAAATAAAACCCCACTTCATCAATATGCTGCCTAAGTTTCACGGTTTGGAATCCGAAGATGCGTATATTTTTATCAATAAATTCCAAAATGTTTGCGCTTTGATGAAAATGACCCAATTAAGTGATGACGCTATAAGGCTAAGGGTCATTCCTTTCACCTTATGTGACCTAGCCGAGAAGTGGCTATACAGCACCGCATCACATTCCATTAGAAATTGGGACGAGTCTGTGAAAGCTTTTCTTAAAAAGTTATATCCTCATCACAAAACTGCTAGAATCCGTAATGAGATTATACAATTTTCACAGCTTCCTTCCGAACCATTTTGGAAGTGTTTTGAGAGATTTAAAGACCTACTCGTTCAATGCCCTCATCATGGGATCGAAAGTTGGCAAATTTGCCAAACATTATACGAGGGATTGAACTCGGCAATGAAGCAATTGCTAGAAACCATCTGTCAAGGTCACTTTCTCTCCAAATCTAGTGAGGAAGCGTGGCAGTTTCTTGAGGATCTTAGTGAACAAACAATTCAGTGGGAGAGCACCAAGACCACATCATCTTCTTCTAGTGGTCAAACTAGGGCAGGCATACATCAAGTAGAGATGTCGATTGCTATGAAGGCCGAGATGGCCGCTCTTACGAAAAAGCTAGAAGCGATTGAAACCAAAATCTCATCGCCTTCTCCTGGCCCTGTTATGCCTCCACGAACTGTTTGTGCTTGTTGTGCGGATCCATCATATCTCACCGAAGAGTGTCCTTACAATGCATCTACTCAAGGACAGGATCAAGTCAATGCTGCCTTTCAGCAACGACAAAGAAACAATCCATACTCTTCGACATACAATCCGGGTTGGAGGAGTCCCCCAAATTTCGCTTGGAACCAAAATCAACAATTCCAAGGAAATAACAATTTTCAAAGGCCTCCTCCTCCACAACAACAAGCACCTCCACAAACTCAATTTCAACAAGCTTTCCAACAGCAACCCTACCCTAATCAAGTGAATAATTTTGTGCCTAACACTTCTTACCCACCAAACAATTTTGTTCAACCTAATAATGACAAGGTTAGCTCGCTCGAAAGAAGTCTAAATGCGTTCCTAAAGCAATCTACACAATCTACAGCAAGATTAGAGACTTCTATTCAATCTTTGGTGCAAAACAGTGCCTCACACGATCAAAGTATCAAATCTATTGAGGCACAAATTGCACAACTCAACGCAACATTGAGCGAGCGAGAAAAAGGAAAGCTCCTATCTCAACCACTGCCAAATCCTGGTCACGCACATGCTGCATATCAACAACAAAATCATAACGTAAATGCTGTGACCACGTTGAGATCGGGAAAAGTGTTGCAAAATAATGTGGGTATTAATAATGACACCCCTGCCGGTGGCCCTTCTTCATCTTCTTCACCTTCTTCTTCTTCTTTTTCGTTAGAGCCTATTCTCCATCTTTCACACTGCTCTACTTCTTCTAGCTCGAACGGACCCACTTCTCACAACACGAACACATCTACACGGGGTTCCGTTCCAACTCAACAATCTGATCCGCAAAAATTGGACTCAACAACTTTTCAAAACGTTCCTTTTCCAAACCGGTTGAGATCCAATAAACCAACTGCACAAATGGAGAAAATTATAGAGTTGTTCAAACAGGTTAGCATAAATATCCCTCTTTTGGATGCAATCCAACAAGTTCCTTCATATGCAAAAATCTTAAAGGACTTATGCACCAAAAAGAGGAAGTCACAAATACCCAAGAAAGTGCTAGTGGCTAGTGCAGTGAGCAATGCTATTAACCAACCTCAACCCTTACCCCAAAAACGAAAGGACCCCGGTTGTCGTACGATTTCAATAACAATTGGGGATAAGCAAATTAATCGAGCACTTTTAGATCTTGGGTCTAGTGTTAACCTGCTTCCCTACTCCGTGTACGAACAATTAGGGGTTGGAGAGTTGAAACCCACTCGTTGTACTCTCCAAATGGCTGATCGATCAATCACCCATCCTGGGGGTGAGCTAGAGGATGTGTTGATCAAAGTTGGGGACTTCATATTCCCCGTTGATTTTATTGTTATGAACACATAACCTGTTGCTAACCCATGGAACCAAATTCCGGTGATCTTCAGTCGACCATTTTTTGCCACTTCCAATGCCGTAATAAATTGTCGCAATAGCTCCATGACTCTATCCTTCGGGAAGACGTCCAGTGAGTTCAATATTTACAAGTTAGGAAGTCTGCCCCCCGTGCGTAAAACTAATACACGAGAAGTTTGCTCTATTCACGAAATCACGCAGGAGGACTGCAAGCTTGAAAGATTTTTGTTTGATGAAAACAGTTTTGACGCCACTAGTGCGTCCCTCCTTGAGCCTACCACCGTTGACACAACCGATATTGATTATGAATGTTTCACTTTTTCGATGAAGACGACTTATAACCCGAATATGAGTCTTTTGAATTTTTGGATGAACCATCCGAATCGGTTGTTTGCAGTGATTTCGAACCTGTGTTGGAGTCCTTTGAGTTTGAGGTAGATTCCCCAATTTTACATATGATCTTTCGCCTCCGAAACTCGAACTCATGCCCTTGCCGTCTCACCTTAAATATGCTTTACCTAGGTGAGAATGAGACCTTTCCCGTTATCCTATCGTCTTCTCTAGCCCTCGAGCAAGAGAACGCTCTTTTAATGGTCTTACAAGATAGGCGGCAAGTTCTCGGCTGGACTATGGCGGATATAGAGGAGATTAGTTCCCATATAATTGAATATCATATGCATATGATGGATGATGCCAAGTCGATAAGGGATCCACAGAAATATCTTGGGGATAGTGTGGTTAGTCAACCTCCTCCTTTAGAAGTTGAACCACCCCCATTTCTTTTAATAAGCTACGAGAATGCCAACATTCCACTGATTATTGATTATTCACATTCTCGTTTTGATTCATCACCACCTCCTGTCTATTCACTTCCACACTTTCCATACCACCACTTCTATCTTTCCCAATTCTTTTTGGATTAGTACAACATGTTCTTCCACCAACCGATACTCTTTACAAATAAATTTTTCAACTGGTTGATGTTGACGTTTGGTCTATGCAAAGTTAGGTAGTAATGTCTAACATTGTTTAAATGAAGTTTGGGGGGGCCTTTCTGTATATATTTGTGTTGTTCTTTTAACAATAAAATAAAAATTATAAATAAATAAACAGAGAAGTGCCGGCATTTTAACCTTCTTGGTATAGCATAACAGTGAGGACACTGTCAAGTTTAAGTTTGGGGGTATGCTTGGTACGTCTTCTTCCTTCACATTCATTTGTACATATTTTTGCATTTGCATACTTATTTTAAAAACTCATAAAAATTGAAAATTTTCAAAAATTATAAAAATTATTCAATTTTGGCCATATTTAACTTGAGTTTGACAAATAGGTTAACTGGCTACGAACAACTAGATCTTAGACTTAGTAAATTAAAAACCCTAAAAATAACCTTCTTTAAAAAATTAACGGTAGAAAGTATATGCCTTCGTAGTTTATTTAGAAATAGGCAAATTTTGGGTTCACTTCCTGGGCTATGTCGAAATAAAGGAAAAAGTATTGATTTTTATTAGAGTATAAGTTTGAAAAATAATTCCTCGCTTAAATATAGATTCTGAAAATGTATACCCTACAAATTGCACAATCACACACCTTGAAACTTGGAATAGTAGAAGAGACATTGAAATGCTCTTGTCTGAAGTCCTTAGTACAATGGAAAAAAAAGAGTGAATAAAGAAAAAAAATGAACACTGGTTTTTGTGATTACTTAAGGCTGCAAAAATAGAAAAATATTTAGCGAGGGTGCTTCATCACCTAGTGCCTTAGACCAACTGGTTTGGGAGTCACTGCTAAAGCCTTGGGTGTTGCAAGACTAGGAAGTACGCTTTAAAGTGCTAACGCATCTTGTAATCGGTTGTTGGTACCTCAAGAAGTATTAGCGGTCGCATGAAGGATGTGTAAGCAAAAATTCAATTAAAAATTCACCAATTAATAAGTGGTTTGGACAACGGACAAGGGTATGATTGCTTGATTTGAATTTCCAAGTGTAGGGGTGATTTATACACGCACGTGGGGATATATGATTAGAGTTTAGATAAGAGAAAGGAATGAAGAATAGAACTTGTATCTTTAGTAGAGTTGATAAAAATTCCTAAGTGGAGATGGAACCCTAAAAGGAAAACTTAAGAAATGCCGAAAGCTGAGTGATTCTATAGAACATATATAATCTTAAGTTAAATGATGAGAAAGTGTGAAGAATATGGATGGATAATTTACAAGTAGAAGATAATAGAATTCCTTGTTAGAAAACCTAATTGGAGAACAAAATTCGAAAAGCCAAATTGATAGGATTTTGTGGGTAGTATCCGCTGAAAACCCTCAGGAGACAACACTCCTCCTATTAGGGACACCTAGAGGTTTAACGGCTTGTTGCACGAGCTCAGTGCAATCGCGTTTCCCTGCGAAAGTGCGGTTAGTTTTTTTGTCGAGAATAAAAAACAAGTTTGCTCGAGGACGAGCAAAAGATAAGTTTGGGGGTATTTGTTCACACCATAATATTGTATTATTATATTCCCCATTCTTATTCGTTTTATAAATAAACAGGTGCTTTTGACGCATGTCTGCTACATATTACAGGTTGTAGGTTCTTGGACAGAAAACAGTGAAAAAGACAAAAGATGATACAAAAGCGGGACTTTTGACCAACAAGTAGAAGGATCCTAGTCAAGCCTAGACGAAGACCAGTTCACAAAGGTACAAGGCAACGCAAGGTCCAAAACGTCAAAGTGAACGGTTAAAAGACCAATACAAGTTTTCACTGAAGATCTGGAGAAGACCCAGAAACCAAAAGGAGAAAAGAACTAAAGAAATAAAAAGCCCAAGCAGCATAGAAGCAACCCACAAAATTACAGAGCTCAATTCCCTAGTTTGGCCGCGGAACCGCGGCCAAACCCAGGCTGGGACCGCAGTTCCGCGGCCATCTAATGCACGTGTCGGTGCAGAAAAATGGTGGCGGTGCGTCGGTGCTTTTGTTGGGATTTTTAGGGGGTATATCTGTAATAGCACATGTGCGAGCAATGGTAACCCTAATTTTTCTATTTCCTTATAAATATGTAATCAAAATATTGTATGAAGGATGCCTCTTCTCAATAAATAAAAATTCATATTCTTTTGAGGATTGAAGAGCATCATTTCAGTAAGTTCTTATTTTAATTTCTGCCTTAGTTTATAATTAAATTCTTGCCTTAGATTAATTAATCTTTTGCCTTAGTTAATTCTAGTGTAGAATCTTTTAAACTGCAGTAGGAAAATTAATCCAGTAGATCTAAAAATACACAATCTTAGAATGATGTTTTTAATAGATCCCCTAATGAGCGAGTAATTTCCTCACTTGTTAGGGTTAGGAATAAGGGAGGGATTGAGAGATGAAGATCTCTCATCTCTTTCATGCCCAATAACTTGTAATAACTAGAACTTCATGCATGCATGCATGATCCGCTCCCTACGGCACCCTACCCATGAGTTAACGGTGAAACCGTAGTATAAAGGACCGGACATGCATGTCTTCCATGAAGGTTAGAGCAATTAGTAGGAAAGGATGGATAAGGATCTAGAGGAAGGAACGTTGTTTCTTCCCAATCATCCCAATCCCCTTTACTAATAATTGTTATAACTTCTAAAAGATTTAATTTAGGGCATTGAAAGAGGTGTGACATTTAATCTTTCCAAACTCTACCTTAGACCTAACCCTAGCAAGTTTCTTAATCATCATACAACTTAGTTTTTAGATTCAATTAAAAGACCAAACAACCATTGGAATTAGCTCGTAAGAACACTTAGGAAAATTACACATCCCTGTGGACCGACCCGTACTCACCGGCTAGCTGCAAAGCGACGCCGTTCTTGATTGCGGTAAATTATTTTTGATCGTTAAAATCCTACACCAATCAAGTGCCACACAAAACAAAGTGCCACGTCAAGTGTCATGCCAAGAGGGTGGGGGCCACCTCTTGAATCCGTGGGAGCCACCTCTTGAATTTGTGGGACCCACTGTAGAACAATGGGGAATAATATATTCCGAAAGGGGGCAGATCCAGAACTATAAATTAAATGATACCACTCTTTAATACAGAGGCGCCTTTTAAGTGAACCGACACTACAGGAACTTGAGAACCCCATAGTTAAGCATGCTCGGGTCAGGAAAGTCTTGGGATGGGTGACCTCCTGGAAAGTGGCCTTTGGTCGGGTCTGGTTCGTCCCGAAGGACAAAACCGTACGATTTCGGCTAGAGTGGACAATACTCTCTGTATTGGGGGGTAGGGCATGACAGAATGGTATCAGAGTCGGTCTCTCAATAGTAGGTCTGTGGTTTGAGAACGAACCATTGTTCAAAGGTGGGGAGAATGTCGGGACCCGGTTCTTGCTCACGGAACAAAGTACCATGCCAAGTGTCATGCCAAGGGGGAGGGGGCCACCTCTTGAATCCCTGGGGGCCACATCTTGAATCCGTGGGACCCACTGTAGAACAATAGCGAATAATACATTCCAAAAGAGGGCAAATATGATACCACTCTTCAATACAGAGGCGCCTTTAAGTGAACCGGCACTACAGGAGCTTGAGAACTCCGTAGTTAAGCGTGCTCAGGCTAGGGAAGTCTTAGGATGGGTGACCTCCTGGTAAGTGCCCCCTGGTCGGGTCCGGTTCATCCCGTAGGACAAAACCGTGCGGCTTCAGCCAGAGCGGACAATACTCTCTGTATTGGGGGTAGGGCGTATCACAACAGAAACATTCTTCCTTTGTGGCTGATCCCCCAATCTTATCTTTTCCCTTACCTTGCACCTTCTGCATACCTCCTCTCAGTTTGATGAGGGCCTTCTTCTTCTTCCACTTAGCCTTAGTCTTGGTTTTAGTGGAATAAAATTGACCGACAAACAGAGCGGGCATTTCCTTGGATTTCTTTAAGGTGCTCTCTGCCACCCTCAACATGTTGAGGAGCTCAGGAAGTATAACTTCCGCCTTTTGCATATTGAAATTTAATACGAATTGGGCATAGATGGAGAGAAGGGACTGCAGAATCAAGTCGGTATACAACTCATTCTCCAACGTAGTTCCCAGGTCCGCGAGCACTTCAATGAGAGTTATCATCTTTAGGATATGGTCTCCAACAGATGATCTGACTGCCAACCTCGCTTGAAATAATTTCTTCGAGGTCTCGTATCTTGCGATACGAGATTGCTTTCCATATAAATCTTTGGTATGGAGGAAAATAGAAGTAAGGTCTATCTTCTCGTGCCGCCTTTGATGTTCATTATCCATGGAGGCCAGCAGGAGGCACTTAACTTTCGCGTAATCAAGATCTCAAGTCTTACGGACCTCAATGTCCGTGACCGAAAATTTTAGACCTGGAACTGGAGGGCTTTAGCCGTGAGGACATATGCAACCTTATCATAAGTAAGGGCCATGTGGACGTTCCTCAGCCAGTCGTTATAGTTTAGCCTAGTCAGTTTATTTTTATTTAGTATAAGCTTAAGTCCCGTCATGGTCGCTGCAATTAGGAGAGAGAGAAAAGAAACACTCAGCATGTACTCTTGCAAGTTTAGATTGGTTATTAGTTTATCTAAACAAGATGGCTCCCACTGTTTCCTCGAATTCTCTTTCAAAGCCTAAAAGAAGAATTAGTTGGGATTAATCGCACCCTACAAGTTCGTTTATCTTTCAGCGAGGCCAGTGTTGGTACTTCGGAGGGAGGTCCCCCGTGCATTCGTACGGACCCAATTAAATAACTTCGTTTTCCCAAAAGGGTAGCCCTGTTAACACCTTTCTAGACACCTACTTGATTAGCTAATTGCAAAGTGAAGATTTCTCCCAAAGAATAGCTGATACTCACGGTAAGATCGGGACCCAACTATCATTGTGTGATAATTTTGAAAGAAGCCTACCAAAAGTACCACACTCCAGAAGGCAACACTAGTAAGTTTCCTGTATGTTTGAAACTCCCAATGTGGTTTTTGCCCCAAGCGCTTATAACCTTGACGAAGGTCAAAATATCATAAGTCGCAAGTCAAGGTCAACACGTCATTGTCCAGATTAATTCAGACCCATTCGTACAAGCCCTTGACGAAGGTCAAAATAGCTGTATGCCAATCGTAGATTAATGCATCTATCTATACTACAGATAAGCACCCGCAAACTACCAAACACTATACCATAGCAAAGGTCAAAACACATAGTATGAATACTAGTTGATACCTATCTGAAATGACGGAGGGCTACGGCTGGTTTTGGCGAAAACCGTGAACGTAATGAACTAGATATAGTCAAAGGAACCGAATAGCTTATGAAAAAGGAGTGGTTTAGGCTCCGCTTTTAAAAGTTGTTTTTGAAGAAAACCGAGTGGTTTTGTAATTGTTCCAACGACGTCAAATTTTAGCTTTATTGCTTTGCATTAAATGAGATTAATGTGGCCCCATTAATTAACCTTATCACACCAGAAAAAGAACGAAATATGCCACCTGGATTCGCCACGGGGCCCGTCCTGCACCGTTAGGTTACTTAACTAACGGCAGAGTGGGGGCTGGACTAGCGCAGATGCAAAACATATACAACATTTATTTATTCATATATATATATATATATATATATATATATATCCATCACAGGAAGATATAAATATCACAGAGAATGGAAAAACGGATCAAGTAGAACATTTGCATATCATTGAGCCACCTATGAAACACGGTCCTTCATGGTCGTGTGAATAGCCGGGTGTGAATAATTCTAGACCCTTATGAGTGCGGCAAGCTACCTGCCAATCCTAGAATTAGATGACCCAGGTCTTGACTTCTCGAGATGCCCACCCACCGAATCCTAGAACCCGGTAGCTTGTGCACTCCTCCGTGGGTTAATCCTAGATGAGGAAATGAAAAATAATATACAGCCGGTGACTACATCCTCAACCCAGATGTGCCCCAATAAAAGAATAATTGATCAATTATTAAATGAATTACAAAAAATCCACTCACATCTCACATCTAAATTCACACCGGGCCATTCACATAATGATCCATCAAACTATTCGCAACAGAACATTACAAGATATGTACAACCCCTTCTAATCGACATATAGCGATTAGAAGACGTTTAAGAACACATATACGCATCACAAAAGCAAGTAAAGAAAACCATGACATTAGAATTCAGCGCACAATTAGCGAACAAACCAATTTTCCAAGACTTGAAAATTCTGTCCACTAAAGTCCCCAAAAAATTCGTTTTAAGCCAATCCAGGAGTCGAAACGAACTCGAAATCCGTCCAAATCTTCACGGAGATGAAGGATACAAAATTAACTATCGACTCGGGGGCTTAGGGGGTTACCCAGTGTTGGAGTTCGATGCTTGCATCGCAGAAGCGAAAACAAAAATTTTTGCGAGCACCAAACACGCATACCCAAGAAATCGATCCAAAATCTTAAACTAGCAAACTAGAAATGCAATGGTGCAGAAATTATAACCTTCAACGCGTTTCCACCGAATTGTGGAATACCCCTACAAACTCGTAGAAGCCGGGATCGCGCCTGAAAGTCGACCAACCTCGCCGAAGAAGATCCACCTAAGGGAAACCGGAAAAGGCTCCGACCGACGATCCAAACTTGATAAGGATGGATGGTAGGTGATGTAGGAATTTTCCCACTAAATATTTTCTCTCTAAACCATGCTCACTAGAGAGCAAGAAGAAGAAGGAAAGAGAGGTGAGGAAAGTTGCTAAGTGACTTGCAACCATGAAGCATGAACTCAAGAAATTGTGTAATGAAAAATCTTGGTGTAGAAAGTGAATCGCTTTGCATCAATAAATGCACACATTAAAACCAAAGCCATTCCTTCTACATGCACAACCATGCCTCATGCCACCTCATTTTCTCATTTGTTTTTCTAAAAAGAAAAACAAATATGACGTGTCCTTCTTCTAGAATCATTCCCATATAAATACGGAATACTTCACCCGGTATATGTATCGCTACATACAAGCGTATCCGTATAAAAATACGGATAGCACCAAAGAGAGAAAATGAATAGTGAACAATAATACTAAAATATATGTATCAAAATACATATATAAATTATTAAATCAAAACCAGATTTAATAATCTGGTTTAATCCTAAGCCCGCTAGTATTATCAACCGTCCGATTAAAATCCGTGTATCCTGTTCACATATTTAATCGGACCTCTGCACGTACCAACATACGGCTCCTACATCTATCGTCTGAACCGGAAAAACCTTCTGTGTGTGACTCTAAAAACTCGATAATACGCTGGTAGTAGGTTTAACCACAAGCACGTCAGCGGCACTAGCTGTACGTAACGGCTACCCAGGTACTTGCTAAAAGGGGGGTCAACAATCAAGTACGCCCTTACCCTACTGAGCCTGAATGTGATAATCTCCGTACAGTCCGGTCTCTTCGTCTAAGAGTATCGCATATCGGGTCTAGGGGGTGGATAATATCAGACCCCTACTAACCCGATAAGTCATGTCTGAGTCAAGCTCATCACTAACAGAGATAATACCGATCAACTATCAGTAAATCGCATCCACCGTGGCCACGGATTTCTAATGATAGGCGACTGAACATAGTGCGGCATCGACTCCTAATACCAAGAGAGACGAACCCCTGACAATTGACCACTTCCTCCATGTGGCTCGAGACTGTACCCAACTAAAACCTGTTTGCATGACTACTTTGAGCCATGGTAGGATAGTAATCAAAGTATAGTGGAAACTCACACGAGACAAATGACGATCTCAGGTCAAATGACTAACCTGTACTCATGCCACCTGAGAACTTCCATCTGACGATATATATAATACAATTTAGAAGTTCTCGGCGAGTCTGTCCAGTGTACCTACCCCTAGTAAGCACCTGTATACTATCTTAGGTGATACAACACCAGTGGCTTGTGAGATCGGCCACCGCCCCTCGTCGGGGTCTCGAAACATATACACTAGTCTACTCCGGAATATCGATGCCCAGTCTCGATACTTCCATGACTAGGGATCTTTAAAGATGTGATTATGAACAACCCAGCTCCCATGTATATGATCGCCATCATAATACTGGTCGTCAAGCAAGAATCCTATGGGTTTCATCAATGATGAAGATAAACCAGATAGCATACTATCATTTCGAGTAAGACTGTTATACCCGTATAGGTCCTCACTCAATTATTATAATTACCTACTTGTAATCACAATAATTTCCTTGAGGGCACTATATCCAACACCCAGCCTTGGGGGCCACCACGAGGTGGCCCCATGAGCTGGGCAGACCCAAGAGCACCAGTTTGGGGTGCTCTTGGGTCCCCAACCTCTAAGGCCACCTTACGATGGTCTTGGGAGTTAGGCCCGACCTTCGGTCCCACCTGGGGTTTCCCCGAGGTGTCCAAGCTTCACCCCGCGGCTTCTCGGTTCAAACCGTAAGCCCGCGGGGCAAGCAAACATGCTAAAACTTCAATTTTATGGACTTTTTTTGTCGACAGTTCGTGCACGACAAAAACGGCGGATTTCTAACGTCGCTACGAGCTATCTAAGGCTTATGGAGTGGCTCTGATACCATGTAAGTCGATGTCTCACACTCCACGGGGTTGTAGAGAGGCAGAATTTACAAAAAATAATTTTAAACGGGAAAAATTGACTAATCTCCCAAGAACTACCATAAGTCCTAGCTAACAAAACTAACATAGGTTCTAATCTACTATGAAGAGATTTATACCTATGTGCTCAAGACCTTCTGGTCTTCTTATCCTTTTCTTAAGCTCCTCATCCGTTGGGATCGAGCTTGGTCGTCGGCCTTCTTGTGTCAAAGACGATCCACCCAAGAGTCTATAGTTCAAGCTCCAACCTCAAAAGAGAGGTAAGTAAAGCACCTAATTTGCTAATCTAAGTGGTTTAGTGGATGTAGAGAATATCTATTGGATTTTTTATCTCATAAACCCATGGTTTCTCAACTCATGAGAGGGTTGGGGCTTGAAGAAGAAGAAGAACTCAAAAGAGGAAAGAGAATGGAAAAGCAAAAGTGAAGTGAAGAATGGCTAAGGATGAAAACTATCAAGCATTTCATTTACAATAAAAATATTGTAACCATGCTTGAATAGTTATCACAAATGAATGAATAAAACAAGAAGCCATGCTTCAAACCATGCTTTAATAACACCTCATCCCTCCACATCATTATCTATTTAAACAAATAGATTAACACAAAATGAGGTATCTTCTTCTAAAAGCATTCTAGTGTAAATACAAGAATACCCTCACCGTATATACATACACATATTCGTATTACAAAAAATACGAATACCAAGAGATAAAAAATAATCCAATAATATAATACTAGATCATTATTAAATCAATACTTGATTCAATAATGTGGCTTAATCATAAGCCCGCTAGTATTATCCGTCCGAACAAAAATCCGTGTAGCCAGTACACGTATATGATCGGAACCCTGCACGTATAATCTACGGTCTCTACATCGTTTCGCCTGAACCAGGGAAACCCTCTGTATGGGACTCTAAAGACTCGACAGTACACTGGCAGTGGATTTAACCACAAGCACGTCAGTGACATTAGCTGTATGTAACGGCTACCCAGATACTTGTTGAAAAGAAGGCCGACGAGCAAACTCATCCGAACTGCTACTGAGCCTATCTGTGACAATCTTCGTACAGTCCGGTCTGCTCGTCTGAGAGTATCGCATGCCAGATCTACGGGGTGGAAAACGTCAGACCCCTAATAACCTGACATGCCGTGCCGATGTGGCTCAAGACCATCCGAGAATCTACTGATCTAACTATCAGTAATTCTCAATCCGTCCTGACCAGGGACTTATGGTGTTGGCCAACCGAACACAGCGCGATATCGACTTCTTATACAGGGAGAGACGAATCCCCAACAATCGCTCACTGCCTCCATGTGGCTCAGGACAGTATCCCACTAAAACCTGATTGCTCGCTCAGTGGAGCCGTGGTAGGGTAGTAATCAAAGCACAATGGGAACTCACATGAGACAAATGATGATCTCAGGTCGACGGACTTTCTGTACTCATGTCACCAGAGAACTGCTATCTGACGATAAGTATAATACCATCTAGCCAGTTCTTGGCGAGTTTGTCCAGTGTACTCGCCCCCAGTGAGCACATGTATACAATCTTGGGTGCATCACACCAATGGTTGCGGGACCAACCATCGCCCTTCGTCAGGGTCTAGAAATGTATACACTAGTCTACTCTGGAGTATCGATGCCCAGTCTCAATACTCCCACGACTAGGGACATTTAAGGATGTGCTTATCGACTACCTAGCTCCCACAAGTATGATTATCATCATAACGCCGGTAGTCAAGCAATGATCCTATGGGCTTTATCAACATGTATAAGCGATATGAAATAACAAGTAAAACATATACACATGTTAAGATAAAGGCAAACCAAATAGCATACTATCATATCGAGCAAGATTGTCATGTACATACATAACCCTAGCATTTTATACAATGAAGGCCTATGGTCATACATATCCAACACCCGCCATAAAAGCACGAGCCAAAAAAGACCTATACTGTTAGGATGGGACCAGCTCGACCGCGAAAATGGAAGCGAACTCGCACCTGTCATATGATAACACTCTCAAAAGATAGAGAGGATGAGAATATGATTGATTTTTAGATGCTTCGCAAACGAAGACGATGACGAAGAGATCTCAGAATTTCCACCTGTACCAAAAGAGATGGAAGATGGAATACATACCACGGCGGACAACCTAAGTAAAATCAACTTGAGAACGGAGGATGATCTGAGGCCAACATTTGTCAGTGAGCTGCTGTCCAAAAAATAGGTAGCCACGTTAAAAGATGTGCTTATGTAGTACAAAGATTTCTTCTCTTAGAACTAGTCTGAAATGCCGTGTTTAGATCCAGAGGTGGCAGTACACAAGCTGGCCATATCGCCAGAAATAAAGCCAGTCAAACAGGCGCCAAGAAGGATGTGACTCGAACTTGAGATGAGTATCAATGCCGGAATCAAGAAATTAATCGACTCTGGTTTCATCCAAGAAGTTCAATATCTTGACTGGATCGCTAAGATCGTTCCGATGATGAAGAAAAATGGGACAGTTTGCATTTGCGTGGACTTTCGGGACCTCAATAAAGCGTGCTCGAAAGATGACTTCCCAGTGCCCGTTACCGAGCTGATAATTGATAACACATCCACCTACGAAGTCTTCTCCTTCATGGATGGATCTTCAGGATACAACCAAATAAAGATGGATCCTGAAGACCAGAAGCATACCGCATTCCGAACTCCGTTGAGCGTATTGTGCTATAAAGATATGCCCTTCAGTTTGAAAAATGCTGGAGCTATATACCAAAGAGCCATGACGAAGATATTCGATGACCTCATACACGAGATCGTCGAATGTTATATCGACGATCTCGTGGTCAAAAGCAAATCTCATGAGGAACACTGGGAGCATCTAAAAATCATTTTCGAGCGTCTTCGGAAGTATAATCTGAAGATGAACCATCTAAAGTTCGCGTTTGAAGTCTCCTCAGGAAAATTCCTAGGTTTCATCATCCGTCACCAAGGTATCAAAATTGATCCTTCGAAAAGCAAGGCGATTATGGAGATGGCATCGCCAAAAACCCTCAAACAGCTGCGATCTCTCTAAGGAAAGCTCGTATATATCCGGCGGTTCATAACCAACCTCTCCAGAAAATGTTGTCCCTATAGCCATCTGATGAAGAAAGGGACCCCGTTCGTCTGGGATCAGAAATGCCAAAATGCATTGGACGAAATCAAACAATACCTACAAAATCCGCCGGTATTGGCCGTACCGGTTAAGGGAAATCCCCTTATCCTATATACAATAGTCCTTAAGGGTTCTCTAGAAGCACTATAGGCATAGGAGAAAGATCAAGGCAAAGAGAGAGCTCTTTACTATGTAATTAGAGTTCTACTGGGGGCAGAAAGCAATTACTCCCCCATCGAAAAGCACTGTTTGGCGCTGATCTTCGTAATAATGAAGCTCAGACACTACGTATTGGCGCATGAGGTCCATCTCATATCAAAGTGGATCCTCTTAAATATCTGATGTCAAAATTCATACTAACAGGAAGGCTTGCCAAATGGTCCCTACTCTTGATGGAATTCTCGGTAACATATCGGCCCTTCAAAGCGGTAAAAGGGCAAGCCATCGTCGATTTCCTTACGGAACATCCGGTACCTGCCAATTCTCCCCTAAATTGTGAGCTGCCGGACGAACACGTGTTCGACTCAGTCGAAGAGGAGAAAGAAGAAAATGAGTTTCGGTGGGAACTCTACTTCGATGGAGCGTTTTCTATGAAGCAGCGAAAGAAGAGCACTCCTATAATCAAAGCTGGGGTGGGTCTTATCGTTGTGACCCCGCAAGGAGGAATATTACGTTACGCCCTCTCCTTGACGGAATCCATGACTAATAATGAAGCGGAATATAAAGCTTTGATAGCCAGTATTGAGATCGCTATCGATATGGGAATCAAGGATCTCCTCATATATAGAGATTCTCAGCTGATTGTCAGTCAAGTAAATGGTGACTACAAGATATGCAAGCCGGAACTAATAATGTATGGAGAAAGAGTGCAGCAGTTGCTGACCCAAATCCATTCTTACACCCTAGAAAGCGTACCGCAAGCGGAAAACAGCAAGGAGGATGCGTTAACCAAGTTGGTTAAAGAATTGGTCGATGAAGACATCGATGACATAAGGATCGTTATTCAAAGCTGCAAGATCCTAGCGCCAGTAGATATAATCTTCGGAAGCTCTGATAGAACTATCCGAAGAAAAATAAATGACCAAACGAGAAGTTCTCCAAATAGAGAACGGGCAGGAGGTCGACGATTGGAGAGAAGTCTTCATAAGCCACTTTAAGTCCCAAAGCACACATGAAGATGCATCATCTAGACACCAGCTCATGAAACAAGCTCTGTCATTCGCCTTCGTCAACGATACTCTGTACAAGAGATCTTTCGACTTTGTATGGTTAAGATGTCTAAGGCCGAAAGAAGCAAAGAAAGTCGTCCAAGAAGTACATGACGGACTTTGCGGCTCTCATCAAACAGGACCAAAAATGAAGCTGAAGATAAAAAGGATGGGCTATTACTGGCCCATGATGATTCAGGACTACCTCGAATATGCGAAACAGTGTCACTCGTGCCAAATATACGGGGACTTCATACATCAACATCCGGATCTGTTGCATCCGACAGTAGCCAGTTGGTCGTTTGAGATGTGGGAAACCGATATAATCGGCCCTATTGAACCAGTGTCATCCAGAGGACATCGGTTTATACTGGCAACAACCGATTACTTCTCTAATTGGGAGGAAGCAGTGCCGCTAAGCGAGGTGAAGACGGAGAATATCCTCCACTTTTTCAAAACCCATGTCATCTACCGGTTTGGAATTCCGCGACGGATAATCTCGGATAATGGACCTGCCTATAGAAACCACAAAATAAGTCACTTCACACAGCAGCACAAGATAGACTGGAGATACTCCTCAGTCTATAATTCTCGGGCCAATGGTCTAGCTGAAGCATTCAACAAGACATTGACCAAGATTATAAAAAGAACGGTGTCTAAAAACAAAAAGGACCGGCATGAGAGGCTGCATGAAGCTCTTTGGGAGTACCGAACAACGTTCAAGATAGCCACAAATACAACACCATACGCATTGATGTTTGGAGCTGAAGCAGTACTCCTACTAGAGATAGAGCTCTCTTCACTATGAGTAGCAGTTCAATACGATCTAACGGATGAAGAAAATGCTCATATTAGGCTCGAAGAACTCGATGCTCTCGACGAAACTCGCCTTATAGCACAGAAAAACCTGAAGGTTTATAAAGCAAGGATGACACGGTCATATGAATGACTGACCATGCCGAGAACATTCTGCAAAAGAGAACTCGTGCCGGTTGTCAAAAGACCAATGATTCCCAATCGTTCAAAACGGGGGAAGTTAGAGCCAAACTATGAAGGCCCATACATCATAGAAAAGTTCTACCAAGGTGGAACTTATCTGCTCATGGATATGCATGGCGAAAGGCTATTCCGGTAGATAAACGGTCGATTTATCAAAAAGTATTACGCCTGAAGAGTCGCGACTTAAGTCAATGATAGATGACGACGTTTGTGTCCGATCACTATCTTCCTAAGTCAAAACTCTCAAAGTGGTGTCAAATGATATTCGTCCCAAACATGAGAATGTTAGACTGAAACATCCCTAAACTAATATTAGACCAAAACGTCCTTAAACTAATATTTCGTCCCAAATACGGGAACGTTGGACCGAGATGTCCTTAAACTAATATCTATCCCAAACGCGAGAATGTTGGACCGAAACGTCCCTAAACTAATGTTGGACCAAAACGTCCCTGAACTAATGGTGGACCGAAATGTCCTTAAACTAATATATTGCCTTACGATATAGGCTATATGACCAGCCGTACACAATCCACGTGCACAAACGATCCATGCTCTTCATGCTTCTATTGGACCGAAACGTCCTTAAACTAATATTGGACCGAAACGTACTTAAGACTATTATTTCGTCCCGAACACGGGAATGATGGACCAAGATATGCTTAAACTAATATTCGACCCAAATACGAGAATACTGGGCCAAAATGTCCCTAAACTAATATTGGACCGAAATGTACCTAAACTAATATTGGACTGCGATGTCCTTACACTAGCATATTGCCCTACGGTATGGGTTATATGACCAGCCGTGCACAATCCACGGGCATGAACAATTTACATCCTTCCCAAGTCCCATATGATGCGGTCTTTCGAAGAATGTCGTGATCTACAACTGTGAGTGCGTTATCTTACGAGCCGCTTAATAAAAGGGGTATGTTCACAAGAGAAATGGGTACAGATGAAAATCCGAAAGGGCACCGTGAGTAAAAACAGCAGGACTACAGGCGAGTTTGTGAAAACTCGAAAGGGCGCGAACTCGTTAAAAGAAAGGAAAGGATGCACTTGCAAAGTCCTCCCGACTTTGTAAGAAGAAAACACCCGCGTGAGATCCTTAAGACTCACAAAGGAGTAACACACTTGGGAATCCATACAATCCCTAAGGAGAAAATACACTTACAAGATCCTCACGACTCATAAGGAGAATATATCCTCTTTAAGACCCTCACGGCTTACAGGATTCAAAATGCCTTAAGCTACATAAATATAAATCTGTTTAAGCTATCAAAACCCCATAAATTTATGCCCTATAAGTGGTCCAATATCGACCCTTGTATACAATCCACGTGAGTAAATAGATATATTCTCGACCAAGTCCTACCAAAAACGAGAAATATTGCTCGACAAGGTGAACAACACGTACAAGTCCCCTCGACCGGCAAGGAGAAAGTATTCTTATAAGATCCTCATGATTCATAGGAAGAAATACCTTTATGAGACTCTCATGGCTCGTAAAGTTGAAAAAGCCTTAGCTAGCAGGGGTCTAAACCTGTTACCTAAGCCACCATTTGACCGAAATTGGCAATGGCATATGATGAGTCGCTCCTAGAAATATTCCAATTGTAGCGATACCAATGTCGAAGCTGGCATCAGACCCCAAGTATCCGACTCATAACAAAATTGATAAGTATAAAAAAAAGAAAAAAATAGTCGAAATGATTGGTGTTCAGCACGTTTTATTACATTTTAATACCACCCATTTCCTATCATTTTGTCAATAAATAGTGCTATTTAATCCGTGTCTGCTCATTAGTACAGATTATAGGTACACAGGAAAAAAACACTGGAGATTGTACAATACACCGAAACGACGGTTTTTAACCGAAACTACAAACGAGATAGAATACAGATCAAGTCAAATGGGGTTTTGCAACAAATAAAGTTGTGTACAATAATAATTCATTTTTGGTCCAACATGATCATTTATGAACTAATGGTTCATGAGAACAAGTGGGCATCAGCCATCATGAGGATCAAGTAGGCATAAGCTATCATGAGAATTAAGCGGGCAAACACCATCATGGTGCATGGAAGTGGGTGTGCAAATGGATTGTGTGATAAAAAGAATTGATGTGAAGTGTGAACATACACCCACTTGACTCTCTTCTCTATGTTTTAGCTCTAGATTGCACCCATGTGTAAATTAAAAGAAATTGCAACTACAGGGTGATGCTCATGTGACCAGAAGACTACAGTGAAAAGGTGGGCCCCATCCTCCATTTTCTGGCCGCCAATTAATTCCTCTTGGCCGCAAATTGCGGCCATGTCAGAGCTAATTTGGCTCGTGCTCTTTTAGTGAGTCTCTGGTGGTCTTATCAGTCCATTTTTATATGCAACTTTTGATTTTGAGTTGCCTATATATAGCAGATATTAGATTAAGTTCTAGAGTTGGATTCTTGAACTGAAAAACAAATTGTAATGCTTGCCTACTTTTTCTTCTTTCCCTTACAAGCTCTCATTTGAGAGCTTGGAAAGTGAAAGTTGAAGTTGTAAGCTATCTTGTACCCAAGTCCTTCCAAATGTGAATAAAAAAATGCACTTGTTTTCTTTTACTTACTTGTTTTCTTCATGTTCTTCTCTTGTGTTTTATTTTCTCTTTTTGTGATGTTTGAGTAAACACTTTGGTTGTGGTGATGGTGAGGATGTGAGATGAATAGATTTGCCTTCCTCCTACTCTTGTGAATATTTAATGTGCTTAAAATAGGATTGTAAGTTTAAGATTACCTATTGGTTTTGGTTTGATATGGTATTTTGATTCCATAGTTACTTGATAGCCTCATCACATACCATATTCTCTCCAAGTTTCTCTTAGACAATGTAAAACTTAGACTCACACTAGTGTTAAGGTTGCCAAGTGTTTAGATATGGTATTTTGTTAACAAGTTGCTTGACACCCTTCTTTATTCATATACCCTATACTATCAACACTAACTTAGCAAGTTTAATGCTAAACCACTTGCTCTCATGTGCTAATTTGTGTATTTGTTGATGATGTATAATTGCTAACCCTTGTGCTTAGTTTGATACTTCATGCTTGGACATACAAACGGTAAGTGAGAACAATACAGATTCGTTTCGTTCTTAAGCTGGACTTCGATATCTTGATAGCTTGTGCTTCATGAACGTTTTGACAAGCCATGCTTCACGTCGGAATCAACACAAGGACTGAACAACTCATGATCAAGGGAGCATCGAAGAATTCATCATAATTCAACCATCCGATCCAGAACCACGACCACTTTTCTTTCTTTATACCTTGCTTTTCTTAATTTCGTGACAAACCTATTCTAAAACATTCTTTCTCTTTGAACCTTTAACGACAACTCCTAATCACTAATTCCCTGTGGATCGACACGTACTTGTCGACTCGCTACAACGCGCCGTGCACTTGCGTTTTATAAATTTTAAAACGAGACTGAGCTCGCGTATGCCACATTTCTAAAACCTTTCTTTCAAAACCATAAAAGCGCGCGGGGGGTGAAGTCCCAACAAGTTTTTGGCGGCATGAATAAATAGCCGAAATGATTGAACGATCACGACTTTCGCGATATAAAAAGCTGAAAAGATAGAGCATCGCGGAAATATAAAATAATAATAATAATAATAAAATAAGAATTTTTTTCCCTGCAAGTAGGTCCACAACGAGTCTTGTATACAATCTATGGGCACAATATCTTCCCACCATATCTCGTCAGAAGAGGAGCCAAGTCTTGACGGTACATCTATAGCCTAAATACTACCTCGACATTCTTCCTCATTCCAATAGGGTGCGAGTGCAAATGTTAAATAAAATCAGAGCGATAGCATATTCCTAGCTCCAGATCTTGATGGTGATACATACAGCATAGAGATCATACGGATGTCTATCTTACTTCAGCGAAGAATCGATGCGACACCAAAGCGAAAGCGAAGTGACGGCATGTGCTTAGCTTCAGGTTTTGATGGCATGCCTAAATACCATTGGATGTCATCCCACCCCAGAATGGTGCGGTTATGACTCATCGGGGCTTCAAATCGGGTCTAACCTCAAGTAAAGCGCCACGGCAATACCTAACGCTTGATCTTCTGATGGCAATATGGATATTACAACCTAAGAAGATTACTTGAAGACGTCTTGTCCAGACTCAGAAGAGATCAGATACACGACAAACGTGGGAATACTCGAGCCGCAACCCAAGGGATTGCATATCGAGAATATATCAGCCGACGCGATATTTAACGTTAGGGAGAGTATGCGTATAAATCTAAGTGAAAGGTAAATTAAACACTCCGGAACGAGTAAATAAACTAACTAAACCACTTCGGCACAAAAAGAAAGGAAAAGTGCAGATATGAAAGGGAAAGAGGCTTTTCATTCATCTTAAAAAAAAGGATTACACACTGACGGCTCATGACGACTACAAAGGAAATAAAAAAACAAAATTAAAAACAAACGCTATCATATCATCCAAGATCTACAGTGGCAAGACGCTAAATTCCGGATACGGGTTCTTAAAATCAAAAGCAAGTTTGAGTAAGGCACCTTCAGCTTCATCGACCATCTACTTATGCATCTTCTTTCGGATGCAAGCTTCAAGGTCACCGCTGATATCCTCCATCCTCTGGTATGATGATACTATTGTTTTTTGTTGGAAGACACGGTGCAAGATAGTGACGAGATCATCTCTCCGTTTATTCGAGATTAGGCCCATCAAATATACTGAATGCACTTTATCTTCAGCGTCATCGAGCGCCTAAAGCGGTATAACCTCAAGACGCCCAGGTAAATCTTCCCAGATCGATCCAACGACGATCTTCAAAAGGGCAGAGCGGCGGGGGAGGAATCAGTTGTTGTGATCATGGAAACGACACATCATATCATCGCATTGGACGGCAGTATACTCCTGGCCTTGAAGGCGACCTTGAATGCGAATCTCTTCGTAGGAAACAATCTCCTCGATGTCATACAAATGACCGGTCATAATACCTAAAAAGATCAGCAGAAGTAAGGTAGCGGCCAAGATTGGAGTTTCTAATATCAGAAGCCAAGAAACCCCAATAGGTCGAGATTGATACATTAAAAGTTGGACATTGCGCACATCTTGGTATTATACTAAAAGGATGTGCGCGTCTCATGAAAATCTAAAAGATTTTCTGAGTAGGAATACGCAACCCAAAAAAGGGGTGCATTACTTGATGGAAGCAAAGGCTTCAGGTTCAATATGCGCACTTTACCTTAATGGAAAAAGTCTGTCTTGTCAAAGAAAAGGCGTTGAAGCAAAGGCTTCAAACAGGAAGCAAAAGCTTCAGAAAAGTGCGTAAGCACTGATTTTTGAAGATGAAGAAAGAAAAGGTGCGGCTCGAAAGGAGGGAGTAGGGTCCTATTTATAGGGGATCTAAGGTCGACCCGTTTCCTCGTGAATCTCGAGACGAATCCGATAGGTCGCAGCTAGGCACCGTTCGCACCCACATGCAGATCATGTGCACACAATCGGTAGGGGCATTTGTTCTCACCTATTTAAGTGCGCATCTAAATCAAGTGCGCACTTGAGGGAAGAATAAGTCTAAAGGCATGTGCGCATGCGAGGGTTAATGCATAACACGAGTGCAGCATACGAGCGCATCATTGGCGTTCGCACTGAGCAGAGATTCCTAAATACATAGTACACGTGCAAAGCACATGCGCATGCGCTTACCATATGCACGTGCAAAGCATGTGCGCACATGCAAGGTGTGCATGTCAGTGGAAGGAAATTTGTTGGAGATGAAATATTTATTAGATAACAACAAAAACATGTGTTTAAATAAACATTTTATTCCATGGGGAAAAGATCACCAAACACGGGATCCAGGCTACAAGGATTAGTGAAACAAAATACAAAATTCTCTAACTCTCTCTCGGCCCTCTCAACCATGTCAAAGCGACGATTCTCACGAAAAGTCGCTCCCCACCTATCAGCACCGTGTTCGTCGGAAAAAGAAAACATGACAGCTCGCCAAGCTCGTATCTGACTCAATATGTGGACGGAGCGGTCTCTTAAAGGCTTCGTGATTAGACCTGCCTCCCGAAAGCATTCGACCTTGTTTTCCACCACGTCGAGCATCGCTAAAATCATTTCAGCCGAGTGAGGAGGAACGACGTCGAGAACGGCGAGAAAGATCATGTGTAGCCATATAGAGCCGGAGGGAAGAGGAGATCCCCTACTAAATATCAACTCATACATCATGGTGTCACACTGAGTATCCGTAAGACCGGGGTTCACTAAGCGGGCAGCAAAATGGGGAATGAGCTCTTCAATGGGTACTTCCCATGACTGTCGAAGAGTGTGTGAGCGGTCTCAAGCCATATTCTTTTTCTCTATGGATGTGAAAGAGAAGAGAGACACTTCTCTAATTTATAAGGAGGAGTATTAAAGTCCTGGCACAGAAAATTTTGCATGTCATTAAAATGGGGACAATTCCCAAGTTTTGATCAAAGAAAGTGTTGAAAAAGAGGTGGATAGCACTGAAAATCATGCGTCATCAGTCTGCACACTTACATTTAAGTGCGCACTTGATAGAAACATCATTGACACTCATACTTAACAAAAGTCATTTAGTGCGATGTGCGAATACAAAGCACGTGCACACATACTAGCTAAGGCATGCGCAAAGCAAGTGCACATATGATAAGCGCACATATATTTGCCGTATGCACGGGCGCAATGCGCACTTAATCAACAACAAGTGTAAGTACATGCGCATTCTCACAAACAGACACTTATTAAAAAAATCCTTATTAATAAGCAATCAAAATCCTTAATTAACAGAAAAATATTCGGTTGGTTAAACACCTTAACAAGAAATATCTGTAGATCAAGAATCCAACAGTGCACATGCCACCCTTAATTGATATAAATCAATTAAATATTTTTAAATCAATTTGAAATCAGATTGAGATCGAAACAAACTAAAACAAACCAAACAAACCCTAATTTTCTCTCTCTTATAAATAGGAGCCTCGTATGAAGAAATCAGAGACAGAAGAAAAAAACTCTCCATAAGCTTGAAAAATTTCAAGACTTCTCCTTCATTAAAGAAATTGCGAAAGGTAAAAATGAAGAGAAAACGTCTCTTTTTCTATTAAAAAGTTTTCGCTTTTATACAGAAACATTTGCTTCTCTTCGAATCTATCGATTCACTATTAAAATAGATCAAATGTTCTTAGGGTTCATCCTTCGTTCTTAAAAATAAGACGCGCACAAAAAAAACAGATGAAAACCGAGATTTTCACTTCTTTACAAATAATAGAAGAAGAAAAGAAGATAAAACAGAAGCCATGGCTTCTTAACCTAAGTTTGTGCTTTTTGATAGAAATAAGTGCGCACTCAAATCAGTACGTGCTTATTGATAAAAGTTATTGCTATTGGGAAAATAATCTCCCGAGGATGTGCGCACCACGCGATACACACGTGTGCGCACTTAATAAAAATGGCCTCTGAAGGCATGCGCATCACGTGATACCCACGTGCGCGCACTTAATGGAAATGGCCTCTGAAGGCATGCGTATCACGTGATACACACGTGTGCGCACTTAATAAAAATCGCCTATGAAGGCATGCGCACTGATGTGAAAATGTTAAATGCAATGCATGTTGACTTACGTATATACATGTACAATATCTTTGAAACAAAACAGTGTGTATCTACGTGCAACGCACGTGCGCGCCCTTTTCAAATGAAATCAACGGGTATGTGTGTCACATATATATGCGCACTTGTACTACAAAACATCATTTAATCACTCAAACCAAGTTTAATTAAATGATGACGTTTCTGGTTTCTCAAATGTCGTGTATTGATCAAAATATCAATAAACCTAAGTGATCTTAATCTCAAAGATGACTAAAAGTCCTTAATCCATATTTGTTAACCTGAACTTAATCCAAAACAAGATTAACGAGGCTTAACCACATATTCCTGAGTCGACCTTAGTCTCAAATATGACTAACGATCCTCAGATGACGTATCTCGAACTAATGGATCTCATTCATACGAGATCTGCGTCCTAAGTTCAAACCCAAATTTAATATACGAATTTGGACTAAGCCGCCCCCTACGGGTGACGACATAACTAGTCTCCGTATACAATTCATGGGCGACCATAATAAACAATATATATATATATAATACGACACGAAGTGACATACTGGAGAAAGTGAAAGTGGTTAGCGTAATTAACTGCAGGGGTTTGCGCCTGCAGGGAAAAGTGTCTTCATAATCAAAAACCCTTCAAAATTGAGGGGGGATCTGATAAAGTCATGCTACATCAGTCGCATCTGTCCAAACCTCCGATATATGGTGCCATAAATCAACTTGGAATCTTCGAAGAGGTGAACGGATATGTTCTAAATAGTATCTGCCCCCAAATTTTGGCAAGACGACCTATTTCGGTTCGTCTCCGTTTTCGGCGGTAAACACCAACAACTGGTATCAGAGTGTAGTTAGGAAACCTAGGTTTCTTCAATTTTACGATCTAGGTTAATGGTGGGTAACGATGTCTATGTCCTCTACCCTACTTTCTTAGATCGTTATTTTGAAGGCATTGGTTCAGATCAAGGGAGAAATTGTGTTTTGCTGCGACGTTAGAAGAAAAGATGGCGGAGGATAAAATAAGAATCGAAAAATTCAATAGTCATAATTATGGTTGGTGGCGCATGCAGATGGAGGACTACCTATACCAAAATGACCTATATCTTTCGTAGCTAGGAGAAAAGCCCGAGAAGATGACCGATGAGGAGTGGAATCTTTTTGATAGGAAAGCCTTGGCGAAGATCAGATTGTCGTTGACTCCATAAGTGTTCTTTAACATCTCAAAGGAGAAGACAACCATTGCGCTAACGACGACGTTAGCGAATTTGTGTGGGAAACCTTCAATATCAAATAAGATATATTTAATGAAGAAGCTTTTCAATATGAAGATGGCTGAGAGTGGTTCGGTGACAGAACACTTGAACGAGTTCAATAGCGTTACAATCCAGTTAGAATCCATCTCGATCATGTTTGAAGACGAGATTCAGGCCTTGTTATTCCACTGTTCGTTGCCGGAGAGTTGGGAGAACCTAGTTATGGTGGTTAGCAACTCTATTTCAGGGACTTTCAGGTTTAATGATGCGGTGAGTTGCATATTAAACGATGAGATGCGAAGAAAGGCAGTAAGTGGGAGTTCGAGAACTTCTACACTTTCGGTGGAGAATCGCGGTAAAACGATGGAATGGGGAAAAGGCAAGAAGGGTAAGTTTAAAAGCCGAGGAAATTCTAAAGGAAAAATCCAAGGAACGTGTTGAAATTGTGGGAAGAAAGGTCACAGGAAAAGTGACTGCAAATCTCCAAAGAAAGGCTCGGATGAGAAGGCGGATGAAAGGGAAGCGTACATAAGAACAAGAGGAACAAGGTTTTTTTCTATCGGCAAGCGAGAACACAAAAACGGATACTTGGTTCCTAGATTCGGGCGTATATTTTCATTGCACTTTGGGCCGGCATCACTTCAGCGAGTATGTTCAAGGCGATTTTGGACATATGATGGTGGGAAATGGTCGTCCATGTAAGATCGTTGGAAAAGGTATGATCATCTTGCAACCATTAGGAGAAGGTCAAATCAAGCTGAAGAACGCACGACATATTCCAGATCTGAAGAAAGGCTTAATTTCTACAAGTTAACTAGACAAGGAAGGTTATATGACGGTGTTTGGGAATTCTCAATGGAAGATTTTCAAAAGATCGTTGGTGGTCACAACGGGCAAGTTGAGCGGTTCATTGTATTCTTTCAGTAGAATTAGTGGAGATTCGATTGCATTAGCGACGGGTTAGGAGATATATTCGGAGACTTCGTTATGGCACAAACGATTGGGGCACCTCATCGAGAAGAACATAAAAATTCTTCAGGGTAGGGGCTTCTTTTAGGGCTGAAGAAGGTGGAGTTAGGGATTTGCGAGAGCTGCATTTGTGGGAAGCAAAGCGCTCAGATTTTAGATTGGAGACATGGCTAAAAAGGCCAAAAAGCTAGAGATAATGCATACGGACGTATGGGGTCCGGCCTCGGTGGAGTCTTATGCATGGAATTGGTATTTCGTGACATTCATCGATGATGAAAGCCGGAAGATATGGATGTATGCGATGAATAAGAAGTTCGATGCATTTGGTATCTTCAAACACTGGATTGCGTAGGTTGAGAACCAAACGGAGGCGAAGTAATATGCCTCAGTCCGATAATTGAGTGGAATATTGCACATAGGTGTGGGGATTCTCTAGCACCATGCCTAGTGTTTGGGTTGCATCACACATGCTATAATAAAAATTTAGGGGGTGCTAAATAATACCAACCATGAATCGAACTAGAAATTTAGGGTAACAAAGAACTAGTATCACATACTACAAAGTGTTTAACACAAAGAGGTGAGAAATACAACCTTTATCGACCTCCCTCCTTGACTCCTTGGATCAACTAGAGTTTGAACCGGTTCGTTTGAATCCTTCCAAGTCCATGACGATCCACCACGGAGTCCCTTTGCTCAAGCTCCTAGCTTCACTTGATCTTTGAAGAAGTGGAGCAAACAACCTACACTAGTGGGCTAGACTAATATAGATTGGTGATGTGTGTTTGGATCTCACTTAAAAACCTTTTCTTTTTATGTTCTTCACTCACTTTCAAAAACCTAGAGAGCTTGAAGGAGGAAGAAGAAGGAGAATGGCTAAACTTGACTCATGAGAGAATAATGAAACTAATCAAGAGAGAGGAGAGAGGTTTATCTCATCCCTAACCATGGTTACAAAATATCTAGATATTTTGAGACATGAGTTTAAGAAAAACCATGGGCTACAAAAACCATGGGCAATGAAACCATGGTTTTGACTTTAGTCAACACAAGAGAAGAGTGTAGAAAAGTCAACTATGATTTTATTCTCATTTTGCTTTTCTCAATAATCAAAATATATAAATATGTTACCATGTGAGTCTTGCATTGCCATCACCAATGTATCAACAACCATAACACATGTATACTTGCATGTGTGCATCCATATCAACATATACATACACTCATGCATGCATCATAAAGAAATAGGTTTTAATAAATTAGCTAATGGACTTAATATTAAATCAACACTTGATTTAATAACCCGGTCATATCACATACGACCCGTCCAATAGTAAACGCCCGATTAAAATACGGTATCAAATACACGCATTTAATCGAGCTCCCGCGCATATCCCATATGCACCCCACATATTTTCGCCTGAGCTAGGAAACCCCTTTGTGGGACTCTAAGACTCGTCAATACGCTAGCAGTAGGCAGTGATCATATCACATACCCACAAACCGTCAGTGGCACAAGTTGTATGTAACGGCTCCCATATATTGAGGGATCAGAAGAAACACAAGCGAACCTGTCAAAACTCCTGTCGAGCCAACCGGCAACACTTACCGTACAGTCCGGTCTCTTCGTCAGATATGCTGCATATCGAGTCTAGGGATGGTATCGTCGACCTCAATAACTCAATAAGTCATGCTGGTATATGCCTCATAACAGACCGAGAAACTACTGATAACACTTATTAGTAAATCTCATCAGCCCTGACCAGAGACTTCCTGTTATAGCCAATCGTGCATAGTGCAACATCAACCCCCAATACCGGGAGAGACGAAACCCTTCCTATCGCTCATTGCCTCCATGTGCCTCGGGACTGTACCCAAAGTCCACCTGTTTGCACGACTCAGTAGAGCCGTGGTAGAGTGGAGATCAAAGTACAGTGGGAGAACACACAAGACTCTATGACGATCTCGGGTCTATAGACTAACCTGTACCAGTGTCACCTGAGAATTGCTATCCGACGATAGATATAATACCACATAGGAGTTCTCGACGAGTCCGTTCAGTGTACCCAGTCTCCACTGAGCACCCGTATACAGTCTTTGGTGTCACCACACTAATGGATATGGGATCATCCATCACCCATCATATGGATCAAGTAACGTATACTCTATTCTACTCTGGAATATCGATGCCCCGTCTCGATACACCCATGACTAGGAACATTTCAAGGATATGTTTATAAACTACACATGTCCCACTAGTATGATCTGCATCATAATCCCAGTAGTCAAGCAAATATCCTAAGGGCTTTATCAACATGTACCAAATGAGTAATATACATGAACAAGTGAACATGTTAAGATAAAGAACAACCAGATAGCATACTATCATGTCGAACAAGAATGTCCTTTGAATACACACACACACACACACACACACACACACACACACACACATCGATACATCCGCTATCATATAATGGCCTCTAGGGCATACATATATCCAATAATCTCTCAGTTGCACTAAGGCCAATTATTGGCGTATCTCATACCAAACATCTCAAAATGTCGCTCATGCTACGGCAGAGGGAGGGCCTTGGTGAGTGGATCCGCGGTGTTATTCTTTGTATCTACTATCCGAATCTCGATCTCGCGGCGATCAACTATCTCCCGGATCAGATGATATCGTCTCAGGATGTGTTTGGATCGCTGATGGGACCTGGGCTCTTTGGACAATGCCATAGCCCCATTATTATCACAATACAATGATATTGGATCAATAATGGTTGGAACTACTCCGGCTCCGAGATGAACTTTCTCATCTAGACGGATTCCTTGGCAGCATCATTTGCAGCAATATACTCAGCTTCCATCGTGGAGTCTGCAACGGTATCCTGTTTGGAACTCTTCTAACATACTGCCCCTCCATTGAGGGTAAATACAAACCCTGAGATAGATTTTCTGTCATCCTTATCACTCTAGAAGCTTGAATCGGTAAAGGCCTCCATTTGGAGATCCCCGTTACCATACACCAAGAACATTTCTTTAGTCCTTCACAAGTATTTAAGAATGTTCTTCACAGTGATTCTCCCCTGGGTTGGATTGATACCTGCTTACTACACCCAGTGCATAAGCTACATCAGGACGTGTACATAACATCGCATACATTATAGATTCTAGAGCTGAAGCGTAGGGTATAATGCTCATGCGAGCTCTCTCTTCATCAGTCTTTAGGCAAAAGTCCTTAGAGAGAGTGACTCCATGACTAGCGAGTAAGGCACCCCGCTTAGAGTCTTCCATACTAAACCTCTTTAAGATGGTGTTAATGTACCTATTTTGGGACAATCCCAACAACCTTTTAGATCTATCCCTATAGATCTTCATGCCCAATATGTACGAGGCATCACCCAGGTCCTTCATGGAGAACCTTTGTGATAAGAACAGTTTGACCGATTGTAGCATAGGAACATCGTTTCCTGTCAGAAGAATGTCATCCACGTACAATACGAGGAATGTGACAGTACTTCCTACAATCTTTTTATAAATACAAGGTTCATCTGGATTTTTGACGAAATCAAACTCTTTGATAGCATCATCAAAACAGATGTTCCAACTCCGTGATGCCTGCTTTAATTCATAAATGGATTTAAGCAACCTACATGCTTTCCCACTGCTCCCACTATCAATGAAGCCCTCTGGCTGATCCATATAAACGCATTCTTCTAAATCATCATTTAGAAAAGCAGTTTTAACATCCATCTGCCAGATTTCATAGTCGTAGTGAGCAACAATAGCAAGTAGGATCTGAATGGATTTAAGCATGGCTACAGAAGAAAAGGTTTCGTCATAGTCCAGTCCTGGTCTTTGACGAAATCCTTTCACCACAAGCCTTGCCTTATAAGTCTCTACCTGCCCATCTACACCGATCTTTCTCTTAAAGACCCATTTGCACCCTATGGGTTTTACCCCAGAGGGTACAACATCCAAAGTCCATACTTTATTGGTGTACATAGACTCCATTTCGGATCTCATGGCATCCAGCCACTTCACAGAGTCACCACTCGTGATAGCTTGCTGAAAAATGTTAGGGTCATCATCATCCATGATACAATCTTCTCCATCACCATCAATGAGAAAATCGTAGTATCTCTCCGGTGGGCGAGAAGTCCTACCAGATCTACGGAGTGGCTGAGCTTCATAAGATTCTGTTGCAACATCAGGTTCAACCAAGTCGTCATTTATAACTTGTGTCTCTAGAACCTCTTTTAGATCTACCACATTGCCATCAGTATCATTTGGAAAAATTTCATTTTCTAGAAACGTGGCATACTGAGAAACAAACACCTTTTGTTCCTCCTTGTGGTAGAACATATATCCAAACGAATGTTTTGAATATCCCACAAATATACATTTAACTGATCGTGTCTCGAATTTTTCTGGATTCTGTTTTTTGACAAAAGACAGACAACCCCATATCTTAACTCGTTTAAGAGATGGTCTCTTCCCATACCATATCTCATATGGAGTGGTAGACACGGGCTTGGTTGGAACTTTGTTCAACAGAAAAGCTGCAGTCTCCAATGCATGCCCCCAAAAGGATAGAGATAACTCAGCATCACTCATTATGGATCGCACCATATCTAATAGGGTGCGATTCCGCCTCTCTGACACACCGTTGTGTTATGGTGTGTAAAGGGGAGTGAGCTGAGAGAAAATCCCATTCTCTTTTAGGAAGTTCAAAAACTCTGTACTAAGATACTCTCCACCTCCATCTGATCGAAGTATTTTGATGCTCATTCCTGTTTGTTTTTCTACTTCAAGTTTGTACTCCTTGAATTTCTCGAAAGCTTCAGACTTATGTTTTAATAAAAACATATGACCGAATCTCGAGAAATCATCAGTAAAAGTTATGAAGTAAAAAAAAACCGCCTCTCGCATGTGTAGACATTGGCCCACATACATCACTATGTATGAGGCCCAAGAGCTCGTAGCTCTTTCTCCGTGTCCAGTAAACGGAGTTTTGGTCATTTCTCCTTTGATACAAGACTGACAAATCGCATAAGATTTATATTCAAAAGGATTTAAATATCCATCTTTATGAAACTTGTTTAGTCTTGTTTCATTGATATGACCAAGTCTACAATGTCAAAGAAAAGCTTAATTTATATCTGAAAATTTTCTTTTATTTGTGTGTTGTATGTTGAAAACTGTGTGTTGATTTAGGACGTATATCCCGTTATTAAGTATACCAGAACCAATCAACACTTGATTTAGTTTAATATTCATAACATTATGCTGCAATACAAAATGATATCCTTTATTGTCTATGTAACAACCCTAAATTTCCTGTACAACTTTCTGTGCAAATTTTTTCAAAATTTAAAGAAAGGGGTACTTTTGCCTGAGCACAAAATATAAGTAATTAATTTATTTTTTAATTACAAGTTAAAAGAATGTAACAACTCCATTTTTAGTGTACAAAAATTTGCTTAAATATTAATGTATACTTGGGGTATTTACATTTGCTGTGACTATTTTAAGTAATTAATTAACACTTTAATTACAAGAAGGAGCTTGTAACTCATTGGTAATACGTTGCACTGCTGAACCAAGCCACCAGAGTTCAAATCCCATACCCACATTATTTTTAATATTGTTTTATTTTGATTTTTTAGAATACCAGAAGTTACACATGCATATCTCACAAAAAACCCCACTACACATGAAAAGTTAACTGTACCAGAGAGTCCACCAACTGACGGCGCGCCTTCCGACCGCTGGACTCGGCCCGGATCGGCCGAATCGGCCGGCGGACCGGCCGACTCGGGCCGCCGCCGCCGGCCGGACTCGACCGGACCGCCGAGTCGACAACATGGAAGTTGTGACTTTTCCCCTCCCCTGTACTCCTGTACACTTTAAAACCTTAGACCGGTTCCAGAGACTGTTTAATACCCTATTTACTCTATTTTATTACATTTTTAATACAATTTATCTTATTTTTTCATTTTAACTTTTCATCTACCCTAACCCTAGCCTAACCCTATAAATACAACCCCTAAACACTACCCCCTCACCCCAAAATTCTGAGCAAACTCTCAAGAAATTTTCTAGAAGCCTAGTGTACCTTTGAAATGAGCAAAGGGGTGAAATTCCGGCGAACTTCCGACGGCGATACGAGGAGTTTCTGGCGACCCTTTCTACCTCTATCCTTCCTCTTTCTTGTTAACCCATAAGTACCACATTCCCCCTTCTCTACTCTTTCTGAAAATACGGAATTACAAAACTCGACGGAATCGGAGCAAATCCGATTTCCGATTCGGTTTCTTTCTAAAACTCTCCATTTTCTTTAATACAATCTTGTTAAACCATTACATGTTGACTATTAAACACTAACTAATCATATTGAACAAGTTCTATATCAAAAGAAATTGCTATTTCCATTTTACCGTACCTTTTCATTTAAATACCATAAAGTTTCATTTCGACATTTAACCATCTTAAACTTGTTATACCTTAACATTTTAACTGAATGGGCTAAGCCCAAGTTGGCCATAAATCCCTCATTCAGATTAACTGAGCCCATATGCTCATAAATCTCATATCTTAGTCTCAATTGGATTACAGATCTCCCAACCAAAATTGGTTCAAGGGTACATCTCTTCATTCCTATGATATTTGTCGTTGTAATCCTTCAACGTCTTCAGAGAGGTGACGGGTCCCGACAACCATACATTCCATAGACTATGATGTCTTTAAACCGGACTGTGGGGTCCTTAAACCCATGGACTATAATGTCCTTAACCTCGGACTATGGGGTCCTTAAGCCCGTGGACTATGATGTCCTTAACCTTGGATCGTAATGTCCTTAAACTAATTATGGACCACCATGTCCTTAAACTGGTAATCGACCGCAATGTCCCTAAACTAAACAATAGAGTCCAAATGCTCTTTTGTTGGATCTAAATGATCCCGTTAAGTTGATCTTAGTCTAAAATTAGACTAACGTATCCTTAACAAACGTTTAGGTTGATCTTAGTCTCAAATGAAACTAACGCATCCTTAAACCCAACCCCCAAACCTAAATCTAAGAAAATACGGATTTGGACTAATCCACGCCCTACGGACGACGACATAAATTAGTCTCCGTATACAATCCACGGGCAATCAAAAAACAAAACAAACGTACACGACACGAAGTGACCATCTGGAGAAGGAGAAAGTTGTTACCGCGACGCGGTAGCGTAATTAACTGCAGAGGCTTGCGTCTGCAGGGAAGAGCGTCCCCACAATCAAAAACCCCTCAAACGAGGGGGAATCTGACGAAGTCTGCTACATCGGCCGCATCCGTTTAAACTTTCGATACATGGTGCCATAAATCAACTTGGCATCTTCGGAGAGGTGGATGAATAGCACCAAATAGCATTTGCTCCCAAATTCAGGCCAGACGAACCTACGAGGTCGCGTCTCTGTGTTTCGGAGGAGAACAGATTCTGGCACGCCCGGTGGGACCTTTTCCTCTTTCCACTCCACACTTCGTGTGTCGTGTTTCGCGAACAAGACGCGGTTTGATATGGTTGCCCTTGGGTTCGAGGTACTGAGATTTGGTTTTGCTCTCGTGCAAGAAAAAGAACATCAATGGCCTCTAACTGCTCCAGCTGAAAATGCAACTCCCGTTCCGCCTCATCTAGAGGTGTAACCTACGGGCCTCAAGCAGCCTCCGTTTTCAAGATGCCAGTGGAGCAGGTGACTCAGGCCACCACTGGGCTATTCTTTGGGACCATGCTCCCACCTATGAGCTTTAACACACCTGTACCATTGCAAGAAGCTCCAAAAAAGTCGGTCTTTGATCGGCTTGCAACTACCGCGGCCGTTCTCAACGGGTCATCCAAACCAAGCGCCTCAGTCTTTGACAGATTGGGCCAAAGCTCCAACAGACCCATGAAGAAGCCCGCAATACCAGAAGAAGTTATCCCGAAAAGGATAGCCATTCCTGGTCCTGAAGTCGTCAAAGCGACTTCTCCTGCCAAAGGGTCGGTCTTCACAAGACTGGCCGTTACAACTCCCCATCCAAGCGAAGTCACTAAGGCTGCTTCCCTGCTCGAAATTCTGCCTTCGACTGGCTAGCCATTCCCTCTCAATGGACGCCAGTCTTCAAAAGGCTCGCACCGGCACTAACCCCTCACCAAGACAGGGGACATAATGAAGCCACCCCCATAGCTGAGCTAGTACCGTCGGCTCGACATGCTCGACGTCGCCACTGGAGCCGAGTAAGGAAGGCTGGGGGCAATTCCCCTTCTGGATTGACTCCGCCAGCTCCAATGGTGGAAGTCGATGATGCTGTTCCAACTGGGAACAACTTTGAACCACTGAGGAGGGTCCGCAAAAACTCTCCGATTGCTGTGCTGAAAACATCTCCTCCACCTGTGGAGAATGCCCCAAAGACGAAGCTGGAGCAGCCCCCTCAACGGCTATCCTCTAAAATTTACAAGGTCTGGCGTCAAGTCCAAGACTCGGTGATTGATCAAGATTACTCTCGCCGACAGAAAAAGGTGAAGGTTCAGCAAGAAGTGGACCACCCTGTTAAGCTACAGAAGACGACAACTACTTGGGTGCCCACTGCAACGGCCCCCTCAACTTCGACCGCTCACAAAAGGAGAAGGTCGGAGAAGATCCCTACGACCAATCTCAAAGGCGCTGAACCTAAACGCCCCAAGTTAGGGGGCATGATGGTCCACACTGTTTATATGGAATCTGGGAAAGAGGATAGCCGTATCTCTACAGGTCACCGACCGCTTATGCGATCCGTGACAAAAGCCCAGGAGCAGCAACAGAAGCTTTAGGAAATGCTAACGCAAATGGCCGCACTCACTGGGCCAAAAGAAAGCCCGGAGGCATCATCAGAGCAGCGTCATAAACAGGAAACCGATGCTGACTTCCTCTGCAGGGTCCTCGAAAAGAAGGATAGAGAAGCAGCAGAACAAGCGGCTAATATAAAACGAATGGCGCTTCTCTTCCAAGATATGGTCGGGATGATGATACAGCCGGATCCTCCAGCCGAAGATCCTCCGATTATCCTCGAAGACGACCGAGCGGAGACGTCAAACCCTCTTCCGGCTTGTTCAGCAGCCAAAGAGGAGACCATCTCAAAAGCTGCCCTGGATGATCACATCGCTCAGTAGATACGAGTTCATCAGGCGAATGAAGCGGCTGGGCAAATTGTTAAAACTGGACGACCCTATCCGGGTTGGTACGATCAAATAAAGTACCCGCCAGGATACACGATTCCTAAATTCCATGTATATAAGGGGACAGGCAATCCCCATCAACATGTCGCTCAGTTCAGGGCTCTCTGCGGCAACACTGGAGGGGATGATAAGCTACTGCTTCGCCAATTCGTCGGCAGATTGGCGGAGACGGCATTTGAATGGTATTCAGAACTTCCTAATGATTCCATCAAAACTTTTACGGAGATGGAGTTGCTATTCACCCAACATTTTGCGAGCGCTGGCGAACGTACCCCAATCACGGCATTGATCAATGCCAGGGTGAAGCCTGGAGAAACTTGGGTCTAATACGCGATACGGTGGCGGAATTTATGGTCAAAGTGCGAGCAGCGCATCAAAGAAGCGCCGGCGGTAGGCATGTTCGTGGGTACTCTCGACCCTCAGGCGACCATTTCACAATTCATGATGTTTTCAAGCCGACCACTTTCTAGGCCTTGATTGACAAGCTAGCCCAAATAGATCATATGGATCATAGACTATCTCCTTTGAAGCTGGAATCTCGGAATGACAAAGGGAAAGAGAAAGCGACCTTCGTCGCCAATACTCAACAACAGCCGAGCAACTTAAAGCCGTTTGTTCGCCAAAGCAACGTGCGTCCACGCCCATCCCTCGAGGAGAGACTGGGACGTCCTTACTCGTTTCCTCGGGATAAAACGAGGAGACTGTTCGAGCTGGCAGTGCGCAACAGACTCATCAATCTGCCTGATCCAAAACGTCCATTGCAGCCAGGCGATGTCAACAATCCTAATTACTGCCTTTACCACCAAGCAGTAAGCCATCCAATCGAAAATTGCTTCGTCTTCAAAGGCTAGATTGAGGATCAATACCAACAAGGCAAGTTCGCGTTGTCTGAAAATTGGAAGATGAACCCGCCACAACCACATGATCCGAAAAAGATGGACATGCCAGGGGCATCATGCTAATTCATAGAGAAAGCCCCATGGACTGAAAAGTCTGTAAACTAGAAATTCGCCTCAAATATGGCAACGGCGGACCGAGATGTCCTTAAACTAACGGCGGACCGAAACGTCCTTAAACTAACAATGGACCACTTTGTCCTAAAATTGGCTGTTAACCGAGACGTCTATAAACTACTACGGACCGCAGCATCACAAGGCTAAAAAAAACGGTACGTCCATAAGCAAAATGGGCACGGATGAAAACCCGAAAGGGCTCCGTGAGTAAAAACAGCAGGGCTACCGGCGAGTTTTTTGAAAACCCGAAAGGGCGCAATCTCGTTAAAAGACACTTGCAAGATCCTCTCGACCTTGTGAGGAAAAAAATACCTACGTGAGATCCTTACGACTCACAAGGGAGCAACACACTTAGGGATCCCCACAATTCCTAAGGAGAAATTACACTTACGAGATCCTCACGACTCGTAAGGAAAATTCCCCTATGAAACCCTCACGGCTCATAGGATTCAAAAGCCTTAATTTACAGGGATCTGAACCTGTTCTTAAGCCATCACAATCTCCAATTTTGCCCTACAAGCGGTGTAATATTGACCCTTGTATACAATCCACGGGCGCGAATAAACATTTTCCTAACAAAATCCTACCCGCGGCTAAGGATAAGTTTACACGGTGAACAACCTTTGTAAGTCCTCTCGACTTATAAGAAGAAAACACTCTTATAAGATCCTTACGACTTACAAGAAGCCATACACTTGGCAATCCTCACGATTCCTAAGGAGAAAATGCACCTACGAGATCCTCACGACTCTTAGGGAGAAATACCTTTATGAGACCCTTACGGCTTATGAAGTCAAAAGCCTTAGTCGACAGGATCTTAACCCTGTTTGCTAAGCCACCTTTGTTCGAAATCGATAGAGGAAAATGATGATTCGCTCCTGAAAATATCCTAGTTATAGCGATACTGATGCCGAAATCGGTGTCCAATCCCAAACTCGCAGAGAAAAGCCAACGAGCCACAAATGCATATGAAAAAGCCGAAATGATGGGGCAACTTGCAACGAAATCAACAAGTAAAAATGTATGCATACAAAATAGCCGAAATGGTTGGGCAAATCGCAATAAAAAGCAGCGAGTAAATAAAACAAATAGCCGAAATGATGGGGCACCGCAAAAAATAGCCGAAATGATTGGGCAATCGCGACTTTCGCTATATAAAAGCTGAAATGATAGAGCATCGCGGAAAGAAAAATATAAAATGAAACTTTTTGCCCTACAGGTGAGATCACATCGATCCCTGTATACAATCCAGAGGCACAAACAAAGAGAGAACCATACCTTCCCACTGGGCTCCATCAGAAAGAGAGCCAAGACTCAACGGCCCCATCTACAGCCTAGAGACCCACAACAGCATTCCTCCCCATTCCAACAGGACTCGGACACAACATCACCAAACGGAGCCACAGCATAATCCCTAGTTCCAAATCTCGACGGTTCACAGACAACCTAGAGACCACCTCGACATTCGTCTCGTTACAGCAGACGCAACGTCAGCAAAGCGGAGTGACGGAAAAATCCTAGCTCCACCTCAGCATTCGTCTCATTACACCAGACATATTGTCAACAACGGCGTTCCTTCGCAGTCCAGCAGGATGTAGATGCAACGTCAACAAAAAATCTCACGGTCGAAACAAAGCGGAGTGATGGCAAAATCCCAGCTCCATTTCAGCATTCGTTTCGTTACAGCAGACGCAACGCCAAAGAAAATGAAGCAAAGGCAATATTCCTAGCTTCAAGGTCTTGACGGCAACTCATATAAAACCTGAAAGACTATCGGAGATCATCCCACACCAGCGCGGAGTGGTCACCACCTCGACGTTCGTCTCGATACAGCAGACGCAACGCTAAAGCAAATGAAGCAAAGGCAATATTCCTAGCTTCAAGGTCTTGACGGCAACTCATATAAAAACTGAAAGACTATCGGAGATCATCCCACGCCAGCGCGAAGTGGTCACCACCTCGACGTCCGTCTCGATACAGCAGACGCAACGCCAAATCAAATGAAGCAAAGGCAATATTCCTAGCTTCAAGGTCTTGACAACAACTCATATAAAACCTGAAAGACTATCAGAGATCATTCCACACCAGCGCGGAGTGGTCACCACCTCGACGTTCGTCCCGATACAGCAGACGCAACGCCAAAACAAATGAAGCAAAGGCAATATTCCTAACTTCAGGGTCTTGACGGCAACTCATATAAAACCTGAAAGACTGTCAGAGATCATCCCACACCAGCGCGAAGTGGTCACCACCTCGACGTTCGTCTCGATACAGCAGACGAGATGTCACCACAGCGTTCTTCCACCAACAGGATTCAGACGTGACAATCAAACAACGGAGCCACGGCAAAATCCCTAGTTCCAAACCTCGATGGTTCACCCGCAACCTAGAGACAACCACGACATTCGTCTCGTTACAGCAGACGCAATGCCAGCAAACGAAGCGAAGGCTAAATTCCTAGCTTCAGGGTCTTGACGGCAACTCATATAAAACCTGAAAGACTATCGGAGATCATCCCACACCAGTGCGGAGTGGTCACCACCTCGACGTTCGTCTCGATACAGCAGACGAGATGTCACCATAACGTTCTTCTTCCAACAGGATTCAAATGCGACAATCAAACAACAGAGCCACGGCAAAATCCTTAGTTCCAAACCTCGACGGTTCACCCGCAACCTAAAGACAACCGCGACATTCGTCTCGTTACAGCAGACGCAATGCCAGCAAACGAAGCAAAGGCCAAATTCCTAGCTTCAGGGTCTTGACGGCAACTCATATAAAACCTGAAAGACTATCGGAGATCATCCCACACCAGCGCGGAGTGGTTATGAGTCATCAGGGCTCCCCAAACTGAGCCTAACCTCAAGTAAAAAGTGGCATGGCAAAATTCCTAACACTTGCTCTTCCGACGGTCAAACTGCCTAGGAAGATTGCTTGAAGACGTCCTGTCCAGCCCCCAAAGGGATCAGAGACACGACAGTCGCAAGGCTACTCGAACAGCAAGATTGCCAATCGAGGAATACATCAGCCAACGCGACGGTACGACGGGCCAAACCCTAGTACCACAGACCCTAACGGACCTTTATCGTAAAGAGCAGAGGTTAACTTTGACGTTAGGACATTCTTGCGAGAACTTCTCGATTCGTCTCGACTCGTAAGGAAATTAGTGTCTTTGCGAGAACTTCTCGATTCGTCTCGACTCGTAAGGGAAAGCCTTAGGCAATGGGGATAACGACCTATTTCCTAAGCTCTGGGGCCCTGCAAGTCGGTCCAAAACGGACTCTTGCATACTATTCACAGACCACACTCTCCAAAGTCGAATCTCGACAAGGAGGGAAACAACCACTTACGAGTCCTCTCGACTTGTAAGAGGGAAAATTCTCTTGTGAGATCCTTACGACTCTCAAGAGAAAGCACACTTAGGAATCCTCACGATTCCTAAAGAGAAAATACACCTACGATATCCTCTCGACTCGTAGGGAGAAAATTCTTTACGAGACCCTCACGGCTCATAAAGTTGAAAAGTCTTAGGCAAGCAGACCTGAACATGTTCCTAAGCCATTGTTACCCGGCAAAGAGACCAAGACGGGCCGTCATTTATTATCTACAATCCACACTTGTTAAAATCATATGGCAATGACACGGCAAAGAGAAGAGAGCAAAGCTCTGTCAACAAAACCCTAAAAAAGGTTTTCTTTAGATCGAAGATCTATGAAGAGCAAAGCTCTGTTAATGGGTGAAACCCTAGATTATTAAATGATCTACTCAAAGATTTAATCTTTACTTAAGATTTTGACAGAGTTCTGTCTTTAAGAAAGTTCTTAAGCCAAAGAGCTATGCTCTGCAAGAGAATAAAATTCTCAGAAGGAAGAAGAGCTATGCTCTGCAACAGAAATCATCCCAAGGGCCAAAGGTCCTATTTATAGGCACTGAGGTGCTGTTTCAACTTCTGAGTTGATCCAAGGGCGCAGATGCTTCCACCGCTGCATTCACGTGTGGGCCACGTGAGCGCAACGGTGAGGGGGGGCATTTGTTTCCCTCAATCAGAGCAAAGCTCTGTTTAAAATTCAAATTTTGAAATAAAGCAAATGCTTCTTAGCAGAGCCAAGTGCGTTGCGCCCTAAGCAGCGCACCACGTGCAAAGCACGGGTGCGCTGCGCTCTAAGCAGCGCACCACGTGCTTTAGCAGCGCACCACGTGCAAAGCACGGGTGCGCTAGCGCTAAGTGCGCTGCGCTCTAAGCAGCGCACCACGTGCAAAGCACGGGTGCGCTAGCGCTGGAACTAAAAGCTCCTCACCGTCAGATCAGAGATCCAATAAAGATGATAAATCATCAATTAATTAGAATTAAATTCTGTTAAGGAAAGATTCCTCAAAATCTTTCCAAACAACAAGATTGTGCTTTGTAAATCAGAGCACCGTTGGATCAATGATCCAATGGTGATTAAAAATCACCAAAAGTACAGAATAAATTCTGTATGGAAAGATTTCCCAATCTTGTTAAAAACAAGAAGATCGTCTTCTGTAAATCAGAAGCTCTTGGATCAAAGATCCAACGGTGGGGAAATCCCCAAATCAATTAGAGAAAAGATCTCCTTAACTGATTGAACAAATCAGTTTGCCCTATATAAAGGCCCCAAGACTTCAATTCAAGAGATAGAGAAAAAAAACAAATAGACGAACCCCCCATAAGCTTTGGGAGATCTCAGAAAGAAGAGCCAAGCTCTCAGAGAAAGAAGATTTTCTTCAAGGTAAAAAAATGATGATGAACAGAGAGATGAAATCATCTCATGATTAAAAAAAAGAAGAAGAAGAATCCACTTCTTTAAAGATCATAGATTTACAAGACCAAGGTCTTTTAAAAAAGAGATCAAAAGATCTTATTATAAAATAAGAAGAAGAACATAATTCTTCTCACAAATCATAGGTCTACAAGACTGATGTCTTTTACACAAAGAGATCATGAACATCTCATTATAAAATAAAAAGAGGGGGAGAATAAGTCAATTCTTTTAGGATCACAGATCCATAAAGGCAAAACCTTTCATCAAAACAAGAGATTGAAACATCTCCTACAAAGTAAGAACTTTTGTTCTTAGAATCTTGAGACAAAATCTCTTATAAACGAGAATTCATTTCTCAGATCATAAAGCTGGTCAGATTGCGCTTTGCGCTCATGAACTAGCGCTCTGCGCTCTTGGGACTGGCGTAAAGTGCCAAGCGCAACACGTGTCTCTCACGTATGCGCCACTTAACAGTTAGCGCTTTGCGATCTTGAATTAGCGCTCTGCGCTCTTGGACTAACGCTTTGCGCTCATGGAATGGCGCTCAGCGCCAAGCGCACCTCGTGCTCCTCATGTGTGCGCCACGTAACAGTTAGCGCTCTGTGCTCTTGGACCAGCGCTTTGCGCTCATGGAATGGCGCTCAGCGCCAAGCGCACCACGTGCTCTTCACGTGTGCGCCACTGAACTAATAGCGCTTTGCGCTCATAAATCAGCGCAATGCGCTCATGGAATGGCACTCAGCGCCAAGCGCACCACGTGCTCCTCACGTGTGCGCCACTGAACTAATAGCGCTTTGCGCTCATAAATCAGCGCAATGCGCTCATAGACTAGCGCTAAGTGCACCACGTGCTCTACATGTGTGCGCCACTGAACAAATAGCGCTTGTGCTCATAAAATAGCGCTCTGCGCTCATAAACTGGCACAATGCGCCCATCATCTGGCACTTAGCGCCAAGCGCACCACGTGCTCCTCACGTGGACGCTACTCAGCAGAAGCGCAATGCGCTCATAAACGCTCTGCACTCTTTGACTGGCGCAAAGCGCCAAACGAGCCACGTGTTTCTCACGTGTGCGCTGATAGAACATAAATTGTTCTTTAAAATAAAGCCCAGAGCTGTGAGGAATGCTCAGCATTCAGAAAAAGACAAAAACATTGTCAGAATTCAAATCAATGCTCAGTATTATCAAATGTTTAACATTTTAACTGAATGGGCTAAGCCCAAGTTGGCCATAAATCCCTCATTCAGATTAACTGAGCTCATATGCTCATAAATCTAATATCTTAGTCTCAATTGGATTACAGATCTCCCAACCAAAATTGGTTCAAGGGTACATCTCTTCATTTCTCTGATATTTGTCGTTGTAATCCTTCAACGTCTTCAGAGAGGTGACGGCTCCCGACAACCATACATTCTATAGACTATGATATCTTTAAACCGGACTGTAGGGTCCTTAAACCCATGAACTATGATGTCCTTAACCTCGAACTGTGGGGTCCTTAAGCCTATGGACTATGATATCCTTAACCTTGAACCGTAATGTCCTTAAACTAATTATGGACCACCATGTTCTTAAACTGGTAATCGACCGCAATGTCCCTAAACTAAACAATAGAGTCCAAATGCTCTTTTGTTGGATCTAAACGATCCCGTTAAGTTGATCTTACTCTAAAATTAAACTAACGTATCCTTAACAAACGTTTAAGTTGATCTTAGTCCCAAATGAGACTAACGCATCCTTAAACCCAACCCCCAAACCCAAATCTAAGAAAATACGGATTTGGACTAATCCACGCCCTACGGGCGACGACACAAATTAGTCTCCGTATACAATCCATGGGCAATCAAAAAATAAAACAAACATACACGACACGAAGTGACCATCTGGAGAAGGAGAAAGTTGTTACCGTGATATGGTAGCGTAATTAACTGCAGGGGCTTACGTCTGCAGAGAAGAGCGTCCCCACAATCAAAAACCCCTCAAATGAGGGGGGATCTGACGAAGTCTGCTACATCGGCCGCATCCGTTTAAATCTTCGATACATGGTACCATAAATCAACTTGGCATTTTCGGAGAGGTGGATGGATAGCACCAAATAGCATCTGCCCCCAAATTCAGGTTAGACGAACCTACGAGGTCGCGTCTCTGTGTTTCGGAGGAGAACAGATTCTGAAATCACCAGCAACTAAAATATTCTTTACAATTCATGTTCCTTAAATCTTATCATTTCATATTCTTTAAATCATACACTTTGAATCTGTCCTAACCTAAATTTTTCATTCAAAGTTATGGATTCTCCAAACAACACCAGCACCAACTTTAACAACACTCCACCTTCACTACCAATCATATTTTCCGTTCCTGCTCCACCCAACGAGCAAACGGTTCTGCTTGAGGCAATACGCAACCTCCTATAGGGACAGCAGCAGCTCTTGAACCGTCCCGAGGCTGAAGCACCTGGGGTGAAGCAATTCAGAGCTTTACATCCCAAACAGTTCTCAGGAAAGGGGAGCCCACTGGAAGCTGAGGAATGGTCTCAGAGTATCAAGGATGATCTGGCAGCAGCACAAGTGCCAGATATAGCTTGGGTTCGTGTGGCAAAATTACAGCTCACGGACAATTCACGAAACTGGTGGAAGGCGGAAGAAAGCCGTCTTGAACAGCCCATTGAATGGAAGACTTTTCATGATAGGTTCGACGCGAAGTACTTCCCTCAGACTGCCAGGTTCGACATGGAACAGCAGTTCATACATCTGCAACAAGGTTCGATGTGGACCAAGTCAGTAGATGAATATGACGCTGAGTTCACCATACTCAGTCGGTAAGATATGTCTCAAAGTTTGATGTTATATCACATACTACACAGCTAACACAATACTTTAAAAAGTTTTGCGGCACACTTGATACCGAAGGACGAGATCAGAGCCCGTCGATTTCAACAAGGTTTAGACACGGAAATCCAGGCTGCACTAGCTACAGGGAAATTTCCGACTCATGAAGAAGCTCTGACAGCTGCTCGCCGTTATGAAGCAGTGGTAAAGGCGAGGGGAAGTCCTCAGTCTGCTGGATTTAAGCGCCCTGCCAATCAGATGGCAGGAGGAGCCTCTTCAAGGCCAGCTGTTGAACTCAGAAGACTGGAAGAAGCCAATAATCAGTCAAGTCCTAATTTTTGCTTTTATTGCAAGAGAGAAGGACACTGTGGAAGGACTATAGGAGCGCTAAAGGCCTATATTTAGTTTGTGCCGCGTCCAATCATGGAATTGGAAACTGTCCTTATAAACGCAACCCAGCTCACACACCCGTTAACTACCCGTAGCAGCCAGCTATCCAGGCTTCTGCAACTCGTCCTGCACTCCCAGCACCACCTCCACGTGGATTTCCTGCACAACCAAATCGCCAATTCCATCAAGCACTGAGAAACGCCTCGAGTACAGGGGAATATGCATCCAACTAGGAGGAACGTGCCACGGCGACAGGCTTACACCTTAGCAGCCGTAGAAGCCAAGACAGTTGATCAAGGTAACACTAGTAAGACTCTCTCACATTTTTAAACCCTTGTATCACTTTGTTATTTTTCATACACTATCAGTACTTCAGTCCCCAAACTTTCCTTAAATCTGCTACACTTTTCTTTTACAAATTTCGAGGACGAAATTTTTATAAGGAGGGTAGAATGTAACAACCCTAAATTTCCTGTACAACTTTCTGTGCAAATTTTTTCAAAATTTAAAGAAAGGGGTACTTTTGCCTGAGCATAAAATATAAGTAATTAATTTGTTTTTTAATTACAAATTAAAAGAATGTAACAACTCCATTTTTAGTGTACAAAAATTTGCTTAAATATTAATGTATACTTAGGGTATTTACATTTGTTGTGACTACTTTAAATAATTAATTAACACTTTAATTACAAGAAGGAGCTTGTAACTCATTGGTAATACCTTGCACTGCTGAACCAAGCCACCAGAGTTCAAATCCCATACCCCACATTATTTTTAATATTATTTTATTTTGATTTTTTAGAATACCAAAAGTTACACGTGCATATCTCACAAAAACCCCACTACACATGAAAAGTTAACTGTACCAGAGAGTCCACCAACCGACGGCGCGCCCTCCGACCGCCAGACTCGGCCCGGATCGGCCGAATCGGCCGGCGGACCGGCCCACTCGGGCCGCCGCCGCCGGCCGGACTCGGCCGGACCGCCGAGTCGACAACATGGAAGTTGTGACTTTTCCCCTCCCCTGTACCCCTGCACACTTTAAAACCTTAGATCGGTTCTAGAGACTGTTTAATACCCTATTTACTCTATTTTATTACATTTTTAATACAATTTATCACATTTTTTCATTTTAACTGTTCATCTATCCTAACCCTAGCATAACCCTATAAATACAACCCGTAAACACTACCCCCTCATCCCAAAATTCTGATCAAACTCTCAAGAAATTTTCTAGAACCCTAATGTACTTTTGAAGTGAGCAAAGGGGCGAAATTCCGGCGAACTTCCGACGGCGATACGAGGAGTTTCCGGCGACGAAACGACGCGCCGGCGATTCCCCTCTCAACCTCTATCCTCTCTCTTTCTTGTCAACCCGTAATTCCCACCTTCCTCCTTCTCTACTCTTTCTGAAAATACGGAATTACAAAACCCGACGGAATCGGAGCAAATTCGATTTCCAATTCGGTTTCTTTCTAAAACTCTCATTTTTTTTAATACAATCTTGTTAAACCATTACATATTGACTATTAAACACTAACTAATCATATTGAACAAGTTCCATATCAAAAGAAAATGCTATTTCCATTTTACCGTACTTTTTCATTTAAATACCATAAAGTTTCATTTCGACATTTAACCATCTTAAACTTGATATACCTTTAAGTAGATAACGAGGTAATGACCTATCTCCTCACACACTCATATGCAACATAGCACAATACTTTCGGAAACATAGAATACGGGAAAACGACACATTTTCAAATAAATACCATTACTAATAAAACATTTTTCTAAAAGATTTAGTATTTTACACAAATCTTTGTAAAGTGCCGCTACAACCCAATTTGGGGAACCCGATCGGGATGGTGCGGATTATCGCACATCCTCGGGCTTAGTAGTGCAAGATGCAGATCTCCGCAAGTAGCATTCGGTCTCGAAAGATTTAAAATACGGAAATCTTAAGAAAATGAGATTTCTAGAATTATAATATATATTAAAATTTATTTTTATAAATATATATATATATATGTAATATCAAAATATCTATTTTTGTTATAATATAAATATTCAAACTTTTCCAAATCGAAGAATCATTTTACATTAAAATACCATGAATTCAATACAAGATCAATATCACAATTTAATACCATATATTATGAAAATTAGGTTATTCTCAATAGAAATGTCACATGTATAAAATCTATATTTATTACAACTCTAAAGACAATAATTAAACACTTCGGGTGTGTTTTGAAAAGTATACAAATTATTTTTACATAAAAACCCCTCAAGTTTTATAAATTACCCTAAGGACCCTAGTAAACATAGCTTTAAGCGGGACCAGTCTCTTGAGCCTCAGGGAGCCGGAAATATAGGTACTTGCCTATCTAAGGTAGACAACTTAACAACGGTGTTATCAATATGGTAATCGTCTTTGAAAAAGACACAAATCCTGCCGCCCATGTGCAGCGGTTACCGATAACATCAAAACAATCAGGACTTCAATTTCTTTTTTAATTGTATGACTTAGACTGAGTCTTCTCTTAATAATCTGACTTGAATATGATTCAAGTACAATCTACAATTTACAATCTACAATATTACAATTCAACATGAATTCATGAATCCATTTATTCCATATATTCAATCTATCAATCTATACAACTTGACTGAACCGAACCATGGATATACTTCTATTTACATGATTATCCAGTTATATCCATGTACATGATTCTTCAGTTACATCCATTTACCGATATCATGGTTTCGGCAAGTCATTCAATTATACAATCTACATTACAAGACAATACAAGTTGCAATACAACACAATATATATTTCAATACATTCAATACAATAAACACTACGGGGTTATAAAGGGGTAGACTGGTATGGAATATGTTAAAGGTGGCACGAGGTGGTCATTAAGACGTAATTATATCCATGCCGTTGTTCCGTGGTATTATCGACGGAGCCTTGTACTACGGGTTACCAAAGTCTCCGGTGTAAGTGGGACTCCTCTCGTATATACTGGCATCTTCCTTACCAAGCTACAAACAACAACGTTAACCATATAATACAACTTTAAAAACTACCTTCTCTTTCTGTCTATTCTATTTCTCCCCTATCTTTAGGACTTACCGAGCGATTTGTCCGCTGACGACATTCTCTTTCTTTCTTCTTTGAATGTCGTCAGGTGATCTGGACACTCCGGAGATCGAGCCCATTAGTGAAGACTTGGACCACTTCATTGAAGACCCAGAGCTCTAGCTATATTGTACACTTTTTATTTCAGTACTTTTTCTTTATTGTTATGCCACTGTTTAGGCATTGCTTTCTACCAGATGTATTTACTTTCCATGCATTGTACAAAAAAAATGTGAATAAATAAAGTTGTTGTTTTATTATATCTTGTCTCTTGTGCTTTTACTTTTATATTGCTTAGATACGCTTAGCGTATTTACTTCAGAGTAAATACGTAGCGGACCTAGTCACGTCCCCTTCGCCGTATACGGGAAGCAGGGAGTGACAGTCTAACAAAGAAACGGATATTATATTACAAAGTATACTAGGTACAAAATAACATGGGTTCAAAACCAATATACAACCCGACGGCAACCCTAGGTGATAATCTCCCACTGAAACTGCATGTACATTGGAACCATTTCCAACTTGGAAAGTATGATCACCGGTCTTCAAAACTCTGTTGTTTCTCAAGCCTTGCACAGAATTGCAGATATGAGAACCCGAACCGGTATCCAATACCCAGGAAGCATAGTTTATAGAAAAACAGTTTTCATTTACGAACACACCTGAAGCAGAAGCATCACCATGCTTCTTTTTCTTGAGATCAAGATATTCAGTACAGTTCCTCTTCCAGTGCCCCGTCTTCTTACAGTAAAACATTCCCCTTTTCCCGACTTCTCAATCTTGGATTTGTCTCTCCCTTGTGCCTTCTTGATTCCACCTTTCGATTTGGTGGATTTCTTCTTATTCCTTCCCTTGGCATTGGATTTTGGGATGGAAAAGGAAGATTGCCCAACAATCAGAGAGGGAGACTTCGCCTTAAGCGTTCTCTCCGCACATCTCAATATATTGAGAAGTTCGGGTAGTGATTTCTCCATGTTATGCCTGTTGAAGTTCACTATGAATGGAGCAAAGGCAGAGGGAAGAGACTGTAGAACAATATCAACATATTGCTCGTTTTCCATTGTCCATCCGAGACCCTCAAGCTCTTCAATAAGAGCTATCAACTTCAAAACGTGATCACCTAAAGGTGTGCCAGGAGCCATCCGCATCTGAAACAGCTTTCGATACACTTCGTATCGTAGGATACGAGATTGCTCCCCATACAACTCTTTTGTATGGAAAAAGATGGATTGAACATCCATCCGCTCGTGCTGCTTTTGATATGTATTGTCCATCGATACAAGCGCGAGGTATTTAGCAGTAGCACAGTCAATATCCCACGTTTTGCAGATCTCTTTATCCGCAACAGAAGATTCAGGGCCTGGGCTGGGAGGGGCTGAGGCAGTGAGGACATATGATACTTTATCATATATGAGAGCAATATTAATGTTTCTCAGTCAATCTTTATAGTTCGGCCCAGTTAGCATATTTTTCTCTAACGGTGGCTTAAGTTCAGTCATGGTTATCTGCCATTAGGAGAGAGAAATGAATACATTCAGCGAAAGATCTTGCAAAGATCAGATTGGTTATTATCTTATCTAATCGATATCTCCCACTACTTTTATCAAATTTTCCTTCAAACCTTAAAAAGAAAATTAGCAAGGACTAATTATATTCTACAACTTCGCTAACCGTTCAGCCAGGCCAGTGCCGGTACTTTGAGGTAGGTTCCCCGTGCTTTCGCATGGACCTAATTAAAATAAACCTCAATTTTCCAGAGGCGTAGCCCCGTTGACACCTTTCTAGACACCTAATGGGTTAGCTAATTGTAAAGTGCAAAACTCTCATGGGAGCAACTTTTGCTCATAGTGGGATCGAGATCCTACTATCACATAGAAGGTATGCAATGTTATTGCAAATTTCAACTCTTGAAACTCCCGATATGGTTTTTACCCCTAGCACTCATGACCTTAACTATAGTCAACATATCATAAGTACTAGTCAAGTTCTTCCCGTCATTTCGTGATTAAATAAACCCACCCATACGACCCTTAACTATAGTCAACATAATCATATGAATGTCCTACTAATCGCATCATATGCTGTATAGGAAGACCTCAATTAGCTACCGTACACTGCGCCTTAACTATAGTCAAAATACGCAGCACGAATACTAAGTACTCTACTTCCTAAAATGATGGAGGGCTATGAATGGTTTTAAGAAAACCTTTAACTCTTTGAACTTGATATCGTTGTAGAATCTAATGGTTTTAAAAGGTGTGGCTTAAGCTCCGCATTTTGAAAACTTGCTTTTTCACAAAAAGCCGAGTAGGTTTCAAATCCGATTCTACAATATCTTTTAGGTTCCTTTTTCTTTACATTAATCTTATTAATATAGTCCTATCATTTAAGTTCTCAAGGCATTACAGAAAAGAAACGAAAATAGAACGTACGCTTATGCCATCCGCATTCGCTACAGTGTCCCATTATGTACCGTTAGGTTACTTAACTAATGGTATAGCGGGACGAGACTAGCGCGGATGCAAAACATAAACAACGTTTATTATATATCATATATATAATACATCATTCGTTTCTGCATATAAAGTGATCACATCACCGAATATCAACAGCAGAAGCATATATATGAAAATATAGAATATTCTAGGAGGTTCGTATTTTGTATTTAGCCAACAATGGAAAATACGGATTCCACGGTCGCGATGAATAGCCAAGCCCACACTCCTAGACCCCTACGAGAGCGGCAAGTGACCCTACCAATTCTAGAGTTAGGAAACCGGGTCTTGACTCCTCGAGATGGCCTCCCAATGGACCCTAGAACCCGGTCACTTGTGCTCCCCAGCTTGGGTCTTTCCTAATGCGGAAAAGTAAATAATATACAACAATGGTGACATCATCCTCAATCCGGATGTTCCCCAATAAAAGAATATTACATACAATGAATTTTATATGAATGAAAAGAAAAACTCTCATCTCACATAAAAACCCCAGCCATTCAATCACGACGATCATGTACATCATATCTCAGCAACACATAACATCACATATCATCAACGTAAGTAAGTATGCGTACCCCGATTGTCATTGATGTATAGCAACAAAACCGGCGATACACCACATACTACACTTACGGTCGCAGAAAAGAAAATGAAAAACTACAACAATTGGAATCATCACTGCCTTTAGACATCATAAACCCAGATTATCACATATTCTGGATTTCATGTCTAACGATGCAAATCTTACATTTGGATCTCATCTATGAAAACACCTTTTCAAAAGAAGTCGGGTAATTCAACAAGATTCCCGATTCCACCCGAAGCCAAAATGTTAGATTTACACGCAACTAATTACTTTTCACAAAACTAATTAATGTAGATTCCAATTATTGTATCACATTCAGAAATATCTAGACGATATTAAACGTTTCGATCGAATCAACAAACACCGACAAATTACCCCGAGAGCTCAACACTTGAGCAAAACTAAAATACCCAAAACATGCCACAGTGCCTATGGACCAACCGTAGAAGGGTCAACCCTTGCCTCACCTATGGCGCCATGGAACTACGGCAAACCCTAAATTTTGGCCGCGGTTCCATGGTCATAGAATCAAGTTAGGGTTACGTTCCTCTAGAAGGTCCATAGGGTTACTTGCATGAACATTCGAATATCTTTAACTCGGAAAATTCCAACACTTGGAAATTTTCAGCGAGAGTAATGAGGTGGTGTTTGATGTTCGTTCGAACTGTTAAACATCGTCCAAGTTACCAGAAACAATGTCAAAATTACGACTATGAAATATTCTAAATTAGCCCCTTAACAAAATTAAAATCACATGAAATTTTGGGCTAAACAAACAATACATGTAACCCCAAAACCAACAGACCAGAGCACCAGAGGAAAACGAGGAGAAACGTAGTGAACAGGGCCGGCCAGGCCGGAAAAATGGGGCATGTCACCGGGTCAAAACCGGTGGAATCGCCTCGTTTTTCTCCAGTGCTGTCAGTGCATCATATGCAAGCTTCTGCAGTTGCTTAAAAAAAATTTGAAGGTCTTTTAAAAATCGACAGAGAGCATATTTCAGGGTTTCAGTTTTTCGTATTTTCGGAGATGTTTCGGTTTCGTAATATTTCTAATATCGTCTAAGTTTCTACCTTGGCTCTAATACCACTTTAGGGATTCTCTAGCACCATGCCTAGTGTTTGGGTTGCATCAGACATGCTATAATAAAAATTTAGGGGGTGCTAAACAATACCAACCATGAATCGAACTAGAAATTTAGGGTAACAAAGAACTAGTATCACATACTACAAAGTGTTTAACACAAGAGGTGAGAAATCAACCTTTGTAGACCTCCTTCCTTGACTCCTTGGATCAACTAGGGTTTGAACCGGTTCGTTTGAATCCTTCCAAGTCCACGACAATCCACTACGGAGTCCCTTTGCTCAAGCTCCTAGCTTCACTTGATCTTTGAAGAAGTAGAGCAAACAAGCTACACTAATGGGCTAGACTAATATTGATTGGTGATGTGTGTTTGGATCTCACTTAAAAACCTTTTCTTTTTATGTTCTTCACCCACTTTAAAAAACCTAGAGAGCTTGAAGGAGGAAGAAGAAGGAGAATGGCTAAACTTGACTCATGAGAGAATAATAAAACTAATCAAGAGAGAGAGGGGGGGTTATCTCATCCCTAACCATGGTTACAAAATATCTAGATATTTTGAGACTTGAGTTTAAGCAAAACCATGGGCTACAAAAACCATGGGCAATGAAACCATGGTTTTGACTTTAGTCAACACAAGAGAAGAGTGTAGAAAAATCAACCATGATTTTATTCCCATTTTGCTTTTCTCAATAATCAAAATATATAAATATGTTACCATGTGAGTCTTGCATTTCCATCACCAATGTATCATCAACCATGACACATGTATGCTTGCATGTGTGCATCCATATCAACATATACATACACTCATGCATGCGTCATAAAGAAATAGGTTTTAATAAATGAACTAATGGACTTAATATTAAATCAACACTTGATTTAATAATCCAGTCATATCACATACGACCCGTCCAATAGTAAACGCCCGATTAAAATACGGTATCAAATACACGCATTTAATCGAGTTCCCGCGCATATCCCATATGCACCCCACATCTTTTCACCTGAGCTAGAAAACCCCTTTGTGGGACTCTAAGACTCGTCAATACGCTAGCAGTAGGCAGTGATCATATCACACACCCACAAACCGTCAGTGGCACAAGCTGTATGTAACGGCTCCCAGGTATTGAGCGATCAGAAAAAACATAAGCGAACCTGTCAAAACTCCTGTCGAGACAACTGGCAACACTTACTGTACAGTCTCTTCGTCAAATATGTTGCATATCGAGTCTAGAGATAGTATCGTCGACCCCAATAACTCAATAAGTCATGCCGGTATATGGCTCATAACAGATCGAGAAACTACTGATAACACTTATCATTAAATCTCATCAGCCCTGGCCAGGGACTTCCTGTTATAGCCAATCGTGCATAGCGCAACATCAACCCCTAATACCGGGAGAGACGAAACCCCTCCTATCACTCATTGCCTCCATGTGCCTCGGGACTGTACCCAAAGTCCACCTGTTTGCACGACTCAGTAAAGTCGTGATAGGGTGGAGATCAAAGTACAGTGAGAGGACACACAAGACTCTATGACAATTTCGGGTCTACAGACTAACCTGTACCAGTGTCACCTGAGAACTGCTATCCAAAAATAGATATAATACCACATAGGAGTTCTCGGCGAGTCCGTTCAGTGTACCCAGTCTCCACTGAGCACCCGTATACAGTCTGTGGTGTCACCACACCAATGGATATGGGATCATCCATCGCCCATCATATAGGTCAAGTAATGTATACGCTAATCTACTCTGGAATATCGATGCCCCGTCTCAATACACTCATGACTAGGAACATTTCAAGGACATGCTTATAAACCACACATGTCCCACTAGTATGATCTGCATCATTATCCCAGTAGTCAAGCAAATATCCTAAGGGCTTTATCAACATGTACCAAATGAGTAATATGCATGAACAAGTGAACATGTTAAGATAAAGAACAACCAGATAGCATACTATCATGTCGAGCAAGAATGTCCTTTGAATACACACACACACACACACACACACATCGATACATCCACTATCATATAATGGCTTCTAGGGCATACATATATCCAACAATAGGAATTCGAGACGTTTTGCTCGTAGAAGGGTATTCGTTGGTTGAAAACGGTACCGGGGGCGCCGTAGCAGAATGGCATTGCTGAAAGGGTGAACAAGAAGATCCTAGAGCGAGTGCAATGCATGACCTTAGATGCGGATGTGCCAAAGTTCCTGTGGGCAGCAGCTGTCGATACTACTGGGTACTTGATCAACAGAAGCCCAGCAAGTGCGCTTGATGGAGGCATTCCAGAAGAAATTTGGTCAGGTAAACTGGTTAATTACGCGCACCTAAAAATATTTGGTTATATTGCATATTTTTTTGTCGATAAGGCAGAAAGGAGTAAGCTTGACTCCAAATCTAGGAAGTGTTCTTTCATCGGGTATGGTGGAGAAGAGTTTGGATATAGGTTGTAGGATTACATAAGCAAGAAAGTAATACGATACCGGAACGTTGTCTTTGATGAGCAGTACTTGTACAAAGAAGAGAAGCAAGCCAAAAATGGTGCGGTATTGGAGTTCGTCGAATTGGACGGAACTTAAGAGAGCATTCAGATACCTACAGGTGGATATTAAAACATAGAGGAAACTATAGTGCAGGATCAGGTTCAAGAACAGGATAGTGACCATGTTCATCAACCAGATGTACCTGACGAGATCTACGCGAGATGGGCGGCTACCTGAAAGACTTGTGGCCGACTTCGTTCTGTACACAGATTCGAGAGAGCCCAAATCCCTTGAACAAGCAACTAGGGATGGTGCTAGAAAGCAGTGGAAGTAAGCTATGGACGAGAAGATGGATTCTTTGAAGAAGAATCGTACGTGGGATCTAGTGAAGCTACCCAAGGGTCGGGAAGCACTGCTAAACAGGCGGGTGTATAGGATTAAAGATGAGGCTGATGGTGCGAAGCGGTGCAAGGCTCGCTTAGTAATCAAGGGCAACACGCAAAAGCAAGGTATTGATTATCAAGAAATACTTTCCCCAGTGGTGAAGATGACATTTATTCGGGTAATTCTTAGTACCGTGGCAATGGAGGATTTGCACTTAGAGTAGTTGAATATTAAGACCGCGTTCCTTCATGGAGATTTGGAGCAAAAGATCTATATGATGCAGCCACCGGGATACGAGGTGAAGGGGAAAGAGAATATGATATGTAAACTGCGAAAAAACTTGTATGTCCTCAAGCAAGCTCCAAGGCAATGATATCTCAAATTCGATCAGTTTATGTTGAAGACGGGATTTTGTGCGATATGAATCAGATCACTGCGTGTACGTTCAGACTTTAAAGGACGGAGACTACATTATTTTGTCGTTTTATATAGATGACATATTATTATTGGGTCCGAATTTCAAGAAAATTCAAAGTCTGAAGAAGATGATGGTTAAGAAATTCTTTATGAAGGATCTGGGAGCGACCAAACAAATCCTGGGCATGAAGACCGTGAAAGATAGGAAACAGCGGAAGCTGTAGTTATCGCAAATGGACTACATTGAGAAGATTTTGAAGTTGTTCAACATGGATAAGTCAAAGCCGGTAAGTGCGCCTTTAGGAGACACTTCAAACTCAATAAGGAGTTGTGCCTGACAACTCAAGAGCAGAAAGATAAGATGGCAAATATGCCTTACGCATCTGCGGTGGAGCGTTTGATGTATGCGATGGTGAGTATGAGACCAGATATTACACATGCAGTGGAAATTGTTAGCAGGTATATGCAAAACCTAGGGAAGGAGTATTGGAATGCGGTGAAGTGGATGTTGAGGTATCTAAAGGGTACATCAAGTCACTGCTTATGTTTTGGGATGACTCTTTAAAGGTGCAAGGTTACATTGATGCGGACCACTCGGGCGATCGAGATAAAAGGAAGAGCACAACGGGATACGTATTTACGGGTGGGGGAACATTGGTGAGTTGGGTCTCTTAATTGCAAAGGGCGATGGTATTGTCGACTACAGAGGCAGAATACGTGGCGATCACGGAATCTAACAAGGAGATAATATGATTGCAAGAGCTACTTAAAGAATTGGGAAAGAAGCAAGACTTCAATACCTTGTGGAGCGACAGCCAAAATGCGATGCATTTGGCGAAGAACACGGCTTATCACTTGAGGACGAAGCACATCAAGGTGCGGTATCATTTCATTCACATTGCGGTGGAAGAAGGCGGGTTGACATTGCAAAAGATCGTGGAGAAAATAATTCGGCGGATATGTTCACCAAAGTCATAGACAAAGACAAGTTGGTGCTCTGTTGCAATTTGGTGAACCTCTCCATGAAAATCAGATGAGCAGAGAGTAGAGCGAAGTCGTGTGAAGTCTACTAGCGTTGGGAATTAAGGTTGAAGTATCTCTAAGTGGGAGATTGTTGAAATTATGAAGAAAAACTTTAGGACATATGTCAAATGAAAGGAATGGCAGACGTCTGGATGTGCACAGAATAGCATGTCAGAAAACCAGAGTAACTGCAGACGTCTGAAGTCCAGCGAGACAGACGTCTATAGAAGCTGTGAAGCCTAATCCAGAGCGCAGGCAGACATCTGCCCAAGTGTGGATTAGACATCTGGCCAAGGCGCTGAAGAGATACAGAATAGGGGCAGACGTCTGCCTAAGTATGCGTCAGACGTCTATAGTCTGTGAATCTGCTGCGAATCAAATATTTCCATATTGTGATTTTTCTCTATTTATTATAGGATTTAAGTTTGCCTATATAATGGGACCTCTCATATGTATTCTTTACAGCCAAATTTAATAGAGATAAAGATCGTTGTATTGAGAGGGTGACGGCTAGGGTTTGTGTGATCTAGAGAGATTTGTGAGAAATCTTCTAAGATTGCTCGATATACTTGATTCAACAATTATAGTAGACATTGCAGATTCCGCTCTGCCGTGGACTAGCCATACGGTGGGTGAAGCTCGTTAACAAATCTCTCGTCTCTTTAATTCTTATTTATTTATTCTCACGTCGTTATTAATTTGTCTTTTTGTTTTTAATTGCGTGATTGGTTGTTGATTACATGATTTGGTTAGTCGTGAGCATTGTTCCCTAGAATAACTTCATCCCAACACCAATGCACTCCCCCGACTCCTCCAACGCCTCCCCGCTCTACTTCTTTTCTTTTTTCGATGTGGGCCCCACCACGCATGACCTATAAAACCCTAACCCTAGCCCAGCGACAATCCCCCGGCGCCGCTGCCGACATCTCCGCCACCGCAGAGACAGTCGCCTTCGCCGTCCCTGCCGTCGCGTCCCTGACTGCCCCGGCTACATCGTCCTCTCCGAATGGGCCCCACCATCCCCGCATTCCCCGCCGCTGCCACGGCAATCCTAATCAGGTCCTTCTCCGCCTTCCTCTGCGACCTTGCGCACATCGCAATCCGTAATCAAAGTACAGTGGGAACACACTCGAGACGAAGTAGCAGTATCAAGTCAACAGACTATGATGTACTCATGTCACTTGGGAACTGCTACCCGACGATACGTATAATACCTACCAGCAGTTCCCGACGAGTCCTGTCCAGTGTACTCATAACCTAATAAGCACCTGCATACTATCTCCTTTACGACGTACTAATGGCTGTGGGACAGACCATCTCCCTGCTGGGATGAGAAGTGTATACACTGGTCTACTCTGGAATATCGATGCCCCGTCTCGATAATCCTACGACTAGGGACATGTATAAGGATATGCTTATAGACTACTCAGCCCCCACTAGTGTGACTGTCATCACAACGCTGGTAATCAAGCAAAGATCCTAAAGGCTTTACCAATATGTATAAGCGATATGCAAAAATAAACATATGCACATATTGAGGTAGAAACAAACCAGGTAGCATACTACCATTTTGAGCAAGACTATTACATTCTGGGAAATCATTTTAGGTATGGTTCTGTTTGAAACAAGAACTCATATTCTATTTTTCATGCTAAGTCTTCACTAGCTTTTCATGCTAAGTCTTCACTAGATTTTCCTCAAACCATCTTCTTCTTCCTCAAACCCTAAATCTCTCATGTGTTGAGAAACCTAGGGCAAAAAGAGACATTCTAATCCATCTATAGACTCTACATCATCTAGGTCGTCTAGTGTAGCGAACTAGGTGCCCTAGTTATTTCGGATTTGAAGTAGGAGCTCGATCTACAGACTCTCCTCATCGCCTCGTTGTGCCGCTGTGTGCATCGCCGAGACGCGATCCTTGAAGTCGGCGATCACGGAGCGGATCAAGCCGTACACGTCGATGAGGCGGAAGTCCTCGAGGAGGCGGTCGATCTGCGCCGACCGGCGATAGTGCGGGTCCTATGCCTATGGGTGCTGGAGGAGGTCGTCGACGGCGGCATGGAGGCGGTCGAGCTTCGATAAGCCATCGACGATCCATGATCAGAATCATGGTTGGGGATGGGAGTGCCACATCAGCAGGTCGCGGATCTGATCGTAGAGGTTGGAGACGAAGGGACTGGAGCGGAAGGGGAGCGTAGTGGTGCATCGGCCTTTGATCTTTGGGGCCGAGGTCAAGGCGGTTAGGATCAGGAACGAGAGAGATCAACTGAAACTCTTTCGTATCATTTTGCGTTTCGGGTTGGTATCGGGTTGGGGGAGGAATGAATGGGGGAAATGAGGTGAAGCTTTATAAAAGGGGGAGGGTGCACGTGTGAGGCATGGGAAAGGGAAATGTGCGAAATTAAGAATGGAGGACAACATGCAAGTATATTCCTTTGTCTTTGAAAATGTTAAAGAAATTATTCGATGTGTCGGATGCAATACATCCGGACGGGGGGTGACAGAGGATAGGAGTTTTGGGCATCTTAGTGCAGTGTATGGGGCCGATACTTCTATATCTTCTCTCTCTTATTCGGATATATACGGCCGGCATATGGAATAATTCTTCAAGTGTGAGGTTATGCCTGATGGTTAGGAGCTATGGAAAATGGATTTTGGAAAGGAAGTAATTAAGAGGATGGAGGAAAATTTTAGAAAATAATCATGATTGTGGAAAAGTAAGGTTGTCATTGGCTTTTACTTTTTGGGAAAGGCTTTCATGGGGCATTAATTTGGTGAGTGGTGGTCTTAGAGAAATGTTTATTTTCTTATTCCTTTTTACAGAACAGTCAAGTTTGCGACCCTTTTTTTTAAAAGGTGTTGGTTCTAAATCATTTGAAAATTAGATACCTAGAATTTGATAGAATTTGGAAAAATAAAAGTATTAGCTTTAAGTCATTTGTAGCTAGTATTTCAGAATAGAGTGCAGGTAATAGTGTCTAATTGAAATGCTAGAATTAGATTTTTAAACTTCTCAAGCAAAATTATAAAAGAAACATGACTAAAATTTTGAATTTCAAATTAGCTCATATATTTTTAAATCTAAACTGCCTTAACACCAATCATGATCACTGCCATCAATTGCCAATGACATACGGGCTACACCCGTAACTGTCTCCTTCGGCAATTGACAATAGTCCTTCGACAATCGTCGTCGTACACCGACCGCCGTCATCGTCTCCGGCAACTGCTCGTTGATAATCGTAGCTGACGACTGTTCACCGATGACCGACGACCGCCCACTGTCCACCGACCGATGACCATCCTCCGATGACCACTGCAGTCCGCATCGATTACTATCGCCCTCCGTCGACAACCGATCATCGCAGTCCGCTGACAGACAAGAATCGTTGTAGTCCGTGACTGTCGCAGTGTACGGACTGCCAGCAACAACCAAAAACCATCCGTCAACGACCGTTGACTGTCAGCAATTGCTCTCTTGTGATCGTCGTCATAACCGCTCCTCGATTGTCGATTGACGACCGTTGGTTGATGAACTCCGCAGTCCGGCGCCGCCGACCACCAACGGCCGCCGCCGACCATATGACGTCTTCTTTTGACTGCTGCCGCCGTCCGCCGACCCTCGATTACTATCAGCAATTGTCTGTTGATAACGACGTCGGTCAGGAATGTAGCCGGCAACAGCTGGTCGATGATGACCACATGTTGATGGCGATTGTCGTCAACTGGAAACCGCCAGTCGCTGACTACCATCATCGCCTTCGTCCGCATACGTCTGCCCACATATGATCATATGCCGATGACCGCCGTCGGTCAAGGATGGAACCGTCCACCAATGGCCGTCACCACGGAATTGCCAGAGTGAGTCGCCGCTGACAACCACCATCAAAAGTCGTCGCCATTCGAACGATGGGGAAATTGTTCGCCAACGATTGATGCGTCAGCTGTTAGCCGAATGAGGTCACCAGTGTCCTTCGGCCATTGGTTATATCCATATCATCATCCAAGCCTAGATTAACAATATTATTTACTAAAGATGTATATGGATTTCAAAATCAAATTATTGACATTTTGAAATGAAGAGGAATTATGTCAAAATGTTCATCATTTTTTATTTTGAAATTCAAGTTTTTTAGATTACTTGGGCTTAACACACCCTTAGGATTTAGTTTCCCTGGGAATAATATCCCCTGCAGATTAGTATCTATCTAAATTTTCTAATGAAATATTTTAGTTTATCACAACTTATGACTGCTGCCCACTGCCAGGGACTACCATCGGTCGCAGTCACCACCCACCATGGTTGACGTCTCGTGCTATCGGTTGTCATCGTTAGCTCACTACCTGCTGTCGGACACCGCCGGCTCGATCGAGTGTGCGTCATTTCTTCCCTCTCATCACTGCCCCTTATTGTCAGCCTTCTTTAGCCACCATCGCCGCTCCCATTAGTGTCGCCCTTACTACCACCCCATTCCAGGAGTCGACCAGCATTACTTTCCCCACTACCGTCATGGCCACCATCTCTCGTCTCCACCATAACCTACGTTGTCCGCCGCTGTTGTGCATATATACTGTCGGTTTAAATTATACCAAACAAAATAGTGCAGCATTTCCTGTAATCAGAAGCTAGCCCAGTAAACCAAAGGACGACATCAACTGTCAATGGGTGGTCGATACTGTCCAACGGCTATATGTATAATAAAGTTGGAAACCAAAATGATCACAACGGACGAACGTCGACAAATAAATACATGGATCCTTATATATGAACGATTTATGCCATGTGGCTGCGATTAATGTAGAATGTGGAGAGCTATCACATAAATCAAGAACGTAACAGCTATTCATGGAAGCATAAAAATAGCTGAGAGAGGTCCAAGAGCTTAATACGATTCTCTCATCATTCAAATTTATATCGATATGGAATAACATTGAAAGCTGTGTTGTCGGAATCTCTGTCGGAGTAGAGTGTGAATCCTGCCTCGCCAGGTAATTCTTGACATCATGAAAACTTCGGTTGCCCTTGGTATATGGAATAGAAAATTACTGGACATGTCACAGAGCTACGTGGTGTTTAGCAAATTTCCATTAAAAATTCCAGGTGCATATATCAAAATTTAATTAAATTGAAAATATGTAACAAAATTTTAAATTTGGTTTAATAATAAAATAAAATATTATCGCGGCAACATTTTTGAAGGACTTTATATTCTAAACTATAGCATACAAATCACGTTTTTGGAGAAACCGGAATAGACTAATTTTACTACAAATTTAGTGTGTATGCATCAAACGTGTGTTCATTCAGAGTTTTGTGTTTGAAGAATTTGCAAAATGCAAATTAATATTAGAGAAATAGAATAACAATATTGTTGATGTGAAAGGCATCAAGTTATTAAAACATTGATATTTTTTCTTGGAAAAAGAGAAGAAAACATGTAAAATTATTTGATTTTGTTATAATAATGATGATAATCTATAAAATAAGATTTTATTTAAAATATTCTATTTTCTTCTCTCATGAGACCTAACTTTTTTATTCACATAAAAAGTGATAGTATTGATGAATGCTCAAGAAAAAATAAATCATGTACATGGTGGGAATTGAGCCCATGACCTCTTATATCTCAAGAATATCACACACAACCACTTGGGCATCAATAACATAATGTTTCCTTCATGAACACAATGTATGTATTAGACTCTCATACATAAATTATTGATTTAATACATTGAAATATGGGTTTCTTTTTCTGCAAAATTTCTACATGGGTGGGTCCGGCTCTTGGTTTGGGGTTTGAATCCCGCTTGCATCAAATTAAAGTTCATTGTTTGGATTACGGAAAAAGAAAAAACAACTAAACCAAATTGCAAATATAGCTTGATCTCTATTTTACCATCAGACCTGTTAACAATTTATTTGTGAACAGAAGCAGTATGAAGTTACAAGATCTGCATTAGGCAATGCTAGCTCCAGGTGATTAGAAAATCATCACCACATGCAAAGATCCCACCAAATCATCTCTAACCCAGAGATTCAATGGCCAGTTTGAGCGATTTCTGCTGCTTCATGATCCTTCAAAGCATCCACCTCGTAAAGCATCAAGATCAATTAATTAATCGATTATAAAGTCTCATATGATGCATAGATTAGTAGTATAATAGAGATAATTAATACTAATGATTCAGGTGTATGTGTATAATCCCGCCCACGTGCGTATCCCACCAGCTCGTCTCGAGAACAACTAGACAATGCAATTTCATCGTCGACAACATTATACCTCCACGCAACTAATTAAACCCTTTCAAATTCCCGAGATGGCACGCATAAAGTTTATAATGAGCGTCGGCCCGTGTGGTTTCCATCTTATAAATCCTCTATGATTCCACATTCAGATGTCTGAATCGAGTGATTAACAATGAGTATATTACCAAGGCTCCAAATGCGAACATCATATCTTGAGGATTCTGAAACAGAAATAAGAAAACTGGGACTCGGCGCTAGAAGGGTTTACGATTAGGCTATAGTGGTATTTACAAGATAAAGAGTTAATTAATTATGCATACCACATACATCTCTGCTGAAACCTATCGCGCGCCCTCTCACTGCATATCACATTCTGAGGTCATGACATGACTGAGAAATAAATTTGATCGAACCATCGACCAACTCAGGGTGTCATGTGCTAATAATAAATGGATTGTTACGACCTGATATATCTACAAGATAAAGATGAAGGGTGTTACTTGCAATAAGTCAACCATCAAAAGGTATTCTGGTGGACCTCTAATCTGATGCACCCATTCGGTCCTAATGGCACATTCGAAAACTAGAGACGGAAAGATCGTAGCTGATTATTGCAAGTTGCTTCAGTCGATATATCTTTTTTCAACAAGAAAGAAGAGTATTTTTTATTTAACATAATAAGATACACACATGATCATGAAGGTTTTTGATAATTAAGCATTTTATTTATGGTCTTCGTTTCAAAGATTGGTAGCATTACTATAACCACAACTAAAAGAAATTACTCGAAGAAGCCTGGTTAGCAACCAAAATGAACATCGGACAAATGAGCAATAGCGCAGTTAGTATGGCACTTCTTCTCATGGATTGCATTCAGGTAAGTAAAGAAATCTAAGCATGAATTCCTTATCGAGCATGCCTCGATTACAGTATTTCAATATATCGTGTGGCCTCAAGTTTCAAACAGTTTAAACACGCGAATCAGATATCAGATGCAAGCCCACATGAAGCACAAGTAAATTGGAATGAATATCTGACTGTAAACATATGGAAGCAAGATGCAATTATGTTGATTTTACTGATCATTCATCCATTAATTAACACCAAATTTCATGAGCAAAGTTCCGCCATTTTCTTGATATTACTTTGCCGACGTTTATGTTGTTTTTTATATTATTTTTTATCAAATAATTTGATATCGGCCATCAATTAAGAGGGACAAAGAAAATATAATCTCAAAAATATGAGAATACTGTCAAAAATTCCAATATAGCTGAAATAAATATATATTAGTTGAATGTAATGCACCTCATGTTCATGTCGATGCCCATGTCCACGACCATATGAATGGTCTTCATGTTCCTCCCAAGGATTCCCCCAACCCTATAAGCATGTATTAGAAAACCCAAAACTGCATCAAAATAGTTGTGCCTCATAATATATATTACTAAATTACGTTCCTAAAATAGACGTTGCTCTGCCTCCAGGAATGTCGTATCATTGGAAATTTCATCTGCTATTATTGTTTAATATGCATTTATCATAAACATATGATTCTAACGCTCCCATTACATAAATTCCACATTTTTTGTTCATAATTCAATGGATCCTGTGGTTCCTGACATTCGGATTATGCGAACGCATTAGGTTGTTCCTTCGCCCATCATGATCCATGACAATCTCTGGATATATTCATGATTTCTTTGGTTCATCCTAGATATATGGTAGCCATTACGTACCAACCTAAGATTAAATTTCTGTATCGAAGAATCTTGCTGCATTAGGCATATACCATTGCTTTACTTGACAGTTCCTTTTTCCAAATCCTAGCTTCATATACAAGGACCTTAACCGAGGAAACGAATAACCTTACCCAAGAAATTAAGGAATAATGTAATGTCCACAATTAGAGATACTTTGCTTGTCCAACGATAAAAGATATTCTAAGCAAGGAAGATTTTTGTGTAAAAAGGCTTATTAGTTATGTCTATAAATGAGACTTAGGGGTATATTTCTTGCCTCATATACAATTTAGTTTTCCATCTCGTATAAGTTTAGTTTTCTTTTAACTAATCTTCGATGATTTGTAAGCCTTGTTAAACAAGGGCAGATCCAAGCTTGACATAAGCGTCAGGCGATCATACACAGATGGCATCTGCATCGAGGTTCATCTTCCCCCACTTTTCATTTTACTTACAGTTAAGGTTAAAAAAACCTTGCAAGTAAAATGCGTAGATAAAAAAAAAATGTTGCATTTTTACTTATAGTTTACTTACATTTAGAATTTTACATTCGGAATAGTGAAATACATGGCAGTCATGTGGTTGATATTACTTCCATTTGGAATTTTGCATATATGTGTAACTGTTAAGTTGAATTTTCACCCAAGTTGATGTTCATTTTGTCAAGTAATTGAACAAGAGTTTGTTTTTCTGTGTCATACTGAACTCTGATATAACATTCTATTCTCATATTGATTTTATGCAAGTCAAATTTAATTAAGAAACAAAATTTTAAGACGTTATGCAAACTATTTATAGTCAATTTACTATATACATAATGAATCTTGAGTGATACGTCGTACGTGACGTTAGGTCTGTACCTCTCATTGTCATATAGGTTGATAGGATCCCTAATGGTTTGATACCGCCGTACGATGGTTTTCCGTACGTGATGAGTTTTATGATGATTGATCCATACCCTTGACTAGAGAATGCCGTACGATAGATTTTACCGTACATGATGTTGTGAGGCTGAATGCCGATTTATAGATTCACCGACTCGGTCATGTTAGATACGTATACCTGTTAGTATTCGCATACGATTTACTTTATGCTACGCTTATGTCACTCTCATTACATTATATATACATGTGCTAGTACACTTGCACCATTATCGATTATGTGTATGTTACACGTACACAGATTGGCCGGTTCACACATTTCATCATCGATAATTGCCATGCCACTACACAGTAGGATTGCTGCATCATGATATAACTCTTTGCATAATTTACTTGCTATAGTTGCAAATGCACTTTTATACGATATTGCATTGGACTTTGGAGAATCTGGGAACCGCGGGATATATTTTAAAACTGGATTCATTTAAATGAGCGGTTTTCCCTTGATATGTGCATATTACTGTTCCATGTGGCATGATATATGGATATGCTTACATTTCTGTTATATATCGCATACATCATGCTTTACGATTATACGCATTGAGATATGCTGTTTTCATGAGATTTCTGAATTTGAGAACCGTGGTTATTTCAAAAGAAAGTATGTACTGTTTTAAAAACCTGGTTTCTCTTGATATGATATTTCAGTGTGTCCACCATGCGTTTTCTCGGTTCTGAGACATGTGACAGTGATACCCGATTCAAAGAGCTGGATGAGGCCGATTGCGGGTACATGGTGGACCCGGTATGGTACCCGGGGCAAGAAAGAGATGTCGCGTAGTAGACGATGAGCCTGGCAGGGGAGTACTACCTACCGGTAATAGTATTTGGGCTCGGCGGATATCCGGAGTATACCGACCGGAGTCGAGAGATGATATGGGTCGATCCAGACTGACGGAGCCCGAGGGCTGATCCGGACTGACGGAGTCCGAGATATGAGGATTTACGTGTCGATGCTGGACACGGGTTTCATGATATTTAGAGTGTTGATGCTGGGCACTCAGGTTCCATGATTTTGATGTGTCGTGAGGGGCACACGTTGATTTATAGCTTCATACTTTCATGCATATGCTTTCATGATATTTACATGTATGATGTTGTTGTGTTATTAGTGGACAGGATCCACATGCATACATACATTGATGATATGGTTGGATGAGATCCACGCGCATACATACATTGATTATTTTGTTGGATGATATCCACATGCTGATAGGCATTTATTTGTAGTGTTGGCACATATACAGACCCGGTCACCCTAGATATTATAGTATTACCTTTATGATATAGTTGACCTAGGAGTCGTTATTTATTCGATTTCTACCTGTTGATATTTTTTTCTACTCACGAGTTGGCAACTCGTCCCCGTTGTGCCACAGTTTTTGCAGGTTGACCGTATGGATCAGTAGCGGCATCGCTGGCACATAACTTCATTTGAGTGTTTTGCATTGGTAGGTGGGGCATTTGTATCATACACATTCTTGTATTTACTATTCATATTGTATCTAGTCAACTCCATCAATCAAACTAGTATTTGTATAAATAATGAGAGTTGGTGAGACTTGTGGTTGCGAGATTTAGAGCGAGGGGTTTTCCGCTACTTGTGGTTTTGATGTCTTGCTTATTTCTTTATCTTTTGTGGTGAATTTCGCCGTTGGGCGTCGTATACTTATATTTATGCTTTGCGTAGTTATGGATCAGCCGATTGGCGAAGAGCTAGCTCCCGCTTGGGAATGGTTTTATATTATCGTGTATTGTGGTTTTGGATCAATAAATATAAAGGAGGTACTGCCCAAATTTTTAAAAGACGAAAAATATTTTTCAACTAATAAATTCCACTTGAATTTTTTGTGTTCTTTTACTTAAGCATTTAGAAAACATTGATTTCACCCTACCTTTATTTTAAAACTTCATCTCTTTTATTTTCTTAAAAAGGTTTAGATTTCTGGGTTTCGGCTTACTTGAATTACATTACGCCTTTAAATGTTGCATGATTCGAGTGCCGGTCACGAGCTAAATTTCGGGTCGTGACATATTCAAAACAAACAATTATAAGAATTGAAATCACCACAAACAAGTAAAATTGAAAAAAGAAATTTTGGTTAAATATGGATTTATTAAAGAGGGTGTTTACCGAAAAACACCATGTGGTTTGACCGTTTTACCAGAAACCATCATGTGATTTTTACTTTAACGAAAAACCACCATAAAATATGTTCCATTAGCGAAAAACTATCATGCAAAGCGGTTTCTAGCTAAAACTATTAAACTATAAGGTGGTTTTTCACTAAAACTATCAAAGGTTGTTTTTGGTGAAAGTCGCAATTTGGCGTAGTCAAAAAATAAAGAGTAAAAATATCATTTTATTATATACTTAATGACATGATGGTTTTGCGCTAATTGTGCATATTTCAGGATGGCTTTTTGTTTAAGAAAAAACAACATCGTGGTTTCTCGTGAAAGAGTAAACCACAATATGGTTTTTGGTAAATACCTCTTTATTAAAAGCCTAACTCAACCCGCTTGAAAATATAAACCTGCCTGATTTGAAAGAATCTATGTGGTTTATGCAGCCACATAATCCTTTCCTTGTACCCGCTCTAATTTTTTAACACGTTGAAAAAACCGGTGAAGCTCCGGATTCGCATATGCGCCTGCATAATTCAACTTTGTCAACTATGCTTAGATGAAAATGAAATAATTATATATTTCTTGTATGCAATACAAGGTTGAGTGATTAATCCTTGCTTAAATAATTTCGACTAGAAATCGGTTCGAATAGTATTACAAGATCAAATCATCATATAATTATTTATATGTGGACCCAAAGGTTAGTAATAGGCACATATACAATGTGCATATCCATAGCACGATGCACAAACTCAATATCCACCTCATAATCACCTAGTTTTGTCCTTCTCCCCATCATCATATTTTTCTTCTCCAATCTCATTTTCAAGGTTTTTTTTTCCTACCCAAACACATACAATTAAAGTATATTGTCTAGCCAAAGGAATGTTGTATGAATACATGGTTTACAACATAGCTTATATGGAAATCGAATACAGGTTTCATCACTAAACAAAACCTACAATCACCAAAGAACACAAGCACAAGAGGAAGCAACCACAACTAGGAATGGCAATCCCTTACCAAGGGTCCAAACCGCAACACAGAAATTAAAGAAACAAATTATCAATAGTCCAGAAAATAAATTTATAAAAAAATATTATCATCAATAAATAATAAGGGACGTCTAGCTCTCTAGACCCAAAAGACAATAAAAAAAAACTCCCTAGGCCCAAAATTCTTGTGAAAAACTCCCAATCTCCAAAAGCGACTGATGGAGCTCTGGATCTCCTTCAGATGTTGTCTTCCGTTGATCCGCGGCGAGTGGTGATGAGTGGCTGAGATTGGATCTGAGGGTTTCCCCTTGTTGCGTGTGGATCTCAATGGGCTTGTTTTGAGGATGAAGCCGAGCTACCTGCAAGGAAGTCCCGGGGTGGTTGTACCACCGAGGACTCTCCGACGATCAAGTTAGTCGAAATATTTGGGCAAAATAACTGCTTATTGGGGTAAAATTGCCTTCTCTGAGTCGTCTGAGAGAAGGGTTTATATAGGGGTCGCGTGGAGCGAGCCGGTGCGAGATCTCCGCCGTCAGTTACGCCCGTACGTTACGCTCGCGTTAATGGCGGGATCCGCTCATTAATGGGGGAACGAGCCTGTGTGGGACGCGGGACGTGGGGTTGCGGATATCTCGCTTTGGCGAGATACACGGAGCCGTTACGGAAGCGCTAAGGCCTCGCGTTCTCGTTTGTCCGGGAGAGCTGAGGAGGCTTAGCTCGGCGTGAGGCTCGGAGACGAGCCGGAAGGCTGAGGAAGTTCAGCTCTGCAATAGCTCGGAGACGAGCGAAGGAGAATGGGCGCCAGTTCGGCGGTTAGATCGCTCTTGGATAAGAGGCGGAGTGCAAGCTCAGGGATAAGCTGAGCAAGGTCATCAATGCTGCACACTGATTTTACTTTGGTATCCCTCCAGGAGTCTAGTGAGCTGTCGTGGATGACACGTCATTCGCCACGTGTCTTGATATGAGGAAATACCACTTCTGAGCATCATCATTAGCCTCCCACTCTCGTTCCGACCTATTTATAGGTCGGATCGAGAGTGGACCATACGGAGAATCTTCTGCTTGGTTTGGCACCGAGAATCATGATGTCGATTGCCCAGGAACGAATGGAGGCGTCGTTTCGTCTGTTAGGGCTGGCTATCGACCGAACTCGAGCTCTCCTATTTTTGTTTACTTGAGCTATATTACGAGCTTGCCTTCTTCGGGTGCATGCGCCAGGCCGAGGCTTGCTAGCTGGTTCAATGTGAGGCTCAGGGATCCACCATTAAGACCGAGCATGAAGATGTCTGGCGACTTCGTGACGAGGGCCTTAATCCATCTCTTTATAGGGCATGAAGCTGGCTGGAGTGGACGGACCGAGCAGGAGAATGCCCGGTCGCCACTTGAGGAAGGCTTTCGATCCTTGGCGTCGAGGGGCAGGTAGCTGCCCGCCAGGATGAACCGAGCATGAGGATGCCCGGTCTCCTCATGATGAGGGCTTCGATCCTTGGCGTCGTGGGGCAGGAAGCTACCCGCCAGGATGAACCGAGCATGAGAATGCCCGGTCGCCTCGTGATGAGGGCTTCAATCCTTGGCGTCTGGGGCAAAAAGCTGCCTATCACGTCCCGCTTCCCAAAATACGGAATACGAGGGGTTGACAAGGCCAACCATACTCCTACGGTCGAGGTAATATCTCTCCGTAGTCACACTTCGGCTTCTAGCTTTAAGTGGTAATCAATAACAATACACAGGTAATGAGAAATGCAGTAACTGAAACAAAACAAATACAAAGAACTAACCTGATGGAGATCAAAAGAGTATAGCTCTGGATAGCTGATCAAGATGTCCGCGATGTACGTCTGGTCCTGGTCCAAGCTAGATCCACTTCTCACTCTGAGCATGCATACTCAGGTCGTCAGAGCGACACGATAGCAATATATATATATATATATATATATATATATATATATATAGGTACAAATAGTAACTCGTGTAATAATAATGAAATGTAACAGTAAATCAAGAGGGTAAAGATGTGAATATGAAGTAGCCAATGTGGGTGTCTAATAGAGCAGGTGAACAGTAAAGCAGTAAAATAATATGCCATGTGTATTGATTCAGTAAGCAATGCATGTCAATGACACTAACCATATCAGTCTCTAAGTCTCACTGTACAGGTCGCTAAGCCTATCGTCAGTCCAAGTGTGAGAGTCAACCACGCAGGAGTATCCCCCACCCAAAGGTAGGACCTAAGGGCAGGGGACCACGGGCCCGAAACACGCACGGTAATAATCAGTAATATCCCTATATATCTCCATATATCTCCATATATGCCGGCATGGGACTCCCGAGATTCTGTTGAACTCACACTCAAACTACCACACACCCTGTAGTCTACATCAAACACCAACCATAATCTCAAATACCGGTCGGTCTATGACAAGTCTGCGCAAGAACTGGAGACAAGATCTCCATCAAGCATGTCTCGACTGATGCCCAAGATAAATGGACAGTGTTTGGTGCCTTACCTGTGACACCCATACAAGTGCTTCCATAATTATCCCATACCAATTATAGTCACACTTATACACGTCCCACAGACGTCGACAATGCAATAAATCAATAAGGTTCACTGATTGTGTACAAATACGTGTCACTTTCACTTGTCCATTCATGCTCAAACACTAACGTACTTGCTACAATCACCACTAATACCTAACACTGGGTAATGCACATGATCACTAGGTTACCAATGCAATGACATATATATATAATGTGATGAGAAAACAGTATTTGAGGCATGTTTAAGATGTCACCAAACGATGTCCTACCACTTGCATAAATCTTCATAAATCACACATGCAAATTTTAGCGAAACAATGAACAGAGGATAAGTAGTACGTTTGATTATCTAACCAGAAAATTTGGTTTCACGTCAATCGGGTTTCGGGATCACTAGATATGGCCATTTTATCTTTAGCGTTCACTGCTGGAAATCCGGTTTCAGAATCGGAAGTCCGTTTCGTAACGCATTTTAATCCCAGTTGGGATCAGAATTTAGCGACGCTACAGTTTAATGGAATTTAGGGTTTTCAATAAGGTTTCCAACGCAATTGGCGGATCAGTATTATTTTACGGCAATAGAGATTTATGGCCAGATTAAGTTGGGATGTAAAATCTGCTTCTGCAGAATTCAGCAAGACATGTCGACAAGGTAAAATGAATTAAAAATATCAAACGTTTGAGGAAACCAATGAGGCCAGTCGATTAAGAAAGCTAATCAAATTTCCTACGTAACGGTATAGGGTTCCGCACATTCTCTTACATGAGCAGTGATAAACAGGGGTTTAACAACAGGGGTTAACCTGGATTTCCATTCTGGACTGCAGTCCAGAATCATAATCCACCGCAGTTATCTTTATCATAATGTACTATAATTCAGTGGTCAACAATATTTTACAGTAGGTATTAGATTCGTTGCGAGCTGTCAAACGCTAAAATCCGGTTTATACACAATTTAATATAAATTTTATAGTTTGGGGTGTCCGAAGGTTTTCAGGTTTTACAACAGAAACCGAGACCACATTTTATGTGAGTAAACGACATAGTTTTGGAGCCAAAGTCTCAAAGAACATTTCTAACTACTCGGGTCATCGCATTTCATATTTTGCCGTCAATTTAACATGAGTTTCCTATTCGGCCGTGCATCGATTACTTGAATTATACGGTTCACGTAAAAGAGTATGCGACAATTATAGTAATTAGAATTGTAACATATACAAGTAGCATAAAGCAGGTATTAAACTTGCCTGAAAACGTGTCAACGATGGTCCGGCAGCGACAACAGCACGACCACGTCACGGGCGCAGCACAGGTTCGGCCTTTAGAATCAGATAGTTGTACTCAATCCAGTTAATCTCCGTGCACTCATTTACATCACTGCCCCAAGTTGTTTCTGGTTTTGACGTGATGGAGGTAGAGATGCCGATAAAGAGAGAGAAATTTAGAGAGATTTAGAGAGAGACAGAGAGAGAGAGAGTTAGAGAGAGACTTGGAGAGACAGAGAGAGAGGCTTAGAGAGAGACAGAGACAAAGAGAGAGAGAGAGGTTTAGAGAAACAGAGAGAGAGAGAGAGAAAGGGAGAAGCTGAAAGGGGGAGAGAGATTTAGAGAGAGGAGAGATGTAGAGAGAGGGAGAGGGAGAAAGGTGCTGTGATAAGGAGGGGGATTGGTGGTGACGAGGGACCCGTCGGCGGTAGGGTGGGTCGGCGACGGAGGTGGCCGGCACGGTGTTCGGGGTGAGTGTTGGAGCTCGGGGTGCGGCGATGGCGATGATAAGGCTTGGTTTTGGGGTGGCGAAGAATAGGAAGGTGATGGGGTCAGAGGCGACGGTGGGGCCGACGAGGTGGAGCTTCGGTCGCGGCGTGGGGCCGTGCAGGGGGACTCGGTGGCGAGGAGCGAGACGCGAGGGGGACGAGGCGATCGTAGTTGTCGTCGACGTCGTCGGCGTCGGCGGCGGTGGTGAGGGATGGAGTTAGGAGTGGGGTTCGACTGTCGATGGTGTGATGGAGGAGATCGGGGTCTGAGAGGGAGAACGAGAGTGAGGGGGAGGAGAGAGTGAGAAGGAGGAGAGACCATTGAGGGGGAGCGGGTCGTAGGGGAGCGCACGCATCGTGGGCGCGAGGAGTGGGGCGTTGGCGAGGCAGGCGGCGACGTAGGGAAAGCTCGGGTGCGAGACGTGGCGCAAACGGGAACAAGAAGCGGGAAAACTGAATGGGGAAGAAGAAAGAGGACAGGTCGGGTGAGGAAGTTTTGGGCCGGGGCGGGCTTGGGCCGGCAAAATAAAAAAAACAATAAAAGAAATAGAGAAGGGGCCGGGCTGCTGGGCCGGGCCGGAAATAAATGTTTAATTTTATTAGCCTTTTAGTTAAATCTGTTGGGCTGGGTGAAAGCATGGGCTGGGGTTGGATTAAAAAGGGAAACGAGCTTAGAAAAATAGGAAATAAAAATAAGATGAAATAGGGTTTAAAGGAAATAAAATAAATCGAAAATAGATATGGGGAAGTGGCCTGGCTAATAAGAGGGAAGAAAATATGAAAGGGAAAAAGTAGAAGACGAATTTGAAGAATTGGGGACGGGGTAAATAGAGGAAAGGAGAATGAAAGAGAAGGGTTCAGGGTTTTTAAAATAATAAATGAATAATAATAATAATACATCAAGTAAATTTAAAGTAACAAAATACGAATGTTGATATACAAAAGGACTGGGTATTACACTGCCCGCCAGGATGAACCGAGCATGAGGATGCCCGGTCGCCTCGTTATGAGGGCTTCGATCCTTGGCGTCGTGGGGGCAGGAAGCTGCCCGCCAAGATGAACCGAGCATGAGGATGCCTGGTCGCCTCGTGATGAGGGCTTCGATCCTTGGCGTCGTAGGGCAGGAAGCTGCCCACCAGGATGAACCGAGCATGAGGGTGCCCGGTCGCCTCGTGATGAGGGCTTTTGATCCGCAGCGTTGTGGGGTAGGAAGTTACCAGCTGCGGATGGACCGGACAGAGCAGCTGCGCGGTGGCCTCGAGATGAGGGCGTCGATCCTTGGCGTCGGTGGGTAGTGAACTACCAGCCATAGATGGACCGAGAAGGGCAGCTGCTCGGTTGCCTCTTGGTGAGGGCTTTGATCCTTAGCGTCGGTAGATAGTGAACTACTAGCCATGGATGGACCGAGCAGGGTAGCTGCTCGGTTGCCTCTTGGTGAGGGCTTTGATCCTTGGTGTCGGTGGGTAGTGAACTACCTGTCATGGATGGACCGACAAGGGTTGCTGCTCGGTTGCCTCTTGGGAAGGGCTTCGATCCTTGGCTTCGGTGGGTAGTGAACTACCAGCCATGGATGGATCGAGCAGGGTAGCTACTCGATTGCCTCTTGGCGAGGGCTTTGATCCTTGGCGTCGGTGGATGGTGAACTACCAGCCATGGATGGACCGAGCAGGGCAACTGCTCAGTGGCCTCTTGGCGAGGGCTTTGATCCTTGGCATCGGTGGGTAGTGAACTACCAGCCATAGATGGACTAAGCAGGGTAGCTGCTCGGTGGCCTCTCGACGAGGGCTTTGATCCTTGGTGTCGGTGGGTAGTGAACTACCAGCCATGGATGGACCGAGCAGGGAATCTTCTCGGTTACCTCTTGGCGAGGGCTTTGATCCTTGGCGTCGGTGGGTAGTGAACTACCAGCCATGGATGGACCGAGCAGGGTAGCTGCTCGGTTGCCTCTTGGTGAGGGCTTTGATCCTTGGCGTCGGTGGGTTGTGAACTACCAACCATGGATGGACCGAGCAGGGTAGCTGCTCGGTCGCCTCTTGACGAGGGCTTTGATCCTTGGCGTCGGTGGGTAGTGAACTACCGGCCATGGACGGACCGAGAAGGGTAGCTGCTCGGTTGCCTCTTGGTGAGGGCTTTGATCCTTGGCGTCGGTGGGTAGTGAACTACAAGTCATGGATGGACCGAGCAGGGCAGTTTCTCAGTGGCCTATTGGCGAGGGCTTTGATCCTTGGCGTCGATGGGTAGTGAACTACCAACCATGGATGGACCGAGCAGGGCAGCTGCTCGGTGGCCTCTTGGTGAGGGCTTTGACCCTTGGCATCGGTGGGTAATGAACTACCAGCCATGGATGGACCAAGCAGGGTAGCTGCTCGGTGGCCTATTGGCGAAGGCTTTGATCCTTGGCGTCAATAGGTAGTGAACTACCAGCCATGGATGGACTGAGCAGGGCAGCTACTCGATGGCCTCTTAGCGAGGGCTTTGATCCTTGGCGTCGGTGGGTAGTGAACTACTAGCCATGGATGGACCAAGAAGGGCGGCTGCTCGGTGGCCTCTTGGCGAGGGCTTTGATCCTTGGCGTCGGTGGGTAGTGAACTACCAGCCATGGATGGACCGAGCAAGACAGCTGCTCGGTGGCCTCTTGGCGAGGGCTTTGATCCTTGGCGTCGGTGGGTAGTGAACTACCAGCCATGGATGGATCGAGCAGGGCAGCTGCTCGGTGGCCTCTTGGCGAGAGCTTTGATCCTTGGCGTCGGTAGGTAGTGAACTACCAGCCATGGATGGATCGAGCAGGGCAGCTGCTCGGTTGTTTCTTGGGGAGGGCTTTGATCCTTGGCGTTGGTGGGTAATGAACTACCAGCCATGGATGGATCGAGCAGGGCAGCTGTTCGGTGGCCACTTGACGAGGGCTTTGATCCTTGGCGTCGGTGGATAGTGAACTACCAGTCATGGATGGACCGAACAGGGCAACTGCTCGGTGGCCTCTTAGCGAGGGCTTTGATTCTTGGCGTTGATGGGTAGTGAACTACCAGCCATGGATGGACTGAGCAGGGCAGCTGCTCAGTGGCCTCTTGGCGAGGGCTTTGATCCTTGGCGTCGGTGGGTAGTGAACTACCAGCCATGGATGGACCGAGCAGGGCAGCTGCTCGGTGGCCTCTTGGCGAGGGCTTTGATCCTTGGCGTCGGTGGGTAGTGAACTACCAGCCATGGATGGACCGTGCAGGGCAGCTGCTCGGTGGCCTCTTGGCGAGGGCTTTGATCCTTAGCTTTAGCGGGTAGTGAACTACCAGCCATGGATGGACCGAGCAGGGCAACTGCTCGGTGGCCTCTTGACGAGAGCTTTGATCCTTGGCGTCGGTGGGTAGTGAACTACCAGCCATGGATGGACCGAGCAGGGCAGCTGCTCGGTTGCCTCTTGGTGAGGGCTTTGATCCTTGGCGTCGGTGGGTAGTGAACTACCAGTCATGGATGGACCGAGCAAGGTAACTGCTCGGTTGCCTTTTGGTGAGGGCTTGGATCCTTGGCGTCGGTGGGTAGTGAACTACCAGCCATGGATGGACCGAGCAGGGTAGCTGCTCGGTCGCCTCTTGGTGAAGGCTTTGATCCTTGGCGTTGGTGGGTAGTGAACTACCAGCCATGGATGGACCGAGCAGGGTAGTTTCTCGGCCGCTGCTCGGTCGCCTCTTGGTGAGGGCTTTGATCCTTGGCGTTGGTGGGTAGTGAACTACCATCCATGGATGGACCGAGCAGGGTAGCTGCTCGGTTGCCTCTTGGTGAGCGCTTTGATCCTTGGCGTCGGTGAGTAGTGAACTACCAGTCATGGATAGACCGAGCAGGATTGCTGCTCGGTGTTGCGAGGCTCTACCCGACCTTTCGAGATGTGTGAATATCGGGTAGAGTGACCGTCGTGGGCGGCACGTGGCAGGAACGCATAGGTGAGGTAGGGATATCTCGTGGAGGTCCTCATTGGTAAAGATGATGGGCTTAGCTGCTTTGACCCTCTTCCTGGGTTGGCTGCTAGTCCCCTCGATCGGCAAGAGGAGTCGTGTCTCGTCGGCCCTAGGCGCACCCTCCGCTGATACGACCGTGATTTGGCCGATCGTCAACTCGCCGGGAGGGGGGTGCTCTTGCTCTCGGTCGACTTGTCGCTTGTCCCGCAAGTATCCCGCCAGGTACCCCGAGCGGATTAACTCCTCGATGTAGTCTCGGAGTTGTTTGCAGTTCTCGGTGGGGTATCCCTGTGACCTGTGGAAAGCACAATAGGGGCATCGCATCTGTTTGGCTGCCCTATTGCTGACCGGGGGAGCTTGAAGAATCTCTCTCCCTTCGCCTCCTCCAGCAACTCTGTCTGGGAGACATTGAGCGGGGTATACTCCTGGAACTTTGGGGAGTACGGCTTTGGCCGTTCAATCTTCTTTTTCTCTTCTCTAGCTCTCTTCTTTTGATCGGCATGGTCGGTCCAGGGTTGGTTCGCATTTACTTCGGACTCGAACTCGATCTCTTATTCAGTCCAGGCTTTTACCTCAGCCATGGTCTTAGGTTGCGCCAATGCAAAGGAGCGGAGCCACTCCTTATGCCTAAGACCCGACCTAAGGGCCGTGATGACCGTCTCGTCCCGGTGCTCTGGGATCTCAAGGAGGGCGTTGTAGAAGCGGGTGACATATCCTTTGAAGGATCCTTGTCCCTGCTCTTTATAGTGAAGAGATGATCGACTATCTGCTTCTGCCGTTTGTTCCCGACGAAATGACCGAGGAACTGGGTGGCCAGCTCATCGAAGGTAAAGATGGAGCATGGTGTGAGTCCTCGGAACCAGTCTCGTCCAGAGCGGATAAGAGTGGCGGGGAACGCACGACATTATGCGGCATCGGAGTTGTCCTGGAAGGTCATCCCTGCTGTGAACGCGTCCAAGTGGTCTTTCGGATCGGACTTTCAGTCGAAGAGGGATACCTTCGGGGGCTTATTCCAGGAGGAGACATGGACAGTGAGCAGCTCTTCGGTGAAGGGCTTAGTAAGCGAGTCGGCGGCATATCTAGCTCCGTCGCTTGATGGGTGACTCTCCCGATGTATACCCTCTATCTTCTTTTCGAGGGCATCAAGTCGGTCATGGTCCCCTAAGGATTCGGCATATTCAGACTTATGGCCCCTACTGCTGGCGACCTGCGCCTGGCCGTGGTTCCGGTTCCGTTCTATGAGGTTCCTCAAGTCCCCTGGAGAAGTCGTCCTCGAGCTGCCGTGGCAAGTCCGTCCGCATGACCCCGTCGAATGAGAGGGCGTCGACCATGCCTGGGGGCAGGCGAGCTGACCGACACCTTCTCGGGAGGGACAGGAGTGTGATGGGGCTCAGGGCGGGGTGCTCTTTCATAAGACCTCGGCGTCGAGCTGTGAGGTGCTTGTCGGGTCATCGAATTGGTCGCCACAGGGGATCTGTGGCCGTCGGAGATAGCGTGGCGGTGATCCGATGCGCCGGCGCGGACAGTGTCTTCTCTCCCTATGTGTCGCTCCCGAGGTGGGGGAGCGGCGACTTGGGGAGCTTGTCCCGCCGTTTGGACACGGACAAGCGTATCCACGACGGACGCGGGCCGATATATTCGAGCAGACAGTGCGTGAATGGCGTTCGGGGGAGGAGGGGATCCATCCGCGCCTCCGTTGTGGGGAAGACGGCGGCTAGTGCTTGGATCGTCGCGATGATCACTTGCCATGAGTTCAAGATCAGAAGATCAACTTTCGTTGAGTGGAATTTTCATCGTTCCCACGGACGGCGCCCATTGATGGGGTTCCGGATCTCTTTCAGATGTTGTCTTCCGTTGATCCGTGGTGAGTGGTGATGAGTGGCTGAGATTGGATTTAAGGGTTTCCCCTTGGTGCATGTGGATCTCAATGGGCTTGTTTTGAGGATGAAGCCGAGCTATCTGCAAGGAAGTCCTAAGGTGGCTGTATCACCGAGGACCCTCCGACGATCAAGTTAGTCGAAGTATTTGGGCAGAGTAACGGCTTATTGGGGTAAAATTTCCTTCCCTGAGTCGTCTGAGAGAGGGGTTTATATAGGGGTCGCGTGGAGAGAACCGGTGCGAGATCTCCGTCGTCAGTTATGCCCGTACGTTACGCCAATGTTAATGGCGGGATCCGCTCATTAATGGGGGAACGAGCCTGTGTAGGACACGGGACGTGGGGCGGCGGATATCTCGCTTTGGTGAGATACACGAAGCCGCTGCGGAAGCGCTAAGGCCTCACGTTCTCGTTTGTCCGGGAGAGCTGGGGAAGCTTAACTTGGCGTGAGGCTCGGTGTCACGCTCCGCTTCCCAAAATACGGAAAACGAGGGATGACTAGGCCAGCCATACTCCTACGGTCAAGGAATAATTCCGCCGTAGTCACACTTCGGCTTCTAGCATTATATGGTAATCAGTAAGCAAAGCACAGCAGTAAAGGAATTACATCACTAAATTATTACATTAAAATCCATTGTTCACAATTTACAAATAAAAATGAAGAGTTACTAACCAAGTTCAATTACACGATCTCTTCTATGGAAAGCAGAAAGGAAAGAAAAGTACTCCAGACTAGATATCCATCAGCTCGAAAGGTAAATCCGTCTCCTGCGCTGGTTCTTCCACGAGATTTGAACATGCATACTCAAGTCGTCAGAGCGACACAATAGCAATTTATACAATAATGATATGAAACAGGTAATTACGGTGATAACAGTGAGAGTACAATGCGTGTAATCACTATGTCACTATATGATGCAAAGTATGATCTGTGTTCCTATCAGTCTCTAGGTCATGTTTGAAATCGTATAGTGGAAAGGAGGATCATGTTTAACAGGAGTCTCGTACATACCCGAGATAACGGCCCACATGCCCGGGACATAACCCTATCAGCCGGATCGCTAGATCCTACCTAATATATATATCACTGCTCGAATGATCATCCTCTAAAACACGGTCCCGCTAAATACGATTCTCTTTCCACTTCGATTTTCCCTTTTTCCCCAGGTTTACACTATTTATGATTTTGATTTAATCGTGTACAAGTATACCAATGACACGGTTTTATCACTGTTCACTGTATCAATCACTGTCACGAATCATTCACTTTCCATTGGTGTACTCGACACTCCTAAACCAATATCATTCACGCACGATAATGCAATGTCCACTGAACACTAACACGCACTAACACTATGTATATGGCAAATGGGGTAAGATATGTGTATGTATGCCATTAACAAGCCATATATGTTATGAACCAATATGCGCATCATCAACTTACAAAAATTGGACAAATTCATATGTTAGGAAATAAATGAAATGATACAAATACGATAATAAGCACACTCTGTCATCAGTTCATCAAAATTAGTTTCAGTTCGATTGGGTTTCCGGTATTCAAGTTACAGCCGTTTCATTTTAAGTGCTCGCTGCAGGAAATTCAGTTTCTGAACTGAACGTCTGTTTCGTGACACGAATTTCACCCAGTTGGGTTCAGAATTTAGCGAAGCTACAGTTGAATAAAACCTAGGGTTTTCAATAGGGTGTTTAACGCAATAGACGGATTCTCAATCGCGTCTGTACGTCAAAAGTTATACACTGTTTAACACTAGTTTGTCACTTCTGAATCTGTTTTGGACTGTAATACGTCCTGTCCTTTTAATTTACAAATTAAATAGCAAACGACGATGAAACGGAATGAAACCACTTGTGTTATTTAGCTAACAGATTCACCTTTAATAAAATGTAGAGTTCCGCAACATAAGAGTTCTGGAAACAAGGTGGCACGCATTACGGGACAGTAAACAGTAACCAGAGTAGCTCTGGACTGCAGTCCAGAGCCGTACTCCGATCCAAATATCGTCACAATTTCAGTACAGAAACCATTAGAAACTTACATAGGGTTATAGTTCGTCTAGTCGTCTTCGATTTATGCCCTCGAACGCATCATTCCAGTATGTACATAATTTATGGTGATTTTAACAATTTTCAGATACGGGAAATTTCCAGTTTTACGGGTATATTTGGGGGTATTCGTTTTAGTCATTAACAGTCGTGTTTTCCAGTGAAATTTATGCAAGATATTCGTTATCACACGGGCCAGCATAGAAAATCCAATTCCGTCAAATTAGATGAATATTTTCATTGGGATCATGCATCGAACAGATATGTCATATAATTTATCGGAAATTGTAAATTTGTAATTTATACGATTTGAGTTTGTTACACGAATAGATTAGCATGTAGCAAGTAAAATACTTGCCTGGAAATGCGTTGGGCGATGCCCGACGGCGGCAACGTCACGAACGCGTGACGAACGGCGCGCTTTGGATGCACGGCCTCGGCTCGCGATTCGGGTTTGACGTCGGGGTAGCCCAGAGAACGACTCGTGCTCGCTGGAAGCGGAGAGAATGCTCAGTGGTTCTCTGCGAGTGCGCTGGGGTCGACGACGGTCAGCGGCGGCGCTCCGGCAATGGGCAACAGTGGAGCTCGAGGCTTGGGTTTTTGGGTTATGGTATTTTTTTGGAGGGAGAGAGAGAGAGTAGGTAGTGGGGCTCAGAGGTGGTGATGATGAAGTTGATGTTGAGGATGAAGGGGGTGTCGACTGAGGCGGTTCAGGCTCGCCGGCGTCGAGGATAGGTGGTGGTCGAATGGGTGCAGGGGATTGGTGTGCAGGGGAGCTCGGTTGATGGAGGGGGTGTAGTGAAGGGTTCTGATGGTGGAGGAGAAACGAGGTAGTCGACGAATGAGTGGTTGCAGTCGTCGTCGTCGACGGCGACGGCGAGGGCTCGACAGTGGGTTTTGGGAGTCTTAGAGAGAGAGAGAGAGAGGTGGGTTCTGGAGAGTGAGGGTGTGAGGGAGATAGGAGTTGGAGAGACGAGGGTTTGAGGTAGATGGGATCGCAAGGGGGGTGCGCGTCGTGGGGTAACGGCGCACGACGTGGCCGTGAGCGCCGGCGCGAGAAGCGGATCAAAGGAGAGTGCGCGGGAAAAGGAAGGAGACGTTGGGGAAGAGAAGGAGTTGTAGTGGGCTGGGGTTGGGCTGAAGGAAAGAAAAAAAAGGTTTAATTTTAAACGTTTAATTCCTTTGGAAAAGGAAGGTTGGGCTGTGAGGGGAAACGAGCTGGCGGGCCGAGCAAAAAATTAATTAAATTCCTTGTTGATTTTTCTCTCCTGGGCTGAGGAAAGAACTGCTGGGCCGGGGGCTGAGATTAAGGGTTAATAAATTTTCTTTATCTGTTTGGGCTGGGTTGTGTATATTAATATATTTTGCTTTTGGTTTTGGACTATAATTTTAAAAGAGTGGGAATTTTTTTTTTAAATATTAAGCTTAAGCAACCAATTAAAATACGAGGGAAAAGGAAGGAAAACTCGGGGATTTAGGAAAAATAGAAAACTTTTATTGCGATGGGAACGGGGATTTACACTCGGAGACGAGCCGGGGGGCCGAGGAAGTTCAGCTCTGCAATAGCTCGGAGACAAGTTCGGCGGTTAGATCGCTAGTTCGGCGGTTAGGTCGCTCTTGGGTAAGAGGCGGAATGCAAGCTCGGGGATAAGCTGAGGAAGGTCATCAATGCTGCACACTGATTTTATCTCGATATCCCTTCAGGAGTCTAGTGAGCTGTCGCGGGTGACACGTTATTCGCCACGTGTCTTGATCTGAGAAAATACCACTTCTGAGCATCATCAGTGACAGGTTTAAGTCCCTCATATACACCGACCGCTTCTTATTTTTCAATATCCTTATACTACCCTTGTGTTTTGGCAGATAACTATTACAATTATCAGATAACTACCACATTTCACAGATAACTACTGCCCCACGTGTGCTCAAGACTTTTAACTCTCTTTTATATGTAGTAATTATCTGGTGAATGTAGCAGTTCACGTATATATGTAGTTATTTAACTTATAAATGTAGTAGTTATCAGGTAAATAGAGTAGATATCTGATAAGTGCAGCGGTTATCTATATATTTCCAAAAGGTAACAAGGTAGTAATGGGATATTGAAGAATAAAATGGGGCTTGTGCATGTAGATATGGTATTTTTCACAAGTTTTATTTTTGGGACAAGGAGTTAATCATGTTGCTGTTTATCACCTATGATGCAGCCGAGGTTCCCTGGGGAACTCTACGAGACATTTTAAGTTAGAAACGTGTTGTCCACCGTCCATAATGTAACATAGATAGTTGCATTCGTGTAAGAAAAAAACAGTCTTAGAAATAAATTTTGATTTTTCTTTCAACTTCAAGCTCTCAAATGAGAATTCTATAAGAGAGTTATTACCGCCGGTAAAGTGACTGCTCGTTTATAATTTATCAGTTGATAATAACTAAAAAAAAGTACTGTCTTCAAACAAATTAAGTGAAAATTATATATAAAGCTGTAATTTGTATAACGGCGGCTAACCTCTGATAACTGCAACATGAAAAGATTAACTTATAAATGAGAAAGAAAGTTCAAGATAATTTACCAATAATGGTTGAGAGCTCAAATGTTTTTGTTTATGAAAGTTTAGTAAAAATTACGAATATTCAAAATGTTAAACATCTTGTGAAAAGAAAAAGAGAAATAATTCCATAAACGAAGAAACATAAGCTAATTTGATCCCTTATTCGTCTGATCGCTTTATAACTGGCCCGTAAGCCTGACTCATGCACACCGAACAGATTAAAATATTGTGAGCATTTTCTCTTCCTGGATCGATTCGCGCACACTTTCCAGGAGGAGAAGTGTTATGTCCGACCGAGCTTTGCTCACGGCCAGACCCTTTGTTTATTGAATAAATCTAATATGATTTTCAAGAGTGACACCTTTCTCTTTATCTCCTATAATAATTGCTATTTAGATAGAATTTGATTTAAAGTATTGAAAAAGTCATTGATTTCATTAGGTACACTAGGCTCCTTTGAGTTTATATATCCCAATTAAGTCAAAGATTCTACTTAACTTAATGGACTCAACTCAACCAGTGCACCAACTACTGGATTCTTCACGTTTAGCATCACATGGCAGGCAAGCACATCATATTGGTTAGTTGTCATTGTTTTTGTCAAACAAATCAATGAAGCCAAGATATCATAAAGATATCACTAAAATCGCACACAACATGCAAAATCATGCCCCCGTTCTTAAATTTTAATCATTTGAGGCTCCCACCAGCAAATCCAAGCACTTGGAGCCCACATTCTGATATTTTTATATTTGTCAAATTGTTATCACAAATAAATTTTTATTTTATTATTGAATTTCATGGATATCCCTCACATGAGAGAGTTTCTTCCCCATACTGATGAAAAAGCAAACTTTCCATAACTTGTTCGATGATCGACACTGTCCATCTTGATACTCTTATACGGTATATGTACACCTATTTCCATATGATTTTGTTTCTCTTTCAACATTGATTTGATTATGAAAAATGTTCTATTATCGGTTACCGTTAAATTTATGACCCTCTGATTCAAGTACAAAAAGTATCAAATCTCATAACTTTTTTTTGAGATAATAGGTGGGATAAATCAGCCACCCCCCTCACAAATGGAAGACTCGGGCTCAATCCTGGGTCTGCTCTTGGGCTACTTCAAACCCCACCAATGGGCTACTCTAAGCCCCTCATCTCATAATTTTTTTAGTGTATGCAAACCTAAGAATAAGTCGATCAAGATGAACGGTGCTGATCATCGAAAATAAAATAAAAAGAAAACATATTACTATTACTTTTATGATATTGCCCTGAATAATTATCAGCTTTTTTTTATATTTTGTCTCAGACAGCCAAATCTTACTTGAGGATAAAAGGATGTAAGAATCCCACTTACACTATCATATTTAGAAATTTGATACAGGCTAAAAGATCCGAGTTTGAATATGAAACAAGCTCAAATATGTCATGTTCAGGTTTGCTCGTTCAAACTTGCGGAGATTTGATGTGTGTTGCAAGCTGGACTAATTTATGTGGCAAAAGCTCAAACTAAACAAGCTTTGTTTTCGTGAGTGAATTTTGAGTAGGGCATTTATAATCAAGCTAGACTTTCTGCTTTCTAAAATTCCCATAAAATATCAATCAATCCAACTCAACAAGCATCATCAACATTATCAACATTGCAATTGGAAACCAGCAGGTAGCAAACTGCTTTCAACCCGACAAAAAATATTATTATCCCACCTCCCTATTAATCCACATTACATCATTGAATTCGACTTTATCTCTATTTTATGAACAAAAAAAAAGAACAAGAAGAAAGCATAATTAATTGTTAGCTGAGTCATTAAGATTAATTAATCAGCATAACTAATCATCACAAGGGTTTGCATCCATCCTGAGCAATATCAGTGATCTGAACACCTGCATCATAGATTTTCCCGACCTTCCAGTCGGACGGTAGAACTTGTTTGTCAGCCCACACCCATTTTCCGTCGTATCCGCCCGTGACCACCATCCGGAACTGAAGCGGTCCGGTCGGTGCCTGGCTTGTGCTCCAGATCGGGCCGTGGATTCGACTCATGTAACGCCAATTCGATGAATCGATCTGGGCTACGTCCACGGCCGAAATATCGGTTTGGCCACCTTGGTACAAGAACTTGATCGTTAGGTTGTTGGGCTGTTGGCTGCTCTCTTCGACTCTGATTGCTGAGTTCTTCTTGTAATTGCAGGGGACTCTGGTCCACAAAAAAAACGGAAAATTAATAAGTCAGAGCACTAAGAAATATTTGATAACATCGCTATCTTAAGTTTTTTTGGCCAGGGAACTTAAAACTATTACTTTTGAAATCTAGGAACTTAGATCCATTTTTCCCTAATAATAATTCCACTTAAAGAAAGGAAATGTGTCACATAAACAGAATATATTTTCCTTTTTCATTTTCTAAACAGTTCCTGCATTAGTTCGAAAGGCATATTTCCCCCCGAATTATTATATTCTAATTATTTATTTTTCTAAGAAAAATATCCGAATTATACAGCAATGGAATTAGAGTCATAATTTTGCAACAAATACTGCATTATTTATTATCCACTGAATTAAACAAACCACAAAAATAAGCAGTAACGAAGTAAGCCTTGAATTTTGCAAACAATTTTACGTCAATCCTTTTCTAATTAGCAATGCGAAGTTTAATTGATGATAATTACCTTTTGTATTCAATATCAACCTGCCCTGCTTCATTCAAGTTTTGGCCGGACCCAGCTCGCGCCATGGCCATAAAAGCTGGGGCGGCGAGCACGAAATCGGTGCTGTTGCTATCGTTTTCGTCCGTAACGATCACGGTAACCCCTCTACCATTGCACAGCTGCGAATTCTTGCACCTTATCTGCTCGATTTAATTTTTCGGTCAAATCAACCAAATAATCAAGAACAAATCAACAGCAAATGAGAGGATGCAGAGAATTCAGTGCCGCTGTAAGAATTGACGAGACATCTGACATATAAATTCCATTTTGCTCATAACAAGGTTGGTTTTATTACGTGGAGATGAGTGTTAGAATTAATCTGTCACCTGAAAGCAGCCACCGCAGCCAATCCCATTTCTGTAAACAAAAGAGCTAGCAGCAGCAACAAACCCTTTGTTGAAGCTCGAGGCAAGAGAACCATAGCCACAGGCTCCAGCTACATTTAACCAATCCAACAAAATTAAATTACTTTAATTGCAAGAGGAAAACTCCCAATTAATTGCATTGATTTTTGGTCCCTAACTAAAACTTTTAAGCAGTCTAAAAAGCTTCTCTTATTTTTAACTACCAAGGAACGGAAAAAAAGGAGAAAAATCTTTTAGCAAACTCTAAATCCCAGCGGTGTCAGCTCGTACTTTCAAATAAATATTATTACCCTTTTATCCTTATCAGACATAAAAAGATAAATGAAAAATTCAAATACATGACAATTTATAGATTAGTGATGTATAGCGCGCATACCTGAAATTGAGGAGGAGGAGGAAGAGGCAGCCTTAGATTGATGCAAACACATATCACAAGCGCTAACATTGGAGATTAGTATTACAAAGAAGAGGAGGGAGAAGAAGTGTGAGAAAGAGAGAGCCATGTTGGATTGATTCATTGTGGAGAGAAAAGATAGAAGAGACTTTAGAGCTTTATAGAGAGAGATGTAGAATTAAATAATGAGGAAATTTGTGGGGGGCAGAGTGAGGAAAGGACAAGTGCTTACAACTGTGCACGTACAAAGAGAAATGGGGATCTCAGAGAGAGAGAGAGGATTGGAAAAATATGGTTTTGTTGTGAAATTAATTGGGAGAGATTGGAATTTGGGGGAACAGTGGGGACGAGTTGCAGGGAAAGTCCCTTCTTCCTTTTCTTTTTTAAGTTTGTGCATGGTGGGTCTACAAGGAAGGGTGTCCTGCATTCAAGTGGTGGTTAAAAGATCGAGATGAGAGTGGAGTTTTTCTTTTGATCGGAGTCCCCGCTGTTGTTTTCATTCTGTGATATACGGCCAAGATGCAATAATAGCAGAGAAAATAATAAATAGTAATTGCTGAGGATCATGATCTTTTCCTTTTTGCTGAATGCTGCATAAACCTTCATTTTAGTGTCTGAGAAATGGCTAATTCTTTTAACTCGAAAAGGACAAAAAATAAAAAGAGAAATCCTTCCTAATTTTAAAAAAATGCAAGTAACTATGTTAAGCCGGAGATTGGGATTTGGATTGCCAATTTAATAGGGGTTGAATTCGAGAAGCAAAGTGGATGTTTGTAAAGGTTGGAGATACTTCATGCATTTTAACTTGAGAGGTTTTCCTTTTGACAATTTTTCTGGCTAAAGAGCAGGAACCGCTTTTAATTTTGCTCGAGTAGGAAATTGCCTCGGTCGAGAAACTTGCAATTTATCAATCCGATCTGTTGGTGTCCTCATATCCCTTAAATATCTTGAAATTCTATTAATTTTCTAGCTATTGTTTTATGCGATCAATATCTTTGAGGAGGGATATTCTTGGAAGGAAAAAAATCTAATGGGAAAAATTCAACAGTGTCAAAACGAAGGTTAAACGGCATGAAACGCCATAACACTTAAAACCTGCCCTTTCCCTTCGGTTTTAATTGATTCCCATAACACCCTTTATATAATAATTAAAAAAATATTTCTTTTCTCGCTTTCTGATACACCCTCATCATTTTTGGATATCACGCAGCGTTTTAAAACTCTTTAAGTTTTTTTTAAAATACTTCTAAACTTATTAAGTGACTGTTAAGTTTATTTTTACGATTTAATTTATTATCAAATACCAACTTTACTCTCATCGTCATCTTCTTTATCACAACCCAACAAAACTCCAACTTCGTCTTCTTCCTTTTCTACGCTTAATCTCATCCATTCTAATCATCTTAATTTTCTTCATCTTTGTCCTCGTAAGCTCTTTATTTTTTTCTTCTCCTCTTTTCTTCTATTTGCTTCCGAATTAAGAAACCTAATATATAAAATAATCTAAATTTTAGAAAATTCTTACCCAAAAGAATCTTAGAATTATGCAAATCCTAATATATAAAAAAAACCAAATCAATCAATACTTACAAAATAAAACACCTAAATCAATCAAATGTTATAAGAAACCTAACTTGGTCAAGCAATTTTTGTTTTGAAAATCTGAAAGCATGTAAGAAATAAGAAGAGATTGCCACCATTCAATTATGTTGTATTAAAAAAAACTTTAATTTTGTGGGAGGTGCAGGAATACCAAGAATAGGAGAAATTTTATAGTGGTTGCCATATATTTAGTCATTTGCTGATCTGTTATGTTGCAAAAAACCATATCTTGCCATTTGTATGCCTACATGTAGTAGGGTACACTTGCAATTAAATTCAAATCCTTTAATTCATTAAGCTAAAATTTTATTAACTATTATCGGATCCGATTTCTCTTAGAAAAATCAACGAGCATGGAATAATTTTTTGGAACATACCTGAGAGAAAAATCAACAGAAGAGCTATATCATAAAAAAATAAGCGCATGCAAAAACCAACCGAGAGGAAAAATCGAAAATAGCATGAGAATACGCAGCTGCATCATAAATTCAAAAACCCAAGCTCCTTGCCCATTCGAGGATTAGAGGCAACCCTTGATCTAAAATCAATTCCGTATATTTTCTTCAATTGTAATCGCCCACTATTTCCTTTGTCTTTTTGGATGATTAGATTAAGAATCTCCCAATTGATCTGAAGTTAATTTTATACAGGAATTGTTAGAATCTTATGAAAACAATGACTTAGGATTTTGCCAATTTTTATATTTTGTTGATGACTGTATTAAATAATATGTTCTTTATCGATAGCAGTAGAATTTAGAGTGATTTAATGAATAAAGCAAGAAATGACGTGGCTTTTCTTCTCCGGTTTTTGTCTCCCCTTATTTTTATGATTTTTTTTCTTGATTGATTTTTCTACAGTATTTTCAAAAAAAAAACCTCGGCTCGTCGGCCTTTTCTCCGTTGATTTTTCTAAGAGAAATCAGTAGGCACCCAAATGGTAAAATACGATTGGTTGCAAGAGAACTAGTAAACAAATGACTTGTTATGTAGCAACCATCAATTTTAATAGGTATTTCACTAAAGCCCCTTAATATAAATATTTTAATTAAATATTTAAATGAAAGGTATTTATGGAATCGGTTAAAGTTGAGAAGGGAAATCTTTTTTAATTAATTATGGTTTATTGCTAATCCAGCAAAAAAGGAGGTTTTCCAACATTTACCAATTACTTCCCCCTTTTGCAGGGAGGTAAAGTAATTGTAATTAAACTAAGCCATTGTTTGTTTAGTTGACAAAACGCGCTTTAATTTAACACGATTTAATTTATCTTCACCCTGATCACATTGCATCGATTATTACAGGAACTCTTTGCAAAATATTTTAGATTCATTCCAAGATATAATCCACATAAAAAAAAGGGAAAAAAAAACCTTCTGACAAATATTTTGTTAATAATTAGCAGTGGAGGCTAGCCATGATGCATATGGAAAACGGCCCTCGCTAGACCTGGACATGGAATTCGTTCGCGCTGAATTTTCAAAATCCTCGATGCTTAGACTAAAAAACTGAGGACTTGGAAACGAAATCAATTTGTTCATGCAACGAAATCGATAGAGCTCCACTTGGGTCCTTCAAATCTCAAATGCTCAATTTGTTCGACGATGCAAGCTACAGGTGCCGCCCAATCAAATGTTAGTCTAAACACCCACAAGGTGTTTGGAGAAATGTTGCTGTGAAAAGTTCAGCTCTTTTGTGCTTTGGGTTGATCCAATCGCCAATGGTATTGTCTTTATGACTCTATCGATAGCTAATTTATCTCTTTGCTTTGTACTGATGGGATTTCAATACGCAGTTGGAGTATTGACGTCGTAATTGGGGTAGGAGAGATCACAGGCTCAAGGAAACGCTATGAAGGTTGGTTCTTTTTCCCTTTTTTATTTCCTTTTTCTCTGATTTGTTGTTTTTTTTGGCCTTGTGCTTGGTGTTTTGCGGATAAGCCTTCCATTAGCTAGTAATTACGGAAAACTGACTTGATGATGAACTTTAAGGAGTCAATACATGGTTCTTTTAATTTTTGTAATTCAAAGAATGAAACTTTTACTTCAAAGAAGAAGAAGAAGAAGAAGAAGAAGAAAAGGAATGAAGCTTGATCGGCTTATTCATTAAACATGCGACCGATGTGGTTATGTTAAGGCGAACAGATTCTAGGTAGTTTTATATTTAATTTTGATATTATTTTTAATTTAATTCAGCTCGTTAAAATAACATGATTAACAGTGTAATGTAGGAAAATGTAAAAAAGGTAAGATGAAATTTGCGATTTCTCAAAAAGAAATCAGCACCGATAATCTCTTTGCGGGGGTATGTTGGGTGCGTGTAAGGGGTAAAAGGTAGAGTGTTGCCACCACTTTTTCCTCAAAGACAATAACGATCAACATTACCAGGAAGTTGGAACACAGCATCAACATATCTATAAACATTCTGTTTTCATTCTGATGCCTAATGGATGAATGCCTTAGATCATTTTATTCTTGAGTTGATTATTTGTTATATTTCAGACACTGTCCTGTGTTACAGAGCATGCAGAGAATATAACTATAAATTGTGGTGATATGTGATCAAGTACCTAACAAATTCTTGCGAACTCACTGAGATTATACATCTCCATTTTAACTCGTCATATATGAATACATTTAGAATTGATCTATGAAATGCTATTGTCACGCCCCAAAACCATATAAAAATATTAATTATAAATTCCAAGCGTGACATGCCGCAATCTTCTTTTCAAGAAGACTGCAAGGCCTATCTCAATAAAAGACACTGCTAATGATAAATATAAAATCTCAATCTATATACACAACTCGGATTCCGCAACAAAAAACCACAATTTTCTTAATTCTCTTGAAAACTTCTTTTAGATATAATAACCCGCATTTTGATCAGTAGTCACATAAAAGGAGGGCGGGTATTAATACTCAACAAGAGAAATATATATGATGTTTGAAAAGAACTAGGAAGGAATAGTTTATTGGCATAATAGAATATGAATTCCTGCAACATATATATATATGAGGTGTGATAGACCACCTCTCTTAATACAGGCAATATGTGATTAAAGCTACTAAAACTAATTATATTCATAACACTTTCCGCAAGCTGGAGTATAGATGTCAATCATGCCGAGTTTGGATAGAAAACGAGTGAAAACTGGTCGAGGAATATGTTTGGTAGAATATCTGCCAGTTGAGCCGAAAAGAAAACATATTAGAGTGCAACCATCATATCTATCACCTTGTCTCGAATTAAGTGGCAATCTATTTTGGTATGCTTGGTTCTCTCATGAAAAACCGGATTCTCAATAATGCGGACTGCGGACTTGTTATCACAGAAAAGTGTAATCAGAATAGAAGAGGGAACTCTTAAGATTTGTTAGGGGGAAGGTAAGCCATACCAACGCAGCAACTGTATGCGCCATGGATTTATACTCAGTCTCGGTAGAAAAAAGAGCCACTACATTCCGCTTCTTACTCCACGTAACTAAGTTTCCTTCTAAGAATACACAATAGCCACTAGTGAATCGATGATCATCAATGGATCCAGCAAAATCAGCATCTGCAAAGGCTGTAAGGGACAACGTAGATGATGGTTTGTAGAGAAGACCATGTCCTGAAGATCCTTTGATATATCTGAGAATATGCTCAACTGCTTTAAGATGAGAGGTCAACGAATTCTACAAATGCTGATTTACTGTGCTAACGACAAAGACAATGTTAGGACGAGTGACGACGAGATAAATAAACTTTCCAACCAGACGTCGATATCGTCCTGGGTCAGGCAGTGGAAGATCCAAGGTAGAGCTCAATCGAGAGCTTGACTGTGTAATCCATAGGAGTGTCTGTTGGTTTACATCATAGAAATCCGTGACACTTCAATTCTAAGAAAATATCCAAGTAGCCCAAGGTCCTTGGTCTGGAAGTGTGAAGCCAAATGTTCACCTTTAAGATGCCAGCAGATTCATCTCTAGTAATGATAATATTATCAACATATACCAGCACAATCACCATGATCTGAGAACCATTGTATAAAGAGAGATGTGTCGGCATGACTGCGTTTGAAGTCAATCTGTCATAGGACCTACTAAACTTTTCAAACCAGGCACGTGATAATTACTTCAATTCATATAAAGATTTATGTAGAAGACAAACCATAAACTCCCTGGTCGCTCAAAGTCAGGAGACTGCCGCATGTAAAGTCTCCAAAAGATCTCCATTAAGAAATGCATTTTTTATATCAAGCTGATGGAGTGACCATGTTTTAGAAACAACCAAAAATATAAGAACACTAACCGAGGTTAATTTGGCAACTGGCGAAAAAGTTTCAAAATAATCCAAACCATACTATTGCGTAAAGTTTTTGGCCACCAATCGAGCTTTAAGACATGCAATCATCCAATCTGGATTTTGCTTGACAACAAAGACCCATCGACATCTGACAACCTTCTTATCTGAAAGCAAGTGGAGGTATCAATTTCCAATTCTGATTAGAGCACAGTGTGGCAAGCTCTTCCAACATAGCTGCATGCCAATCTAGATGCTAAATAGCTTCCTGAACAGAGAAAGAAGAGTGGCGGCAGATAAGAAGGAAACAAACCGATGAGCCAATGGTGCCAGTATATGATGGGAAAAAATTAAAAATCGGATGTGCTGTAGTAAAGAAACGCTTACCCTTACGCAAGGCAATAGGAAGAGAGATCTTCTTCAGGAAGCGGTGGTAGAGAAGAAGGAACAGTGGACTGTATCGAAGAATCTGAAGAAGAATCATTAGGAGTAGAAGGAGAAATGGTGGGAGGGGATGAACTTTTGGATCACGACGGTGATACTCCTGGGGATAAGGGGACATAGGCTTAAAACTAGAGCACATAGGTTGGATTGATGAATCAAGCTCCGAGGAAGGTAGGTGAGGAATATGGATAGTAGAAGTGAGTCCTTAACAGGTGGTGGAAAATATGTTTGATCTTTCAAGAAGATCACATCACATGAAGTACAAATTTTAGATGTGGCAGGGTCAAAGCAACGTACCCTCTATGGGATCATAAGTAATCTATAAACACCATCGGGTAACTCGAGAATCAAGCTTGTCTACCTGAGGACCTAGAATATGAGAATAGCATAGACAACTAAACATTTTAGGAGGAACGGGAAATGGCTTGCCCTGTGGAAACAAAACAGAGAAAGAAGATTGGTTGCTTAGGGCCGAAGAAGGCATGCGATTGATATAAAAACAGGCAGCTAAAACCATAAAATTCCACAATCGTTTAGGGACATGCATATACAAAAGAAGAAAACGAGCTATCTCAAGCAAATGTCGGTTCTTTCGTTCAGCAATTCCATTTTGCTGAGGAGTATAGGAACAACAATATCATTATCACTCATATAAAGATATGTATCTATATATATATATTATTATATACAACAATATCTCTCTCTCTAAATTTATATATATATATATATTAATATATCCTCTTCTCTCTCTCTTATACTCACGTTTCTCTCTCCCCCCTCCACTCCTCAAAATTTTCTCCCGACACCGTCTCCACCCTCGTGGCCAGCATCATCGCCGTCGACAACCGCTTCCCTCTGCCGACAACCGCCGCTTCCTCCTCTTTCCTCCCTTGCCTTCACCCTAGTGCCTGCACTCGTCCCCACCTCGCAACCACCGCCACCATCGCCTTCACCCCCATCACCGAGCTCCACGTCAAAACGCCATGACCCATCTCGTCTTCATCATCGCCACCATCCTCGCTGCCTCTAGCCTTGCTGTCATCATCTCCCTTCTCCACTGTCCATGGCCTACACCCATCTCTTCATCACCATCACCACCTTCCCCCACCTACAAATCCTCGCTGTCGAACCCATCACTCCCATCTCCCTCGCAGGAAACCTCCCCTTCTCGACGACCCCATCACCAAACCTCCATCGTCCTCATCATCGTTATCATCTCTCCCCCAGTAGCAACACCATAACCCCGACTCGTTCTCCTCTCGTCCCGACGATCACTACCGCGATCAACACCACCTCCCACCACTACAGCCCACCCCCTCATCGCCTCCACCCTCATCTCCAAAACCCGACACCCCCATCCTCGACCACAACAACATCACCACTGCCGCAGCAACCCGCAACCACCATCAAGCAAAGATCCTAACTCCAGTCACCAATGATCTCGTCATCAGACTAGATTCTAGCCGGGTCCAAGTGTCGCCAGATATTGAGACTGCGATTGTCCGTTGCTTCGTATATTGTGATTGTTGTGCTTCCGTCATGAAGGCAAGTATTCTTGCTTTACTTTTGGTCGATGCACATCGGCAACCCTTGTGTGTGTGTGTATTCTGTACTGTTAAAATAGAAGAAAAAGTATCAGTATTCAATTATTTCGTATTGTCAGAATGATATATATTTTTATGCAACGAGGAGATAAAAAGAAAATTAGCAAGTATGGATCAAAAATGAAATTTATTTTAAATACAAATAACAGTTTGGAATTGCTAACCTATCTCATATAAGTATCTTACTAGATAGCCTGTAATTATTTTATATACATATCAAGGTTGGTAGTAAAGGCAACATTTGTGACTTGTGCTAGCTTGTGCATCGCCTTCATGCGGTTACTATTACCAGATTAAGATTACATTTGACATGTCATGATTCATTACTCAAGTCCATTGTATTTAAGAACGAGATCCCTAATTAGGATGCTGAACTACATGCCATGACACACTACTATTTACCAGTTTTATTTCCGTACAATTACCATATCACAAATTCCAGTCTTTTCAGCATTCTTGATTAGTGATTTAGTTATTACCATAGTAGATACGAACACGCGGGGTGTTGGGGTAGTTTGAGTGTGCGTTTCTACAACAGGATCTCAGGAATCTTATGCCGGCAGCTCGTACCGGGCTATATCGGCCGCATATTATTACAGCTCGTACCTGGCTATATCGGTCGCATGTTCATTCCACATTTGGGCCCGTGTTTCCTAGCCCCTGGGGCCCTGTCCTTGGGTTAGGAATGCTCCTGCAGAGATTGACGCACACACTTGAACTCACGATATGATAGATTACCTTTTAGTGACCTGTTAGATTATGACTTGACCGGTGTTCATGCATGTTTCATAGTTTTAATGCATATATATACATCTATTTCTACTTGCGCACACGAGTTTCACTACACTCATATATTCATGTTATCACACCACACACACTTTATACGTTGAGTACTTGCTGGTATGTTCTGACATCCCTGAGATTTTCCATCTCAGGTTTAGAGACAAATTTTCAGGCTGAGCAGGATCGGAGCGGTTATAAGGACTTTGCCGAAGATCAGTAACCCATATGTTTATTTCTTTGCTATTAGTATTTAGCATGTGCGCCCTTGTAGGATATTATGACTTATGTATCTTCTTTTGGATCTTGTTCTTATTTCGAACCTATTGTATCGGATCTTTATTTGCATCGATTATCTAGTGGGCCTATTTTTAGTACTCCTTATGGTTTCGTTGTAGCATGATTATCAGTGTTATCTCTCCTGTTGTTGGATATTATGTTTGACAGATTAGCTAGACAGCCTTTATGTGACTATAGAAGGATCTTTACTAACTATAGGTAGCACGGCTCGCCTTCGTTGCTCTCCGTATTCCGCATTTTGGGAAGCGGGACGTGACAGGGTTTTGTTGGTATCAGAGCCGGGCTGACATCGAAGTTGGCCTTGGTTCTCGAAGTTAGTCTTGGTTCTACCGATCTTTAAGGTTAGAATCACATGTCTAGATTTTGCTCAGTATGTTATGCTGCATATTCCTTTAACTCTGATTGTAGCATTCACGCGACTTACATAGAGTTACGATATTGTGCCCATGTACCACGGCATGGATACAATACGGTATTCTGTATGAGTAACTTAGAGTTCTACCCTTAATTCATATCCATTGATTTGATTATCTATTTTTCGCTCAATTGTTTTAATACTCTAAATTTGAATCTTATTTTGCTACTAAACCTCGTTGCACGTTTTGACTTCAGAATCATGGCGGAAGAGAATTTGCGGGTATATGGAAGGCGTGACAACAATACTGCACTACTTGGAGTTATACATGATATGTTAGAGAGCTAACAGCAGCAGACTGAATTACTGTAGGAAGGCCTACTTGCGTCTCAGCAGACCGCTACTGCAGCCTTGAATAAGGTGGCTGATGTTCATGAGGGTAGACATTCGGGCAACGTCGCTGATTTCAGGAGACTACAGCCGGCAGTTTTCGCTGGCTCGAGCAGTCCACTTGATACCGAGTAGTGGATTGTCGACATAGAGAATTTGCTGTCAGTCGCCCGAGTTCCTGAAGAGAACAAAGTATATATAGTCAAGATTCAGCTGTAAGATGTAGCTAGAATTTGGTGGCTCACAGAGGAGAACAGGTTGAAAAAACCGATCGCATAGACTGATTTCTCTACGGCTTTTCTTGAGAAATTCTTTTCTAAGTCGGCCAGGATCGAAATGGAGCAGCAGTTTATTAGTTTTCGTCAGAGAGATCGCACAATGGACGAAGTAGCGGCTAAGTTTATCCGACTCAGTCGTTTCGCTCCTTCGATGGTAGCTCATGGGGCTAGGAGATTTTTACAGTGCCTTACTCTGGAAATACAGGAGAAACTAGCTTCACATGATCTGGGGACTTATTCTGAGGTATTAAATGCAGCCCGCAGAATTGAGACAGTAATGGATAACATGAAGAAACTTCAGGGGGGAGGATTTAAATACCCGGTGAATCAAATTTCAGGAAGGATTCCGGTTAGACAGTATGGAGGAGTTCAGATGAAGCGTACCGCAATCCCACCACAACGAGAATCTCTGGTTTGTGGATACTGTCAGATACTGGGACACATTGAGAGAAATTGCCGCCGAGCCAAGGGTCTATGTCTGATTTGTGGTGCTAGCGACCACCAGATTGGGAGTTGTCCTAGGAGAGTAGAGCGCAACCAGTTTCAGAAAGGACTTGTCCCTCAAAAACAACTTTTTGATCAGAGGTGAGGCAACACAGGTCGTGGACAGGGGCGAGCCTTTACCCTAACGGCTGAGCAGGCAGAAGCATCAGAGGATGTCGTTTCAGGTATCATTCTAGTTTGTCATGTTCCTGTTAGAGCACTTTTCGATTCTGGGGCATAGCACTGTTTTATGTCTTTGGCTTTTGCCACAACACATTCTATTGCACACGAAACACTGACTCGAGGTTGGGACATTTATACTGGAAATGGAGTAGTTGCCACTAACCTAGAGTGCAAGTTTTGTCCAGTAATGATTTGCGGCAGGGAGCTTTTCGCAGGTTTCCTGCTGATTGGGACCGGTAGTTATGATGTCGTCTTAGGAATGGATTGGTTGGGCACATTTCACTCACATATTGATTATCGGACCAAAACCTTAATCTTTCGCATTCCTAACCATCCAGAGTTCGTGTTTACTGGGGGCAGCAAATCTCTGGGACCCATAAAGTTTAGAGCAAAGCCGACGAGTAGCATACTGGCGTCAATGAAGATTAATAATAGTTTGGCACCGGTCGTAGTTCGGGAATTCTTGGATGTCTTTTCCGAGAATTTACCCGGCCTACCCCCGTCTTGTGCTTTGGGATTTTCGATAGAATTATTATCAGGAACGACACCGATTTCTAAGGCACCCTATAGGATGGCACCAGTTGAGTTAGCAGAATTGAAAAAGCAGATAAAAGACCTCCTCAGTAAGGGTTTCATTCGCCCAAGTACTCTCCGTGGGGTGCTCCAGTTTTACTAGTAAAGGACGGCTCGTTACGCATGTGCATTGACTACCGAGAGTTGAACCGGGTTACGATTAAAAACAAGTATACTATACCTCGGATTGATGACTTGTTCGATCAGTTATGTGGTGCTCGAGTGTTCTCTAAGTTGGACCTTCGGTCAGGGTACCATCAAGTTCGGGTTAAAGCGGAGGATGTATTCAAGACAGCTTTCAGAACCCGATACGGTCATTATGAGTTTTTACTGATGCTATTCGGTGTTACTAATGCCCCAACCGTGTTCATGGATTTAATGAACCAGGTTTTCTCGCAGTATCTTGATCAGTTTGTCGTAGTTTTCATCGACGACATTCTTGTGTACTCCAAAAGCAAGGAGGAGCATGCCGAGCATCTAAGGATCGTGTTACAGATACTGAGAAGGAAAAGTTATACGCCAAACTTAGTAAATGCGAATTTTGGCTTGAATAAGTTCAATTTTTGGGCTACATCGTTTCTGGAGATGGTATCTCAGTAGACCTGACGAAGATTGAAGTAGTGAAAGATTTGCCAGCACCAAGGTCAGTAGCAGAGATTAGAAGTTTCTTGGGACTCGCAGACTACTACCGGAGATTTGTTAAAGATTTTGCACGAACAGCGGAGCTGTCGACAAGACTTACTCGGAAGGGAGTGCCGTTCGTATGGTCAGAAGAATGCAACCGAGCGTTCGAGTTATTGAAGGAGAAACTCACAACTGCATCCATATTGATTGTACTAGATGGGACAGGAAGACTGGTGATTCATAGTAACGCTTCCGGTAAAAGGCTAGGCTGTTTCTTGATGCAGCGTGGGAGTGTTGTAGCTTATATCTCGCGTCAATTGAGGACGCACGAGAAAAATTACCCAACCCACGATTTAGAGTTGGCTGCAGTGATCTTTGCTCTGAAGATTTGGAGGCATTATCTTTTGGGAGAACAAGTGGAAGTCTATACGGACCACAAGAGCCTGAAGTATGTATTCACGCAAAAGGAGCTAAATATGAGACATCGCAGGTGGTTGGAGTTCCTTGAGAACTCTGCTGCTCCCTGACTGCCTTGAGAACTTGGGAGAAGGTGGTCAATCCCAGAGATATGATGTGTCTCTGAATCTCCACATCCAAGCTACACATAAATCTCTGTGCCCTATCTGTATTGTTGGCAACCAAAGGCCCCGCAAATCGACTGAGCCGGGTCCACTCAGCCGCATGTGCATCAACGGATCCGCCATTCTGCTTCAGACTAATAAACTTCTCTTCCATTTCCTTTCGAGCAGATCGCGGAAAGAATTTCTCCAAGAAACTTCATGAAAACGTTGCCCAACTGATCGGCTTGGGCAGACCGGTCTCCTCTACGAGCCACCACCCGCAAGCGTAATCTACTAATTGGATGCGTACTACATCCACTCTTTTCTCATCTAGAATCTGCACGGTGACGAGCAGATTCTCTGTATCAACTAGCCATTGCTCCGCTGACAATGGCTCCTCCAGTCCTGTAAATGTGGATGGACCGAGCTTTCTAAAGTCCGCCATGGTGCCCCCACGCTATGCTGGTCTGGGTGCTACTACAACTACAGACTGCTGGACTGTCCGCAGACCCTCCTGAAAAGCCTTGCCCTGCCACTAATTTAGCCCGGTTTGCCGCTTTTGGTTTTCCAGCATACCACGTATAACTCCAAGCATAGCGGCGTTATCAACACGTCTCTGGTAAGACCGCAAATTTCTATCCGCCATGATTCCGAAGTCAAGACACTAAAGAGGATTAGCAACACTAAACAGGATTCAATAAACAAGATAGTTATAGATTCAAGCCTGGCAAGATAGTAATGTGGCAGAACATGTTCCTAATTCCGGGTTTCCTGGTTAGTATATTGGGTTCAATACCCAACTACAAAAGATCCAAACCCTACTAACCCTAAATCCTATGGCTCTGATACCAAACAAATCCTATCACGCCCCGCTTCCCAAGATACGTAACTACAGCACGTGACAGAGCCAACCATGCTACCTGTGGTTAGGAATCATTCCTCCATAGTCATATTACGACTGTTTTTAGGATATCAAGAACAGTAAAATATATAATCCAGCTAACACATGTCCATCTGCCATAGTAAATAAAATCAAGAAATGCATAAAGCGAAAACGAATCGAGATCCAATAAACAATATATGAATCACGTCTCAATATGGGCTCACATCAATAGAAATAAAACTGTTGAAATAAATAAACTAAGAGTTTCTAAACTAAATGGCCACCTCCTCATTGCTCGGCTTGATTGCTAAACTACTCTTGATCTGCCTACGATAAAGGTTGAGGAACTGGGCCAAGCAAAACCCAGACGTCAGTGCGTCATAATATCAAAATAATAGTAATAAGCAAGATAGGATGCTATTAATAAACATGAGTATAAATAATAAACACATATATAAAACAGTGAGGTATATGTATGTGATGTGTATTCTAAAGTCTGTGCTTCTAGATTATCTATTCTACAAGTTTTTGAAATCAATTTAATGGAATGGTCGATATAACTCAATAGTATCCCGTGCGTGTCGGGACCACAGTCAAGATTCTCGGCCTGAATCCGAAACGGGCTGCTAAGCAGTAAACATGCAACATGTACAGATGAATGATGTCAGCAACATCATTCCGGGGTTGGCTGAGCCCGTAAAGACCGATCAGTATAAGCATCGAACTGTTGAATTACAAGTCAGGTTTCATTATTGATTTCCCTATCCCCAAGGTTATGTGTTCAAGTCAGGTGTTGATGATATAAAAGTAATGTCAACACATGATTAAGCAGGTACATGTTTTGTCTATGTAGACAACAAGTCACGTCCGTCAGGACAATAAGTCAGGATTTTCGGGATTAGTAATAAGATTCAAGTAACAAGTCTGGTAATGTGTCATGAACATATCATGTAATATATATTATCCAATAGATGCCAAATGTAAAACTGTAGTCAATATTGGAACACGGTAAACACAACCGATATCAGAATGCATATGTATTTATCTGTAATAGCCATTACACGTCTATTACTATGTATGATGCAAACTAGATAATATACTGTACTATTATAGTAGTATAATAATATCATGATGTTCCGGCATGCAACTAGATATGCTATTATCAGTATGGATACATACGGATACTGTAAAACTGTAAATCTGTAGTATTTGCCGAATAATAAAACACATGCACTATTCTTATCATATAATTATCGATATAATAACATAGCATATTGCAAGTTTAAAACTTGCCTGATCGGATCTCACGTCGAGATACGGATGTCATGTCCGACGTCGGAATAACGTCGCGATGCAAACTTACGCACACAGGACTGGACCTGGCTGAGCAGTGACGTGGTGACTGGGCTGGACGACGATGGTGACGGGGTCATCTGGATCGGTGATCGGGGGTCGGGAAGGTAATGAGGGTGTGGTGCTAGTTATCCGGGGTGTCGAGGAGAGGAGAACGAGGCGAGGAGTGGTCGGTGGTGGTAGTGACGAGGTCGAAGGGTGAACGGCGATGAGGGAAAGGGCATGGGTAGGGTTCTCGGGTTCTTTCTCACGGGGAAAGCGAAGAGAAACGAGGAAGAAAGAGAGAGAGTTGTGTAGTTTGTTAAATTATTATATTATATATATATATATATATATTATGTAGAGCGAGAAAAGTTAGAGAAAGAAACAGAGAACGAGAGAGAGAGACTGAGAGAGGGAAATATAATAACAATTTATATTATATAATTAGTTTAATTAATATATGTATATTATATTTGTTTAATTTTTAGTTATATAGAAATATTATAATATATATTATAGGATTTTACAGCTAATATCAGATTAGTCCAAATATTACTTGGGTCCCTTCTAAAAATCTAGTTTTTTAATATAATACCCAGTTCCTTTTTAAATAATTTTCGTATTTTTTTAAGCAAAAAAAAATATTTTACTAAATTTTTGTTTAATTAATTTTTTCCTAATTCTTTTTCCTAACCCATTAGTCCCGGCCCAACTCCCTCATCTAAACCCAACCCTATCCCTACCCGAACCCGACCCGAACTCCCCCAACACCCCTCCCCTTCTTCTTCTTCTTTTTCTCCCTCTCTTTTCTGTTCCCGCCCTTCTCGCCACGACCTCCCCCCTCGCGCCATCCTCGAGACCTGCTCCCCTTAACAACCCAAGACCTCGACCTTGCCCCAACGGCCATCCTCGAGACTCGCTCCCTTTTCTCGCCCCTCGCCAACGTCTCCGCGAGACCCGTTTTCTCCCCTAACGAGCGCAACTGCCCATGACCGAGCACTCCCAACGTTGCCTCCGAGATCCTTGCGCCCATTTAGTTGATCTCGACCACTCCCTCATCAACCTAATCTCTCTTTCACTCTCTCTCCCCTCTCTCAAACTCTCTCCTTCACTCTTTCTCTCTCTCCTTTCAACAGCCCACCACCGGGGCTCCTCACCAACCGACCACCATCACCCTCCTCCAAGGCCCGCCGGCTCACCCTCTAAACCGCCATGACCACCTCATCTCGTCGCCGACCGTCTCCGACCGAGCACCTCTACCTTTGCCTCTCCCTTCACCCGCAACCTCTACCCATCAATACAGCCGCCATCCATCGCCGTCACCAACTCCTCTCATCGTCGGTAACCACCTAGCTCCCCAACGAGCTCAGCGCCACCACCAGCACCGAGCTCCCTCTCCTCTGTTGGGGTCAAAAATTGCACCCCGGTTGACCAAATCAAAGTCAAGGTCAACCCCAAGCCAAGTGGGCCCAAGCCCAGATCAAGTGGGTCCATGCCCAGGTCGAGTCCGAACATGAAGCGGCCAGCCCCCCTCCATGGCAAGATGAAATCATGTAATAAATAATTTTTATGTAATTTTTTATGCATGAATGGGTATAAAACCAAATTTTTGTAAAGCCCATAGCTTATGTCCAAAAAGAAATGGCACATGCGCCATGGGATAGGCAAAATGCTATTTTGTGAAGCCCAAGGGGCTATATGTAAAGTGTATAGCCTATAAAGGCCAAGATAATGAAAATATCTCAACAACTTTTTCTCTCTCCAAAAGAACCAAGATCTGAGATCTTTCTCCTTCCTCAAGGTTCTAAAACCTTCTTCTTTCTTTGAATTAAATCAAGAGTTTTACTCTTCCTTTTAAAAAACAAAATAGTTTTTCACCACAAAACCCACAAAGGGGAACTCAGATCTTCCATCAGATTTCAGAAAGGAGAGATTTTTAAAATCTCATATTTCTTGATCTTCAAGATCCGGCCAACAAAGGAAGAAGAAGAAGACCCATCTCTAGAAACTCCACTTTGGGGAAGAACTAGGGCTCAAGGGGAGAAGCCCTTCATCAGCTTCAAAACATCCTGGGAGTTTAACTCCTCATATATATATATACACACACACAAAAAAAAAATAATAATAAGTGCTCCTTTCTTGGAGTACGACTCCCATTGCAGAGACCAAGTCTCTTTTGCCGTCCAAGCGCCCACGTGCTGACACGTGGGGCGCTAGCACTCAAGACGCTAGCGCCCAAAGCGCTAGCGCCCGAGCGCCCACGTGCTGACACATGGGGCGTTAGCGCTCAAAGTACTAGCGCTCTTGCGCTCAGAGCGCTAGCGCCCAAAACGCTAGCGCCCGAGCGCTCACGTGCTGACACGTAGGGTGCTAGCGCTCAAAACGCTAGCGCTCTTACGCTCAGAGCATCCGAGCGCCCACGTGCTGACACGTGGGGCGCTAACGCTCTTACGCTCAGAGCGCTAGCGCCTAAAGCGCTAGCGTCCGGGCGCCCACGTACCTGGCACGTGGGGCGCTACCGCTCTTGCGCTCAAGACGCTAGCGCTCAAAGCGCTAGCGCCCGAGCGCTTTCTCCCACCCATCCTTTGGATGCTCTTTCCTTTTTTTTGTATATATACGTATATATACATATACACACACATACTCTGTGACACTGTCCCTGTTAGAAAAAAATTTCTAACGGGCCGCTGCCCTGCCCCCCGCAAGGGGGCTGCTACCCTCCTTGACCCCCAGCCCACTATCCGGGTTACGAGACCCCTGTAAAAACTCTGCGAGGCTCCCGATGTATCCAAAACCCCTCCAAAACACATCACTGCACATTGAGTTCGCATGACCAGTTTAACCCGTTAATCGGAGGTTCCCCCGCCCCAAAGGCGAGAGCTAATTAACGGCACCTTAGTCCGCGGCTGCCGGAGATTCGGATCCCCACAATCAATAAACCCCAGCCTACCCTATTCAGGGGGAATCTGTAGTACGTCTGACAAGCGTGCGCGTATTCCCATCTCAATGGGGTGACGAAAAACACCCTACAGATTCTGGCACGCTCGGTGGGACCAATCTCTCCTCCCATATTTCGGGTTAAGCTTTCATGCGAACTCAATCAATATACATATCTATATTTATACTAAAATAATGCTCTTTCATGCAGGTTTTCAAACAATCACTTTTCAACAATGTCTCCAGAGATGAACCCAGCTCTCAGCACGGCTCCCATCTCCTACACGATGAAGATGGACGTCAGGACGGTCCTACCGGCCAGTCTCGGGCGACAGTGCGAGGAGCCGCCGCTACCATTTGGCTCTATTCTATTTGTCTCGGCTAGCGCCGTCCCTGCCCTTCAAGCCCCAGTGATGGATAAACCAGCCTTAAAGGGGAAAAGGCCGAATGTCATGGTCGCGAAGGCACCTCAGCCCAAGCGCAAGTCCGCTTCCGAACGACTCTCCATGGCCCCAGCTGGGGGCAAGGCCATCAACACCAACAAAGCAACAAGGCATCTCGGGCAAGCTCCAGCGGCGCCACTGACAACTGCTCGGTTGGGTATTTTCTCTAAGCTCCCCATCACTCGGCCTATGGCGGCTTCTCGAAGAGCAGAAGCCTGCCAGGCGCTCAAGGCAGAGAAGCTGAGGCAGAAGCGGCTCAGATACAGAGCCAATAAAAGCGCTAGGGCTCTGGCCATGTTAAAATTTGTGAATTTACAAAGCCCGGATCGCTCCGCGAAACCAGCCGTCAGTCGTGAAAGGATGGCTGAATGTGTTATCCATACCGTCTACATGGTGGGCATGCGTCCCAGCGACAACCTTCACAGCAAAAGCAAGGATGTGGCCACCACATCTCAAATCCAACCTGGTGTGAATATAGCCGTCACTTCTCAAGACCAGCATCCTCCGGAGGGTGATGAAAATCCTCCCATTGAGGCTGATAGGCAGAAAGAGCCCTCAGTTCATGAGGAGTCGGGCTCGGAAAGCGAAGATGAGCCAACTTTCCATCCTAAGACCGCAGAGCAGCAACTTCTCCAAGAGCTCCGAAAACAGCTCAGAAGCAAAGACAAGGAGATGGCCAAGCTCTACTCAAAGATCGACGACTTGACAAATGTCGTCTTACGGCCCAACTTGCCTCTCAGCGCCCAATCAAGCGCGGGGCTCTGCTCATGAACG